>JAVIAB010000156.1:6111819-6711819 GCA_032433765.1 Megaustenia siamemsis | reverse complement strand
TCTATCTTTCGTTCACCTTTGCTAGAGATCTATCTATCTTTCGTTCCCCTTTGCTAGAGATCGATCTATCTTTCGTTTCCCTTTGCTAGAGATCGATCTATCTTTCGTTCACCTTTGCTAGAGATATAAAGCTGGTGAATGCAAAGAAATAACAAGTGAGGCAAGAGGCAATTACAGCAGGAATCAGCTCCCTTGCTGAGATTTTAGAGACTCATCCAAAAAAAGGAAGAGTGGTGAGGCTCAATATAGGTCCTGTACAAAGCTTTGTGCTTAACAGCAAAGAGACATGGAGAGCCTTGAAATGATGTGCTATTTTCAGTTCAAAAGGTCAATAGATTGACAAACAGATATTCACTTTTAATCCTAAGGGGAACAGACAAAAAAGAGATTTTGGTGGGAGTCATGAAAATTGAATCAAATAAAATTATCAGAGTTAACACTCATAAAAGATGTGGCCCCAATAATTAAATAACAGCAACTTCTACAATTTAATGTTCAATCAAGCAATACTGGAATGACATAGCAAGTAGTCATTAAACATAAATAAACTAGGTACCAGGCAGATAATGGGCTGGAAGTTGTGACTCATTGTTGACTGTGCCAGGATCAACAACTGCTGATCACAATCATACAACCCTCCTACTCATCCCCATAGTTGCCCTTGACCAACCAATCTGATTAAACAAGTTGAGATCATGAGGAAAGCAGGACGCCAAAAATGCAAAGTTGAAGCTGGACATCAGATACTGGAGCTTGCTGTCAACAACATCACCATACAACTAAGTCTTATAAGGTCAGGTAATGAAAATAAGGAGTAATAAAGGCACAAAATATATCCCAAACATTTTAACCACATACACATATCTACATGTATGTTATAAATGAGACAAACCTGATTGCATCGACATCAAACACACGTATCTACATGTATGTTATAAATGAGACAAACCTGATTGCATCGGCATCAAATACATGTATCTACATGTATGTTATAAATGAAATAAACCTGATTGCATCGACATCAAATACATGTATCTACATGTATGTTATAAATGAAACAAACCTGATTGCATCGACATCAAATACATGTATCTACATGTATGTTATAAATGAAACAAACCTGATTGCATCGACATCAAATACATGTATCTACATGTATGTTATAAATGAGACAAACCTGATTGCATCGACATCAAATAACTTCTGTGGAGGCCGCCGTTTTCTCTTCTTCTGGTCTTGGTTAGCTGATGATCGCATGATTCCCCTAGTTCTGGTGTAGTCTATTCTAGGAATGAGCTTCAGCTCAACTTCATTCTGAGATGGGTACACAATGTCCACCTATATATCATATAAAAGACATAAAGATTACAACGATAATGAAACAATGTCCACCTATATATGAAATAAAAGACATAAAGATTACACAGATAATGAAACAATGTCCACCTATATATGAAATAAAAGACATAAAGATTACACAGATAATGAAACAATGTCCACCTATATATGAAATAAAAGACATAAAGATTACACAGATAATGAAACAATGTCCACCTATATATGAAATAAAAGACATAAAGATTACACAAATAATGAAACAATGTCCACCTATATATGAAATAAAAGACATCTTTCAATGTGATTTTCTATTGTTGTTTCTGCACCACAGTGTGGGTAAAAGCATCTGTTAAGTACTAGAAGATGTTATTGTGAAGGTTGAATCTACTCTCAGTTGTGATTACACATAGACTATCTCTGCACCAAAGAATTATTTCTTTAACTTGGCCACTGAAGTGTTGCTATTAAAACATATATGTTTTGTCTTGGGTCAGGCATTAAGGTCTTTTTCCTGGCCTATCAGATCTGACACCATGCAACAGAATAAGTCAATAGATGATAGTATTCATAAGTTACGTTCCATGCACTGAAATATGACCAGTAATGGATCCAGGATTGCAGATTATGCAATGAAGTTTGTGCACATCCTTCCTTGGAGATTCTCATTATTTTAAGAAGATCAGAGCACCTATGGATGTGGGTGGAGTGCGGTGGTGATGATGATCCTAACGCAATGTATATATGTTTACTCTGTGTCTTATACAATTATAAAAATACTTTTCAAATCTTCTGGGTTCAAATCTTCATACAGGTTGTGAAGACACTAACCAACAACAGCAGATAACAACTATCCTGTGCCATTGTCACACATTTTTGTGATATAGAATATGGTATCATCACTACACATGAGAAAGGAGATGAGATAACAGGCACCATGATAACATCTTGTTCATTCTGTGGATGGATCTGTCTATCCAATACTGGCAGATTCAGCCACAAGAGAAGCTGTTCAGCAAAGCAGCATCCAACATAAGACACTAATATTTTTACCAAACTACTGACTTATCATGATTGCTTGCTACCAACCGACTGTCAAGATGCCAAAGGACATATATATTAATACTACATACAAAGAAGGCAATATTGATCTAGTTATCAATTTTTGCTGATTGAACACCTTTGTCCATTAAGTAGAGAACTGTGTTATCCCAATGATCATTCATCAAGAAAAACATTAGACCAAGTATATCACAAAGAATTTATCTAGCAATTCAGTTAAACCTGTTTTAACATGAAAAAACATAATCATGCAAAGGCACTAGGCATTCTTTGCAAAAGAAAAAAAGTGCATACTTTTTCAGAGAGAAAGGGAGAGAGAAAGAGAGAGAGGGAGGGAGAGAGAAAGAGAGAGAGGGAGGGAGAGAGAAAGAGAGAGAGGGAGGGAGAGAGAAAGAGAGAGAGGGAGGGAGAGAAAAGATCTTGCTTATTCTGTTTCAAACCAGACATAACAAAAGCAAAGCAAAAACAAAATCTAACAATTGACAGAATAGTACTCCATACCTGAGCTAGGTCATCTTTGAAAATACCTCGCTTGAGGCGGACCCAAGCCTTTGGTTTCAGACTGGCAGTTTCCTTGACGACCTTCAGCACATCTGTCATCTCTTTAATTGGCACCATCTGCAAACACATCACTCAAAGTCATCTAAAAGATCAAAAGCATCCCACATGTGGCTGAAGTGTGGCATGACCAAAATAATGGGGAGATTTGGATATACAGCCCACTCAATTTTTTTTTAATGGGAATAGACATGAAGCCATTGGCAAATTTGGTGTAGATTCAAAAGAATAATTAAGATTAAGAAATGTCTTAACTATTTTGCAATCTGTAATCTCTTTTGTTTATTTCATTAGCACTAAAGACTTTTTAATCCAAACATTTGTTTGTTTAGTCTTGTCTTATAAAGAAACTCGCTCACAGTTCTACCTGACGACTTTCTCATAGTTCTACTTATCAAATCTCTCACAGTTCTACCTGTCAACTATTTCATAGTTCTGCTTATCAAATCTCTCACAGTTCTACCTTTCGGCTATTTCATAGTTCTACCTGTCGACTATCTCATAGTTCTGCTTATCAAATCTCTCACCGTTCTACCTGTCAACTATTTCATAGTTCTACTTATCAAATCTCACAAAGTTCTATCTGTCAATTCTCTCATAGTCCTGGACAAGGATCCAGGAAGTCAAGAAGAAGAAGTGAACAAAGAGTACCACTAACCTGCTGTTTGTAGAAACCCATACGAAGATTACCAATGCCTTCAATGGCCTGTTTGACGTGGGTCTGTTTAAAGGCTTCTATGTAGATGTAGCCCTTCAGTCCCTCCTTGGCAACTATAGATTTGATCTGAAGAGGCTGCACAAGAAAACACAACAAAGGTTTGAGTATTATGCCATGATAACTTAGAGACTAGTTTCAAGCTTCACCCATCATTCTCAAACACTTAAATGTCACAATAACTTCTAGACTACTTTCAAGCTTCACCCATCATTCTCAATGACTCAAATGCTACAATAACTTTTACATTGTTCATACCATTACATCTACTGTGAACCAACAACCCTCACATCTGTAAACCAACAACCCTCACATCCTCCGTAAACCAACAACCCTCACATCTGTAAACCAACAACCCTCACATCTTCTGTAAACCAACAACCCTCACATCTTCTGTAAACCAACAACCCTCACATCTTCTGTAATCCAACAACCCTCACATCTTCTGTAATCCAACAACCCTCACATCTTCTGTAAACCAACAACCCTCACATCTGTAAACCAACAACCCTCACATCTTCTGTAAACCAACAACCCTCACATCTTCTGTAAACCAACAACCCTCACATCTTCTGTAAACCAACAACCCTCACATCTTCTGTAAACCAACAACCCTCACATCTTCTGTAAACCAACAACCCTCACATCTTCTGTAAACCAACAACCCTCACATCTTCTGTAAACCAACAACCCTCACATCTGTGAACCAACAACCCTCACATCTGTAAACCAACAACCCTCACATCTGTAAACCAACAACCCTCACATCTTCTGTAAACCAACAACCCTCACATCTTCCGTGAACCAACAATCCTTACCTCTTCTGTGAACTGGTAAGCTATCATCTTCCTCATGACATGCACCACAGTGGCCTTCTCCTCTCCCATCCTACACTTCACCACCCACAAGTTTGGGTCCCTATAAAAGAGAAGACAACTCAGAGCTACAAAATAACAACAATTTATTCACTGACTGATCTGGGCTGCAATAATAAAACACAGTGATGGCTTCCTCAAGACTTGCGCTCCACCTGAAGGTAAAATCTTATAAATGAGACGAAACGAAAAGAAATAATAATTAAAAAAACTATGTTACAGCCTTAAGTAGATGAGGGACGACACAGAATCAAAACGGTTTAGTTCAGTAGGCCTAAGTACAATGGTCAAAATATTAATATGTACCAACAAACAAATTAAAACTACATAGCGACTAGATTATAGAATATCTGATAATATAAAGGAAAATATTAAAAATAAATAAATGAATGAAAGAAACATCTCTATGTGTTGCTGTGAACAAGGCGAGACACTATCTGTAAATGGGTCAGTGGGGCTGGATAAAAAGAGGCTACAGACCAAACCATACCAATAACCCTTACCACTTCTGTGAACTGACAAGGACTACTGTTTTTTTTTGTGTATTTTTTTTTTTTTTGCGTTCCCCAGTTCACCTCTGATGAAGTCTCTAGAGGCAAGAAACTGAATTTGTGTGTTAATCTATTTTTCCCTTGCAAACGGTGTAAATGGGTCCCTCACTGCACAGGCAGGCAACTCTGTCTTCAGATGTACTCATAATTTTTCCATTGATGAGTAATTGACATTTCAAGCCAGGCCTCGCTGCTGACATCAGGGGTGGTTGCCACAGAGAGAAATTATAAATAAAAATAATAACTGGTGCAGCCGGAATTTGAACTCAAAACCTCTCTGTCTCAAGACTGACCTTTTGCCTTGAGATCAACTAGTCTCCTAGCTGTCTTCTCATCACCTACCCTACTTGACTACCCACAACAAAACCATTTTTATTATTCTTTTTTTTTTCTTTTCATCCTTTTCAGTTTTACTGCAGCTTTGCATTTTTTACACTGCTACCCCTTCAATAATTGCATGTAAGCTCAAAACATGGGATGCATGTAAGCTCAAAACATGACTTGCATGTAAGCTCAAAACATGACTTGCATGTAAGCTCAAAACATGACAGTTCTGATCCAGCTGATTTACTTGAAGGTTAAAAATGATGTGATGATAAAAACAGTGGGTCAAGATAATCATTATCTAGTCTCTTTGCTAAAAGGTTAAAGATAATGATACAAGCAGTAGAACAAACTAATTCTTAACAGACTTTCCGAGAATAATAAGTCAAGACAACCACAGGTAAAGCATTAAGCTAGAAAAATAAGAGTAATCTTACTTGACTCCAGGTAGCCTCCCCTGTTGGGTGATCTCATCTGACATCTCCTCTCCCTCCCCGAACCGTTCTGCTGTTGAGACATTGCCAAACTTCTGTCTGTAGTATTGTTCAATTTCATCCTCTCGTTGGCTTCTGAAACACAAAAACAGACCCACAAATATAACAAGGGTTACCACATACATTTGTGATGAGGTTGGATGTGCTGGGTCCAAAATGTACAAAAATCACAGTCTTACAGCAAATAGCACATACACGCCCACTTAACATCCATAAAAGGACAGATGACAGAGAGGTCTAACTATTCTTCTAGTCATCGGGTGAACATAAGTAAGCAACTATATACATTTTTTTGTCAATTCAACGTATTCTTTCACACAGAAGATACACACTGGATCCCCTACTGCTGCCATGACAACATGTAGCCTTGTAAACACAAATAAGAAAAGTCAAAGTAACTTCATTCAGATAGCAATAATAATATATAGAAAACTATTAAAACAAAATCAAATAACCCACTCTCAAATGTCCCTCAATATTGTAACCCACTCTCAAATGTCCCTCAATATTGTAACCCACTCTCAAATGTTCCTCAATATTGTAACCCACTCTCAAATGTCCCTCAATATAATAACCCACTCTCAAATGTTCCTCAATATTGTAACCCACTCTCAAATGTTCCTCAATATTGTAACCCACTCTCAAATGTCCCTCAATATTGTAACATGCTCTCTAATGTCCCTCAATATTCTAACACGCTCTCTAATGTCCCTCAATATTGTAACCCACTCTCAAATGTCCCTCAATATTGTAACCCACTCTCAAATGTTCCTCAATATAATAACCCACTTTCAAATGTCCCTCAATATAATAACCCACTTTCAAATGTCCCTCAATATAGTAACCCACTTTCAAATGTCCCTCAATATAGTAACCCACTTTCAAATGTTCCTTAATATAGTAACCCACTCTCAAATGTCCCTCAATATAGTAACCCACTTTCAAATGTTCCTTAATATAGTAACCCACTTTCAAATGTACCTTAATATAGTAACCCACTTTCAAATGTCCCTCAATATAGTAACCCACTTTCAAATGTCCCTCAATATAGTAACCCACTTTCAAATGTCCCTCAATATAGTCACCCACTTTCAAATGTTAATCATTATATTAACCCACTGTCAGAAGTCCCTCCATAAATGACAAATGGTTCATTCCATGCCTCCATAGGAAGTTAGTCATATGATAGAAAAGGAAGAATCATAAATATAGAAACCTAGACAAATCTGGTACCCATTTACGGCTCACTGAACTGATACAGCCCATTCTCAAATGTCCCCTTAATTTAATAATCACCCTAAAAGTTCACTAATTAACATAGTTTCATTCTCAAATGTCCCCTTAATATAATAATCACCCTAAAAGTTCACTCATTAACATATTTTCATTCTCAAATGTCCCTTGATCAAGTAGCTGTCGATTGAATTCCCCTCAATACAACAACCTACATACAAATATTCTCTCATCAAATGATACCCACTCTCAAATACCCTCTTATCAAATTATATCAATTCTCAAATATTCCATCATCAAATGATATCAACTCTCAAATATTCCCTTATCAAATGATATCAATTCTCAAATATTCCCTTATCAAATGATATCAATTCTCAAATATTCCCTCATCAAATGATATCAACTCTCAAATATTCCCCCATCAAATTATATAAACTCTCAAATATTCCCTCATCAAATGATATCAACTCTCACATATTCCCTCATCAAATGATATCAACTCTCAAATATTCCCCCATCAAATGATATCAACTCTCATATATTCTCCCATCAAATTATATCAACTCTCAAATATTCCCTCATCAAATGATATCAACTCTGAAATTTCCCTGTTTTGATTGTACTCACTCCCAGATATGTCGTAGCCGTTGGTGACTCTCTATTTCACGTTCAGAGGCATCATAGGTAGACTTCCTGTCAATGATCTCTTCTGCTCCATCTTCCCACTCACCATCATCTTCATCGTCTTCGTCATCCACATCTGAGGAACCACACAAAACATATTTGGATAAACCGACGACAACGTATGCACATGAACTGGTACGTTAGAAGAAAGAAATTGCATAAATATGCGTGACTACTGTAAATGGAAAGGAAAAGAAAGGCAAGCAGTAAAGGTCACAGTTTTACTGTGATACATCCTCGATGCAGCCTAAAAATAACCGTCTTCAGGAACATAGACAATATACTTTCTTTCGTTCGCCTGACAAATAAAGGAATCTATCTATCTATCTATTGACCTTTCGAGCCGTTGCCGGCCCATAGGGCGTAGACCAAGATACACCTCATATCTGAATTTTTGTTCTAGCAGTTTTCTTTTAAAGATATTTTATCAAATCTCGCCATTTGTCTCTGTTCTGTGCAAGCAGCTCTATCTCATTGAGGGAGCCGAATCCTGCTGCTCTTGCCTCTCTCATCAATGTTCTTCTCAGTGTCTCCCTGGGTCTTCCTCTTTTTCTCTTACCTGTTGTTTCCCATATGAGGGCCTGCTTTGCTATTCGGTTATTATTCTTCTCATCACATGTCCAACATATGACCATCATCTTTTCTTTATTACTGAAGATATTAGTGGTTGATTGGCGATTTCTCTAATTTCCTCGTTTGTTAGGAGTAGGTAGACTTAAATGTCACAATAACTTCATCATCTACAAATAAAAAGAACGTAAAGTGGGTGTACATGTGTTGTGACTTATAGTACAACTGTCATGTGACTTTCAGCCCAATACATCCAACTTCAGCACTGCATTTCTGAGTTCCAGGTTGCCTTCCCTCTCGATTCCTACTTGCTTGGCCAGACTAAACTGTTAGTCTGTTACTAGATCAACCAACCCTGGTACAAACCATCAGCTATGAGTTGCTGGCAAATTTCAGTTCTGTTGCCGATGTGCACCTTTGTGGCATTCTCCCTGCCCTGCCCCTCTCCCAAAAAAAAAATATGATAAGCACAAATTTGAGCTAGAGAAGTCTAACTACAACATCTTGATCCTTCTATAGCAAAATTCTTCTGATTGGCAGGTCACATAGAAATAAGTGTCTCATTCCTTATCTTTAGTTATGATGTTTAACTTTCATATTTAGCATGTTTAAGAACCACCAGAATGATACAATCAACATTTTTCAGACACATCATGAGGAGAAGAAAGTTGGAATACTTAGTTACAACTAGCAAAATACAGGGAAAGAGAGATAAAAAGAGGTGACAAAAAGAGAAAATTCTGGATAATGTGGTGTCATGGCATGGAAAACAGTCAACAACAAAACTGATATAATTCACGGTGGATAGAAGATTGTGGAAGTATTTGATCGTCTACGCCTACCAGTATGGCACATGATGATAATGAAGATGTTTAGGAAGGTCTAGTTTTTGTTTGTTCATGCTACTAAAGAAGACCATTTTTAGGTCACAATATCTTTAATGTTTCTTGAAAAATAATGTGACTCCCATTCTTACAGAACATCTCAGATGTCAACTTTAATGACAATACTGTCTCATTGATTGAAGCCTAGATGTCAACTTTAATGACAATACTGTCTCATCAATCAAAGCCTAGATGTCAACTTTAATGACAATACTGTCTCATTGATTGAAGCCTAGATGTCAACTTTAATGACAATACTGTCTCATCAATCAAAGCCTAGATATTAACTTTAATGACAGTACTGTCTCATCAATCAAAGTCTAGATGTCAACTATAATGACAGTACTGTCTCATCAATCAAAGTCTAGATGTCAACTTTAATGACAATACTGTCTCATCAATCAAAGCCTAGATATTAACTTTAATGACAGTACTGTCTCATCAATCAAAGCCTAGATATTAACTTTAATGACAGTACTGTCTCATCAATCAAAGCCTAGATGTCAACTATAATGACAGTACTGTCTCATCAATCAAAGTCTAGATGTCAACTTTAATGACAATACTGTCTCATCAATCAAAGCCTAGATGTCAACTATAATGACAGTACTGTCTCATCAATCAAAGCCTAGATGTCAACTATAATGACAGTACTGTCTCATCAATCAAAGTCTAGATGTCAACTTTAATGACAATACTTTCTCATCAATCAAAGCCTAGATGTCAACTTTAATGACAATACTTTCTCATCAATCAAAGCCTAGATGTCAACTTTAATGAAAATACCTTCTCATCAATCAAAGCCTAGATGTCAACTTTAATGACAATACTGTCTCATCAATCAAAGCCTAGATGTCAACTTTAATGACAATACTGTCTCATCAATCAAGGCCCAGATGTCAACTTTAATGACAGTACTGTCTTATCAATCAAAGCCCAGATGTCAACTTTAATGACAATACTGTCTCATCAATCAAAGCCCAGATGTCAACTTTAATAACAATACTTTCATACTGTCTCAACAATCAAAGCCCAAACTTACCGGCTTCATCAATGATAAAACCAAGAGCGCCTTTTCGTCTTTTCTTGCGAACTCTTGTCTCCTCTTCTTCATCTTCTTCCTCATCATATTCCTGAAAGAAATTCAAACAAAATTGTTAGAGTTGATGAAACTATTTCAGTGTTTGCTTCCATTAAGTTGTTATTCCAATATTACTACCATTTTGACTGGATAATTATACCTAGATAATAAAAGCTACAATCATCAAGTGTAGGTCTCAGCAGTTACTGTTTTATCAGCTGTAACTTGATGCTGCCAAGATAGAAGGAAAAAAAGAGGCAGTGAAAGACAACAAAAGAAAATACCAGACAGCTTAACTTCTAATAAGTAAAGATATCAAACTTTAAAAGTGATAAGGTGGCTGGGTAGTCTAGAGGTAAGACATCGGCCTGTGGACAAGAAGGTCCAAGGTTCGGTTCCCATCATAAACAGTGAGAATTTTTAAAAAGAAAACAAATCTGTGGTTTCACTCTATTGGCGCTGAAAAGGGCAACGCTGTAATCATTTATTAAAATAGGTCTAGAGATGACATTGATGAGAGAGGCAAGAGCAGCAGGAATCGGCTCCCTCAATGAGATAGAGCTGCTTGCACAGAACAGAGACAAATGGTGAGATTTGATAAAATATCTTTAAAAGAATTGAAAACTGCTAGAATAAAAATTTAGATAAGAGAAGGAATATCTTGGTCTATGCCCTGTGGGCCGGCTATGGCTCGAAAGGTCAATAGATAGATTAGATGGATGGGATGGATGTGTAGACGCAAAATTGCGCACTAAAAGGTGAAGAGACGGAATTGATAAACTGTTTGCACGCCACAATAGGTAGTGCAAACAGTGCGTGGAGAGTGAAAAGTGACGTAAAAATATGATGACATAGTTTGAGAGGCAGTTAGAAAGTTGGCCAAGAGAGAGTGGGTTGACGGTTGGGGACCGCTGGCCAGAGATGAACATGGAAAAGGGCAGCTGATCAGTGATCACTTGAGCGAGTCATACATGGAAGACCCAGGCTGCCAGAGATTCCCCCTATCATTGATATAAACGTTATTCATAGGATTGTTCAGTGAGTTCATAGACGATTTGTGTTGTCAAGTGATTTGATAAACTGTTCACCTTGAATGAAGTGTGGAGGACTTGTGTGGCCAGAGATCCTCTACTGTTGATATAAACATTATTATAGGATTGTTCATAGACGATTTGTGTTGTAAAGTGATTTGATAAACTGTTGACTTTTGAAATATTAAAGACCCTTACCACTTGTGGAAGTCAAGAAACACAGAGGCTACAATACACAACATATAAGAAAATAACGAGGTTACAATTATATATAAAAGGATTTAATAAATAAGAATATTAGAAAAAGGTTATGGATGGATGGACGGTCGGACAGACAGATAGAGATGACAAATGAAACCCTAAAGTGTTTGCTGCAATGAGGATATGGATTGTGTGAGTATTGACTGACCTGTTGAGGGGGAGTCTTGTGTTGAATTTGATTAACAAGGTATTTGTTTTAGGCTTAGAGTGACATTTATTTGTGGGTTTTTTTCCTTATGAATTGCAGTGACACAGAAAACTTGCTTGTGAGTTCTGTCTCCATTTATTGTCCTTTTGAGTGAAAACAGCCAACAGGGCAGAAATTCTACTCTCTCTGTATGACGATCTTTGCTATTGAGTGTTAGACCTTACGCAGGATCCGCATTGCTACATGTCCCTGTTCTGGGCAAGCTTCTCAGCATCCTCAAGGGAGTTGATGCCTGCTTTTGTTACTCCTTGCCTCAGTATTTTTTTTAGTATATCTCTAGGTGAGCTTCTTTTTCTTTTACCCTCTGGTTCTGATATCAGGGCTTGCTTAGAGATTCTCTTGTTATTACTTCTCATCACATGGCCAATATATGACCACCTTCTCATCACATGGCCAATATATGACCACCTTCTCATCACATGGCCAATATATGACCACCTTCTCATCACATGGCCAATATATGACCACCTTCTCATCACATGGCCAATATATGACCACCTTCTCATCACATGGCCAATATATGACCACCTTCTCATCACATGGCCAATATATGACCACCCTCTCATCACATGGCCAATATATGACCACCTTCTCATCACATGGCCAATATATGACCACCTTCTCATCACATGGCCAATATATGACCACCTTCTCATCACATGGCCAATATATGACCACCTTCTCATCACATGGCCAATATATGACCACCTTCTCATCACATGGCCAATATATGACCACCTTCTCTTGACTATAGAGCACACAGCTGCCAGGGAAAAAGGGATTAACACAAAATTCAGTTCCTAGACTCTAGGGACTGTGCCCGAGGTGAAAGCTGGTGAACGAAAAAAAATGTCATAGCATACAAGGCATGTGAGTTGAATGGGTTAAATGTATCTGCAAAGTTACACAACTTTAGTCTCTCTTATTATATCCTGTGTGTTACCGGAGCCTCATTATGAGGGAAGTAAAGAATAGTAACACTGTGACCTTCCAGGCATGTCGTAAGAGGCGACCAAGGAGGGTGATCAATGGCTTGACAAGCTGTCATTGTAAAAAGTATTGTTATGGAAACAGCGCCATATATTTTAGAGCAGTGATCTCTGCAATATGTGCCATTTTGACACGCAAGGTTTCTGTTTTTGAGATTGTGGTTCTGCCCTATGTGCCATCTTCGGCTCAAAAGGACAATAGATAGATAGATAGTATATCCATGATCTGTTTCCTCCAGTAAGAGTTGGACAGTTACAAGAATAAATCCAAATGAATTTTACAAAAATATTATGATATGTACATCAAATTACAAAGATTACTTACATCTTCATCTGCAAGATCTTCACCCTCGGGTTCCTCATCATCACCATCTTTTTCTTCCTCATTACCATCACTCTCTTCAGCTTCATCATCTAAATTCTTGCTCGGCTCTTCATCACTATCTGCATTCTTGTCACTCTCCTTGTCACTGTCATCATTACGATCACTGCCATCATTTCTGTCACCATCATCTGACTCTGCCTTATCTCCGGCATCACTGTCATTGCCTGAATAATTACTTTCCTCGCTGTCTGACATGATTGATAGTTTCAGTCAGCAATAGCCTGTGTTTAAAATAAAAATACAAGCGTTAAAATGAACTGTTGATCTTAAATACATCTTTAAATTTTATTTATGTTTACTGATCTTCACTTATTTGCCTCTATACAGATACTAGACTTCCGGTTGATGTGGCAGGCCAAGATGGCTGCCTAGTTAATTAAAGCTCATGAATGATGGCATTTCTGCTGAGTGTGTTTACAAATGACTCTTTCTGGTTTGGATTATTGTTTGTGGAGGCAACGTTGGGCCGGTCACATTCACCAGACCATAAAGTCAATATGGTTGTGGTGCCAGTACACAGATAGTGCTGCGGACAACTGACCTTTGACTGAAGAGGAACAGTACCAAGCCCTGGCTTTGCCCTGGGATGGGATGCATGATCATGTTCGACTGCAAACACGCCACCAGCTGGATTGCGATTGAATTGAATGTTTCACTGAAGTGGACGCCTGAATTCATTTGTTGGTATAGCAATTCTTGGGGCATACTCAATGATCATCAAGTCTATGCAGGTATGGCACTGGCACATGACGGTCATGCTGCCCACGACAGCCATTACAGCGACCCAGAGGTATGAATCTTGAGTTGCATGCCCTTTTTTTCAAAATGCAACATCTCCACTAGAATAGTCTGAATGATCAGGATAGACAACTTTGTTGATTGCTGGGCCTCAGCAGATATGGAAATCACCCATCTACAGTGATGCCATCCCGTTCTAAAGTCTACAGATACTAGACACTGATGTCTTTCAAACTGTCTTGAGATTCCATATAATTCAGATATATCTGATATGCGGAAGAAGCTATCTCTTCAAATTAGGCAGCAGATGAGACAAGAAGAAGACTGTCTTATTAGGCAGCAGATGAGACCAGAAGAAGACTGTCTTATTAGGCAGCAGATGAGACAAGAAGAAGACTGTCTCATCTGCTGCCAAATTTTAAGAGATAGCTTCTCCCACCAGGCATATCAGATATTGCTTAATTTCAGCTCCTTGTGGAATATGGATCTTCAACAAACACTATCCAAACTTCTGTTTTTCACCACTCTTTTAAGATCATTCCATGTCTTCCTCAACCTTTCCATCTCTCCTTCCACTTGTATTTTCCAATATTTTGGTTTTCCTCTGTGTCTTCCCCTGGAAATCCCAAAAGAGGGCCTGTCATGTAATACTCAGTTGGTTTCCACAGCATGTGTCCTATCCAGCGTCATTATCTTTGTAGATAAGACTGTGTTTCCCTGATATTCACAAATCTAAAGCGACAACTCTTTAACCCTCTCACTGTCACAACCAACATCTTGCAGCTCTCTGCACATCTTGTCAGAGTGCCAGAATGGACTATCTGATTTTATTCTGCATTCTTTCATAAATGTCAAAAATTTGAAAGTGATTTGATCCAGTGGAGTTTCTTTTCTACTGTAATTTCAATGGCCCCACTCTGAAAACCACAATCTCACATTGGTGCCTTATAGCATATTTTGAACGAATTGGGTGTGTCAAATAATGAATAGTGTCAATAAAATAGCTACTATAAGGTTAAAGCCAAAAATATTGACACTTTTATCGTGTATTTTTTCATATGGTTGTGAATTTGAAAGTGATCTTAATTGGCGAGGTTGAGATTTTTAAATAAATTATATATGATGAGGCATTAGCTCCCATTAAAATAACAAATTACTTAGAATGTGTCATTTACTTACATCATGCCCGTTATATTAGTGGCATGAAAGATGATGAGGTAATTAATTACAAACAATGTTAAAATGGGCTATTGTTAATTGAAGGGAGATGGTGCCTCATCATTATGTCATTATGATGATGATCATAACAGTTCACAATGCCAATAGATAGCAGCAAACCTGTTGGTGCCATTAACTGTTGTTCCCACTGACTAGTGTGTGAAATGAAAGTGAATTCTTTAGCACACACACCAAAAAAATCAGTTGTTTGTTATGACAATAATAACACATTAATCATCATCATTGAGTGCAGTCTCCACATCGAAGGTTGGCAACCATGGAGCGCCATTCGCCTCTGTCTCTTGCTTTGATGGTGCAGATTGTCATAGGCTGACTTGTCCATCTTTTGATGTTACTCGTCCATGTTAGTCTTGGTCTGCCTCTTTTACCTTGTATTTTCCCTTCAAATATTACTTTTATTAGGCTGTTGTGTCTTTTAACATGAACAAAAAATTTCATTTGTCTTGCTCTAATTGTGTTTAGTAGTTCTCTTTTCATTTTTAGTTGTTTTAAAACTTCATCGTTTGTTATCTTTTGTTTCCATCCAATTCTACCTATTCTTCTATAAATCCACATTTCAAAGGCTTCAATTTTCTGGTCTAATGTCCATGTTTCTGCACCATACATGAATATTGAGAAGATGTAACATTTTGCTATTCTTAGTTTTAGCCCTGGTGTTATTTGTTTTGATGTTAGTATCTTTTTCATGGCATTGAAATTACTTTTTGCCATACCTATTTTTTTATTTATTTCAGTTGTACATTTTCCATCACTGGTTATAGTATGTCCAAGGTAGTTGTAGTTCTGAACTGTCTCTAGATGTATCCCTTCCACTTTGATATTTAATTTTAGGTCTTGAGAATTTTCTTTGTTTATGATCATAGTTTTAGTCTTTTTGATATTCATATCTAGTCCATATTCTTTGCTTATCATGTTTATTACATTAAGTAATTGTTGTAGATCTGTAGGATTTTCTGCTAGTAGTTCAACATCATCAGCATATCTTAGGTTATTGATGATCTTCCCATTAATGTTTAGGCCTGGCATCTCTGAGATGTTTTTAAAGATTTGCTCAGTGTATAAATTGAACAAGTTTGGTGATAGGATGCATCCTTGTCTTACTCCTCTTTTTATATCAATGGGTGTAGAGATCTCCTTGTTATATTTTATTATTGCTGTTTGCTCCCAGTACAAATTACATATCAGTTGTATGTCTATGTCATCCAGATTTATATCTTTTAGGCAGTCTATAAGTTTATTATGGTGTATTCTATCAAATGCTTTGGTGTAGTCTATATAGCAAGCATATATTGGTTTGTTTACTTCTATGTACTTTTCAATCAATGTCCTCATGCTGAATATGGCTTCTTTTGTCCCACTGTTTTTCCTAAATCCAAATTGCTGCTCATCTAATTCAGTATTAATTTTATTCTGAATCCTTCCTTGTATAACTTTTAGTAAAATTTTGGTTACCTGGCTCATTAGGCCTATTGTTCTAAAATCACTGCATTCAACTGCACCATTCTTTTTTGCATTTGAACTTATGTCGGAGGAAAGATCTTAAAATAAGTACTTGGAATGTTAGGACTCTATATCAACAAGGGAAATTGGAAAATCTAATTCAAGAAGCAGAACGAATAAATATAGATATTTTAGGCATATCAGAGACTAGATGGAAGGAATGTGGGTACATTGAAGACGAAAAATATACATTTATATACTCAGGAAACACAACAGAACATCAAAGAGGGGTAGGAATACTGATAAAAAGAGAGCTACAAAAATATATAAGTACCCACTGGACATACAGTGATAGGATTATACTACTCAAGTTGAAAGCAAAACCATTCGACATAGCAATAATACAGACATACGCACCTACTCAAGACTACACAGATGAACAAATAGAGGCATACTATGAAGACCTAAATAAAGTTATGAAGCAAGTGAAATCTTCAGACATCTTGATTGTAATGGGTGACATGAACGCTAAAGTAGGAAAAGGTAGATATAAGACCATTATAGGAAATCATGGTTTAGGAAAAAGAAATGACAGAGGAGAAAGATTAATACAATTCTGTGAAGGAAACAGGCTGATAATATGTAACACCTACTTTGAGCAAGAGAAAAGGAAACTATACACATGGAAAAGCCCTGGAGATAGGAAGAGGAATCAAATAGATTACATAATGATAAAAGAAAGGTTCCGTAACAGCGTAAAGAAAGCCAAAACCTACCCAGGAGCAGATATTAATTCTGATCACAATCCTGCAATGATTAAAATGAAAATCAAACTAAAGAGAAACAAGCAAAAATCTGATTCATCAACAAACCCACTCGACATAACAGCTTTAAATCAAAAAGATATTAAAGATACCTATACAATACAAGTAAAGAACACATACCAGAAGCTGCTAGAGGAAGGAATTGAACAATACAGAAGAGAAAATCCTGATGAAAAAGTAACAACCAAATGGCAATGCATAAAGAAAAGCATACAAAAAGCCTGCGACACCTTACCCAAAAGAGAAAAGAACAAAAAAACAAAAATGGATAACTAACACCATCTTAGAAAAAATGGAAGAAAGGAGACAAGCGAAGAACACTGCCCAATACAATAAAATAGATGAGATACGCAAAATGTGCAAAAAAGCAAAAGAAGACTGGCTCAGCCAAAAATGTAGAGAAATAGAAACTATGGAAAGCAAACAAGACCTAAGAGGAATGCACACAGAAATAAAGAGAATGACTAATAAAAATAAAAAAGCCACAGAAGGTGGATGCATTGCAGACAAAAAAGGAAAAATGCTAATAGACAATAAGGATATCATAGATAGATGGCAGGAATATATAACAGAACTATTTCATGATCAAAGGGACAAGAAACCAGTTATAAAATGTACATCAGGCTATAAAATCTTAAAATCTGAGGTGGAAAAAGCTATAAAAACAATGAAAAGGGGAAAAGCAGCAGGACCTGAAAGCATACAGATAGAGATGATACAGGCACTTGAAGATTTTGGCATTGAAGTGATTACAGACATATGCAACGACATATACCACACAGGATACATACCAAATGAACTAAAAACATCAACTTTCATTGCATTGCCTAAAAAGAATGGTGCAGTTGAATGCAGTGACTTTAGAACAATAAGCCTAATGAGCCATGTTACAAAAATCTTGCTAGAAGTTATACAAGGAAGGATTCAGAATAAAATCAATACTGAATTAGATGAGCAGCAATTTGGATTTAGGAAAAATAGCGGGACAAAAGAAGCCATATTCTGCATGAGAACATTAATCGAAAAATACACAGAAGTAAACAAACCAATATATGCCTGCTTCATAGACTACACCAAAGCTTTTGATAGAGTACACCACAAACAACTTATAGAATGCCTAAAAGAGATACATCTAGATGACATGGATATACGACTAATATGCAATCTATACTGGGAGCAAACAGCAATAATAAAATATAACAAAGAGTTCTCTACACCCATTGATTTAAAAAGAGGAGTAAGACAAGGATGCATCCTATCACCAAGCTTGTTCAATCTATACACTGAGCAAATCTTTAAAAACATCATAGAGATGCCAGGCCTACAAATTAATGGAAAGATAATCAATAACCTAAGATATGCTGACGATACTGTACTACTAGCAGAAAATCCTAAAGACCTACAACAATTACTTAATGAAATAAACACGACAAGCAAAAAATATGGACTAGATATGAATATCAAAAAGACTAAAACTATGATCATAAACAAAGAAAATACCCAAAAGGGTAGGGAACAGGCAAATAATTGCAATGCTGCGGTAAAGCTGGTAGCAAGGAGCCAATGGTGGGGTGTGCTAAACACTCCAAGGTATGGTGACAGCTTTACAAATAAAGAACACAACACAATACTGACGTTTCGGCCTGTGGCCTTCTTCAGAATACATGGACAACGACAACAAGCGGTGAAGCACAATTACTACATGTTAGATGATAAAGTGGAGGGCGAGGAAAGTAGGATGCAAAAATAAGAAAAGAGAGAAATGAATTTTACATGATGAGAGGTATGATGGGCGTCAAAATATATAAAATAGAAAAAGAGAGAGAAAAATGTATAATAAATTGTACTTAGCTGAGCTCAGAGCAGGGAGCAGGAAAACTGTAATCCGTGCTGAAACCAGTCGGAATGACTAAATGACTAAAAGCGCAGAGAACGTGTATAGAAAGCAACACGTGACAAAGACAGGTCAGTAAAGAGGGCAAAAAGGATCAAATTTCGGGAAAACCAAAAAGGGGGGGGGGGGGGAAAGGGGGCATAGACGAGGATACTACTGGGACACAACAAGCAATACATATAAATCACTCAACAATGGAAGTGAGAGATCACGCGAGAGGTTAAGAGAAAGAAATAGAATGACACGACAAAGTAGTAAACTAGGCAGTGGGTGAGAGAGATGGACTCTACAGAATGGATGGCCTCGAACTGAACGAGTTGAGAGGTAGGTCAACGAAAGGAAGGATTGGATACTGGAGGAAGAGATACGGTGAGGAAGAATAATAAAGCCGGTATAATGAGAAGGGCGATAGAGGGGTGGTCCGGAGGAAGTTAGTCTATCGGGAGGTAGGGAAGTATTGGAGGAGGAGGTATGGAGAGGAGGGATAAGAAGCAGGTATGTGAAAACTGGATAGGGGGAGAGGCGGTAGGTCAGAAGTGAATGGAAAAAGAGAAAGTCTGGAAGAAGTGGAGCAATAGGGGATGGTGTGCAAGAGGTATGAACCATAGGAGGTAAAGAAGTAGGGAAATGAAAGAACAAAGGGGGGAATGAAAGTGGGCATCAGGATAAGGGGGATACTGGAATAGTAGGTATAGATGAGTAGTGACTACAAGTTAATAGAGAGGAGAGGGGTGAGCTAGGAGTAGATCAGCAGAGGGGTGGTAGGAAGGACGAGGGACAATAGAGGTGGGCAGAGAGATCGTACGTACAGTCCAGGTGGAGAGGTGATATAGTGATAAAGAGGTAAAGGACATGAAGATAGTCAGAAGAGAAAAAGGTGTAGGGAGAGGGGGGGGTTTAGGAGGAAGAAGGCAAGATGGGGGTTACTCAAAGAGGATATGAAAAGCAGGGATGGACGAGGAGTAGAGGACCCAAGAAGAGAAATAGGAAGAGAGGTCCATAGGTAGGAGGATGGAGTCGGAGGCAGGAGGGTCCTCAGAGGGACAGGGATACATTGATGCCACGAGGGGTGAGGCAGCCCCAACGAGCGATCAGACGGTGCTCAAGAGTGAGCCGACTGTGGTGATCAGAGGAGCATGATACTAGGCCAGTTACCAAGACATCAGTCTTACCTCGATGGCCCCTCGAGTTAAAGTGGGCTGCTACAGGAGTGTCCGCTTCTTGGGTGATGTCATTCAAGTGTTCACGGCACCTATCGCCGATTCTGCGACCAGACTGACCGATGTAGGTCAACTTGCATCGCTTACAGATGATGGCATAAATGATGTTCCGCGATGTGCAAGTGAATCCCTCTCTGATCTCGAAAGGACCATTAGGGAAGAGGACAGTGTCGGTCTGGAGAACGTGGTCACAAGTTTTACATACTCTCCGGTTGCAGCGGATAGTGCCTCGATGGCTGAAGTGGTCAGCAGGAAGACGGCCCCTGACAAGAAAGTCTCGGAGGTTCCGGTCACGTCTAAAGGCCACTAGTGGTGGGTCAGGGAAGAGCAGACGAGTAGTAGGGTCAGATCGAAGAATAGGGAGGTAGCGGTGGATGGTCCTAATAGCGGCGTAGTGGTGAGGGTGATGGGTGAGAGCGAGCACTACTCTATCAGAGGGGGGATGAGTAGAGGGGGTAAGAGCAGACTGACGTGAAGTGTGGAGAACTCGACGCAGGGCAGGGACCAAAACCCACAAGTGGATATCAAAATTGAAGGAATAGACCTGGAGACAGTTCAGAACTATAACTACCTTGGACATACTATAACCAGTGATGGAAAATGTACAACTGAAATAAACAAAAGAATAGGAATGGCAAAAAGTAATTTTAATGTCATGAAGGACATACTAACATCAAAACAAATAACACCAGAGCTAAAACTAAGAATAGCAAAATGTTACATCTTCTCAATATTCCTATATGGCGCTGAAACATGGACATTAGACAAGAAAACAGAACAGAGAATTGAAGCCTTTGAAATGTGGATATATAGAAGAATAGGTAGAATTGGATGGAAGGAAAAGAAAACAAATGACAAAGTCTTAAAACAACTAAAAATGAAAAGAGAACTTCTGAACACAATTAGAACAAGACAAATGCGATTCTTAGGCCATGTTAAAAGACACAACAGCCTACTGAAAGTGATCCTGGAGGGGAAAATACAAGGTAAAAGAGGCAGAGGCAGACCAAGATTAACATGGACGAGTAACATCAAAAGATGGACAAATCAACCGATGACAACCTGCACCATCAAAGCAAGAGATAGAGCAAAATGGCGCTCCATGGTAGCCAACCTTCGTTGCGGAGACGGCACTCAATGATGATGATGATTCTTTTTAGGCAATGCAATGAAAGTTGATGTTTTTAGTTCATTTGTTATGTATCCTGTATGGCATATGTCATTGCATATGTCTGTGATCACCTCAATGCCAAAATCTTCTAGTGCCTGTATCATCTCTATCTGTATATTGTCAGGTCCTGCTGCTTTTCCTTTTTACATTGTTTTAATAGCTTTTTCTACTTCAGATTTTAGGATTTTATAGCTGGATGTACATTTTATAAAAGGTTTTTTGTCCCTTTTGTCATGAAATAATTCTGTTATGTATTCCTGTCATCTATCGATTATATATTTGTTGTCTGTTAGCATTCTTCCCTCTTTGCAATTCATCTATTTCCTGCAGCTTTTTTGTCTTTGTTAGTCATTCTTTTTATTTCTGCGTGCATTCCTCTTAAATTTTGTTTACTTTCCATAGTTTCGACTTCTAGACATCTTTGGTTGAGCCACTCTTCTTTTGCCTTTTTGCATATTTTTTTTATTTCATTATCAATTTCCTTGTACTTGGCAGTGTTCTTCGTTTGTCTTCTCTCTTTCATTTTTTCTAAAATGTTGTCAGTTATCCATTTTTGTTTTTCTGTTACTTTCCTTTTTGGGTAAGGTGATGCAGGATTCTTGTATGCTGTTTTTTTATGCATTGCCATTTGGTTGTGACTTTTCCTTCAGGATTTTCTCTTCTGTACTGCTAAATCCCTTCTTCTAGCAGCTTCTGATATGTGTTCTTTACTTGTACAGTATAAGTTTCTTTTACATCTTTCTGATTTAGCAGCTGTTGTATCTATTGGTATTGCTGAATTAGTATTTTGTTTCTTTCTCTTTAATTTGATTTTCATTTTAATCATTACACGATTGTGATCTGAATTAATATCTGCTCCTGGATAGGTTTTGGCTTTATTGACGCTGTTCCAGAATCTGTCTTTTATCATTATGTAATCTATTTGATTCCTCTTCCTGTCTCCAGGGCTTTTCCATGTGTATAGTTTCCTTTTCTCTTGCTCAAAGTAGGTGTTGCATATTATCAGTCTGTTTTATTCACAAAATTGAATTAATCTTTCTCCTCTGTTATTTCTTTTTCCTAAACCATGATTTCCTATAATGTTCTTATATCTGCCTTGTCCTACTTTTGCTTTCATGTCACCCATTTACAATCAAGATGTCTGAAAATTTCACTTGCTTCATAATTGTATTTAGATCTTCATAGTATGCTTCTGTTTGTTCATCTGTATAGTCTTGAGTAGGTGCGTATGTCTGTATTATTGCTATGTCAAATGGCTTTGCCTTCATTTTTATTAATATAATCCTATCATTGTATGTCAAGTGAGTATTTATATGTTTTGGTAGTTCTCGTTTTATTAGTATGCCTATCCCTCTTTGGTGTTCTGTTGTGTTACCTGAGTATATAAATGTATATTTATTGTCTTGTATGTATCCACTGTTGTATGAAACAACAGGTAAAAGAAAAAGAGGAAGACCCAGGGAGACACTGAGAAGAACATTGATGAGAGAGGCAAGAGCAGCAGGAATCGGCTCCCTCAATGAGATAGAACTGCTTGCACAGAACAGAGACAGATGGCGAGATTTGATAAAATATCTTTAAAAGAAAACTGCTAGAACAAAAATTCATATAGGAGAAGGTGTATCTTGGTCTACGCCCTATGGGCCGGTTACGGCTCGAAAGGTCAATAGATAGATAGATAGATGTATCCACTTTCCTTCCATCTTGTTTCTGATATGGCTAAAATATCTATGTTTAATCGCTCTGCTTCTATCATAAGATTTTCTAGTTTTCCTTGTTAGTATAATGTCCTAACATTCCATGTGGCTAATTTTAGCTCTTTCCTAAAACAGTAGTTAGAATTTCTCTCCATGGTTTTCTTTGGAATGTTACGTGATGAGGCTCCAATCTCTTTCACGGTGGTCTGCCATATTCGTCTTTCGTGTTCTGAATATGCCTCATGTGTACCATACACGTTGGTGTTTTCGCTTTCTGGGCCGTTGATTATTTCTAATTCTACTGCCCCATCCACCGTCACAGACTTTTCACATACGAGTTGAACACACCCGGCCGGCGCCATTGTTGTCGAACCATGTGCTTGCCTATCGAACCACGAACACACGACACAAAGAAGAATAAATCATATTCCACTTAAATATTGGTAAAGTCCATCCACCCGTCAGAAGTAAAACATACACCAAACGGGGAATAGCAACACATAATTTCACAACTAGACTGTCGCGTAAATCATTTAAATATATCAACAAAAGCCGAATTATAAAAACGACAACACGTCGATGTCATGACACCGGAAGTCTGCTCACATTAATACAATGTATAAAAATGCATTAATTACTACTAATTTGTTACAGTTATTCATTTATTTTATTTGCAATTTTGACATTCATTTTCAAGGCTACACGAAAAACTTCGGAACTCTCAACTAATTAGTCAAGCATAATGCATATCTGTATTTAATTCAATAGTTAAAAATTAATATTGATTATTTAAAAAAAACAAATAATTGAACTAACTTATAACTAAAGTTGAATTCAGAAGGCACTCAGGCGGCACTGATAATACGAAGGAAAAGCACTTAAGTACTAGTGAAATGAAAAGTAAGGTCCGACTATCTAAGCTGCAGATAAGTTTCATTCATTATTAGATACTGTTGCCAATTATTTGTATTTGAATTTCAATTGATGATGATGATACTTAGAATACTTAGATACTAATGCTAGGAACTTTTTTTTTTACGAGTTTGCTGTTTGCTTAGTAGTCAACTTAGTTATTAGTTGTGACTACCCAAATTATTTCTGAACGTCTTAGTTACTAAGTTACTTCCTTGCATTTTTCTTTATTCGGTCGCTCTCGAATCTGTCATGAGAAGTATTTGACCCCGCTTGTTAGGTTTAGGACGTGGAATTATAATAAAATAGCCTACAACTAAGACCCTGCCCTCTACTAACCTAGAGTTAACAACAATAAAATACTTCTCTGTAAAAATTGTTGACAAAATTAAATATGTAATTCCCGGTCAGTGATGTGAGGTAGAGCACTAGTTTAGCCGAAATAATGTGGGACACTGAACTCGTAAATTACCTACTTTAGCTATTGCAGACTTATATTTTATTATTTTTGTAAATATCTGACAGAGATGAAACACTAACCTCTTTTTGTGAGACAATTTGTTGTAGATTTGACAAATTCGTTAGGATTAACTTCCGGCAAGACAGTCCGCACAAAATGTCTTCTTCCGGAGGACACGGAGAGAATGAGAAAGGGGTGGGAAGAAGATTCATATATATATATATATTGATTAATTTAGATTATATCTTTACATTGTCAGTTATATTTTTAATGCATTATATTAACTTTTGCACCGTGTTCATCCCATTATTTAATTTCAAAGGTATTTATTGTGTCTTGCAATAAATCATCATCTTTCATTGTCGTCTCCGTTTCGAAGGTTGGCTACCATGGAGCGTCATTCCGCTCTGTCTCTTGCTTTGATGGTGCAGGTTGTCATAGGCTGACTTGTCCATCTTTTGTTGTTAATCGTCCATGTTAGTCTTGGTCTGCCTCTTTTGCCTTGTATTGCAATAAAATAAACCTAAAATGGACATAATGAGGTCATTATGATGTGAATGTCAAAAATAGCTCAGCATCATTAAGTACCGAGCGTGTCGGCTTGAGTGATCGTAGTCACAACTCTCTATCTTTACAATTGTTGATCGTTTCTGTTAACTTTCTATCTTTACAATTGTTGATTGTTTCTGTTGTTAACTTTCTATCTTTACAATTGTTTATCGTTTCTGTTAACTTTCTATCTTTACAATTGTTGATTATTTATATTGTTAACTTTCTATCTTTACAATTGTTGATCGTTTCTGTTAACTTTCTATCTTTACAATTGTTGATTGTTTCTGTTGTTAACTTTCTATCTTTACAATTGTTGATCGTTTCTGTTTACTTTCTATCTTAACAATTGTTGATTGTTTCTGTTGTTAACTTTCTATCTTTACAATTGTTTATCGTTTCTGGTAACTTTCTATCTTTACAATTGTTGATTATTTCTATTGTTAACTTTCTATCTTTACAATTGTTGATCGTTTCTGTTAACTTTCTATCTTTACAATTGTTTCTGTTGTTAACTTTCTATCTTTACAATTGTTGATCGTTTCTGTTAACTTTCTATCTTTACAATTGTTGATTGTTTCTGTTGTTAGCTTTCTATCTTTACAATTGTTTATCGTTTCTGTTAACTTTCTATCTTAACAATTGTTGATTGTTTCTGTTGTTAACTTTCTATCTTTACAATTGTTGATTGTTTCTGTTGTTAACTTTCTATCTTTACAATTGTTGATTGTTTCTGTTAACTTTCTATCTTTACAATTGTTGATTGTTTCTGTTAACTTTCTATCTTAACAATTGTTGATTGTTTCTGTTGTTAACTTTCTATCTTTACAATTGTTGATTGTTCCTGTTAACTTTCTATCTTTACAATTGTTGATCGTTTCTGTTAACTTTCTATCTTTACAATTGTTGATTATTTCTATTGTTAACTTTCTATCTTTACAATTGTTGATTATTTCTATTGTTAACTTTCTATCTTTACAATTGTTGATTATTTCTATTGTTAACTGTCTATCTTTACAATTGTTGATTGTTTCTATTGTTAACTGTCTATCTTTACAATTGTTGATCGTTTCTGTTAACTTTCTATCTTAACAATTGTTGATTGCTTCTATTGTTAACTCTCTATCTTAACAATTGTTGATTATTTCTATTGTTAATTTTCTATCTTTACAATTGTTGATTATTTCTATTGTTAACTTTCTATCTTTACAATTGTTGATCGTTTCTGTTAACTTTCTATCTTTACAATTGTTTCTGTTGTTAACTTTCTATCTTTACAATTGTTGATCGTTTCTGTTAACTTTCTATCTTTACAATTGTTGATTGTTTCTGTTGTTAGCTTTCTATCTTTACAATTGTTTATCGTTTCTGTTAACTTTCTATCTTAACAATTGTTGATTGTTTCTGTTGTTAACTTTCTATCTTAACAATTGTTGATTATTTCTATTGTTAATTTTCTATCTTTACAATTGTTGATTGTTTCTGTTGTTAGCT
This sequence comes from Megaustenia siamemsis, assembly GCA_032433765.1. Classification (NCBI taxonomy): domain Eukaryota; kingdom Metazoa; phylum Mollusca; class Gastropoda; order Stylommatophora; family Ariophantidae; genus Megaustenia; species Megaustenia siamemsis. The sequence continues at coordinate 6,684,938 of JAVIAB010000156.1, read as the reverse complement.
TTCTATCTTTACAATTGTTTATCGTTTCTGTTAACTTTCTATCTTAACAATTGTTGATTGTTTCTGTTGTTAACTTTCTATCTTTACAATTGTTGATTGTTTCTGTTGTTAACTTTCTATCTTTACAATTGTTGATTGTTTCTGTTAACTTTCTATCTTTACAATTGTTGATTGTTTCTGTTAACTTTCTATCTTAACAATTGTTGATTGTTTCTGTTGTTAACTTTCTATCTTTACAATTGTTGATTGTTCCTGTTAACTTTCTATCTTTACAATTGTTGATCGTTTCTGTTAACTTTCTATCTTTACAATTGTTGATTATTTCTATTGTTAACTTTCTATCTTTACAATTGTTGATTATTTCTATTGTTAACTTTCTATCTTTACAATTGTTGATTATTTCTATTGTTAACTGTCTATCTTTACAATTGTTGATTGTTTCTATTGTTAACTGTCTATCTTTACAATTGTTGATCGTTTCTGTTAACTTTCTATCTTAACAATTGTTGATTGCTTCTATTGTTAACTCTCTATCTTAACAATTGTTGATTATTTCTATTGTTAATTTTCTATCTTTACAATTGTTGATTATTTCTATTGTTAACTTTCTATCTTTACAATTGTTGATCGTTTCTGTTAACTTTCTATCTTTACAATTGTTTCTGTTGTTAACTTTCTATCTTTACAATTGTTGATCGTTTCTGTTAACTTTCTATCTTTACAATTGTTGATTGTTTCTGTTGTTAGCTTTCTATCTTTACAATTGTTTATCGTTTCTGTTAACTTTCTATCTTAACAATTGTTGATTGTTTCTGTTGTTAACTTTCTATCTTTACAATTGTTGATTGTTTCTGTTGTTAACTTTCTATCTTTACAATTGTTGATTGTTTCTGTTAACTTTCTATCTTTACAATTGTTGATTGTTTCTGTTAACTTTCTATCTTAACAATTGTTGATTGTTTCTGTTGTTAACTTTCTATCTTTACAATTGTTGATTGTTCCTGTTAACTTTCTATCTTTACAATTGTTGATCGTTTCTGTTAACTTTCTATCTTTACAATTGTTGATTATTTCTATTGTTAACTTTCTATCTTTACAATTGTTGATTATTTCTATTGTTAACTTTCTATCTTTACAATTGTTGATTATTTCTATTGTTAACTGTCTATCTTTACAATTGTTGATTGTTTCTATTGTTAACTGTCTATCTTTACAATTGTTGATCGTTTCTGTTAACTTTCTATCTTAACAATTGTTGATTGCTTCTATTGTTAACTCTCTATCTTAACAATTGTTGATTATTTCTATTGTTAATTTTCTATCTTTACAATTGTTGATTGTTTCTGTTGTTAACGTTTTATCTTTACAATTGTTGATCGTTTCTGTTAACTTTCTATCTTTACAATTGTTGATTGTTTCTGTTGTTAACTTTCTATCTTTACAATTGTTGATTGTTTCTGTTGTTAACTTTCTATCTTTACAATTGTTGATCGTTTCTGTTGTTAACTTTCTATCTTTACAATTGTTGATCGTTTCTGTTAACTTTCTATCTTTACAATTGTTGATCGTTTCTGTTGTTAACTTTCTATCTTTACAATCGCTGATCGTTTCTGTTGTTAACTTTCTATCTTTACAATTGTTGATCGTTTCTGTTGTTAACTTTCTATCTTTACATTGCTGATCGTTTCTGTTGTTAACTTTCTATCTTTACAATTGTTGATCGTTTCTGTTGTTAACTTTCTATCTTTACAATTGCTGATCGTTTCTGTTGTTAACTTTCTATCTTTACAATTGTTGATTGTTTCTGTTGTTAACTTTCTATCTTTACAATTGTTGATCGTTTCTGTTTACTTTCTATCTTAACAATTGTTGATTGTTTCTGTTGTTAACTTTCTATCTTTACAATTGTTTATCGTTTCTGTTGTTAACTTTCTATCTTTACAATTGTTGATTGTTTCTGTTAACTTTCTATCTTTACAATTGTTGATTGTTTCTGTTAACTTTCTATCTTAACAATTGTTGATTGTTTCTGTTGTTAACTTTCTATCTTTACAATTGTTGATTGTTCCTGTTAACTTTCTATCTTTACAATTGTTGATCGTTTCTGTTAACTTTCTATCTTTACAATTGTTGATTATTTCTATTGTTAACTTTCTATCTTTACAATTGTTGATTATTTCTATTGTTAACTTTCTATCTTTACAATTGTTGATTATTTCTATTGTTAACTGTCTATCTTTACAATTGTTGATTGTTTCTATTGTTAACTGTCTATCTTTACAATTGTTGATCGTTTCTGTTAACTTTCTATCTTAACAATTGTTGATTGCTTCTATTGTTAACTCTCTATCTTAACAATTGTTGATTATTTCTATTGTTAATTTTCTATCTTTACAATTGTTGATTGTTTCTGTTGTTAACGTTTTATCTTTACAATTGTTGATCGTTTCTGTTAACTTTCTATCTTTACAATTGTTGATTGTTTCTGTTGTTAACTTTCTATCTTTACAATTGTTGATTGTTTCTGTTGTTAACTTTCTATCTTTACAATTGTTGATCGTTTCTGTTGTTAACTTTCTATCTTTACAATTGTTGATCGTTTCTGTTAACTTTCTATCTTTACAATTGTTGATCGTTTCTGTTGTTAACTTTCTATCTTTACAATCGCTGATCGTTTCTGTTGTTAACTTTCTATCTTTACAATTGTTGATCGTTTCTGTTGTTAACTTTCTATCTTTACATTGCTGATCGTTTCTGTTGTTAACTTTCTATCTTTACAATTGTTGATCGTTTCTGTTGTTAACTTTCTATCTTTACAATTGCTGATCGTTTCTGTTGTTAACTTTCTATCTTTACAATTGTTGATTGTTTCTGTTGTTAACTTTCTATCTTTACAATTGTTGATCGTTTCTGTTTACTTTCTATCTTAACAATTGTTGATTGTTTCTGTTGTTAACTTTCTATCTTTACAATTGTTTATCGTTTCTTGTAACTGTCTATCTTTACAATTGTTGATTATTTCTATTGTTAACTTTCTATCTTTACAATTGTTGATCGTTTCTGTTAACTTTCTATCTTTACAATTGTTGATTGTTTCTGTTGTTAACTTTCTATCTTTACAATTGTTGATCGTTTCTGTTAACTTTCTATCTTTACAATTGTTGATTGTTTCTGTTGTTAGCTTTCTATCTTTACAATTGTTTATCGTTTCTGTTAACTTTCTATCTTAACAATTGTTGATTGTTTCTGTTGTTAACTTTCTATCTTTACAATTGTTGATTGTTTCTGTTTTTAACTTTCTATCTTTACAATTGTTGATTGTTTCTGTTAACTTTCTATCTTTACAATTGTTGATTGTTTCTGTTAACTTTCTATCTTAACAATTGTTGATTGTTTCTGTTGTTAACTTTCTATCTTTACAATTGTTGATTGTTCCTGTTAACTTTCTATCTTTACAATTGTTGATCGTTTCTGTTAACTTTCTATCTTTACAATTGTTGATTATTTCTATTGTTAACTTTCTTTATTTACAATTGTTGATTATTTCTATTGTTAACTGTCTATCTTTACAATTGTTGATTGTTTCTATTGTTAACTGTCTATCTTTACAATTGTTGATCGTTTCTGTTAACTTTCTATCTTAACAATTGTTGATTGTTTCTATTGTTAATTTTCTATCTTTACAATTGTTGATTGTTTCTGTTGTTAACTTTCTATCTTTACAATTGTTGATCGTTTCTGTTGTTAACTTTCTATCTTTACAATTGTTGATCGTTTCTGTTAACTTTCTATCTTTACAATTGTTGATCGTTTCTGTTGTTAATTTTCTATCTTTACAATTGCTGATCGTTTCTGTTGTTAACTTTCTATCTTTACAATTGTTGATCGTTTCTGTTGTTAACTTTCTATCTTTACAATTGCTGATCGTTTCTGTTGTTAACTTTCTATCTTTACAATTGTTGATCGTTTCTGTTGTTAACTTTCTATCTTTACAATTGCTGATCGTTTCTGTTGTTAACTTTCTATCTTTACAATTGTTGATCGTTTCTGTTGTTAACTTTCTATCTTTACAATTGCTGATCGTTTCTGTTGTTAACTTTCTATCTTTACAATTGCTGATCGTTTCTGTTGTTAACTTTCTATCTTTACAATTGTTGATCGTTTCTGTTGTTATCTTTCTATCTTTACAATTGCTGATCGTTTCTGTTGTTAACTTTCTATCTTTACAATTGTTGATCGTTTCTGTTGTTAACTTTCTATCTTTACAATTGCTGATCGTTTCTGTTGTTAACATAACATCAAATCATTCTCTTAGTCTATTATTTCTCTCTTCTTCTATCATTATTCTGGCACAATATCGCAGAGAGGGGTCGCCACAAATATTCAGGTGTGTTATCTACCTTCTTGGATATGTGGGAACGTTATACTCTAAAATTAATGGGGAAAGGTCCCAGGACACTTTTAGAACTCAAGACACAATGCGTGGCAAGGCGCTGTGCCACTGAGTACGGGTTCGATCCTGCTTTGGTCCATATATTGTTCTTTGTTGTTTTTTTTTCTGTTGATTATTCGTCATTTTTTCCTGAGTGCTTTAAACATTCTTCTGTTACCCAGCCTGTTTTGACGCAGACTGTTACCAGGGGAGACCACGAGGATGTAGAACTGCTAGGTCTTGGTCAGCTGATGGTGCGCCGACCCTGCTATTGCGACCGCAGGTCGCAGAAAAAAACAAATCGCTGTCACACTATAACACATTCTTCCTCCCAACGGTGTGCTTCCAGTGCCAGACCTGGACTCAAGAAAATCATGGATGGAGCAGGATACGGACATTGTTCAGCTGGTGTGTTCAAACACATATTGTTTCATTTGAAATAAAATGCTACAGAAAAATACTTAAGATATATTGGATAATGAAAAAAAGAGCAATCAAGATATAAAAAAATGTAAACATTGAAACTAACCGCCTATAAATACCATTCTACAGTGGGAATTAAAATATTATAGCTTGGAGGGTGGGTGGGGGAAGAAGGTCTAGACGTAAGACGTCGGCCTCTAGATAAGCAGGTCCCGGGTTTGATTTCCACCATAGGCGGTCGATAATATTTTTTTTAATCGAATCGAAGGCTTTACCCTGGTCTCTGGGTAGTGAGATCCAATGTCTAGCTCTCTCTGGGTAGTGAGATCCGATGTCTAGCCCTCTCTGGGTAGTGAGATCCGATGTCTAGCCCTCTCTGGGTAGTGAGATCCGATGTCTAGCCCTCTCTGGGTAGTGAGATCCGATGTCTAGCTCTCTCTGGGTAGTGAGATCCGATGTCTAGCCCTCTCTGGGTAGTGAGATCCGATGTCTAGCCCTCTCTGGGTAGTGAGATCCAATGTCTAGCTCTCTCTGGGTAGTGAGATCCGATGTCTAGCTCTCTCTGGGTAGTGAGATCCGATGTCTAGCCCTCTCTGTGTAATGAGATCCGATGTCTAGCTCTCTCTGTGTAGTGAGATCCGATGTCTAGCCCTCTCTGAGTAGTGAGATCCGATGTCTAGCCCTCTCTGGGTAGTGAGATCCGATGTCTAGCCCTCTCTGGGTAGTGAGATCCGATGTCTAGCCCTCTCTGGGTAGTGAGATCCGATGTCTAGCCCTCTCTGGGTAGTGAGATCCGATGTCTAACCCTCTCTGGGTAGTGAGATCCGATGTCTAGCCCTCTCTGGGTAGTGAGATCCGATGTCTAGCCCTCTCTGGGTAGTGAGATCCGATGTCTAGCCCTCTCTGGGTAGTGAGATCCGATGTCTAGTTCTCACGGAAAGCGACAAAAAACATGAGGAAGAAAAATTACTCCCTGGAAGAACGTTAAAGAACAATTGGTATTTGGAATCGAAAAGTTTAGACAAAAATTGGCCGCTAGCCTGGCTAAATTAACAGGAAAAATCGACACAAAACGTTAAAATTCTGAAGTCGAAGAATATCTGCCTGTATGGCGGGGGCCCACGGCTGCCAATGTGAATAATAGGAAAAAGGGATATTCCCTCAAAATTCATCCCACGGGATTTCGCTAGAGGTATAAAGCTAACGAACGCAAACAAATAACAAGGAAAATAGAATGGCCAGGTCAAAAGACATAGCGGGCTGGAAGGGACAATAATGGAAGGAATGGTTCCTGGACGACGATGCGTTAGGGGCATACCAAGAAGAAGGGGGTTTCAAGACATCAAGGAAATCTTGAACATGACAACAGAAGAAGAGGACGATCTGGCTAGAGACAGAGATTCTTTCAGACGGGCTGTGGTGAATGCAACGTTCTGTGTGAGATCTGGCTAGAGATAGATATTCTTTCAGACGGGCTGTGGTGAATGCAACGTTCTGTGTGAGATCTGACTAGAGATAGATATTCTTTCAGACGGGCTGTGGTGAATGCAACGTTCTGTGTGAGATCTGACTAGAGATAGATATTCTTTCAGACGGGCTGTGGTGAATGCAACGTTCTGTGTGAGATCTGACTAGAGATAGATATTCTTTCAGACGGGCTCACCGTGAATGCAACGTTCTGTGGGAGATCTAACTAGAGACAGATATTCTTTTAGATGGGCTGTGGTGAATGCAACGTTCTATGGGAGATCTGACTAGAGACGGATGTTCTTTTAGACGAGATGATGTGAATGCAACGTTCTGTGGGAGATCTGGCTAGAGACATATATTATTTCAGATAGGCTGTGGTGAATGCAGCATTTTGTGGGAGATTTTTCTAGAAACAGAACCTTTCAGACCAGCTGCGACCAAAACAATAGCTTTATGGCTTTCATTATTTCTTTCTTGCTTGGCATTCCACAGTAAACGTTTAATTCTTCTCCGGGTCTGTTTAAGAATTCTTCAAATTGCTCTCTCCATCTCTTTATTTGCTCCCTAAGCAGATTTCCTATCTTATCTTTAATAAAGGCATTGATCTGTGTGTATGTTGCGTTTAATTTCTTTGTTCTGTTGTACAGTTCTTTCATATTTCCTTTATTTGCCTCTTCCTCTGCTCTTTAGCTAGTTCATCTATATATTTCCTCTTATCCATTTTAATGCATCTTCTCACTTCTTTTGTCACCTCTGTGTAAGCTTCTTTGTCTAGGCTTTAGTACTTCTCGTTTTCATCAAGGGGTGATGCCAGACAACATCATTACACAGGCAGCCAAAGAAGATCATCAAGGGGTGATGCCAGACAACATCATTACACAGGCAGCCAAAGAAGATCATCAAGGAGTGATGCCAGACAACATCATTACACAGGCAGCCAAAGAAGATCATCAAGGGGTGATGCCAGACAACATCATTACATAGGCAGCCAAAGAAGATCATCAAGGAGTGATGCCAGACAACATCATTACACAGGCAGCCAAAGAAGATCATCAAGGGGTGATGCCAGACAACATCATTACACAGGCAGCCAAAGAAGATCATCAAGGGGTGATGCCAGACAACATCATTACATAGGCAGCCAAAGAAGATCATCAAGGAGTGATGCCAGATAACATCATTACACAGGCAGCCAAAGAAGATCATCAAGGGGTGATGCCAGACAACATCATTACATAGGCAGCCAAAGAAGATCATCAAGGAGTGATGCCAGACAACATCATTACACAGGTAGCCAAAGAAGATCACCATGGAGTGATGCCAGACAACATCATTACATCGGCAGCCAAAGAAGATCATCAAGGAGTGATGCCAGACAACATCATTACATAGGCAGCCAAAGAAGATCATCAAGGAGTGATGCCAGACAACATCATTACACAGGTAGCCAAAGAAGATCATCAAGGAGTGATGCCAGACAACATCATTACATAGGCAGCCAAAGAAGATCGTCAAGGGGTGATGCCAGACAACATCATTACACAGGTAGCCAAAGAAGATCATCAAGGAGTGATGCCAGACAACATCATTACATAGGCAGCCAAAGAAGATCGTCAAGGGGTGATGCCAGACAACATCATTACATAGGCAGCCAAAGAAGATCATCAAGGGGTGATGCCAGACAACATCATTACATAGGCAGCCAAAGAAGATCATCAAGGAGTGATGCCAGACAACATCATTACACAGGTAGCCAAAGAAGATCATCAAGGAGTGATGCCAGACAACATCATTACATAGGCAGCCAAAGAAGATCGTCAAGGGGTGATGCCAGACAACATCATTACACAGGCAGCCAAAGAAGATCATCAAGGAGTGATGCCAGACAACATCATTACACAGGCAGCCAAAGAAGATCATCATGGGGTGATGTCAGACAACATCATTACACAGGCAGCCAAAGAAGATCATCAAGGAGTGATGCCAGACAACATCATTACACAGGAAGCCAAAGTAGATCGTCAAGGAGTGATGCCAGACAACATCATTACACAGGTAGCCAAAGAAGATCATCAAGGAGTGATGTCAGACAACATCATTACATAGGCAGCCAAAGATCACCATCAAGGAGTGATGCCAGACAACATCATTACATAGGCAGCCAAAGATCATCAAGGGGTGATGTCAGACAACATCATTACACAGGTAGCCAAAGAAGATCATCAAGGAGTGATGCCAGACAACATCATTACATAGGCAGCCAAAGATCATCAAGGGGTGATGCCAGACAACATCATTACACAGGCAGCCAAAGAAGATCATCAAGGAGTGATGCCAGACAACATCATTACACAGGCAGCCAAAGATCATCAAGGGGTGATGCCAGACAACATCATTACACAGGCAGCCAAAGAAGATCATCAAGGAGTGATGTCAGACAACATCATTACATAGGCAGCCAAAGATCATCAAGGAGTGATGCCAGACAACATCATTACACAGGTAGCCAAAGAAGATCATTAAGGAGTGATGCCAGACAACATCATTACACAGGCAGTCAAAGAAGATCATCAAAGAGTGATGCCAGACAACATCATTACACAGGCAGCCAAAGAAGATCATCAAGGAGTGATGCCAGACATCATTACACAGGCAGCCAAAGAAGATCATCAAGGAGTGATGCCAGACAACATCATTACACAGGCAGTAAAGAAGATCATCAAGGAGTGATGTCATACAACATCATTACACAGGTAGCCAAAGAAGATCATCAAGGAGTGATGTCATACAACATCATTACATAGGCAGCCAAAGAAGATCATCAAGGAGTGATGTCATACAACATCATTACATAGGCAGCCAAAGAAGATCATCAAGGAGTGATGTCATACAACATCATTACACAGGCAGCCAAAGAAGATCATCAAGGAGTGATGCAAGACAACATCATTACACAGGTAGCCAAAGAAGATCATCAAGGAGTGATGCCAGACATCATTACACAGGCAGCCAAAGAAGATCATCAAGGAGTGATGCCAGACAACATCATTACACAGGTAGCCAAAGAAGATCATCAAGGAGTGATGCCAGACAACATCATTACACAGGCAGTAAAGAAGATCATCAAGGAGTGATGCCAGACAACATCATTACACAGGTAGTAAAGAAGATCATCAAGGAGTGATGCCAGACAACATCATTACACAGGCAGCCAAAGAAGATGGGTAAATGAACAACTGGGGTTGTCAGTTGCTACATGTTGATGTGAAGAGAGGATCTAAGCACTTACAGGGTTGTCTGATGTTCAGCAACCATGATTGGTAGATTAACAAAGAAACTAAACATAGAATGGTATTGAGCTGACTGACTCAGTAAGTAACAAACAGTAGATAGCTGAAAGCAATTTTAATTTTTAATACTTTAATCTGGAAGAGACAGAAACACCAAAATTGTCAAATACCAAAGCAAAATTAAAAAAAAAAAGGTAAAGTTAAAAAAAATAAAAACTAGAACTACAAGCAAAGATATAAGACAACCTAAATGATAAAACTACAACTAGTAGTATAAACTAATTTATGAAAATAGAGTTATAAGACAATTTATAATTGAAATGACAGAAATAAAAGCAATGCCATAAGTTAAGTTATAGAAATAAAACAACTATAAACTTTCTTATACAAATAAAACAATAGCTATAATTCAACTATTAAACTACATCTACAATTAAAACTATACAACTGCAGCTATAAAAATAGATTTTTAAATAATATAAAACTAGAAGTACAATCAGTGATATCAAAGTGACCACTGCAAACAACTGGAATGCTACATCAAGCCACTAATATATTTACAAGTGCTACCTCTTCATCATATCATGTCTATTTATGTTTGGGATACTGTTTTCTGTTGCTTTGAGTTGTTTTTTAAACTAAAACATGGGATCAACCCTTGTAATGTATTTCTTTAGTTATTGAGTTGTTGTGTGGGTTATTACCAGTACAAACTTGTCCTTTGTGTCTTTACTTGTATCTATCTATTGTCCCTTCAAGCCAAAGATGGCACATAGGACAGAAATTCTAGACACTCAGACCTGGCACAGGATCTGCATTGTCTCACCACATGGCTCTGTTCTGGATGAATTGCTCAATCTTGGTAAGGGAGCTGATGCCTGCTGTTGTTGTCTCTCACTTTAATCTTCTTTTTAGTGTTTCTATATGTCAACTTCTTTTTCTTTTACTCTCTTTTTGAGGGCCTACTTTGAGATTCTCTTGTTGCCTCTTCTCATCATATAGCCAACATATGACCACCTTCATCTTTTGTTATCTCTTCTCATCATATAGCCAACATATGACCACCTTCATCTCTTGATTATAGTTGATATTTCTGGATGTTTTATCATTTCTCTTATTTCTGCACTAGTCTTGAACTCATTCCATGGTATACAAAGTATACAAATTATTTTACTCAGGCATTTGTTTTCAAATGCATCCAGTTTATTTTCTTTTTCTGCACTAGTTATGAACTCATTTGCATTTACTTGCGTAATGAAACTCAATTCTTACTTTATTTATATATTTATATTTTACTGCAGCCTTTTATAACAGTCTATATATGGTGCCAAATTGTTTAGATGTAATAAAAATACCAGCTCTAAAACTTCTTTAATATACCAGCAATGAGCAGCGATACATTTATCTGGGTTATTCCAACATCAATTTGTGTTTCCACTTGGCCCCTCTAAAGATAGACTATCTGGTCTAGTCTAGCCAAGTGGGTCATGATGGAAGACAACTCAGTACACAAAAATACTGTGCTGAAGTTGGATGTGTTGGCCAAATATCACAGTTCTACTGTAAACTACAACATAATGTATCTACACCCACTTAACGTCTCTCTGAGGGCGGATGACGAAGAGGACATTCCATTTCTTTAGTAGTCATTGGGTGAAACAACAAAATAGGTAAGTAGAAACTTTACTTTGAAAAAGTACTAGACCAGGCACTAGACCATGTACTAGACCAAGCACTAGACCAGGCACTAGACCAGGTACTAGACCAGGCACTAGACCAAGGCACTAGACCAGGCACTAGCCCAGGCACTAGACCAGGCACTAGACCAGGCACTAGACCAAGCACTAGACCAGGTACTAGACCATGTACTAGACCAAGCACTAGACCAGGCACTAGACCAGGCACTAGACCAGGCACTAGACCAGGCACTAGACCAGGCACTAGACCAACCTGCTAGTCAGTTTGAGGAGAGCTAAACTGGTGATGAAAGTGCCCCCAACAGATAATGTAGAACAGGCAAGCTAGTTACAATAGCTTGCTGGTTAACTACTTCCATGTTTGATTACAGTTCCCAGCAAAGGTTAAATAGAGCAAACATAAGTCAAACAGACTGTTATAAACAGCTCATGGAGAAGTCAAGCAGATTACCCAAGTGCTGGTCATATCACCAATGTTTAATATCTGGAAGGTGATATTTATTTTGTGCTTTGAAAGATCTTAATTGGTGAGTCAGTTGAAATCCAACAAAAAATGTTGAACAAACAATAAGTGAATGACTTAAAGGAAGGCAATAACAATGAAGAAGGCACAGGTCACACCCCCCCCCCCCCCCCCCAAATACCAATACTTCAACTTTTTATTTTGAGCTTTCACAGACATACAAGACACTAACATGAACCTTTGAACCCATTAATCTCCATAATGAGTTCCTTAACCTGCAGCAGTCATTTAAATAGTAGTCTTTTATAAAGAAAATAATGCATCCTGGGTTAAAGAGTAAATTATCTCCCAGACGTGCCATGAGGCTCCCATTAATAATTTATTGTGGCTCTTTGGGGGGGACCCTGTTTTAAATTTTTAATTTAAAAAAAAATTCTGCTATGTTCAAAGTGTTCACAAGGTGGAGGTCAGTAAAAACTATGTACGTTTTAAGTAGATAAACAAACAACAACAACAAAACTAACAAACCATTAATATGTTAAACTAACATCAAGAAAGTAATTAAGAAAAATAAAGAAACCTATTCTTTCAATCACAGAGCAAGTAATTAAACAGTGAAAATATTCTAGTCCAGAAATAATACATAGAAAACAGGTGGGTAAATGAAATAAAATCATGACCTGTTGTGCACATATATTAAATGCGTGTATGCTAGCAACAAATATGACTGGTCTGTTACGGTATCAACAACTATTAAAGAAAACAAACCTCACAAAGAGACATTGTGTCTGCATCGCAACAAAATAAACACACAATAATGGTAGTGAGCAGCCAGACTAACAGAAAGACAAGACAAGACAAACAAGGTTTCAGCATAAAGCCTTCTTCAAGTATAACAAACTAAACTATACACATAAAACACAAATCCAAGCTAGTTAAAGTAAACACAACACAGCTCTAAAAAATGTGTATCCTTACAACTATCAAAACAATTCATTTTGTTGAGGGGAGAAGGGAGGAATCAATCAGTCACTGTGGCATCTGAATCAACGATACCTTCAGTCTATAATATGGAGTTACATTCTTACACTTTCTAGAGTAAATAAATGATATGATATACAATTTCCTTATTTCTGGTGTACGTTTTATAAATCAATTATACGTTAAATGCTAATGTGTGTCATATAGCAACAGGTAAACACTATCAACACACCGGATAGCAACAACAGCTATCAACAAATGCTATGAAAACAATCGGCACAGTGTACTAAAAAAAAAAAGATGAAATACTGGAAACATTTGAAAACACCTGTCAGGATAGAAGTAGAAAATGAAAGAGCTAAAGACCACAAGCAATCTCTCCTTCTCTCTTGGTGTTTGCTGAAAGAAACAAGAGGAAGGAAAGTAGGAGTCAGACATTTTAATTACAAACAAAACTGATGAGATCCTTGCTGGTACTATGAGTTGGTGCCAAGATTTTGCTGTATAGTCAGGAAATAGATCAGAGAAAATAAATGACATATATTCTATCATTTCAATAATGGGCTCGTGCACATTTTGTTAAAACACACAGAAATAAAAGATTACAAGTTTTTAAAAAGTGCTTTTTGTATTTTTTGCGCGTGCACTTGTATAATTTAAATTAAAGAGAAAAGTGTGGTGGTAAACTCAACTTACCGTACTTTTCAATGTGATCTGCGGACTGGGTGGTCTAGAGGCAAGACACAGTGTTCAGGACAGGACAGTCCTGGGTTCAAATCCCTCGTACTTGGAGATAATTTTTCACTTCAAATAAGTGGATTCCTTGTGTGTCTGTGTATACCCTCCCCTTGTCTCTGGTTGGTGATGTCCAATGTCAAGCCCTTTACCCTCCCCTTGTCTCTGGGTGGTGATGTCCAATGTCAAGCCCTTTACCCTCCCCTTGTCTCTGGTTGGTGATGTCCAATGTCAAGCCCTTTACCCTCCCCTTGTCTCTGGTTGGTGATGTCCAATGTCAAGCCCTTTACCCTCCCCTTGTCTCTGGGTGGTGATGTCCAATGTCAAGCCCTTTACCCTCCCCTTGTCTCTGGGTGGTGATGTCCAATGTCAAGCCCTTTACCCTCCCCTGGTCTCTGGTTGGTGGTGTCCAATGTCAAGCCCTTTACCCTCCCCTTGTCTCTGGGTGGTGATGTCCAATGTCAAGCTATTTACCCTCCCCTGGTCTCTGGTTCGTGATTCCAATATTAAGCCCTTTACCCTCCCCTTGTCTCTGGGTGGTGATGTCCAATGTCAAGCCCTTTACCCTCCCCTTGTCTCTGGGTGGTGGTGTCCAATGTCAAGCCCTTTACCCTCCCCTGGTCTCTGGTTGGTGATGTCCAATGTCAAGCCCTTTACCCTCCCCTGGTCTCTGGTTGGTGATTCCAATATTAAGCCCTTTACCCTCCCCTGATCTCTGGTTGGTGATGTCCAATGTCAAGCCCTTTACCCTCCCCTTGTCTCTGGGTGGTGGTGTCCAATGTCAAGCCCTTTACCCTCCCCTTGTCTCTGGGTGGTGATGTCCAATGTCAAGCCCTTTACCCTCCCCTGGTCTCTGGGTGGTGGTGTCCAATGTCAAGCCCTTTACCCTCCCCTTGTCTCTGGGTGGTGGTGTCCAATGTCAAGCCCTTTACCCTCCCCTGGTCTCTGGTTGGTGATTCCAATATTAAGCCCTTTACCCTCCCCTGATCTCTGGTTGGTGATTCCAATATTAAGCCCTTTACCCTCCCCTGGTCTCTGGTTGGTGATTCCAATATTAAGCCCTTTACCCTCCCCTGGTCTCTGGTTGGTGAGGTCCAATGTCAAGTCCTTTTTTGTATATGTGTGTGTGTTTTTAAAATCATTACTTTCACAATTTTTAATTGCCATCTCATCATTAACAATTAATTATATTTTCAAAGAATGTAGCAAACAGATTTATAACGTTTACCTGCTGTTCTTGAATCAAATTTCAATTGTCCTTTTAAACTTTTACTAAGTTGACATGGATAAGTTGTACCGCTAGTATATGAGCTCTAGTTTATCTGCGTGACACTTCCAACTTTGACATGACCAGATCTTTTTTAATTGTTTAACAATTTTTCCTAGTCAGCAACCACTTTGGCCTACGCTTTTAGACTTTTAACTGCCAAGGGTGTTTTGACATGTGCAGGGTACACACTAGACCTCCCATTTTTTACTGTTAACCGAGAAGGCTGGGCACTCGGATCTCATTACTCAAAAACTAGGGGAGGATAATGTCATGAACAAATCACAGATTTTAATTAAAAAAACTCCCACTGGCTGTGGTTGGATCTGGACCAGTGATCTTCTTGTTCAGAGGACGATGTTTCACCTCTAGACACCAAGATCCTCTCAATTTTAATCTAATATTTTAATTTAAATTCATTGCACCATTTCTCTTTTTCTGGAAAGGGGTTAATTTAATTCAGTCCAAAGGGCAAAATAATTATCCAGTAATAAAAAATGATTACCCAGAATGATTAATTACAAAGAGATCAAAATAATGACACAATGAATTAGTTGCAATGAGACACAAAAGATGTTTTCTCCGTTTCTGTTTACACAATAAAGAGACAGATAAATTGCAACTACACCAAACACAAAGTTGTATCGATCATTATTTATTGAAACTACAACATTGTTTCAGCTTCAAGGCAAGACTAGATTGTTGTGAATTTGACCACGATGAGACCTATCTGTAAATCTACTTGCGATACAATAGTATAAATTACTACCATTTAAAGGTTACATTAGGTGATCTAAAAATAGTATTTCCTCTGAACTTTTGACACAGAGCCGTGTGTTCATACTAGACAAAACACGGGGGACTCTGAATTCCGGGCTCATGTTGCTTTGTGACCTGAGTTTTGCCTCATGGACCAGACGTGTTACAATGTCTATTGGTACGGTCATCATAAGTCTGTCAGTATGTTCGGCAACCTCAAAGCATTATTTGCTGTGTTTCCCAAGTCACAAACGGTATTTTGATGTTTGTTGTTGACCAAAGAAATCTCCCTGGTCACAGTTTAAAAAAAAAAAGAAAAAGAAAAAAGAAAAGAAGAAAAAGCAATCAATTTCTTTAAAATTAGTGATTTTTTTGTCCATAAAAATGAAGCAGAATGTCACATTTTGTGTTTTGATGCACCAATTTTTATGACAGTATTGTAATCTAGGGTAAAACAACTCATCACTCTCGCATTTCTAATGGGCACGACACACAAAAATCTTGTAACTAAAGAAAGACATTTTTATTTCAGAATAGAATCAACAACTTTTCAAACACATCAAATATCTCCATTTTTTAAAAATGGTACCACAAATAAGACAAGTTATGTATCAAGTGCTCAGTCAACATCAGCTTGCATATGTGTGTACAATACTCTCTAACAAGATATAGAAGACAATAAACCAAAACAATTCAATACAAAAATATCTTACTCTCTCATACACTCCACACTAAAGGGTCTATCTCTCTCGCTATCCATTCCATGTTTTCCTTCTTGTCCTTTCTCATAATTTCCTCTTCTCTCATGTTAAACAAAAATTCCACCCTCAAAATTTGGCTTTTTTCTTCTTTTTTTTTTTTAAGTATACAATAAAGAGCCATATTTTTAGAAAACAGAATTCTTAAAGATATGAACATTTCCACTTCTTGTACACACATTTTGGTTGTGAACCTGTACACAACTAATTCACACCCTCCACAACATCAATCGCCATCTTAAATGTGTTCCTTCCAGACTTCTGGAATCTCTGGGTGTCTCTCAATACTGTCTCCTGGACTTTAGGATTAGGTCTAGCCGAGACGACTTTGGTGCGGGCAAACCCCACCTGGTTGTTTCCCAAATCAAACTCTGTGTAGTAGGGCCCAATGAACACATCTCCCAAGATCCACAGGGGCCCCATAGGTGGAGGCACATCAAGACCGATGAAACCACTGATGCACTCAGACTGACCCATCACTGTGACCTGCATTACAGAAACATCAAACATTAACATTCATTGTATTGCTGGATCTGAGTAATTTATTAATCAAACATAAAATCAGAATAGTATCTTATCAGGGAATAATCTTATCTAAAATTAGTTTAATCTGAACAATTTACTTTACATAATCGGGACAGTCCCTTATTTGGGAGAAATCTTATCTCAAATATATTTTTATCTGCTCTACATATACTTACTGCGCATAATTTAGAAGCCACAGTACAGTGGTCATTAGTGAACTGGTTTATTGTTGATACAAAGTTTATTTCTTAGACTGATCAACCCAGCCTTAAATTGGTACTGATTATTTATTTTGAGAAATAAAGGTGACACGGTATTGTGCTGACCACAGAACCCAGAATGGTTCTTGTGTTAACAAAAATATGGACGTCAATATTATGTGCAATAACACCATATTTCCTGTCACACTCAAGGTGTGAAATTTTTTTTTTCTTTTGTAAAAAAAAAAAAAATAAAATAAAATAAAATTCAGTAAACTATACCGGACAGACACAAGCTCAACTTTTGGGGTGTTCAAGAGGTTAATAATATCCTAAAGATAGGAACCTCTGATGACTGTGACAAATTGCAAAATGACTGCTGAATATTTGCTACACCCCACCTAATGTTAATGAAGTGAGAATGATCTTGTGGCAATAACCAATATCATATCAGAATATGCTGTTTGTAGATATTGTTAGCTTTGAGCTGGGGGGGGGGGGGTGTGTCTGTCTGTTCTCTCTCTCTCTCTCTCAGTGTGTGACTGTGTGTCTCTCTGTATGTATCTGTCTCTGTGCATGTGTGTCTGTGTTTTGTTTCTCTCTCTCTCTGTGTCTCTCTCTATGTGTCTGTGTGTGTGTTTCTGTGTGTATCTCTCTGTATGTGTGTGTATCTGTGTGCGTGAGTCTCTGTGTGTATCTCTGTATGTGTGTGTGTGTCTATGTGCATGAGTCTCTGTGCGTGTCTCTGTGCATGTGTGTGTCTGTGTGTTTTTTTTTAACCCAATGTCACCAATGCAAAAATGTCTGTACAAATTTTGTTTTTAAATAAAGCAGATCATATCATGTATGAGATTAAAGAAGGAATATTGCACAACATGAAATAATATTTGTGCAACATAAAATTATTGAGGTAAGTATTTAAACTTTCGGAAGTGGATATATAGTAGGGAAAAAAAGAAACTGGGAAGGCAAAGAGTTAATGCAGAAGTGATACAGAAACTAGAGTTAATGAAGAAGTGATACAGAAACTAGAGTTAATGAAGAAGTGATACAGAAACTAGAGTTAATGAAGAAGTGATACAGAAACTAGAGTTAATGAAGAAGTGATACAGAAACTCGAGTTAATGAAGAAGTGATACAGAAACTACGTAAATGGGGCAGTCCCATATGGGGCAACATTGGCCTAGATATGTCTGAATTGGGGTTAAGGCAAAGAAATGCAAATGAATGCATAAAAATGCGAAGCTGCAGTAAAGCTGAATATGAGGAAAAATTAAAAAATACAAAAAAATGGTATGTTAGAAGCTTTACGTGATAAGTGGACGACACAGACTAAACTACGTTTCGGCCCAATAGGCCTTTAGCAGGAACAAACAAGAAAAACACACACACAAAACTAATAACAAAACATTCAAAATATGTTAAAGAAAAATGTCTATCCTGTGTGTATGAAAAGGAAATGGTAACAAAAGTGTGGCCATCGTGAATGTGCAGAAATGTGCGCAAATGCACACCGATCCAGAGGAGTTCACACAGGGGTCAGTGTGCAAACACAAAGGAGAAAGAATAGAACAGTAGACTAACAGGTGTTCAAAAGGCGGTAAGAGTGAGATGACTGAGAGTGGGGTACAATAAAAACAAATGAGGGGTAAGGAGCACAGAAAAAAGGTATAGAGGAGAACACCGAAGTGTCTCATAAAGGACTAGAGGAGAAGAACTATAAATAGCATGGCATAGTAGATAGACCAAAGATCCCAAATATGTGCAGTAGAGAAGGCTATGCAAAAGGAAAGGAGCAACCAAAAGGAAATTATGTGTATGAGTGTGATACATTCATGCCTCGTGGGGTCAGCGAACCATACTGGACTATGAGGCGATTTAAAACCGTCAACAAACTGTATTCCTATATTTTAGTTTGACTCTTTTATATAGATTTCTTCACTGGAGAGTTCCTTCCTTCTTCCCCACGAGGTTCAAGTGGAAAGACTTACTCTAACATGTGATTTTTTCATTTGGATTCAGTGTTTATCGTAAAAAAAATTGTAAACAAAAATCAGCTGATCGAAATGGCTTCCAGTAGCAGTGATTGTAATGCTATAAGTCAGTTGATGACAGCTGAAGAAGCTTGTCAATTAATTTTTCTTGATGATTCCGATGATAGTTCAGACACTGTAAGTGTTGATAACAACAATGATGATGACAGTGATCCAGATATAGATTTTTTAGCACAAAGCGTGCACGGACGCATTTATTTTGTTTAGGATGTGAAATTAAACCACATCTTCATCCAAATGCATGCTTCAAGGCATTTCATGGAGAACAAATGGAGAAAGTGTTTTTTGTGTGTAGTCAAACAAAAGTGTCAATATTGTGTATATAGTGATTTTTGTGTGTGTAGTCAAACAAAAGTGTCAATATTGTGTATATAGTGATTTTTGTGTGTGTAGTCAAACAAAAGTGTCAATATTGTGTATATAGTGATTTTTGTGTGTGTAGTCAAACAAAAGTGTCAATATTGTGTATATAGTGATTTTTTTGTGTGTAGTCAAACAAAAGTGTCAATATTGTGTATATAGTGATTTTTGTGTGTGTAGTCAAACAAAAGTGTCAATATTGTGTATATAGTAATTTTCCCCCAAAAAAAGTTGAAATTTAATTTTTGTCACTTGTGATAGTGGATGACAAAATATTAGTTATTGTTATGCTACATCAACCAAACTTTCATGGCTGCTTAGAGACATATTGATATTTGCTTTTTTTCACAAAATAATTCATATTGGATTACTATGACCAGATCTATATGATAGTAAGTTGTCAATTGTGGTTTGAATTTGATGTTTCAATTTTTTGTTTGTTGGTCATTTATCTCCAATTTTTCTATTTACATGTCTTGTATCATCTTGGCATTGGTGGAATCTGATTCCTTGTTCAATTATCTAAAAATCCATATATAGTATGTTATGTGTTAGATAAATATAAAGCATGTAGATTGATGTTTTAAAACCATAAGTTCCGTCAAAAATTTCGTCTCTGAAATCTCTTCCATTGCGTCGATAAAAAGCTTCCGTACGGAAAGAGTTAACTAAAATATTTTGTTGGATGTTTGTTATTGGTCCAGTATTTATGAGGCTTTCCTCCTTCCTAGCCCAGTGTGTTGCTTTGCTGGGGAGTATGGATTTCCAGGTGACCATGTTTATTTCTCTCCCAGATTAAGTGCACACGAGTAAACAATTAGTGGAGAAAGACTGAGCAGGAAATGTTTATTTTTGAAACTGCATCTGGGCAGTGTAGAAATGTTTGTCATAGTTCATGGAGCTATTAGGGCAATGTGAAGACAAATAGTGGAGCTGTTACAAATTATAAATAAACAAATCAAAAAAACAACACATCTAAGATATAGAAACACACCAACAAAACAACACAGCTGAGATATACAAGCACACAAGAACTAAAAAAGAGACTTTTAAAAAATACTGATGTAGGCATGCACAGACAGACATATAGGTAGATAGAGGGAAACATTTACAAATTGACAGCAAACAAAAGATTTCAATAAAAAAAATGTATGAATTGACTAACCGTTAGAACGTATTCTTGGGGTGTCAGCACAAATGGCTTTCCTCCGATGTTGATAGTCACATTTGGCATTGTGGGAATGTTAGCACAAACGACTATGTACTGTAGAAGACAATGATAACTATTAATGAAAGGTAGGCACAGATGGCTAGGTACTGTAGAAGACAATGATAACTATTAATGAAAGATAGGCACAATGGCTAGGTACTGTAGAAGACAATGATAACTATTAATGAAAGGTAGGCACAATGGCTAGGTACTGTAGAAGACAATGATAACTATTAATGAAAGATAGGCACAATGGCTAGGTACTGTAGAAGACAATGATAACTATTAATGAAACATAGCAGTTTTATGTACAAGATGTGCTAGAAATAAATGTTAACTTTAATGCAAAACAATAAATATGTCAATCTAAAAGTAGACCTATATGTTTAAACATAAAACAATAAATATGTCATATGTCAATCTAAAAGTAGACCTATATGTTTAAACATAAAACAATAAAGATGTCATATGTCAATCTAAAAGTAGACCTATATGTTTAAACATAAAACAATAAAGATGTCATATGTCAATCTAAAAGTAGACCTATATGTTTAAACATAAAACAATAAATATGTCATATGTCAAACTAAAAGTAGATCTTTATGTTTAGACATAAAACAATATCTCAAACTAAAAGTAGATCTATATGTTTAAACATAAAACAATAAATATCTCAAACTAAAAGTAGATCTATATGTTTAAACACAAAAAAAGGTATTTTAGGGGGAAAAAGAACTTTAATGGACAGCACATAAGTTCAGCTTGTACAGGTGTTGACATGTAGTTACCATATCATCATGATGTGCTTTGTATCTATCTCACATGCATGCTCTTTGTACCATGGATGCTACCAATGTGTTAAGTCATTTCATATTGAATTTCTGTTTCAGTCCAACATGGCAGAAAATCTGTAGCTATTTTTAGACAAAGTAAAGCTAAAGTACGAGACTTGAATCGGCGTTTTAGTACGCGAGTTTTCACCCATATGTGCTCGGCCACCTATCCAGAAGTGTTCAGAAACTTCTGGATTGTGTTGCTTCAAGCATCAAAACTCACAATACGAGGCAACATTCCTCACCTTCCCAGAGTACTACCCTGGTACCCATTTCTGCCAGCGGCTTGGTTGACGGGGGGGGGGGGGGGTATTTTTTCCCAGCCACTAGTATAGTTCACACTGCTTCCAGCGGGAATTGAACACGGGTTGTCAGAACGTCGGTAGCCAAGTTTTCCCAACAAGGCTACCGAGGTCCCTTAGCTATTTTTAGATGTGTTGACCTATGTTCACACAATAAGGTTTGGCTAAGCTCTTTGAACATTTTTATTAAACTTTGCAATTGAAGATGTATAGAAAACTGATATTGTGTGTCTGCTGCAGCCATGGTATTGGGCCATGAGCACACCCAGATTTTGACCTCCGTGCTTGTTTTCTATTTGGTATTGTGTAAAGACAATTAATTTTTTTTTTTACCATGACTAGAAAGTGAATTCACATTGATTAAGTTTATTTCAAAAAGTGAAAGTGAAGATGAACTTGAATTTTATAGCTATTGTGTTCAAGGTGATTTGAGGATGTCTACTCTTGCAATCAAAATCAAATTGAGAGACAGATATAGGTAGTTACTTGAGTGTTCAACATCATCATCATCATCAGAATTTAAACAGTGACAATGAAATACAATAAAAATGGCAGAAATTTGAATTAATTAAGTGGTCCTTCAGTGATTTAAGACCAGTTGTCCATTCACCAGACAACAGCAACTTCAGGCTGATGTGAAGGAAAACTGGGAAAGTGCTTGATTATTTTTCTGCTGTTTTTTTATTTTTTATTTTTACAGAATCATTGATGAGACTTCTATCAGATTCTACAGGGATTGGACTGGGCTGCTAAATGGCCCTAGTTATTACCCTGGGATAAAATGTGTGATAACATGGGTGTAGTAGAGAATATCCAACCTGCAGCGATGCCAATCCCTTCTAAAGAGAAGATCTTAAATAATTGTATAACTGAAGATGTAGAATTGTTTTGCCACCTGTTAAAAATATGATCTTAGTTTTTTTTTTTAATGAAGGGACTTCCTAGAAAAAATTAGCTGACTCTGAGTCCATGTTGTACTTTGAAACCTTAGAAGTGGAAACCATTAGGATTGTTAGCTGTATATTCTAATGGCTCTTGTTATACAGAGGTCTCGTTCACCATTAGTCATAGCTTTAGAGTTATTGTATAACTGTGCCCAAAAGAAAATCTTCTGCAGATATTTGGAATCGGGTTTGGCCTTGGAATTAATGTGATCAATGTTGTCCTACTGAGAGAGTATGTGTGTGTGTGTATTATATATAACAGTGAGATCACTTCTCTAACAATGAGATATCTTTGACAGTGAATATCTTATTTGCACAGTAAGGTTCTAGTAACTCTCACAATTTAGATGGACCCACCTCTCCTTCAACAAATTTGGTGGCACCAATCTGAGTATTAAGCTTCTCAATCTCACTGCTTGGCCCAGCCAGCAAGGAGGTACCGGTGTCAGCGATTGCACTACAGCCTCCATTGCAGTATTTTGTGGAGCCAACAACCAAGCTGGGAGCAATAACAAAATTATTTATCACCAACATTTGAAAACATGGCGGCTCCTAAGAAATATATGTTACTTTGGTCACATTTATTTACTACCACCTGATCTAATACAATACGAAAAATGTCTTAGCTAAGTCTTGAATTATGAATTAATTAAAAATAATTTTTTGTTTAATAGTTTTTCTAATTATCAATTTTTATTCCCTTTTGTTTTTTCATTTCTTATCCCACTTTTTGTTTTTCCTTGATCTACTAGGTAAATCATGCTGTTCTAGATATAGTAGAGTTTATCACTATTCTGTTGTCCATCTGTGTTTCTCTTGTTTGTTGAGGATGGCTACATGTAGGCTGAAATGTCAGTCTCTTGTTGTGACACTTTTTTGTAAAGCTGCCACTATACTTTGTAGGAGAGTATGTCACGCATGCACACACACACACACAATATTTAGAGATTCAGATATAATTTTACCAATTTTATTGTGACTGAGGGGGCTTGGACACAAAGAGCAACAGCTACACGAAACCTACCTGTCCATCTTGAACTGCCAATAGCCCTCACGAGTGACTGGAACGTAGGTAAAGTTGCCCTCATAAAAATCTGGGTCACTGCCACCAAATATAATCTCACCACCTTCTTTTGCCTTGGGATCTCTAGATAACAACAAGCAGGGAAATTGGTTTTTTTTTAATATAACAAGATGACAACACCAGAGAAAGTGTATGTGAAGATAAGGACTAGCGTCGAGTAAAGAGATCATATGATGATGATGAATTTATTTAAACTGCACAGACAAAAAAATGATTATGAGAAAGAAGATGACAGCGGCGCATACATTAAGGTCAGTTCAATACATCACAAGATTGGTCTTGATCCAAATGGGGAGGTGAAGAAGACAATGAATCAGAAGAGATTTTCTTGTATATATCTCTTTTACTGTGGATTATCTTGTCTTTATCTCTTTTACTGTGGATTATCTTATCTTTATCTTTTTTACTGTAGATTATCTTGTCTTTATCTTTTTTACTGTAGATTATCTTGTCTTTATCTCTTTTACTGTGGATTATCTTGTCTTTATCTTTTTTACTGTAGATTATCTTGTCTTTATCTCTTTTACTGTGGATTTTCTTGTCTTTATCTTTTTTTACTGTGAATTATCTTGTCTTTATCTCTTTTACTGTGGATTATCTTGTCTTTATTTCTTTTACTGAGGATTATCTTGTCTTTATCTCTTTTACTGTAGATTATCTTGTCTTTATCTCTTTTACTATAGATTATCTTGGTATTTATCTCTTTTACTATAGATTATCTTGGTATTTATCTCTTTTACTGTAGATTATCTTGTCTTTATCTTTTTTACTGTAGATTATCTTGTCTTTACCTCTTTTACTGTGGATTATCTTGTCTTTATCTCCTTTACTGTAGATTATCTTGGTATTTATCTCTTTTACTGTAGATTATCTTGTCTTTATCTTTTTACTGTAGATTATCTTGTCTTTATCTCTTTTACTGTAGATTATCTTGTCTTTATCTTTTTTAAAGTAGATTATCTCGTTTTTATCTCTTTTACTGTGGATTATCTTGTATATATATATCTCTTTTACTGTGGTTTATCTTGTCTTTATCTTTTTTACTGTAGATTATCTTGTCTTTATCTCTTTTACTGTGGATTATCTTGTATTTATCTCTTTTACTGTGGATTATCTTGTATTTGTCTCTTTTACTGTAGATTATCTTATCTTTATCATTTTTACTGTAGATTATCTTGTCTTTATCTCTTTTACTGTAGATTATCTTGTCTTTATCTCTTTTACTGTAGATTATCTTGTCTTTATCTCTTTTACTGTAGATTATCTTGTCTTTATCTCTTTTACTGTAGATTATCTTGTCTTTATCTCTTTTACTGTAGATTATCTTATCTTTATCATTTTTACTATAGATTATCTTGTCTTTATCTCTTTTACTGTAGATTATCTTATCTTTATCATTTTTACTGTAGATTATCTTGTCTTTATCTCTTTTACTGTAGATTATCTTATCTTTATCATTTTTACTGTAGATTATCTTGTCTTTATCTCTTTTACAATAGATTATCTTGTCAATATCAGGACTCATCCTTGTTTGGAACAGAAACAGGGTGCCTCACTTACTACTAAACCTGGCATTTCCTCAACAATTCTAACACTCATGCAGATATTACAATGACATTTTGAAAAGGATTCGTCCCACATTGTGTGGGAAATTAAAATAAATGTGTACATATGTGTAGCGCTTAGTTGTGTGACATTGAGTAGCGTAGCCTGCTCGACATGCCTCTCTGCTGATCTCTGTCATTTGAGTAAGGGCGCCTATACAATGCGATTGTTGTTAGTGTACAATATGTGTGACTCACACAGGATAGCTGGGAAATGTGTTGGTATACTCTAGAGGAGGCAGTGTTGAGTGGTAAAACCCATGAAAAAAAATGACAGATTCGACAGCGACTGAAACTCTCTGTAAAGAAAGAGTTTGTAAAATGTGGTTGTTAGGATCATCACTTCACACCAGATGAATTTATAGGTGCTCCAACATTTCCCTCAAGAATCTTGAGAAAATCTGGGGAGAATCCAGGCCAACATGCATGCAATTCTGTACAACAGGCCAGATTTTATGTATAATTGTAAAATGTCTATACATCAAGGTAGTGGTTGATGTCTAACGATAGAACAACATGAAAGGCTTCATTAACTCGATGACAGCTACCAACCTGTTCAAGAAGAATGAAAACACTGGCGCCTGCACACCTTTCTGGCTCACCATATTGTAAAATGGAGGCACAACCTGGTCAACCGAGATAGTGTTATAGCCAAGTCCCAGAATGCCATCAAACTTGGCGGCAACAAATACCACTCCTGGCTGTGTCACTGCCTCTGCAAATGTTTGGTTCACAATTGTGATACCTGAAATCTGGAATTCATATAAGTACCACATGATTAAACCTTCAATGAATGCAACATCATTATATGTGTCTGAACTTGGTATAAATAATGTCATAACCTACTATAAACATAACCTACTATAAACAACCTACTATAAACATAACCTACGATAAACTGCTGATTGTAATGGAAGATTTCTATGACATATTTTTGGTGATGAGATGACAGCCCGCTCTCTATAACCCAATAATTTGGATTCAGATTTTCTTTCTCATGCTATATGAATGTATTTACTGCACTATACTCCTGGTCCTCTATTTTTGTGTGTGTCTATTTGGCTTTTTTAAGCTTAGTGCTAAACTTGTGTTACTGACATGTATACTCTATCCAATGTTGTTGTTGATGTGAATCTAGCAGCCCGTCAGCAGATGCCATTCGGCCCAATGCTATGTAATAATATCTGCAGGTATTTCTGAGTTACCTTGTAGTGTGTACAAATTATTCTATTTTTCATATCTTTGAGGAACTAGAGTTCCTGTGATATCGGTGAGCTAAGGACACTTAAACAGGAGATATTCTGCTGTTTCATGTGGGTGTTCACCAAGTAGACATGTTGGAGTTTGGTTTCGCTGTATTCTATTGATCTGGTTGTTCTGTGGCACATGACTGGTTCTCAATCTGCATATGGTGGTTTGGTCTCTTCAATACACAATCCAATAATTTGACTGCACTTGTGCCATGTGTATTTTATACAATGTGCTTGAAGAGATTAAATGTGACAAAATAATGGCTTGACATATATCATCATCATGTTGCTGTGGATCCAGAAGCTTGTGAGCTGACGCCCTTCAGCCCAATGCCATGTAATGATATCTGCAAGTATTTCTGAATTTTAAACTTGATAAGAAATACATAAAATAATTACCTAGATTGCGAGTCTTACGTTTTTAACTTCATTTAAAGAATACAAAAATTTTTTTTTTAAATATGCGAGTTTAAATTCTAAACTTGATAAGAAATAAATAAATAAAAAAAAAAAAAAACAATTATGTAAATAAGACATATATTCATAAGCAAATACTAGTAATGATGGTCTAGTCTATAAAGAAATAGTTCTTACTGTTAGTACGTCTGTGCTGAGGAATCCAGTCAGACTTCCTGTACCGTATTGGATGGCAAATGATGTGCCATTTGGTTTGTAAGTGCTTGACTTTGTACTGTCATATTTGTTGTGCAACACTGTTGACAGGAAACGGCGAAGCAAAAGAAAAGATAACATTTCTAGTGGCGATGCAAAATCCATAATCAAATATGACTGACAGAACCTACTGCTACTACTAATGTTGACAGTACTAATGTTGACAGGAGTACAATTTTCTACAAAAATTTAATTTTACTTATTTTTTGATACACAAATACCCCAAAAATAAAATATTTTGGTTTAGGACTTAACACAAGTTGTTTGAGACCTATTAAAATTTAAAACAGTAAAATGAGTTGAGGTGTTGGACTAAAAAGCACCCAAAATCACAGATTGCTGTATTAGACAAGTAAGTGAGTAAAGTACCCCCGTCACGCCAAGTGGCGTATAGGGAAATATGGTGTTAGTGACCCTATATTTTACAGACCTTCAGCACATGATTTTGGGGTAATGTGGTCAGTATTACGCCCGTGCTGCTTTACTTTCCCAGAAAAAATCCGGTACCCATTTAAGGCTGGGTGAACCCGGAAGACGTCGGTTGAGATCGAACCCTACCCCTTGTCCATTGTAGTCCAGTTCACTAACCACTGAGCTATCGCGGCTCCCTGTATTAGACAAGACAAAACTAAATGCCCATTCAATGACCTTTCAAGTGGATGATAAAGAGGTTTGAATCTAATTTATTTGTGGGTAAAGCAGAAAAAGAGCTGCAATAGCTCAGTGGTTAGTGAACTAGACTAGAATCCTGACAGACGGCTTCCGGGTTCACCCAGCCTTAAATGGTTACCTGATTTTCTTCTGGGAAAGAAAAGCAGCATGAGCCTAATACTGACCACATTGCCCCAAAAATCATGTGCCAAAGGTTTATAAAAATTATTGTCACTAACACCATATTCCCAATACGTCACTTGGCCTGACGGGACTCTTTACTTTTTTTTTTTCCTAACAGAAAGAGTAGATTCAAAACTCTTCATTGTTATTGTATGATTTCTTGTCAGGTTCAGGATACGAACACCTGGGAGCCATGACCATGACGGGTCCAGCTCCCTTTGAGTGTCAGACTTAAGAGTGACATGTTTACTTTTTTGGGTAACTCTTTCTAATCACCAGACTACCTACTTCTGTAAAGATCCATACAAAGTCTCCTACTACAATCAAGTATATTAATAAGTATAGAACCGCGATAGCTCAGTGGTTAGTGAACTGGACTACAAAGGACAAGAGGTAGGGTTCAATCCCAACTGACAGCTTCCGGGTTCACTCAGCCTTAAATGGGTACCAGATTTTTTTCTGGGAAAGTAAAGTGGCATGGGCGTAATACCAACCACATTACCCCAGAAATCATGTGCTGAAGGTCTGTAAAATTTAAGGGCACTAACACCATATTCCCTACACACCACTTGGTGTGATGGGGGCTCTTTACTTTACTTTCTGTATTAATAAGTTATGCACAAGCAAGTATTGAGCTTATTTTATGGCTAAAGAGTTCTTCTGTTATAAGACAAGGAATGAATGAGCATATTTATGTCAATCACTTACAACAGGCAACATCTGACCACTTGCACTTTTTGGAGGGGACCCAGAGGTTTGAGGACCCAGTGTCAAAGATGACTTTAAATGACTGCTCTGGGGTGCCCAAACCTATGACACCATAATACTGAGCCTGAAAACACAACACAACAAAAATAGCATAAGATAATGCAGTACAATAGTAAAGTCGAGAAATAAATTACTCAGACTAGGTAACTCCATTGTGTGGCTTTTAAATAATTTATTTCCACATTCTTGGCCTCATAGGTCACTTAAATAGGGGGTACTGTGGTAACATATGACCCAGTTTCCATAATGTGGGTGCAGTTTGGGTCAAGCTAAGAGTCTTCTGCTTCTTTTCTTCCTCATTTGCCTTTTCAGCATTGACAGGAGATATAATTTGCCTTCTTTTGCTCTTCTGTTCTCCTCTGCTGCTGTTATGTTTCCTAGTGTTTCTAATATTCCATCGATCCATCTTTTTCGTGGTCGATCCTTGAGTCTGGTGTTCTTGCAATGTTTATTGAAGGCTTGTTGTGTTCTGTTTTGATCTTTCTGCCTTGTCATGTGGCCAGATTGTTGTCTGTTCTTGGTGCTATCTCACATTACTGCTGATGGACTAGCATGCCTAATGCAAAGTCCCTTCATTTTGGCTCTGACTGCATGACCACATACTCTCTGTTTCCAAAGTCTTTCTGTTTTGGCTCTGACTATATGACCACATACTCTCTGTTTCCAGAGTTCTTCCTTTTTCCCAAGAATGAATTATTTAGTTTCCTTTTGTGTTTCTATAACTTTTCCCACAGGTGACAGATTGTTGACCTATCCCCCCAACCTCCTTAGCCACCTCATACAACAGGTACGGAAGGTGACAGTTGCTCTTTATTTTCTCCTTGACAAGTCTTGGTGACCACATGGGCGTTGAACTAAGCATAATTTAAATTAATATTCTACCTGTTGTAGCTTTGTTGTGCTGTTTGCCTTATAAACAGAGGGGTTTTGGTTGCATTATTAGAGTTATGTTGGTCATTCAACACAACAGAAGAGCAACCATACCTTTGTATTTATTTGTGCTTTTTTTCTACACCATTTTCCCTACTGTCAGTCTGACTGCATCTTCATATAAATTGATGCACAAAACAAAGTGTCCAGAGAGCAATTTATGGTAGCAATAGAGCAGTGGCTAAGTAAAGCAATGATAGCACTGAATGCTAATAATTACACACATCAAGCAATAGCCTCAGTGGCTAAGTAAAGCAATGATAACACTGAATGCTAATAATTGCACACATCAAGCAATAGCCTCAGTGGCTAAGTAAAGCAATGATAACACTGAATGCTAATAATTGCACACATCAAGCAATAGCCTCAGTGGCTGAGAAGTAAGTGTGCTCGCTGCCTGATCAGAAGGGTCCGGGTTTAATTCTCATAAGTGGTGGATTTTGACCAACACTGCTCACGGGTTCACCCAGCATCTAAATTTGGGTAGTAGATATTTTTCTGGGAAGTAAAGACGCCACTGGTCCTAGGAAAAAAAATGGTCACTAACATCATCTTGCAACTTTTACACCAGCTAATGTGACTTGATTCATCACATTTTGTGCTTTCTTTCCACAATCTCCTGTCTGCTGAGCATTTCAGAACTGTAGATGAACTTCAGACAACCTACAAACAATGTAGACTAATTCTACAAAAAACCTACCCAAACAATGCAGAATAATTCTACAGAAAATCGACACAAACAACTTAGACTAATTCTACAAAAAACCTACCCCCAAACAATGCAGAATAATTCTACAGAAAATCGACACAAACAACTTAGGCTAATTCTACAAAAAACCTACCCCCAAACAATGCAGAATAATTCTACAGAAAATCGACACAAACAATGTAGACTAATTCTACAAAAAACCTACCCATATAATGTAAAATAATTCTACAGAAAATCGACACAAACAATGTAGACTAATTATATGTTACCTACATCTAGATAATTATTAAGTGGTTCATATCCAGGTCTCTTATAACTGGCCCTAGCATTTTCAGCCTTGTATTTATCCAGGAGATACTGCACACTGTTCTGATGCTCCTGTAAGTTACGTCTTGCTGTCTGCACCTTGTGTAGCGGGATTCTGGGAATGAGAATACAAAATTTACAGAATAAAATAAATATATAGTGACCTTATTACTTCACGATATGAGGACATTCAAACAGTGCGGGCTTTAAGAGCAAAACCCAAAAAGCAAATTTAAAATCAGAAAATGACAACGAGTGTTGGGTCTACATGATCAGTGTGGGTGATAAGTGTTGGGTTTTATCACTGGTATATTATCCCATGTGTTACCGGGGCCTCATTATGAGGGAGGTAAAGAATAGTGACACTGTGACCTTCCAGGCATGTCGTAAGAGGCGACTAAGGAGGCTGATCGATGGCTTGACAAGCTGTCATTGTAAAAAGTATTGTTATGGAAACAGCGCCATAGATTTTAGAGCAGTGATCTCTGCAATATGTGCCATTTTGGCACGCAAGGTTTCTGTTTTTGAGATTGTGGTTCTGCCCTATGTGCCGTCTTCAGCTCGCAAGGACAATAGATAGATAGATATTACAGCACACATAAATTAAACTGGGTACTTCTGCATATTTGTATTAACATTGATCTGTAGCTTCTCTTCTCTCCTAAATCCAAACTTTTGTTTGACTGACTCTGTAAAGATTTTACTTTAGATTAATTCTTGTATAATTCTAAGTGTGACTCAACAAACTTCTTTTTCTAAAATCTCTGTATTTCCCAATTCCAGTTTTCTTAGGCATGGAAATAAATACTAAGGTTCTTAGGTCATGTTGTATGTATCCTATGTTGTATATATAATACATAGGTCTGTGACAGTCTCAATACCTTAGGTCATGTTGTATGTATCCTGTGCTGTATATATAATACATAGGTCTGTGACAGTCTCAATACCTTAGGTCATGTTGTATGTATCCTGTGCTGTATATATAATACATAGGTCTGTGACAGTCTCAATACCTTAGGTCATGTTGTATGTATCCTGTGCTGTATATATAATACATAGGTCTGTGACAGTCTCAATACCTTAGGTCATGTTGTATGTATCCTGTGTTGTATATATAATACATAGGTCTGTGACAGTCTCAATACCTTAGGTCATGTGGTATGTATCCTGTGTTGTATATATATTACATAAGTCTGTGACAGTCTCAATATCTTAGGTCATGTTGTATGTATCCTGTGTTGTATATATAATACATAGGTCTGAGACAGTCTCAATACCTTAGGTCATGTTGTATGTATCCTGTGTTGTATATATAATACATAAGTCTGTGACAGTCTCAATACCTTAGGTCATGTTGTATGTATCCTGTGTTGTATAAATAATACATAGGTCTGTGACAGTTTCAATACCTTAGGTCATGTGGTATGTATCCTGTGTTGACTATATAATACATAAGTCTGTGACAGTCTCAAAATCTTAGGTCATGTTGTATGTATCCTGTGTTGTATATATAATACATAAGTCTGTGACAGTCTCAATATCTTAGGTCATGTTGTATGTATCCTGTGTTGTATATATATATAATACATAAGTCTGTGACAGTCTCAAACGTAAAAGTCTGTAAAGTTCAATCAAGGTGTAGGGTCTGAATCAGCTCTGCTGTTCACAGATTTAGATGCAAGCATTCAGCTATGATGGAGCCGCGATAGCTCAGTGGTCAGTGAACTGGACTACAAAGGACAAGGGGTAGGGTTCAATCCCAACCGACGGCTTCCGGGTTCACCCAGCCTTACATGGGTACCGGATTTTTTTCTGGGAAAGTAAAGTAGCACGGGCGTAATACAGACCACATTACCCCAAAAAAGCATGTGCCGAAGGTCTGTAAAATTTATGGTCACTAACACCATATTCCCTATATGCCGTCACTTGGCGTGATGGGGGTACTTTACTTTTTTTTATTCAGCTATGACTTGCCAACACCCAGTCACTAGTGAGTGCCTTGGCTCCCAACCTTGGACTACTATCACTTTCCACTTCTATTGAAACCCTTCCCACTCAACTTCTGCTACTAATCTAACTTTGACAACATCATTATTCCTTCACTTTGAATTGCTCATTATCATACAACATGTTATTAATTATTTCCTTCCACCATTTGTATAGTCATTTCCGTTATTAATTCAAGAATGCCCTGTGATCATGTCATGTCGCAGGAAGTAAAATATTAGACTTCCCAGTATCAAGCTACAAGGAACGACTAGTTATGTTGTCAAGAGCTCACTTTCCAAACAAAAACCCCAGGGTTTAAAACATATGCTCCTATCAACTCAGATGAAACAAAAATGTGTACCTGGTGTTTGTTCACAGAAGCAAATGCAGCCACATAGAGGGATTACTGATGTTTGCTACTCCAAACAATGTGCCAAGAGAAGTGAAGCCTCTACAGCATTAATGCTATGGGATACCTTTACCCCTTATTAACTTTACTAGGTCTCAATCTTTATAGGTGAGGGTGCCAGTGCTCTATCTTGCTAAACTTAGCCAGCTAGGTATCAATTTTTCTCATCTAGACCTGCTGGAGAGTGTCAGATTGAACAAATGTTCACTCTTGTGCCAAGCCAGTGAGCAGATCACTACTATCATTACTATCTATCATGAACATGGGATTGGGTGTTGCCTCAGGGCAGGAAGATTCCAAGTGGGAATTGTTATCTTTGACTCTATGGTTTCTTCCTTCCCATGGTTTTGGGATAGTGAGATTTGATATCTAACCCTCTTGGATAATAGCAAAACAACACGAGGTCTTGTGAGTACTCAGTGCACATTAAAGAACCCTTGGCAGTTCAAAGTATTTTTTTTTAAAAAGTAGGCTAAAAATGGCTTCAGCCCAGGCCAAAATGGTTGGAAAACTACATATGTTAAAGATGAAAGAGTGAAGGGAAAATATGCTGATTTCAGGCTTGCTGTAAACTAGTAGCACAAGGCATCCAGGCCAACTTAACAGGTGAAAGCTAAGAAGAACCACCATCATCTTGTGTTGGATTCACATTGAAAGTTGACTGGTTACCACAGATCACCATTTCATCTGGTTTCTTGCTCTGATGGTACTCTGATGGTCTCTCTATGATAGATTTTCCTTTCTGGATGTTGTCAGTCCATTTGAGTCTTTGTCTCTGCCTTGTTTACCCTTATTTACTTTTTCAGAATGACTTACAGTAAGATTTTGTGTATCTATGTGTATCAAGAAAATGTTATTCGCCATGTTTGAATTGTGTTTAATAATTGTATCTAATAATGCTCCATTACAGAACTACTATTTGTTCTTACAGCTAGATATTCTATCCACCCTAAGAATATAAATAGAAGCAATCATCACCAGCACACAGCATAAAAATAAACAGGACAAATTCATAAGTCAGGATGGCCGAGCGGTCTAAGGCGCTGCATTCAGGTCGCAGTCCACTTCTGTGGGCGTGGGTTCAAATCCCACTTCTGACAATTATTTTTGGACTTCCGTTTCCAAGATGGCGGAACTAAGTCACGTTCTCTCTATCGCTGCAGAAATTGCTTTGGAACCTTATCAACTTCGGGTTTCCGTTACAATTTTCTGCATTCCAGTCGAAATGATGTTCTATTTGTCATATCTGCGCCATTGAATTTGCGTTGCACGCACGGCAATACTCCATTTTGACAAATCAAGTGTTGTGAATGCGCCTTCCACCATCTAATGTTGATCTGCGTTTTACATCACACTGAGTGCTGTTCAATGACCGGTTGATGGAGATGCTTGCCGCAAGTTATTTACAATTTCCAACGCATTAATGTGGTGGGCTCCATCAAATCAGCCGAAGTTTTATCTCTTTGGGAAGTTTGCACCATGTTTCGTTCGTTGTAGACTGCATTCACTAGAGTAATCATGAATACATGGGCGCAGCCATATTGTGCGTGCTATGTCATCATATTGTTTCATCGTGTGTCCCAAGACCAACCATGCGCTAATCTTGCGATCTGTTGTTTGGTGTGCAACGGGGATAATCTGACGACGAACTGTGTTTTGTATGTTCGTAGTTGGAGTCAAACACGATGTCCTAACATCATCAAGCGCCATACATTTAAATACTATGACGATCATCATTTTCAGGACGTGATCTTCCGGGCAATGTGGTGGATAGGCAGCAGGAACCAGTGAAGGCTGTGTCTGAAAAGTGTTCCTTGTTGCAGTTTCCTCATATTCCAAGTCCGGCTTGTTGCAGGAGCTACTGAGTTAAGTGCTCCGTGCATACCGTGAGCTGTGTGTTTCATCCGTTTTGATCATGTTCCAATATTCCAATTGCTTGCGATGAATGCTGATATCGTATGACAGGGAACAGTTGGCTGTGTTAACTTTCTGTGCGGTTTCGCCTTATGTCTTTTGGCGTGTGCTGAGACTGCTATGATGGGGACTACAGCTGCCTTTCTTTGTTTGGGAGATGAGTTAGTGGTTCGGATGATTCCACTGGCACGGGCGGTTGAGCAATTATGGATTTTAATTCGTTTGCAGTGATACCGGGCCTTCCATAACCAAATCCATAACCAACCAAATAACCAGGACAAATTTTAAACAAGTGCAACACGTCAAATATTTGGGCACAATAATAACATCAGATGGAAGATGCACTACGGAAATAAAAAGCAGAATAGCTCAGGCCAAAATAGCATTTCAGAAAATGAAAAATATCTTATGCAACAAATCTATGTCAATAGAAATGAGAAAGAGAGTTCATCGGTGCTATATAGAACCAATTCTGCCCTATGGAAGCGAATCATGGACAGTAGACAAACAAATGAAAAGAATATTAGAGGCCACAGAGATGGGATTTCTCAGAAGAATTTTGAAAGTTCCCTGGACAGCTAAAAAGACCAATGAGGAAGTTCTCAAAGAGGTCAACACAACAAGGCAGCTCCTAAAAAACATCAGAAAGAAATAATCAACATTTTTCAGGCACATCATGAGAAGAGAAAAGTTGGAATACTTGGTTACAACTGGCAAAATAAAAGGAAAGAGAGATCGCAGACGACAAAGAGAGAAAATACTGGATAGCTTGGTGTCATGGCATGGAAAACAGTCAACAACAGAACTGATACGATGCACTGTAGATAGAAGATTGTGGAAGGACATGATCGCCTACGCCAACTGGTATGGCACATGATGATGATGATTCAGAGGAAGATAATGACAAGGAGTAAGTGCCACATGAATGAAAAGGACAAAGATTTAAAAATGTATAATGTTCATATTGTAATTTACCTGTGCAGTAATGCGGACACACTCAGCAAAAGAGCTGACCCAATTGTCAGGACAGCCACAAGATTCATTGTTGTTTCTAATTCAATAAATCCCTGAAACTCAACAAATGAAATTTAACTAAAGATGAATCTGCAAAATTTTAATCAAATTTAAAACAAAAAGCAAAGTGATTTTTTTTGTTTCAATAAAGCAAACATAAGTAAATAAAGTAAAGTAAATTTTAATCAGGCTCAATAAAAGAAGACAAGAGGCCCAAGTGATTAATAACAGAACAACTAAATGACAATTTCACTAGATAGAAACTGGTGATAGTAGATCACAAGAACAAGTGAGCTGTAGTAGAGAAATACAGGTATATACAAAAAATATAATTAGTTAGGGGAGACTTGCAGGTCTTGAGTTTGATGCAGAAGCTGGTTGAGATAACAGTGAAGGATTTGTATCAGAATGGGTTTTTGTTGTGATTCAGAATAAGAAAACAAAGACTAGGCATGATTTCATAAGGACATTAAAAATGTGAGTACGAAGGAGGTGGTAGGTATGGTATGATCATAAGAAGAGTGGTGTTAAGGTAATAATAATAGGCTATAATAAGTACAATTCATGAAGATTTTAGAATGTTACCAAGGGTTGTGAGTATGAACCAATGGAAATTGTTGACAGCTTATGTACTCCAGGAGCGATTACTAATTGTGAAGTTACTTAGTGATAAAGATTATGAATGGAGTTATCCTTGATGGTTTGATAATGATAGTACATATAGTACAATACATGGATTTCGTGTCAGACTGAGGTTTGTGTAATTGTATGATGATTAAGGAATGTACTCAAGGAAGATGACAAACCTGGCAAACATAATGGACTGCTGAGTGAAAATAAGAAATAGTGTTGAAGATTATATATATGAACATAATGGACTGCAGAGTGAAAATAAGAAATAGTGTTGAAGATTATATATATGAATATAATGGACTGCAGAGTGAAAATAAGAAATAGTGTTAAAGATTATATATATGAACATAATGGACTGCAGAGTGAAAATAAGAAATAGTGTTAAAGATTATATATATGAACATAATGGACTGCAGAGTGAAAATAAGAAATAGTGTTAAAGATTATATATATATATATATATGAACATAATAGACTGCAGTGTGAAAATAAGAAATAGTGTTAAAGATTATATATAGTGACATGAAGATTTGGAAAATCTTTACAGACAATATATATTGCAATGACTATGTCAACAGTTGTTTTGCCAGATATTATTCACAGCTACTTTAAGAAAAGATGCTTATACATTGATATTATCAAATCTTTGCTGTGTAATAATCCCATGCTGCACTGAAGATGTATATGTTGGGCTGAATGGTTTATATATCATAGGTCTATGTCAAC
Organism: Megaustenia siamemsis; assembly: GCA_032433765.1. Lineage (NCBI taxonomy): Eukaryota > Metazoa > Mollusca > Gastropoda > Stylommatophora > Ariophantidae > Megaustenia > Megaustenia siamemsis. Next base: position 6,647,393 of record JAVIAB010000156.1, on the reverse strand, counting down.
CATAATACAATGTAACTATCAATGACAACAGCACACCAGTCAACCAGCTTCAGAGTCAACAGCAAAAACCACATCAAGCATACCAACCTACTATAACAATTAACAGAACAGACTCCACTGTACATCAGGCAGTCTCAGAAGTGATCAGTTAATGAAAACATTACAATTTTGGGGAGAAAATTCTTTTCCCGGTAATTATTATACAGATATATAGCTCTCTCATAAACTAGTTTATCATGTACTCTGCCCATTTATCTAATATTTGCCTTTAATTTGTGATCTTCCCTTAGCGAACAACAAACTATCATATATTTAAAGCTGACAATTTACCACATTGGAAATCCAAAATTTCATATTTTCCTCTTCTTTTGCTGGAATTAATAACTTTGGTGCAAGAATAATTGTTTTTTTAAAAACAAGAATGCCAATTTCCAAAAGCAAAGGCTATCTAGCTGACTTCAATTATGGGAAGAAACAAGAAAATCCTATCAATAATCAATGTATCTGTCCCACCATTCAACAATTATTGATTCCTCGTCTATCTTCTAATCTATATGTGCTATAAAATGTAACATAAGTGTCAACTTGTATAAAATAGTTTCCTATTAGACTTTTGTTTGTTGATTTTATGGGGGATTCAATTAATACAATAAATTCATATAAAGAGTTGATAACGCCTTAGAACTTTCCAGAACTATTAGCTGAGAAGGATCACATGATCATGATCATATGATGAATGGATCCAGCCTGAGTAGTCTATCTATTTAATATGCCCTCCAACCTGCTTCTTCTCTCCTTCCTCATGGGACCGCCCCCACTAGCGAAATAAATGTATAAATTATTATTCACTAATACTCTAGTCTCTATTCTAAATATATTTTCCATATAACAACAGATTGTCACTGTTGTAATTGTTCTTGTACTAAACTAAACACTTAAACTACTAAGTTAAACAGTGCTAAGTTGTACCAGTCACACTCGAGTACTCACCCACTGCGACCACTAGCAGTGGCAGCAAACAACAAACCAAGCCATGATATAATAATATGCACGTAGCTAGTTTACGATTCTCAAAACTAAAATATAAATGAGTCAATAATTTAATTTATTTTCATGCCAGACTCATGCGGCAAAAAAAAAAAAAAAAAAAAAAAAAACATCAGAAGACTAGACTTGAGAAGACCGCCAACGGTCAGGCGTTGTTGAGTCAACGGTTGTCGGGTTGACCGTTGTGAGGTCTGACTTGTCAGCTACACTTACACTGTCCTGACTAACCTGGACAAGACAAACAGAACAATGCAGAAACAACTTACTCAGTCCTAGTACCTGGATGAACCACGACGAATTAACAACTGTAGCTCTATATAAACAAGTCCAGAAATTGTTGATCACCAGATTAGGGAGGACGATATCAAACCAAGTCTGCTGCGACTTCACTGCGTGACTAGCACGGGTTCATGTCACGTGATCTCTCTTGCCAGATAAAACATCATCATGTGCCATTCAGGTGGGACAGATGCGATCTTTTCACTATCTCCTGTCTACAGTGCATCCTATCAATTATGTTGTCGACTTACATAAGTATACTCGATTTAGATGTAAATCCATGTACAGACCCTATTGTTGAGTTATTTTTGCGAGTCATCATTATGGCACTCCGAACATCTTCAACATGTCCATAGGTGCTCAGATCCCCTCCTCAGCAAGTCCCGTCCAGCGACTGACGACTCCAGTTCAATGTTGGTTGATAAGTCTTCTTACACGCCCACTAAGCTTCTCTTTTCTGGCTGTGCCCATCTTAACTCCCATCTCTTTCATCGGAGGAGCGACGTGGACTCATGGTTGTGCTAATCCTGTGTCCGACCCACATCTCGGAGGGCATTGATGATATCTGCTCGTTCCATTCGTTGACCGCCTTCAACGACAGCACAGCTAGCCAACCTGTCCGTTCTTTCATTTCCATGTACTGCCGCATGTCATGGGACGTAGATGAAGGTGAATCTACACATTCTTGACTTCTGCATTGACTCTACCCATTGCCTGCATACAGAGCTCGTTTCTGTTTTATTATATATATATATATATATATATATATATATATATATATATATATATATATTTTTAATCATGCTCTTCGAATCACTTAGTATGCAGGCATGGGTGTAGTCTTGCGTTGTCCCATCTCTAACCAGATGAATGTCATGGTATCTATCATAACCTCCGTCGTCATGCTACTCGTGGTCACTGTCTTCTTTGAATATTCTGCCTGCCCATTTACAGCAGTAAATGCCCATGCACTATTTTCCTATTAATTTTCTCCTTCTTTCATTCTGCCTGGCTCTCTCTCTCTCTCACTCCCTCACTCTCTCTCACTTTCTCTCTCTCTCACTTTCTGTCTCTCACTCCCTCTCTCACTTTCTCTCTCCCACTTTCTCTCCCTTTTTCTCTCACACTCTCTATCACTATCTCTCTCACACTCTCTCTCACGCTTTCTCTCTCTCTCTCTTTCTCACAATCTCTCTCACATTCTCTCTCACTCTCTCTTTCTCACTCTTTCTCTCTCAATCTCTCTCTCTCACTCTCTCACGCTTTCTCTCTCACACTCTCTCTCACTTTCTCTCTCACTCTCTCTCGCACACACTCTCTCTCATTTTCTCTCACGCTTTCTCTCTCACACTCTCTTTCACTCTCTCGCACACACTCCCTCACTCTCTCTCACGCTCTCTCTCGCACACACTCTCTCACTCTCTCTCACGCTTTCTCACTCTATCTCTCACTCTATCTCTCACTCTATCTCGCACACACACTCTCACTCTCTTTCTCACTCTCTAACTCTCACTCTATCTCTATCACTCTCACGCTCTCTCTCTCTTTCTCTCACTCTCTCTCACTTTCTCTCACTCTCTCTTACACTCTCTCTCTCACTCTCTCTTTCTCACTTTCTCTCACTCTCTCTCTCATTCTCTATCTATAGATATATATATATATATATATATATATATATATACACGCACATATATAATGTAAAATATACATATATTATACTATATATACATATATTATACTATATATATATATATATATATATATATATATATATATATATATATATATATATTCTATTACAGTTTATATCAGTCACTACAAAGACTACAAATCTTTCAATTCATGAAGAAAAAAAAATTGAAATGGAGATGGTATATCCATGGAAAGATGAGATGGTGGACTTTGAAAATTATGAGTACAGTTGTAAAGGTACAGTACGAGACTTGAACCGGCGTCTTAGCACGCGAGTTCCCACCCATATGTGCTCGGCCGCCTATACAGAAATGTTCGAAGACTTCTGGATAGTGTCGCCTCAAGCATCGAAACTCACGATGCGAGACGACATTCCTCATCTTCCCAGGGTAATACCCTGGTACCCATTTCTGCCAACGGCTGGGTCGACCGTGGGTTTTTTTTTCTTCTAACCACGAGTACAATTCACACTACACCCAGCGGGAATCGAACAACCGGTTGTCCGAACGTCGGTAGTCCAGTCGGGTGGTTTTCCCAACTAAGGCTACCGAGGCCCCCCAACTTACCGAGTACAGTTGTGTCACATTTTAATCTAGGATCGAAGGCATATGTCGGTGAAGCAGTACTATCTGCATCCTACACCACCTCTCCGTGGTGCTAGAAATACGCTAACCAGTCTAGGCTGTCGCCAAATGAGAAGGAATCGAAAGAGAAGACAACCTAGTACTCAAAAATCCCGTGCTGAAGTCGGATGTGTTGGGTCGAATGGTTCAAATTCACAGTTCTACTGTAAACCACAACACTTAGAATCAACGTCCACTTAACATCCTTTGATTTTAAAAAATTTTTTTAATTAATTTTTTTTTTGGGGGGTGGGGGGTAACGAAGAGATCTAACTATTCCTTTAATCATTGGATGAACGCAAGCAGTTCCACCCCTAACCCTAGCCATAACCCTAACGCTAGCAGTTCCACACCTAACCCTAGCCCTAACGCCAGCAGTTCCACCCTTAACCCTAGCCCTAACGCTAGCAGTTCCACCCCTAACCCTAGCCATAACGCTAGCAGTTCCATCCCTAACCCTAGCCCTAACGCTAGCAGTTCCACCCTTAACCCTAGCCCTAACGCTAGCAGTTCCACCCCTAACCCTAGCCCTAACGCTAGCAGTTCCACCCCTAACCCTAGCCCTAACGCTATCAGTTCCATCCCTAACCCTAGCCCTAACGCTAGCAGTTCCACCCCTAACCCTAGCCCTAACGCTAGCAGTTCTACCCTTAACCCTAGCCCTAACCCTGAAGCTAGCAGTCCCACACCTAGCCCTAACAGTAACGTTAGCAGTTCCACCACTAACCCTAACTCTAAAGCTAGCAGTTCCACCCCTAGCCCTAACCCTAACGCTAGCAGTTCCACCCCTAGCCCTAACGCTAGCAGTTCCACCCCTAGCCCTAACCCTAACGCTAGCAGTTCCACCCCTAGCCCTAGCCCTAACGCTAGCAGTTCCACCCCTAGCCCTAGCCCTAACGCTAGCAGTTCCACCCCTAGCCCTAACCCTAACGCTAGCAGTTCCACCCCTAGCCCTAACGCTAGCAGTTCCACCCCTAGCCCTAACCCTAAAGCTAGCAGTTCCACCCCTAGCCCTAACGCTAGCAGTTCCACCCCTAGCCCTAACCCTAACCCTAGCAGTTCCACCTCTAACCCTAACGCTAGCAGTTCCACCCCTAGCCCTAACGCTAGCAGTTCCACCCCTAGCCCTAACCCTAACGCTAGCAGTTCCACCGTTAACCCTAGCCCTAACGCTGAAGCTAGCAGTCCAATACCTAGCCCTAAACCTAACGCTAGCTGTTCCACCTCTAACCCTAACGCTAGAAGTTCCACCCCTAACCCTAACCCTAACGCTAGCAGTTCCACCCCTAACCCTAACCCTAACGCTAGCAGTTCCACCCCTAACCCCACCCCTAACGCTAGCAGTTCCACCCCTAAAGCCTAACCCTAGCGCTAGCATTTCCACCCCTAAACCCTAGCCCTAACGCTAGCAATTCCACCCCTAACCCTAGCCCTAACGCTAGCATTTCCACCCCTAAACCCTAACCCTAACGCTAGAAGTTCCACCCCTAATCCTAACCCTAACGCTAGCAGTTCCACCCTAACCCTAACGCTAGCAGTTCCACCCCTAACCCTAACGCTAGCAGTTCCACCCTAACCCTAGCCCTAACGCTAGCAGTTCCACCCCTAAAGCCTAACCCTAGCGCTAGCATTTCCACTCCTAAACCCTAGCCCTAACGCTAGCAATTCCACCCCTAACCCTAGCCCTAACGCTAGCATTTCCACCCCTAAACCCTAGCCCTAACGCTAGCATTTCCACCCCTAAACCTTAGCCCTAACGCAAGCAGTTCCACCCCTAAACCCTAGCCCTAACGCAAGATGTTCCACCTCTAAACCATAGCCCTAACGCTAGCATTTCCACCCCTAAACCCTAGCCCTAACGCTAGCAATTCCACCCTTAAACCCTAGCCCTAACGCTAGCAATTCCACCTCTAAACCCTAGCCCTAACGCTAGCAATTCCACCCCTAAATCCTAGCCCTAACGCTAGCATTTCCACCCCTAAACCCTAGCCCTAACGCAAGCATTTCCACCCCTAAACCCTAGCCCTAAAGCTAGCAATTCCACCCCTAAACCCTAGCCCTAACGCTAGCATTTCCACCCTAAACCCTAGCCCTAACGCTAGCAATTCCACCCTAACCCTAGCCCTAACGCTAGCATTTCCACCGCTAAACCCTAACCCTAACGCAAGCAGTTCCACCCCTAAACCCTAGCCCTAACGCTAGCATTTCCACCCCTAAACCCTAGCCCTAACGCTAGCATTTCCACCCCTAAAACCCTAGCCCTAACGCAAGCAGTTCCACCCCTAAACCCTAGCCCTAACGCAAGATGTTCCACCTCTAAACCATAGCCCTAACGCTAGCAATTCCACCCCTAAACCCTAGCCCTAACGCTAGCATTTCCACCCCTAAACCCTAGCCCTAACGCTAGCATTTCCACCCCTAAATCCTAGCCCTAACGCTAGCAATTCCACCCCTAAACCCTAGCCCTAACGCTAGCAATTCAACCCCTAAACCCTTGCCCTAACGCTAGCATTTACATCCCTAAACCCTAGCCCTAACGCTAGCATTTCCACCCCTAAACCCTAGCCCTAACCCTGACGCAAGCAAGCAGTTCCACCCCTAAACCCTAGCCCTAACCCTGACGCAAGCAAGCAGTTCCACCCCTAAACCCTAGCCCTAACCCTGACGCAAGCAAGCAGTTCCACCCCTAAACCCTAGCCCTAACCCTGACGAATGCAAGCAGTTCAACCCCTAAACCCTAACCCTAACCCTGACGCAAGCAAGCAGTTCCACCCCTAAACCCTAGCCCTAACCCTGACGCAAGTAAGCAGTTCCACCCCTAAACCCTAGCCCTAACCCTGACGCATGCAAGCAGTTCAACCCTAAACCCTAACCCTAACCCTGACGCAAGCAAGCAGTTCCACCCCTAAACCCTAGCCCTAACCCTGACGCAAGCAAGCAGTTCCACCTTAAGCCTAAACCTTAACCCTAACGCAAGCAAGCAGTTCCACCTTAAGCCTAAACCCTAACCCTAACGCAAGCAGTTCCACCCTAAGCCTAAACCCTAACCCTAACGCAAGCAGTTCCACCCTAAGCCTAAACCCTAACCCTAACGCAAGCAAGCAATTCCACCCTAAGCCTAAACCCTAACCCTAACGCAAGCAGTTCCACCCTAAGCCTAAACCCTAACCCTAACGCAAGCAATTCCACCCTAAGCCTAAACCCTAACTCTGACGCAAGCAAGCAGTTCTACCCCTAAACCCTAGCCCTAACCCTAACGCAAGCGGTTCCACCCTAAGCCTAAACCCTAACCCTAACGCAAGCAAGCAGTTCCACCCTTAAGCCTAAACCCTAACCTTAACGCAAGCAGTTCCACCCTAAGCCTAAACCCTAACGCAAGCAGTTCCACCCTAAGCCTAAACCCTAACCCTAACGCAAGAAGTTCCATTCAAAGCCTTAACCCTAACGCAAACAGTTCCACCCTTAGCCTAAACCCTAACCCTAATGCAAGCAAGCAGTTCCACCCTAAGCCTAAACCCTAACCCTAACGCATGCAGTTCCACCCTGAGCCTAAACTGTTACAACAATCACAACATAACCACAGCATTAAACTCTAATTTGCTTGATTACCAGCGTTCGCACGATGACTAAAGGAATACACCTCTTCATCATCCGCTCTTAAAAGGACGTTAAGTGAGGTGTTACAAAAATACGTTGTGCTATGGTTTGCGGTAAAACTGTTATATTTGAGCCTTTCGGCCCAAAACATCCGACTTCAGTATGTTATATTTCAGTACCGGGTTGTCTTCCCTCTCCGACCCCTACTCGCTTGGCCAGACTAGACAGGTTAGTCTGTTTCTTAATGAATTTTTTTTAAAGGAAAAGAAGGTGTGTGGTAACAGCTTTACGTAGGTGAGAAACAAAAGTAGAACGACGTTTCGGCCAAATAGGACTTCAGCTAGAACAATAAACAACACAAAAAATATATAAGGATATACACAAAACAGCTACCTACATGGCGATAATATGCTAGACTATAGGCACCGCAAAGAGGTGGATTAGTGTCTTGATGGTTCATCGATCATGTAGCAAGCCATCAGCTGTGGGTTGCTGACTGCGCTCTGGTGCCTTGAGGCGCCTTGTCTCCAAACCCTAATTTGAGTGAATGCAAAGCAATGACCTGTGTCAAACAAAATAAACAGCGGATGCAGATAAGACTCTCTCAGACAATAATACCGAACGTTGTCTATTTTTCTAATTAAATAAACCTCTGGCAGCAATAAGCCACGCCTCCAAATCAATGTTGGCAAATATACACGGGTTACACTCAAGTGGGTTGTAGTAATATCACACATCTTCCAATACCAAACCTTAGCTTCAATAAACCAGCATATCAAAACGAGTGATATTCATCAGAAATAGACCAATATTAAGCGTTCTAAATATGTAGCTACGTCACATCTAAATATGGAAGTAGGTCCTTGTTTGCCCTGAGACACAATCAATGACTTCCGTGCTGCCACGGCTGTTTATTTTTTGCAATTATTATCTATCGGTGCCTTAAGGACGTATTTGTTTTGTTCCGTTTATCAGAAAAAATGTCATTGAGTTATTGGACTATGTACGGCGTTATCTTGACAGAAGAAATAATCATCATCATCATGCAGCATAAAAATAATCAGGACAAATCTGCAACAAGTGCAACGAGTCAAATGTAGCTTCCGTCAGTCATAGTCGACTATGGATTTTCCAGCGCCCCTAGAAATGATGTTTGTTGATCTTTTCTTTCGCCGTGTAATCTCTTTTTCTATGAATCTGTTTCTTGTTTGAGTTGGAGCTTTAGAGCGTATTTCCAAAAATTGCTGTCTGCAGCTATTTCTTCCCAGTAAAAAAAAAAAAAAAAAAGTACCCCAGTCACGCCAAGTGGCGTTTAGGGAATATGGTGTTAGTGACCATACATTTTCAGACCTTCAGCACATGATTTTTGGTATAATATGGTCGGTATTACGAATTTTACCGCTTTACTTTCCCAGAAAAAAAATCCGGTACCAATTAAAGGCTTGGTGAACCCGGAAGCCGTCGGTTGGAATCGAACCCTACCTCTTGATCTTTGTAGTCCAGTTCACTAACCACTGAGCTATCGCGGCTCCCATTTCTTCCCAGGCTGCAGGGTTTATGTTCAGTCTTCTGCATAGCACGGACGTTCCAATAACCCAAGCGTAGGTTAGGTTTCTTGATTGTTCGTTTCACTTGTGTGGCAGGTGTGGATGGTAACATGCCGACACCAAAATGGCGAAGCTGGAGTGCCCTCTTCAGGGTGCGAGCTTCGGCACAAAAAGGAAGAGACAAGCAGTTTGTCCATGAATCATTTTTTCTTCTCTTCGAGCAGTTTGTCCATGAATCATTTTTTCTTCTCTTTGAGCAGTTTGTCCATGAATCATTTTTTCTTCTCTTCGAGCAGTTTGTCCATGAATCATTTTTTCTTCTCTCTGAGCAGTTTGTCCATGAATCATTTTTTCTTCTCTTCGATCAGTTTGTCCATGAATCATTTTTTCTTCTCTTCGAGCAGTTTGTCCATGAATCATTTTTCTTCTCTTCGAGCAGTTTGTCCATGAATCATTTTTTTTTCTCTTTGAGCAGTTTGTCCATGAATCATTTTTTCTTCTCTTTGAGCAGTTTGTCCATGAATCATTTTTTCTTCTCTTCGAGCAGTTTGTCCATGAATCATTTTTTCTTCTCTTTAAGCAGTTTGTCCATGAATCATTTTTTCTTCTCTTCGAGCAGTTTGTCCATGAATCATTTTTCTTCTCTCTGAGCAGTTTGTCCATGAATCATTTTTTCTTCTCTTCGAGCAGTTTGTCCATGAATCATTTTTTCTTCTCTTCGAGCAGTTTGTCCATGAATCATTTTTTTTTCTCTTTGAGCAGTTTGTCCATGAATCATTTTTTCTTCTCTTTGAGCAGTTTGTCCATGAATCATTTTTTCTTCTCTTCGAGCAGTTTGTCCATGAATCATTTTTTCTTCTCTTTAAGCAGTTTGTCCATGAATCATTTTTCTTCTCTTCGAGCAGTTTGTCCATGAATCATTTTTCTTCTCTCTGAGCAGTTTGTCCATGAATCATTTTTTTCTTCTCTTCGAGCAGTTTGTCCATGAATCATTTTTTCTTCTCTTTGAGCAGTTTGTCCATGAATTATTTTTTCTTCTCTTCGAGCAGTTTGTCCATGAATCATTTTTTCTTCTCTTTGAGCAGTTGTCCATGAATCATTTTTTCTTCTCTTCGAGCATTTTGTCCATGAATCATTTTTTCTTCTCTCTGAGCAGTTTGTCCATGAATCATTTTTCTTCTCTTCGAGCAGTTTGTCCATGAATCATTTTTCTTCTCTCTGAGCAGTTTGTCCATGAATCATTTTTTATTCTCTTTGAGCAGTTTATCCATGAATCATTTTTTATTCTCTTCGAGCAGTGTGTCCATGAATCATTTTTTCTTCTCTTTGAGTAGTTTGTCCATGAATCATTTTTTCTTCTCTTTGAGCAGTTTGTCCATGAATCATTTTTCTTCTCTCCGAGCAGTTTGTCCATGAATCATTTTTTCTTCTCTTCGAGCAGTTTGTCCATGAATCATTTTTTCTTCTCTCTGAGCAGTTTGTCCATGAATCATTTTTTCTTCTCTTCGATCAGTTTGTCCATGAATCATTTTTTCTTCTCTTCGAGCAGTTTGTCCATGAATCATTTTTTCTTCTCTTCGAGCAGTTTGTCCATGAATCATTTTTTTTTCTCTTTGAGCAGTTTGTCCATGAATCATTTTTTCTTCTCTTTGAGCAGTTTGTCCATGAATCATTTTTTCTTCTCTTCGAGCAGTTTGTCCATGAATCATTTTTTCTTCTCTTTAAGCAGTTTGTCCATGAATCATTTTTTCTTCTCTTCGAGCAGTTTGTCCATGAATCATTTTTCTTCTCTCTGAGCAGTTTGTCCATGAATCATTTTTCTTCTCTTCGAGCAGTTTGTCCATGAATCATTTTTTCTTCTCTTCGAGCAGTTTGTCCATGAATCATTTTTTTTTCTCTTTGAGCAGTTTGTCCATGAATCATTTTTTCTTCTCTTTGAGCAGTTTGTCCATGAATCATTTTTTCTTCTCTTCGAGCAGTTTGTCCATGAATCATTTTTTCTTCTCTTTAAGCAGTTTGTCCATGAATCATTTTTTTCTCTTCGAGCAGTTTGTCCATGAATCATTTTTTCTTCTCTCTGAGCAGTTTGTCCATGAATCATTTTTTTCTTCTCTTCGAGCAGTTTGTCCATGAATCATTTTTTCTTCTCTTTGAGCAGTTTGTCCATGAATTATTTTTTCTTCTCTTCGAGCAGTTTGTCCATGAATCATTTTTTCTTCTCTTTGAGCAGTTTGTCCATGAATCATTTTTTCTTCTCTTCGAGCATTTTGTCCATGAATCATTTTTTCTTCTCTCTGAGCAGTTTGTCCATGAATCATTTTTCTTCTCTTCGAGCAGTTTGTCCATGAATCATTTTTTCTTCTCTCTGAGCAGTTTGTCCATGAATCATTTTTTATTCTCTTTGAGCAGTTTATCCATGAATCATTTTTTATTCTCTTCGAGCAGTGTGTCCATGAATCATTTTTTCTTCTCTTTGAGTAGTTTGTCCATGAATCATTTTTTCTTCTCTTTGAGCAGTTTGTCCATGAATCATTTTTTCTTCTCTCCGAGCAGTTTGTCCATGAAGCATTTTTTCTTCTCTTTGAGCAGTTTGTCCATGAATCATTTTTCCTTCTCTTTGAGCAGTTTGTCCATGAATCATTTTTTCTTCTCTTCGAGCAGTTTGTCCATGAATCATTTTTCTTCTCTTTGAGCAGTTTGTCCATGAATCATTTTTTCTTCTCTTTGAGCAGTTTGTCCATGAATCATTTTTTCTTCTCTTTGAGCAGTTTGTCCATGAATCATTTTTTCTTCTCTCCGAGCAGTTTGTCCATGAATCATTTTTTCTTCTCTTGAGCAGTTTGTTCATGAATCATTTTTTCATCTCTTCGAGCAGTTTGTCCATGAATCATTTTTTCTTCTCTCTGAGCAGTTTGTCCATGAATCATTTTTTCTTCTCTTTGAGCAGTTTGTCCATGAATCATTTTTTCTTCTCTTTGAGCAGTTTGTCCATGAATCATTTTTTCTTCTCTTCGAGCAGTTTGTCCATGAATCATTTTTTCTTCTCTTCGAGCAGTTTGTCCATGAATCATTTTTTCTTCTCTTCGAGCAGTTTGTCCATGAATAATTTTTTTACTTCTCTCCGAGCAGTTTGTCCATGAATCATTTTTTTCTTCTCTCTGAGCAGTTTGTCCATGAATCATTTTTTCTTCTCTCTGAGCAGTTTGTCCATGAATAATTTTTTATTCTCTCCGAGCAGTTTGTCCATGAATCATTTTTTCTTCTCTTTGAGCAGTTTGTCCATGAATCATTTTTTCTTCTCTTCGAGCAGTTTGTCCATGAATCATTTTTTCTTCTCTTCGAGCAGTTTGTCCATGAATCATTTTTTCTTCTCTCTGAGCAGTTTGTCCATGAATCATTTTTTCTTCTCTTTGAGCAGTTTGTCCATGAATATTTTTTTCTTCTCTCTGAGCAGTTTGTCAATGAATCATTTTTTCTTCTCTTTGAGCAGTTTGTCCATGAATCATTTTTCTTCTCTTCGAGCAGTTTGTCCATGAATCATTTTTTCCTCTTCGAGCAGTTTGTCCATGAATCATTTGTTCTTCTCTTCGAGCAGTTTGTCCATGAATCATTTTTTCTTCTCTCCGAGCAGTTTGTCCATGAATCATTTTTTTCTTCTCTCCGAGCAGTTTGTCCATGAATCTTTTTTTTCTTCTCTCTGAGCAGTTTGTCCATGAATCATTTTTTCTTCTCTCTGAGCCGTTTGTCCATGAATAATTTTTTCTTCTCTTTGAGCAGTTTGTCCATGAATCATTTTTTCTTCTCTCTGAGCAGTTTGTCCATGAATAATTTTTTCTTCTCTTTGAACAGTTTGTCCATGAATCAGTATTCTTCTCTCCGAGCAGCCGAGCGATCCAGAGGTCTAGCTGACCTTCTTCCCAAGTCAAATACTTGGGCACAATAATAACATCAGATGGAAGATGCACAACAGAAATAAAAAGTAGGATAGCTCAGGCCAAAATAGCTTTTTAGAAAATGAAAAACATCTTATACAACAAGTCTATGTCAATGTAAGTGAGAGAGTTCATCGGTGCTATATATAGCCAAATCTGACCTGCGGAAGAGAAATCACGGACAGTAAACAAAGAAATGAAAAGACTATTAGAGGCCACAAAGATGGGACTTCTCAGAAGAATGTTGAAAGTTCCCTGGACAGCTAAAAAGACCAAAGAGAAATTCTCAAAGAGATCAACACAAAAAGGGAGCTCCAGAAAACATCAAAAAGAAACAATCAACATTTTTCTGGTACAAAGCGAGAAAACACTAGATAACTTGGTGTCATGGCATGTAAAACAGTCAACAACAGAATTGATACGATGCACTGTGGATAGAAAATTGTGGAAGGACATGATCGCCTACGCCAACCGGTATGGCACATGATGATGATGACCTTGACATACGGTTGGTATCAAGAGATCATGATAAGTCAGTAGTTTGGTAAAACATAAGTGTCTAATTCTGGATGCTATTTTACTGAACAATTTCTCTCGTGGCTGAATCTGCCAATATTGGATTTTCCCCCAGAATGAACAAGATGTATTTGTGGTGCCTGGCCTCGTTTCCTTTCTCATACGCCTTTTGTCTTCTATATTTGATATCAGTACTGCCTCGAAAGTTACTGTGCCATGTTTTTTTCTCATGTTTGTTCTCCACGAGCTACGATCTACAGCCATATTTTCCCAGTTTCTTTCACTGATGAGTATTTACTCAAGGAAACCCTGGTTCCTTTTATCTCAGCATTGGTCCGCCCGTTAGTCTCTTATTTATAATCGCCATTTTATAAACTGGTCTCATGCTGGGTATTTATAATATCTGTTCAGTTGCAATCTTTTACTTAACCAGTATCTCAAATTAGTTTGGTTTGGTTTGTTTTTGTTTGTTTTTGTTTGGTTTGGTTTGGTTTGGTTGGTTTGGTTTGGTTTGGTTTGGTTTGGTTTGGTTTGGTTTGGTTTGGTATAGTGGGCAGGTCATCCTCAACATAGGACAAGTCCATAAGTGCTCAGGTCTCTTCCAAAGACTAGCTTGACATCAACGTGTATCGACTAACGTCACCGGTGTTGTATTGGTTGACAAGTCTTCTTTGAATTCTTACGTAGCGTTCTAGTCTGGCTTCTCATATTCTGACATGGCATTCGTGAAGTCTGTTCATGGCTGCGGATTCAGTGTCATTTTTAAGTCGTATTTTTGTCCAGCATCTTTGAGGATATTCATAATGTCAAAACGGTCCATTGCCCTTCCGCGCCCTACATCAGCCAAACTGGCAAGTCTGTCAGCACGTTCATTACCTCTTACACCCACGTGTCTTGGCACGAAAATGAAGTAGATACTTGTATGAACAGGCCTGGCCAGAGACTCTAACCACTGCTGTTGAGCACAGCCAGTAGTGATCCTTCTGAACATACTCATTGAGTTACTGAAGAAATGCACACGTGTGTTAGGCTGTATCTCAAGCAATGCTAATGTTTTTGTAACAGCCATTATGTCCATGTCAATATTACTTGTAAGTAAAGGTTCCCTCCCCAGCCTTGCTAGGTGCATGGAGAACATGGTGTTAGTGACCATATGTTTCTATGACCACGGCTGATATGGTCGATCTCATGCAATGCTGCCTTTTCTTCCAAGAAAAATCACGGTACCCATTTTTAGAGGCTGAGTGAACCCAAACCGTGTCGGTTAAACAAAAAAATTTGCCACTGCTGGGGATCGAATCCGGATCCTTCTGATCAAACAGCGAGCACACCAACCACTCAGCCACCGAGATTACAAACTACTTGTACTCAAAACGAAAGCACCACATTCTTCCTCAACATTTGTGCCTCCAACATGAGCCATGCAAGCCTACGAGCTCCGTACGTGCCCAATAACAGACCCGTCTGTGTAAACGAATTCAAAGTATCTTAAATAATCAGGAAAACGCTTATTTTTAAATATTGTATTGTTTAGTTGTAAGGTCGGGTAATTTTACCTGCTACTGTATGCAGTAAACAGTACAACCGGTGGCTGCCCTGCTGCCTTGCAGGTAAGCTCGGGAGAGTAGAAGGCTAAGGGAGGTACCCCGAAGCAAAACAACCCAACTGCCTTGTGGGTGAGACTTTTTAGTCAAAGGCTAGCGGAGCCAACCGTAAACAAACCGACGGAAGGCAACAGAAACCACTGTCGTAACTTCTGTGTACAATCAT
Source organism: Megaustenia siamemsis (assembly GCA_032433765.1). Taxonomy (NCBI): domain Eukaryota; kingdom Metazoa; phylum Mollusca; class Gastropoda; order Stylommatophora; family Ariophantidae; genus Megaustenia; species Megaustenia siamemsis. The sequence continues at coordinate 6,632,390 of JAVIAB010000156.1, read as the reverse complement.
GAATCGCCACAGCAATAGTTCTGAAAGAGGCCAAAGCAAAAAGAGAGCTAATTTCCACTATTAGGAAGAAACAATCATCATATTTTGGCCATGTAATTAGAAGAGAACAACTGGAATATATTGTAACAACTGGAAAAATTGAGGGACGAAGAGATAGGGGGAAGCTAAGAGAAAAAATACCAGACAGCTTAAGAGAATGGCTTGGCAGAAGGTCAACAACAGAAATGATAAATAACTGTCGAGATCGAAAGTTGTGGAGAGACATGACAACCTGCGCCAGCAGGCTCGGTACTTGATGATTGTTTAGTATGATAACGTTATGATGGGGAACGTTTCATATTTCTATTTCGACAGGTCATGTAAAAATGCTTCATTAGACATGGCACAGGTTGGTACTGTGTCACTGCAACTCATTAACCAGAGGTGACGTCTGGCATCATGGTCAACAATCTAATGAAGGAAATCTCGTTGACTCATATGGCTATATCACCCACGAAATTAAGTCGTCTCTTAGGTGACACACCCACCATAAACTAGGCATTGTGGGGCGCCGTTGTTTAATTTCCCGTTCGAGTCTCTCTCTCTCTCTCTCTCTCTCTCTCTCTGCGATCAAGACTCAATCAGAGTAGGATTCCAGACTCTCTAATGAAGTTAGCTGTCTGTTTAAGTGAATCGACTGCCCATATAGTTTCTCTTCCAGGGAGATAGGTGTGGACCGCATTGCTCTTCTCAGGTCTGTGTACTGGGGGCAATCCTGTAGAACATGTTTGTAGTCATATTGTCCAGTGTACAGTGGCATATGCTGGTTGTACCTATTTTGAGTTTGGTGAACATGTGATTTCTCATTCTATTGTGGCAGTGCGTAGGCGATGTATGATGACTTGATCCCTCCTTGATAGTTGGTGGTATCCGTCACTCTCGTTATGCTTTGGGTGTTCTCGTATCCATTGAGTTATTTGCGGGTCATCATCATTGCACTCCGAACATGTCCATAGGTGCTCAGATCCCCTCCTCAGCAATTCCCTCAGTGTCGAGCGACTGACGACTCCAGTTCTATGTTGGTTGATAAGTCTTCTTACACGGCCACCAAGTTTCTCATTTCTGGCTGTGCCCATCTTAACTCCCATTTCCATCATCCGAAGAAGTGACGTTGATCTGTGTTTGTCGAAGTCCTGAGCTCTTCCCACATCTCGGAGGGCATTGATGATGTCCGCCCTATCCATTGGTTGCCCGTCCTCAACGACAGCGCAGCTAGCCAACCTGTCCGCTCTCTCATTTCCCCATACTCCGCATGTCCAGGGACATAGACAAAGGTGACCTTACGTATTTTGGATTTCTGCAACGACTCTACCCATTACATGCGTACAAAACCCGCCTCCACATTTTTATCATGCTCATCGAATCACTCAGTATACATGCGTGGGTGTAGCCGTGTGACTCTAACCATCTCGTATCCATTTTTCATGGAACTGACCTTTGAGGATGGATTTGGCTTCATCATAACCGAGCGGATGATTCTTTTGTGGTAATCTCCCTCCCTTTTTTGCGAATTTGTCTGCGCGTTCGTTCCCGTGTATATTACAGTGTGATGGTATCCACTGAATGACTACTCTCTGGAAGTTATTGCATAGTTGGTCCAGGGATGTTCTCAAGTCATCTAGTTCATTGTTCTTGGGGCTTTTAGAGCTGATAGTACTGACAGTGCATCAGTCAGAATCACCATTTATTGTGCATGTTATTTTTGTGTTGATTAGCCAGTGTTGCAGCATCTCTAATGGCCTCAGTTTCTGCTTTAAAGATGTTTGAGAATTTCCCAGTAGCTATTGACTTGGTGATCTCGTCCTGATTATTCAGCGTCAAGAACACACCTCCCCCTCCATTTCTGGTGGCATTTGTAGCAGAGCCATCTGTGTATATGAGGGACCAAGAGTCCTGTGGGTAAGTATCGTGTATGTGTTTTTCTGCTACGTGTTTTCTTCTGTGTCTGATTGGGTGCCTTTTTTCATAATTCCTGTTATATTTTCCTTAAGTTCTGGTATTTTATGTTTTCAATGAGGAGACATATCAAATTGTGGAAGTCAGATGTATTGAGCAGATATTGCAACTTCCTACAAATTACAACACAAAACATCTACGCCAAAATTAATGTTCTATTCAGAGGGGAAAAAAAAACATGTACTGGCAACAAACAACAGCTATACGAATTAACAACCAAACAGGACATTTCAACTTATAAAACAAGGAGTCAGACAAGGTTGTGTTCTGTCGTCGGATTTGTTTTCACTTTACAGCAAATATATTATGAGATCAATAGTAGACAAAAAAGGAATTGAAGTCAACGGCCAAAACATAAATAATTTGCAATATGTGGATGACACAGTCCTAATAGCAGAGACAGAGAATGAACTACAAGAAATGATAGACATAACAGTAAAAGAAAGCAACAAGAAAGGTCTCAGTCTGAATAGCAAAAAAACAGAAGTAATGGTAATATCGAAGAAACAATCATCACCAGCACGCAGCATAAAAATAAACAGGACAAATTTGAAACAAGTGCAATGCGTCAAATATTTGGGCATAATAATAACATCGGATGGAAGATGCACCACGGAAATAAAAAGCAGAATAGCTCAGGCCAAAATAGCATTTCAGAAAATGAAAATATCTTATGCAACAAATCTATGTCAATAGAAATGAGAAAGAGAGTTCATCAGCGCTATATAGAACCAATTCTGACCTATGGAAGCGAATCATGGACAATAGACAAACAAATGAAAAGACGATTAGAGGCCACAGAGATGGGATATCTCAGAAGAATGTTGAAAGTTCCCTGGACAGCTAAAAGACCAATGAGGAAGTTCTCAAAGAGGCCAACACAAAAAGGCAGCTCCTAAAAAACAGAATGAAATAATCAACATTTTTCAGGCACATCATGAGAATAGAAAAATTGGAATACTTGGTTACAACTGGCAAAATAAAAGGAAAGAGAGATCGCGGGCGGCAAAGAGAGAAAATACTGGATAGCTTGGTGTCATGGTATGGAAAACAGTCAACAATATAACTCATACGATGCACAGTGGATAGAAGATTGTGGAGGTACATGATCACCTACGCCAACTGGTATGGCACATGATGACGATGATGACTAACCATTTGTTTGTTGTTCCAGCTGAAGGCCTTCTTGGTCGAAACGTCCTTCCACTTTTGTTTTGTTTCTCACCTACGTAAAACTGTTACCATATCACTCTTTCCTTTAAAAAAAAAATTATTATCATGAGCTTTGCAGCAGCTTCTCATTTCTATGCATCTCGATGCATCTTTCTGCCGTTGCCGCTTCTAACCGTACACCGGTGTGACCGACGGCTAATATTTTCACGAACACCGTAAAGGACGCCATTAAAAATAGGAACGCTTCCGTTGCAGCCAAATGGTTCTCGTTGGTGGAGTGGCTCTTGCAGTTTTCTTGTAATATTCAATAATTTAGATCCTACACACAATGCCCAAGTAAGTTTAGGTGTAACTTAATAAGTTCTAGTGTTTACATCATTTAGTAAAAATAAGATTTACAAATTGTTTTTTTTTATTTTTAAAATTAAAACGAACGTTCGGAATGGAGGACAAAACGACACAAGTTTAGAACCAGAACAGTGAACACACTACCTACACTGCACACTCCACTCACTCACTATATAATATTATATAATCATAAAATCTCCAGTCACTACTCTCGTGTTTTATCTCTGCTGGTCTGGACTCTTTTCTCTAGTGTCTAACACTAACTGCCTTATCTTAAAATTAAAAGTCTTAACAATATACACAAGTCAAGATAAAGTTAAAGTCTTAACTGAACTATATAATCTATCATCAGTTCTATCAACTCACGGCCACTGCACATAGATACACTGAACTCAATCATGTTGCACTACTAGAGGGAGTAATGTCCCCTGCCTCTTGTACAAATGACAATTTATTCCGTTGCTCTCGAATCTGTCATCAGACTAAAAGTAGTAGAAGACCCCTGGTTTAGATCGCTTCAGTCAGGGTTTGGAATAGCCTACAACTAACTCTAAACCTTGTTGAAAAAAAATTAAATGCACAAAAACTAGAAACAATTGATAATTCAAGTTTGATACTATTACTATTATTATTATTATTATGTCCCTTCCCTATTGGGAGATCACTCGCCGCTGGGTTAGTAGAATTTTGGGGCACTAAATTCTGACTAAACTCGTAAATTACCAAAGTGGCAATATAATTATATTAAATTGAAACAAAGCAGAACTTGAGAGTTTGATAATCATGATGATTTCATTTTTCATTTAAGATGCTTTGATAAACTACATTTTGTTGAATCTGTTTTGTGTATGAATATAATTTCAACAGACAAATAAATTGAATCAATCTTTCGTTTACCTGAAGTATTGTCTTAATATCTGCAATAATGTTAAACAAATTGAATGATTTGCTTATTATCTTCAACAGGTATTATTGTGACTACTGCGACACATACTTAACACACGATTCTGTAAGTTACACTGTGTCATTTGTTCATTATTTTCCATTTGTTTATGCTGTTTCCTAACTTTCTAAGTTATGGACTATTGCTAAATGTCTTTTTTTGTGTGTAGGAACTGTCTGGATATGTTACGTTTGTTTTCTATTTTTTGTTTACTATAAAAACTCCACTTGTTCCGTTGATTAATTTTTATAAAGTAAAATTGAAAATACGACGTTGACATTTTAGTTTGTCCTGAAGCAGTAATTAAAGTAATGTAATTGGACAGCAATATCCAAAATGAAAACAAAACTAAAAAGTATATAAGTACTAAAGTACTTTGTGTGACTGCACTTTGTGTTACTGTACTTTGTGTTACTGTACTTTGTGTTACTGCACTTTGTGTTACTGCACTTTGTGTTACTGTACTTTGTGTGACTGCACTTTGTGTTACTGCACTTTGTGTTACTGTACTTTGTGTTACTGTACTTTGTGTTACTGTACTTTGTGTGACTGCACTTTGTGTTACTGCACTTTGTGTTACTGCACTTTGTGTTACTGCACTTTGTGTGACTGCACTTTGTGTGACTGCACTTTGTGTTACTGCACTTTGTGTGACTGCACTTTGTGTTACTGCACTTTGTGTTACTGCACTTTGTGTTACTGTACTTTGTGTTACTGTACTTTGTGTTACTGCACTTTGTGTGACTGCACTTTGTGTTACTGCACTTTGTGTTACTGTACTTTGTGTTACTGCACTTTGTGTTACTGTACTTTGTGTTACTGCACTTTGTGTGACTGCACTTTCCATTATGATCTGTTTTACTGCTTATATTTTCTTTCATGTTTCTTCACATATACCATTTATCCTGCTTTACTCCCACCTCACATATTTTTCTTGTGGTGCTGCTATGTTTATCCAATTATACATCTTCATCAACTGACCTTAAGTGACCATAGCTGCATTGTAGTTTTCAGCAACATACGATATCTAAACTGTTTGATCCAACACATCTAAATTTAGTATGAAATTTTTTCGGGGCCGGGTGACCTTTCCTGATCCATAGGGTGACCAGAGTGGATTGTCTGAGTCCCTGTGGGAAAGTGGAGTAGGGTCTTAATCAGTTCTGATTCACTGATCTTGGTGCAATCAGTCTCTGATCTAGATTTCTATTTATAATTATCTCCTCCATATTTGATTTCATCTCATTTACAAGTGTGTGTGTGTGTGTGTGCATCATTAGTTGACACTTTCAGATACAACTTCACAGTCAGCATAACTAACAGAGTATATGTTCTTAGGTTTTTTTTCTATAATCCACAGAGTTTAATAATTCTGGATATTTCTTGTAATTTTTACAGCCGTCCGTACGTAAAAACACATTGCAGTGGTCGCAAACACAAAGAGAATGTGCGGTTGTATTATCAGAAATGGTTGGAAGAACAAGTACAAAAACTAGTGGATGATACAAGTAAGTGGAGATGGATAAGTATCAGTGATCATTTTCTCAACCTTTTGATGTTCACATCTGCTGTTTGTGTCATACCTTCTACCTTTCAACTCCCTGTGGACCATAGGTCGTCAACAAACACTTTTAACTCCCTGTAGACCATAGATCATCAACAAACACTTTCAACACCCCGAGGACCATAGGTCGTCAACAAACACTTTTAACTCCCTGTAGACCATAGATCATCAACAAACACTTTAAACACCCTGTGGACCATAGGTCGTCACAAACACTTTAAACACCCTGTGGACCATAGGTCGTCAACAAGCACTTTTAACTCCCTGTAGACCATAGATCATCAACAAACACTTTCAACACCCTGAGGACCATAGGTCGTTAACAAACACTTTTAACTCCCTGTAGACCATAGATCATCAACAAACACTTTCAACACCCTGTGGACCATACATTGTCAACAAACACTTTCAACTCCCTGTAGACCATAGGTCGTCAACAAACACATTCAAATCCCTGTGGACTATAGGTTGTCAACAAACACTTTCAACTCCCTGTAGACCATAGATCATCAACAAACACTTTCAACTCCCTGTGTATCATAGATCGTCAACAAACACTTTCAACTCCCTGTGGGCCATAGGTTGTCAACAAACACTTTCAACTTCCATTGGACTATAGGTCATCAACAAACACTTTCAACTTTCTGTGGATCATAGGTCGTCAACAAACACTTTCAACTCCCTGTGGATCATAGGTCGTCAACAAACACTTTCAACTCCCTGTGGGCCATAGGTTGTCAACAAACACTTTCAACTCCCATTGGACTATAGGTCGTCAACAATCACTTTCAACTCCTTGTGGACTATAGGTCATCAGCAAACACTTTCCAAGCTGCTCTATTTCATTCCATTCTCTTATGATAAGTCCATATCTTTCCTTTCTTTTTCATCTCTGCCTCCACCTGCCTTCTCCAAGTATTTTATGTCATTTAAAGAGTCTAAAAGTTGACAGAAAAGATCTGAGAATAATAACGAACCTGTACTGGGAATGTTTCAGTGGTAAAACAAGGTGGCAGGAAGTGTTATATAAGGCTACTGTATAAAAACAGAAGAAGAGCAGTACAACATTTAAGGATGTTGCAAGTAATACTACAGCTTTGACATTTTGAGTAATGTTGTCAGTTTCTCTCTTTGAAGGTGCAGGACATATTCACAAGTACACATTTTCTGACTTGCATTTCCCTGTTACTATTGCGTGTTTTACATTTATAACAAGAAAAATGCTATCTAATAATGATTTAGTACACCCTTCATCACTCTGTGAAGCTTAACCACTGACATATGTTCATTTCTATCTATTGACCTTTCGAGCCGTATCCAGCCCATAGGACATAGACCCAGATACTCTTTCTCTTATCTAAATTTTTATTCTATCAGTTTTCAATCCTTGTAAAGATTATGTTCATTTAAGTTAAGAACAAAGTTTTAAACAAGTCACCGTCGATTGCGACAGTTGCCAGTAAATGTCAGAGCGACCTACATATTTAAACATTATTATTATGAGAAAAATACACTGCGACGAGATAAAAAAATAAATGCTGTAACGACTATGTAAGTCACAATTCATTTATGTTTTAAATGGTGTCTTGCTGCCGTGTAGTTATTATTTTGTTTGAAGCATTAATTCTTTTTTCCAATAACACAGTATAGGAATACTAGACATCTAGGTCAGGTTAACAGTGCGCATGCACCGAAATCACTGATTAGCTGCCCTTCAAAAAATGCTATTATAAATTATGACTAATTTATTTTATATATTATAAAAGCGAATATTTAAGAGAAAAACATCAAATTGTCAAATTAATCGAATTGAATTCTGTCTGAAGTGCTTGCTGAAGATGTATTTTAAAACATTTAGGAACTATATTTGACTGAGTATAACAATTTTTGATCATCTGTGCACTGCACTAAAACAAGGGACACAACTAAAAGTTTGGTAACAAAGTGCTGCATCATCCCATCTTCCCTGAGAAAATCTCTGGTACTAATTTCTGAGGCTGTATGAGTCTGAGACTGTTAACAAATTTGCTAAACATTTTGTCATAGAAAAACTGGACCAGATGGTCAATTAATGCTTGCTCTCACCAGTTACCCACCAAAGCTTAAGTTTACTGTGGAACAAACTGTACCGTTGTTGAATGTTTCAACTGCTTCACTTTTGGTGGTAACATATTTAAGGGCATTGATCATTGACATTTTATTTTAAATTTGTCCACAGCTGCAGCCTTCCAGGCCGGCAAGATCAATACCAACCCATTCACAGGACCCGGGGCCCCAGTTCCAGGTGGTGCCATGATTCCACCACCAGGGGCTCGTAAGTATTACCACATCTGATGACTACCTTCTCAAACAGTTTTTGATTGAAGAAACTTTATAAAAGCTGCATCATTTGTCAAACATCATTTATATCTAGCAGTAAGCTACAGGAGTTGTACTTCCTAATATTTTGTTTATTAAAATTTCAAAGGAAAATTTGTATTTTAGGTTCACCTCAGTGCTCTGATAGGTCATGTTTAGCTGGTAATTGACCACCTTCCTTTCTGCCCACTTGTCAACCTGATTTCCAGGAATACTGCAATGAGGTAGCATCCACTGAATCAAAGTTCCTCTACATCAATGACAGAACTTACACAAAATAAACATAAAATAGTATCAGGCAGCTGAACCTAAGATAAGACAAACCACGACGTTTCATCAAAAGCCATCGTCGGGTACAATGCAACAAATATAAATACAAACACACACACAGACGGCAAGTACTTATATCTCAAAAGACAGAGTTTATCTGCCTGTGTGACGAGGGACCCCCTGCACAAGGAAAAATGAATTAACACACAAAATTCAGTTCCTAGTTTCTAGAGTCTTCGCCAGAGTTGAAAGCTGGGGAACGCAAAAAAAAAAAAAATCTCAAAAGGATCATGTGAAGCTGTTGACTCGTGGTAGGTCTGAATGACCAGAAGAGAATGTGATCAGGACCAAAGTGCCTGATGATCACAAGGTCAGTGATCAATAGGCCAGATAGACTCTTGATGGCCAGAAAAGAGCCAAATATAGTAATGGTCCTCTGGAGAAAAAAAAAAAAGGAGAAAGCAGGGATGGCAAGAAGGGAGAAGAGCAGGAGATACAAAAATAAAAGGGGAGGCCAGTAATTAAAGGAAAAAGTGAAAAGAGTTTAACCATCTCGGACCCCTTGGACAGAGTGCTACTCAATTCCAGGAATACTGCATTGAGATGCCAGATGGCACCAGCTGAATCAAAGTCCTCTGCATCGTTAGCAGAACATGTAGAGTGCTACTATTTAGTCATTCAAACCTGCATCTTCATGACATTCTCATTGATGTAACAACTGAGAAAGCTTCTGTGGAGAATACAATCCTTTCTTTTTATTTTTTTCTTTTGAAACATTTACAGCTGCAGTTATCACAGCTTGTCTCTGAGTTAAAGTTATTCTATCTATCTATTGTCCTTTCGAGCCGAAGACGACACATAGGGCAGAACCACAATCTCAAAAACAGAAATCTTGTGTGCCAAAGTGGCACATATTGCAGAGATCACTGCTTCTAAAATCTATGGCTCTGTTTCCATAACAATATTTTTCACAATGACAGCTTGTCAAGCCATCGATCAACCTCCTTAGTCGCCTCTTACGACATGCCTGGAAGGTCACAGTGTCACTATTCTTTACTTCCCTCATAATGAGGCATAAAGTTATTAGCAGAAATATATTTATCATTTCTTTATTTTGAAAAATCACATTGGCAAATTGATTGGTATTGCTTTCCTTTCTTCAGCAAATCTTCCTAAACCAATCATTGGACCTCCTGGACTACCAGGACAGATGGGACTCATCCGTGGACCCATGCCAGGACCTGGAGGTCCTGGTCCAGGAGGACCTATGATGCCAATGATGGGCCCTGGACCAATGGGACCTATGATGCCAGGTCTGTATGTTTGATAGTTGCTTAATCAGTACAATGTGATGTCTTGAGTTCCATGTCTAGTTTGGAGAAACAAATTTATCCTTTGTTGTCATTTCTAATCTTCTCCTGGTGTCATTAATCTTTGTGATCTAGGTTTTATCTTCTTGTGTTTATCTAGGTTTTATCTTCTTGTGTTTATCTAGGTTTTATCTTCTTGTGTTTATCTAGGTTTTATCTTCTTGTGTTTATCTAGGTTTTATCTTCTTGTGTTTATCTAGGTTTTATCTTCTTGTGTTTATCTAGGTTTTATCTTCTTGTGTTTATCTAGGTTTTATCTTCTTGTGTTTATCTAGGTTTTATCTTCTTGTGTTTATCTAGGTTTTATCTTCTTGTGTTTATCTAGGTTTTATCTTCTTGTGTTTATCTAGGTTTTATCTTCCTTGTGTTTATCTAGGTTTTATCTTCTTGTGTTTATCTAGGTTTTATCTTCTTGTGTTTATCTAGGTTTTATCTTCTTGTGTTTATCTAGGTTTTATCTTCTTGTGTTTATCTAGGTTTTATCTTCTTGTGTTTATCTAGGTTTATCTTCTTGTGTTTATCTAGGTTTTAACTTCTTGTGTTTATCTAGGTTTCAACTTCTTGTGATTCTAGGTTTTCCCCCTTTCATTGAGGGTTCTAGTTGAGAATTTGTCTGATAATATTTGTCATTGGCTTTCTGTGTCCTATTCACCATCAACATCTTTTGCTTATTATTCCTTCCACCATGAAATATATGTTCTTTACCATAGTTCTTCATTTCTAATGGTGTCTGGCCATCTTTCTTCTACATTATATGTTCTTTACCATAGTTCTTCATTTCTAATGGTGTCTGGCCATCTTTCTTCTACATTCAGCTAATGATTACAGCTCTTCACCACCAGTCCATTAGACAAGATATTAATTGTGTGCTGATGTGTTGTGGTTTACAGCTAGTTGTGATATCTGCACCTTTTGTGTAAGAGGTTGTTTCACCAGATTGGTTAGTATGTTACCTGGGCAGGTAGAGTGGAACCTTTATGTTCTCCCTTTTGTCAGCTTAGCCCCATCTTTGTAAGTATATGCTCATCACCTGTTTCGAATTATATCTCACATAGTCTAACTGATAATTCTCACTTATTTTTGTTAGTCTACCATGATTAACACTGAATTTATTATAAAACCACATCTGTATCATATATCTGATAATTCTCATTTATTTTGTTAGTCTACCATGATAAACACTGAATTTATTATAAAACCACATCTGTATCATATATCTGATAATTCTCATTTATTTTGTTAGTCTACCATGATAAACACTGAATTTATTATAAAACCACATCTGTATCATATATCTGATAATTCTCATTTATTTTTGTTAGTCTACCATGATAAACACTGAATTTATTATAAAACCACATCTGTATCATATATCTTTACATCTGTATCATATATCTTTACATCTGTATCATATATCTTTACATCTGTATCATATATCTTTACATCTGTATCATATATCTTTACATCTGTATCATATATCTTTACATCTGTATCATATATCTGATAATTCTCATTTATTTTTGTTAGTCTACCATGATAAACACTGAATTTATTATAAAACCACATCTGTATCATATATCTTTACATCTGTATCATATATCTTTACATCTGTATCATATATCTTTACATCTGTATCATATATCTTTACATCTGTATCATATATCTTTACATCTGTATCATATATCTGATAATTCTCATTTATTTTGTTAGTCTACCATGATAAACACTGAATTTATTATAAAACCACATCTGTATCATATATCTTTACATCTGTATCATATATCTTTACATCTGTATCATATATCTTTACATCTGTATCATATATCTTTACATCTGTATCATATATCTTTACATCTGTATCATATATCTTTACATCTGTATCATATATCTGATAATTCTCATTTATTTTTGTTACTTTTTATTTACCAAATTGAAAGTGATTTAGCTGTGGGAGAACTTAATGCATAACCTGAATTTGTCAGGAAGTTGATATTATTATCATGACTGTGACATCTTACTTTGTGTGGCTTCCTTCGTTCAGATTTACAAAACAAGAAAGAAATGTTTACAATCATGTTTTTTGACACTGGTTCATTGAACATTATACTCTCATATCTTACCACTGCTGTGTTGGGTTCAGTCTGTACTTTTAAATTGAGGAGTATCTGTTCGGTGTGCACACCCATGGTTAGATATACGCAGTTTATATGTATCCTGTACACACCTTCAATATTTTTAGAACCCTTCCCATTTATTTCTCATCTGACTGCCTGGTCGATGAGGTATATAAGTGGCCCACCAATTTTAGTTCAGTCAGTGGCTGACCAAGCTCTGGACCCGCAGGGAAGTGACTTTTTTTTTTCTTTCTTGAGTATCTAGCATATTATCGCCATGTAGTTAGATTTCTGTATATATCCTTATATAATTTTTTATGTTGTTTATTGTCCCAACTGAAGGCCTATATGGCCTTCACATTGACTTTTGTTTTGTTTCTCACTTATGTAAAGCTGTTACCACACTACTTTTTTTTTTTTTAATTGTCACTTTTGACTGTCAGTTAGCTTTGTGAATTTACTTTTTGGACTAGTTTTATGCCAATAAAAGTTTTTTTTAAAAAACAAATATGTGAGATTTGTGAGTAAATATGTTTGAAACTGAATGTCATCTAATACACCTTCTCTTCTTCTTCCTTTAAACTCCCTGGGGAGCATAGGTCTTCACACTTTCCAAGCCGTTCTATTTCTTATCATTCTTTTAAGATTGTTACAAACCTTCCCCATCTTCATCTCTGCTTCCACCTGTCTTCTCCGGTGTATTTTGCCTTCCTCTTTGTCTCTTCCCCTGGAGATTCTAAAAAAAATGCTTGTCGTATAATACTCTCACTTGGTTTCCGTAGTGTGTGTCCTGCCCAGTGCTAACATTTTTGTCTTGTCTCTTTATAAATATATAAATAGATTAAAAAAAAAAAACAGTGCTAAATAAGTGTTCTAGATGGGTCACCATGTGCACTGTACGAAAACACAAAGCAAAATCTGGCCAGATGAAAAGACATATGGCAGACAAATTACGAGTAACACATTGAGTGTTTTCCCATGCTAATAAATAAATAATCTTTGTAATCCATTTAGCCTGTGAAACTAAATGCAACATCAGAAGAATACCAGTAACTGAAGCAGATCTGATTTATGAGCAGCACTCAATCTCAATATTCCTGGGAATGATGAGACAGATGAGTTGGCATAGTAGGGTAGGACACCAGCCAGATACAACTTATGAGGAATCAAAGGGGTTTGTCAGGAACAAACATGAACTAATGGAGCACAGAACACCAGGGATACCAGAAAAATGATTCATGCCACCGGTTCAACAGAAAATAAAAGTTACAATTTGTAGACTCCGAACAGGCCATAACAGATTGAAGTACCACCTTTTCAACAACCTAAGGACAAGAACCTCTGGTAAATGTTGCATAGGCAAAATGGCTGCTGAACATGATCTACAATCATGTCCAGCATATGATGAACAGGGAAGGCTCTTGTGACCAGCACCATAGCAGGGCAAGTTGTATATCACCAGAGCTGGCGAATGCTTTCTTCAAACTTATTACTGTGAACATGTACACATAAGGAACAGACCAGCTCACAGGCAGTCTCTAATAATACACATGTACACTCCATTATCCTCATTGTGTACATGTACACTCCATTATCCTCATTGTGTACATGTACACTCCATTATCCTCATTGTGCACATGCACACTCCATTATCTTCATTGTGTTTGATAACATAATAATTTTTGTTGCGTTTTTCTTTCCTCCAGGAATGCGACCTATGGGACCTCCAATGGGTGGCCCACCAATGAGAATGATGCCAATGGGTCCGATGCGACCAATGATTCCCAAATAACCCTCATGATTTTTTTTAGTCATATGCCTTCATGTTGTTGAATGCAGTTTTCATTATTAAATGTCTTATCATCTACCATGAAAATTATGTTTTATTTTTGTTTTATTTACTTATTTGTAGTTAGCTTGTGTACATGCATGCTTTATGCATGTAATAATAATTATGTTTTATGTTCAGTTTGTGAGTGTCTCTATAAGGTAAACGAGTGTGTGCATGCATGCTTTATGCATGTAATAATAATTATGTTTTATGTTCAGTTTGTGAGTGTCTCTATAAGGTAAACGAGTGTGTGCATGCATGCTTTATGCATGTAATAATAATTATGTTTTATGTTCAGTTTGTGAGTGTCTCTATAAGGTAAACGAGTGTGTGCATGCATGCTTTATGCATGTAATAATAATTATGTTTTATGTTCAGTTTGTAAGTGTCTCTATAAGGTAAACGAGTGTGTGCATGCATGCTTTATGCATGTAATAATAATTATGTTTTATGTTCAGTTTGTGAGTGTCTCTATAAGGTAAACGAGTGTGTGCATGCATGCTTTATGCATGTAATAATAATTATGTTTTATGTTCAGTTTGTGAGTGTCTCTATAAGGTAAACGAGTGTGTGCATGCATGCTTTATGCATGTAATAATAATTATGTTTTATGTTCAGTTTGTGAGTGTCTCTATAAGGTAAACGAGTGTGTGCATGCATGCTTTATGCATGTAATAATAATTATGTTTTATGTTCAGTTTGTGAGTGTCTCTATAAGGTAAACGAGTGTGTGCATGCATGCTTTATGCATGTAATAATAATTATGTTTTATGTTCAGTTTGTGAGTGTCTCTATAAGGTAAACGAGTGTGTGCATGCATGCTTTATGCATGTAATAATAATTATGTTTTATGTTCAGTTTGTGAGTGTCTCTATAAGGTAAACGAGTGTGTGCATGCATGCTTTATGCATGTAATAATAATTATGTTTATGTTCAGTTTGTGAGTGTCTCTATAAGGTAAACGAGTGTGTGCATGCATGCTTTATGCATGTAATAATAATTATGTTTTATGTTCAGTTTGTGAGTGTCTCTATAAGGTAAACGAGTGTGTGCATGCATGCTTTATGCATGTAATAATAATTATGTTTTATGTTCAGTTTGTGAGTGTCTCTATAAGGTAAACGAGTGTGTGCATGCATGCTTTATGCATGTAATAATAATTATGTTTTATGTTCAGTTTGTGAGTGTCTCTATAAGGTAAACGAGTGTGTGCATGCATGCTTTATGCATGTAATAATAATTATGTTTTATGTTCAGTTTGTGAGTGTCTCTATAAGGTAAACGAGTGTGTGCATGCATGCTTTATGCATGTAATAATAATTATGTTTTATGTTCAGTTTGTGAGTGTCTCTATAAGGTAAACGAGTGTGTGCATGCATGCTTTATGCATGTAATAATAATTATGTTTTATGTTCAGTTTGTGAGTGTCTCTATAAGGTAAATGAGTGTGTGCATGCATGCTTTATGCATGTAATAATAATTATGTTTTATGTTCAGTTTGTGAGTGTCTCTATAAGGTAAACGAGTGTGTGCATGCATGCTTTATGCATGTAATAATAATTATGTTTTATGTTCAGTTTGTGAGTGTCTCTATAAGGTAAACGAGTGTGTGCATGCATGCTTTATGCATGTAATAATAATTATGTTTTATGTTCAGTTTGTGAGTGTCTCTATAAGGTAAACGAGTGTGTGCATGCATGCTTTATGCATGTAATAATAATTATGTTTTATGTTCAGTTTGTGAGTGTCTCTATAAGGTAAATGAGTGTGTGCATGCATGCTTTATGCATGTAATAATAATTATGTTTTATGTTCAGTTTGTGAGTGTCTCTATAAGGTAAACGAGTGTGTGCATGCATGCTTTATGCATGTAATAATAATTATGTTTTATGTTCAGTTTGTGAGTGTCTCTATAAGGTAAACGAGTGTGTGCATGCATGCTTTATGCATGTAATAATAATTATGTTTTATGTTCAGTTTGTGAGTGTCTCTATAAGGTAAACGAGTGTGTGCATGCATGCTTTATGCATGTAATAATAATTATATTTTATGTTCAGTTTGTGAGTGTCTCTATAAGGTAAACGAGTGTGTGCATGCATGCTTTATGCATGTAATAATAATTATGTTTTATGTTCAGTTTGTGAGTGTCTCTATAAGGTAAACGAGTGTGTGCATGCATGTGTGAGAGAGACATTGGTCTCTGGAAAAGAAGGTTCCTGGTTTCATTTTTCCTGTCACAGGCGGTGGAAAAATAATTTATAAAATAAAATGGACTCAGTGATTTCTTCATAGCTTTACCCTTCCATGGTCTTTTTGGATGTAAGATCTGATGTCTAGCAATCTTGATAATGGAGACGAACAGGAAATCCCATGTGCACTTATTAAAGAACCCTTAAAGACCAAAAATTAGAGCTGCCCGTGTAAATATTATTAGGAAAATATCTACACAAAAAGTTAAAACATGCAGTCAATCCATCATATACTTTTCTTGATCTCTGTTCCTATTGCTATCTAGGCTGCTCTTTCCCCCAAAGGTTTTTAAAACTTCTGGATAATGCACACAACAATTTTGTAGAAAATGTAACAACAAGAATTTAAAATGCAAAACTTTAATGGAATACATGAAGTAGATTTGACTAAAGTAAAATTGTATGAGATAAAGCAAATGTGTGCAGAATAAAATAAACAATTGCAGAATGTGACTTTACATGCAACAATGTTGAACTCTTTCCTTCGATATAAATAAAGGAGAATTCTAATAACATCGCAGCTCAATGATAAAAGACTGATTATAAGGGAAAACAAATCTTGCAATGGTAGAAAACAAAATACTGACATTGGTAATGAACTGTGCCATAAAGATATTTGTGAACAACAGTCAGATGGTGGGAATTTTTCACAAATCAAATCTGAAGTTTTTTGTGTGGCTTTACGCTCCCCTGGTCCCTGGGTAGTCAGATCTGTTGTCTAGCTCTCTAAAAAAAAACTGCGAAAAACAGGTCTCGTCTGCACACGTTAAAGAACCCCTTGGCAGTTGGAAATTGAAGAGTAGGCCAAAAATGGTTGCTGCCTGGGCAAAATTGATAGGAAGAAACCTACCCAACACATCAAAACTCTCAATGATAACAAATGAGAGTACCTTTAAAGTCAGAGAATATCTGCCTGTATGGTGAGGGTCACCTTGAGCACATGGCCGCTGGTGTGAAAATTATCTTTGAAACTTATCATCTTGACAGTGTGAGAGTGAATCAAACAGGGATGGCACACCTGATCCCCAAATTAAGCAATAATGAAGTTGATGGTTGAAATTACACAAAAAAGTAACGGTTCCTTTCCCTGTTGTTCTATTTAGCTGACTTCTGAGAAAACTCATCTCTGGGGCCTGTAATTGTTCATGATTCACTTCTAGGTCAGAATTTCCTCTATATAGCACTAATGAACTCTCTTTCTCACGTCTATTAACATAGACTTGTTGCAGTTTTTCATTTTCTAAAATGCTACCTTTGCCTGTGCTATACTGCTTTTTATTTGTGTGGTGCATTTTCCATCTGATGTTATTACTGAGCCAATGAATTTGACGCTATGCACTTGTTCCAGATTATTTTTGTTGAGAAATGATTGTTTCTGTGGTTGCATGATCGATATTTCATTCACCTGAAGTATTGTCTATTTCTACAATGTAATTTCCTGTATCAATTTTGTGGCCCATATAGTTTTGTCTGTAGTATTGTTTCTATGGACCAATGAGTTTTCCTCAGTCTACTATATTCAGTACAGTCTTGAAGTATGTGTTCAGCAGTTTGCGGCGCCTGTCCACATGTACAAGTAGTTAAGGTGCCAATCTTGAATTTTGTATACATGTGACTGTGGAGTTGATTATGCCCTGTTCTGATATGTATGATGATAACTTGTTCCCATCTATTCATATTATGAAAGGCATCCTGATTTAGGGTTTGTGGTCTTCTGATTAATTTAATTATTTATTTCTTATGATGGTATGTAACCGGTGTATCTAGTTGTGTGCCTGTTGAACCTTCCTTTGCCATCTGATTTGCTTTCTCATTTCCTGGTATTCCACAGTGAGATGGGATCCACTGCAGGGTGACTTTGTGGTGCTTACAGAGTTCCATCAATAAGGTATGCAGATGAGGCAATTTTCTGGATCGAAGTGCCTGGAGTTCTGATCTTGCATCTGTCAAAAACACTACAGGCTGTGGGCTAAGATTACTGTTCAGCAGTTTTTCTATTGCCAACTTTATTACTTGGATTTGTGCATTGTAAGTAAAGTAAAGTATCCCCGTCACACCAAATGGCGTATAGTGAATATGGTGTTAGTGACCATAAATTTTACATACCTTCAACACATGATTTTGGGGTAATGTGGTCGGTATTACGCCTGTGCTGCTTTACTTCATCAGAAAAAAATCCAGTACCCATTAAAGGCAGGGTGAACCGGAAGTTGTCGGTTGGGATCGAACCCTACTTCTTGTCCTTTGTAGTCCAGTTCACTAACCACTGAGCTAAAGCGGCTCCCATTTCTGCATTGTAAATGTGACAATATTTCCCCGTTGCTACTTTATTCATATCCCTAGTGTTATTTAAATACTCTATGTATGCACCTGCTCCATCATTCTTTACTGCATTCTGTGCTGATCCATCTGTGTACACACAAACCCATAGATCTTGTGGGTATTCTTCATCCAAGAAACTGAGAGTTATTGTTTTGCACTGTAAACTATTCTGTTCTGCCTTGTCAAGTATTCCTTTCACTTCTGTCCATATTTGTATTGACAATCCTAATTCCTCTGTCCAGGAGTTCTGGTATGGACAGTAAGGGACTAACAACTCTTGGTATATCTGATGTTTGTCACAAATACGCTTGGCTTGGTGGATAAAACTGCTTCTCTTAAGCTGTCCCAATGCAAGATTTTGGAATCGGTCCTTTATTGGATGTCTCGGCATGCAAGAACATTTTTCTGTCTGTATCAGCACCTTTGTGTCCCTCTGCTCTCTCAGTGAAGGTATTCTCCACAATTTCTCCATCTCCAATATTGGTGTTGATTTCATTGCTCCTGCGATGACCCTAAGTGCCTGGTTTTGTACTTTATCCAGTTCTTGCAGTGTGGTGTTTGATGCTGAGCACCATGCAGATGATCCATATTCTTGATTTGAGTGTATACTATGTTGGTAGACTTTACTGAGTATTTTCCCACTTGCACCCCATGTGGTTCCACACAGCTTACTTAGAATAGTTTCCTCCTTGCTATTGGGTTACCTTTTTTCTCAGCTGTTTCCAAGATAAGTTTGTTGCCAAAGTTTGCATGATCAAATCATTTGATTTTCTACTTTCTGTCGTAATCAAGCACTGGTGTTACTTCCACTTTTCTTTGGTTTTTGTTTCTGATTTTATATGACTTGTTAGGCATCCAACAGCCTGTGAGCTGATGCCCTTCAGCCCAATGCCATGTATCTGCAGTATTTCTGAGTTCTCTTGTAGTTCTGTACAAGGTGTTCCACTTATCAGGTCATTGAGGAAGTAGAGTTGCTCTGATGTCAGTGAGCTTTGGACAGTCAAAAAGGTGATGTTCTACTGTTTCATGTGGGTGTTCAAAGAGTGGACATGCTGACATTTGGTGTCATGTTCTATTGATTTTGTATGACTCATTGATTATATCGCTACAATGGCCAATCAGCTGTATGATGTCATGTCATTTACAACTTGCATTTGTTGTAGAATTCAATGTAACATTGAGTACTGGGACAACACAATTGGTATTAAGTAATTATGAAGATAAGTAGACTGCCTTGTGTGTTTCATCTCAACACTACTCATGTAAGACACCTTCGTCAAGACCCCAGAAACAATGGGGAAAATGCTGTCAAGATTGTTTCTTTTCTATCTATTGTCCTTTCGAGCCGAAGACGGCACATAGGGCAGAACCACAATCTCAAAAACAGAAACCTTGCGTGCCAAAGTGGCACATATTGCAGAGATCACTGCTCTAGCATCTATGGCGCTGTTTCCATAACAATACTTTTTACAATGGCAGCTTGTCAAGCCATCGATCAACATCCTTAGTCGCCTCTTACGACATGCCTGGAAGGTCACAGTGTCACTATTCTTTACTTCCCTCATAATGAGGCCCCGGTAACACACGGGTAAGTTTCTTTTACTGTAAACAAATTCTAGAACTGATGAACTCAGTCCATAATGTTCTCCAACATTTAGGAGTTGATGACTAAGGTGGCTGGGTCATGTAAGAAGAATGGCAAACAACTGAGTTCCCAAACAAATATTTCATGGCGAACTTAGGGACGGAAAGAGACCAAAGGGCAAACCAGTGCTGAGATATAATGAAGTTTACAGGGCTTCTTTGGGGGAATTCTCTATTAGTGAAAGAAACTGGGAGGATCTGGATGCAGATCATAGCACTCGGAAATCAAAAGTAAAAAATGGCACAGGCCGGAAAACATTCAAGGAAGTTATGATATCAAAATCAAAAGACGAAAGGAGACTAGGCCAGGCACAACGAATGCATCTTGTTTATTCTGTGGTCAAATCTGTCTATTGGCAGACTCAGCCATGAGATGTGTTCAACAAAACAACATAAGACACTCATGTTTGACCAAGCTATTGACTTATCATGATTGCTTGCAACCAACCGTCTGTCAAGGTCACACCAAAGGCCATACAATACAATGTTCTTAAACAAAGAGTGGAAGACTCGATAAAGAACTGATATTGTCAGATGACCAACACAGGGATATACTAGCCAGTACTCAATCGATGAAATGGTATATCTCCAAAGGTATCAATGTCAAAGATGGTTACTAAAGTAGGAGACAATATGTGTGATAAAATGTTCCAGAAAATGCACATATCTCTAGGGGATGACACAGTTTAGTATATTTGAGAAATCATCGTCCCTGTACACAGGACATGTACAGTAATTGTACATAAGTGATCAGACATCATCGTCAGTGTATGTAGAAATAACATCATTTGAAGTGTTATATCTACAGCCTGCATCAAACACATTTTGGTAATTTACGAGTGTAGCTTCCCAAATTATTTCCTATAAACAGGTAATCTCCTCTCACTGACCAGACTCATTTGGATTATCAACTGTTTCTAGTTTTGATGCATTTAATGTTATTTTTTTCGACAAGGTCAGGTTTAGGTCTTGTAGGCTATTCCTAAACAAAACCCTTCTATTGACAGTTTCGAAAGTGACCGAATAAAGTGCAAGGGAACGTTACTCCGAATAGAAATAACCTTGGACGCTAAACTCGTAATTATTCACATAAAAAAAAAATTATATTTTAAAAGTGCATCGGCCATCTAATGAGAGTTTAGACTAACCAGTTACCCGTACCGCAGCGCACTCTACAATAGTCGACTTGGTCACCCCGAACACCAGGAGTCAGTCAGTTAATATCACAGATATTCAAGTCAATATACAATCTCCACTCAACTACGCTGAAAGACGAATGAAGTAGACTGATATTTCTAATTCCCTTATCACAGCCCACTCTTGTCCATGCAAAGAACATTCTAGAAATAAAATACAATTCAGAAAGAATTATCACAATTAAACTACTAGAAGGCGATCGAAAAACAAATTACATTCATATCTATGCCCCATGCAACAACAATGAAGGAGACAGCGAAGAATTCTATGACACATTGAATGAAATCATTAACAAGATTGAAGAAAGCGATGACATGTTAGTGATGGGAGATTTTAATGGAAGGCTTGGGAAACGCAACAGTGATATCTTAGGACCCTTTGGCGATAAAACGGCTGAAATAAACGAAAATGGAAGTAGCCTGCTGGAACTATACAATCACAATGATTTATTTATCACCAACACATTCTTCAAACACAGAGAGTCGCAAGTATACATCTGGTACAAATGGAATGACACAACATGCAGGAGCCAGATAGATTTTACACTAACAAGAAAACAGAACAAGAGAAGAGTAACCGACAGTAGAGCAATCCCAAATATTACAGACGACACGGATCACAAGATGGTTATGATCACACTAAAACAGTCAAAAATAAAGAGAATATACGAAAACAAACAAAAGAAGCGAAAAGAACAGACAATAAAAATAAAACAACTAAAAGATCAAGAAACAAGGAAAACCCTAGAAGAAAAGCTAACAGGAATTCAAGAAACTCCCTAACGAAGTATGCACAGTAGAAGAAGAGTGGAAACAATTTAAGGAAACAGTAACCATGAGAAAACCTGCGCGAAAAGACAATGTTCATGATAGCTAATTTTTTGTAGTTAGCTGAGTGGCAGTGTTCCCTAGCGTTTGGCTTTTCGTGGCAAGGCGCAGTGCCACTGAGTATGGATTTGATCCTGCTTTGGTCCATATTTTTTTCTGTTGTTGATTATTTGTCATTTTATCCGAGTGCTGTAAACATACCTCTTCCTCTGAATTGATTCACTGATTATCACCTCGGAAGTTTCCCTCTATAATAATATTCATTTATTATTACTTGTCTCCATCTCTAAAACAGTTTGTCTAACGAAGCTAAGAACATGAGAAGGGAAAAAGAGCACCCCATGGTGGAACGAAACAATCAGAGAAGCAATTAAAGAAAAGAAGAAACTGTTTAAAAATTGGAGGGAGAACAAGAACCAAGAAAAATATGCCTTAGTTCAAAAAAGAGTTAAAATTTTGATCAAAGACGCTGAGCAAAAGAATTGGACAGAATTCGGACAAAACATGAGCAGGGACTTCAAGACAGCCACAAGAGATTTCTACAAAGCAGTAAAAGCCACAAGAGCGAGAAAAGAAAACCATGATCCTACTGAGCTGATAAATGACAAAGACAGACAGCCAATATCAAATAACCAATGTATGCAACAGAGATGGAAAGAATATTTTGAAGACCTGTTAAACATACCAACTACCAATAAGACAACAAAAACCACGCCAGAACTCACAAATACTGAACCCAACATCATGAAAGAGGAAAACGAAGAAATAATCAAATATGCACCAAGAAATAAAGCACCGGGGATAGATAACATACCAATAGAAATAATAGCAGCAGCGGGAGAAACAGGAATGCAATGGCTGCACATAATATTTAAAGTAGCATGGCACTAACAACAAACCCCAGAAGATTGGCAACAGGCAATCATCATACCAATTGGAAAAAGAAAGGTAGCAAAAGAGACTGCAATCAATATAGAGGTATATCTCTTCTCAGCCATGTAGGAAAGCTATACGCCAAAATCTTGGAAAAAAGGATGAGACCAATAATAGAACTACAGTTAATGAATTCTCAAATGGGGTTCTGAAAATAACAGAGGGTGTACCGACGCACTATTCACACTAAAACAACTTGCAGAAAAAATGACAGAACACAATCAAAACTTATACATAGCCTTCATTGACCGGGAAAAAGCATTCGACAGAGTAAACAGAGAACAACTATGGGAGATACTAACAACATACTGAGTAAGTCACATCTAACCAACCTTATTAAAAGTCTCTACGTCAACAGCAGCTGCAGGGTCAGAACAGCAGCAGGCTACACAGACCACTTCAAAATTAGATCAGGTGTAAGACGGGTGCGTACTATCCTCCTATAGTTTATTACATACATGGACCATATATGTAAGCTAGCCAACCCCTAGAGACAGAGGAGATCAACGAGCTTTTATTTGCAGACGATCAGGCACTAATACATGAATCAATAGAAGACCTACAAGAACACTTAAACAAACTCAACATCTCAGGCACAAAATACAACATGAAAATCAACAAAACAGAAGTCATAAATGTCGCCAAAAATAAACAGAACATCAACATAACTATACTCGGCAGACAACTAAAACAAGTAGAGGAATTCAAATACCTAGGAAGTCTAATGACAAACGATAATTCTCAAACAGCAGAGATAAAATCAAGATGCAACAAAGCTTGCCAAATCATCGGACAGTTATCACCACTATTGTCCAACAAGGAAATAACTCTGGAGGCAAAACGAGCACTCTACAATACAATCTTCATCCCAACGTTGTGCTACCAATGCCAGACCTGGACCATAGATGCAAGAACAATAAGAAAAATAACCTCTACAGAGATGAAATGTGTTAGGCGAATGACAGGAAACAGTCTGAGAGATAAGATCAGAAATGAAGAACTGAGAAAAAAGCTAGGAATAGACCCCGTCATAGAATATATAAGGAAACAACAGATAAAATAGTTTGGCCACGTGACAAGGCAGAAAGAACAAAACACAACACAACGGCCTTCAACAGACGTTGTGAGAACAACAGACCCAAGGGTCGACCACGAAAAAGAAGGGCGATGGAATATTAGAAGCACTAGGAAACATAACAACAGAAGAGCAAAAGACCGCCAATTATATCTCCCCTCGACGCTGAAAGGCAGATGAGGAATGGAAGAAGAAGACTTGTCCACCATTGTTGTTGTTGTTACGTACTCAGGGCAGGTCACTCGTGCTTTGTGCTCCCACTCCTGAACTTGCTGCTTATCTCCCCTTCAACAGCCCCAATAAACCGTGTTTGACCACAGCTAACTGTAGCTTCACTAAGGACTGCGGGTGTGAGGAAATTCCGGAATAATCCAAAGTTTATGATATCTTCAGCTATGCGAACTCTAGACGGCTGATGTCATTTACTCACAACGGCCCATGAAAACGTCAAAAAACTTTGGGGTACTTCCTTTCAGCCCTAGGGTCTTGTTATAATAAAAGATGGCCGAGGTTTGAACCGTTTACGCATCTCAACAATTCCACAACCAGCGTGTACTCAGAAGGTTATCACTCTGTTACACACGTCCCCTCTTCCTCAATAAAAAAAAATGAAAAAAACAAGGTGAGAAATGACTTTCCTGTCCCTACTCTATCAGTTATCGTCACCTCTTTGCTCACACCCCCCCCCCACACATACAAAACAAAAAACGTTTTCCTGTGCCAGGTCCAACATTAGTTCCCACCAACAAAAATGATTAGTTCACACTGCACTCATAATTACAACACAGAAATAGACACCAATCATGACTAATTCACAAATCGACGCAGGTACCCTCACATTTATTGGCTGTTGCTAGGCAACCAACTATCATTAATAGTTCCCTTATCTTGATTATTGCCCCTGTTTTAGCTTCTGGACAGTTCTTCCACTCACGCCCCTGTTACAAAGTGATATATTTTTTGTTATCTCTTATCTGCCGCCCCATCAGTCTCTGCTCAAGTTAGGTTCTCTGGGACTATGTGTTTTTTTCTCTGAAATTTAAATTCAAGAATATATAATCTCAAGTGGGCTGACTCTGTGACCTTACATAACATACTGATAACATCTGATGGTGGACACGCCCGGGCCTCAAGTATACAGGATCCTCTTTCTCTTAGATCTGTCCAAGTTGACATCAAGGATCAATCACCAAGAAGGAATAAGCGTCCCCAGCGAAATATGGTGTCTGTGCGTCAGGAAACTAAAATGTACATTGATCATCAATGAGAATGTCAGAAGAGAGGAAGCTAGAACATAGTATTGTCCCTTCCCTGGACACCAGAAGTGGTCCAGCAGAAAGTGAAGAAAACGAATAAGAAGAACAAAGACTCCATTCACAAACCGTTCTGACAAGAAAAAGAGAATGAAATGATTCAAACACAGGAATACCGTCATGTAAAGTTACACACAAATAACAAGAACACGGCCAGAGTTAATCTTCTCTCATGTCTGTACGATCACTGCCTTGCTTGTTACAGCGCTACATCTACTCGATAAGCTAACACAATACGATCAACTACTCTCAGCACTTGACAAGAATTCTAACTACCGACACTCACACAAAAACACGCACATTGTTAATTGTCCAATTATGAACTAATCAAATAAAATTAGCACGCGCTCCAAACCGACGTATAATTTGTTTTTTTAATAGTTTGTGATTTATGACTTGATGTCATGTAAACTTCGCTCGTTCATTTCTACACTGTTGATTTGTTTGCTGGTTTCGTTGTCTCCTACAGTATGTTGGCTGTTGCGGGTTTGCTTGAATAGCCACGTTTTTAAGTTGTTCGCAGGACTTGTGTGAATATTTGAACCTGCATCTTCCTCTATGGCTGTTATGTGGAAGTCCTCCAGACAGTTTGGCAGAAGACAACATCGATCTCCCAACATCAGGCATGGCACGTCAGCGGAGGGTACGACCTTGGGACGGAAATACTCATAGAAGGTGTTTCATCATGACCTCCGCCCCAACGCCATATAAACTGATGGATCACTGATGCATTGAAATAACCACTGGCCACTCATCTGGTTCACACAAAACCTTCAGTACGGCACGATCCATTCATTTCAAACCAACTGAAGTACCTTCCAGAACCCTCAAATTAGGAATCTCTCAACGAACAAAAACGCCCACTAAACGCCCATTACTGAAGTGCTGAACGTACTTGAATAATGAACAGATAACTCTTGTGATCATCACAAGTGCCATACCCGGTTCTGTTACAATCCGCCCCTCCCTTCTGTTTTACAGCCAGATCGTTCTAGAAAACATCACAAAATAGATTTTCGGCTCTCATATATTTCTGGCTCCTCACTATTTCCACGGATTGTTTACTTCTGCATGTTTGCCCTGCCAACCTTCCTCTAAGACTGTGCTTCGCTCATTACGTACCACAAACACACGTTAAGTTCTACACGTGGATTCAGACTGACCTCTTGCCATCGATTTCTGTAAAAAAACAAAATGTGCACACTAAAAGGTTCTCACTACACACTTACTGCATGCACGAACTAACTGATCGTCTGATCGGTGTCCGCTAGGCAGAATCAGCGACTTATAGCTGATCAATACCTTATTTGAGCTCTTCACGTAGTTCCCCAGTGTGTTACTGCAGACGGTGGTAGGGTTATAACGACCTTCACAATTGTGAGAAATCCGTTTGTAGAGATCCTCCCACCGCAGCTTCCTCTAGACATCATCATCAAGTGCATTCTCAACATCGAAAGTTGGCTACCATGGAGCCCCATTCCGCTCTGTCTCTTGCTTTGATGGTGCAGGTTGTCATAGGCTGACGTGTTCCCTCTCCAGACTACTTTTAGTAGGCTGTTGTGTCTTTTAACATGGCCCAAAAATCGCATTTGTCTTGTTCTTATTGTGTTTAGTAGTTCTCTTTTTCATTTTTATTTGTTTTAAAACTTCATCGTTTGTTTTCTTTTATTTCCATTTATATTCTACCTATTCTTCTATAAATCCACATTACAAAGGCTTCATTTTTTCTGTTCTGCTTTCTTGTCTAATGTCCATGTTTCTGCACCATATAGGGATATTGAGAAGATGTAACATTTTGCTATTCTTAGTTTTAGCTCTGGTGTTATTATTTTGATGTTAGTATGTTCTTCATGACATTAAAATTACTTTTTGTCATTCCTATTCTTTTGTTTATTTCAGTTGTACATTTTCCATCACTGGTTATACAGGGTGTTTATAAAGTCTCACTACACTTGGTATCTAGGTCAATTGAAAAAAAAAAGTTTATGACGTCATCACAATATGTGCTCCCACTGTCAATGAAATTTGTTGAATAAGTTTATTGCTACTGGAAATGTGGAAGATGCTCCACGATCTGGTAGGCCTGCTGTGAATGATGAATATGTTTAGATATCCAAGACAGAATCCTTAAAAGTCCAGACAAGTCATTAAGAAAACTGTCGCAACAAGTGAACTTACCATTGAGCACATATTGTGATGACGTCATAAACATTTTTTTCAAATTGACCTAGATACCAGTGTAGTGAGACTTTATAAACACCCTATAGTATGTCCAAGGTAGTTTGTAGTTCTGAACTGTCTCCAGGTCTATTCCTCTATTTTGATATCCACTTGTGGTTTTGAGTATTCTCTTTGTTTATTATGATCATAGTTTAGTCTCGTTGATATTCATAACTAGTCTATATTTATTGCTTGTCATGTTTATTTCATGAAGTAATTGTTGTAGAGATCTTTGATAATATATAACATTTTGCTATTCTAAGTTTTAGCTCTGGTGTTACTTGTGTTGATGTTGTATATTTTTCAGGCATTAAAATTACACTTTTGCCATTCCTATTCTTTTGTTTATTTCAGTGTACATGTCCATCACTCTAGCGATCACAACTCCCACATCTAAGGCAGGAACTGAACATCCAGAAATCTATTTTATTCCGCTTCTGCGATAAGTTCCTGACAAGAGGTCACTTCTTCATAAACACCGGTGACGTCACAACATTTGCGTCATACATGGCCCCGTACAGAGTGGTTCTCACTCTGTAGCAGTAAAGGGGCACTACAGAATGTCGCTACAATTGCATTTACAGAATAATACAATTAATCACAATGAAATGTGTTATAAGCAAGACAGCTGAGAGATAAATTCAGAATAAAGAATTGAGAACAAAATCTAGGAATAATTTCCGCCATTGAAAAAAACACAAGAAACAACGAATAAATTGTTTGATACCACGTGATGATACAGAAAGGTTACAAGACAACGAGCCTTCAATAAACGTTGCGAAAACACCAGACCCAAGGGCCGACCACGAACAAAATGATGGAGTATTAGAACACTAGGAAACATAACAGCAGGAAAGCCAACAGAAGAGCAAAAGACAGTAAATGATATCTCCATATGAAATACCATTAGTTTTGTTGCGGTGGTTGCCTCAGTACATGCAAGATAGTGGATTTAATCATACTAGCTGCTATTTATGTTAATGTCCAAATAATATATTACTTTAAAGTAGCTTAGATATTGTATTGTTTATATTACTTGGATAGAATAGTCTTTTGTACTGCAGCAAACGGAACTATTAAGCAGTACACATTTTGCTATGCTTTCAGCCAATGAGTTACCCTCTCTCCTCCACCCAGCCCATAAAACAAGTGGCTTAACAGAGTTACTGTCATGTTTGTATGTAGAAGGACTACTCCTAATGATGAGAGTCCATATCCTGAACCATTGGCGTATCCGCTATCACGCTTTGCGTCGTGACTGTCACATTATACGACAGCATGTTGCTGGGTAACTTGACAACGCCACTGTCTCTGTTTTTCAAGTCCTTGTCCTTGAGCCTCTACATTTTCCACGAAGGGATGATCAGTAGGCGAGCCAGGCCCACTTCCGGACACCGATAAAGTGAGAGATTCAGATTTGCGTGGTAACACTTCCGGGAGTGTCAGGCGTGCGTGTAGGATGTCTGATCCAGAGTCGAAGTCTTTCCCTGCCTTGTCTGTGGAATTGAGGTCACTCAGGGACTGTGAAGAGCGCGCGCAGAGTTCTGACGTGGCCGTCTTCGTCATGGTACGACATAACCCGTCTCAGCTGAGATGGTTTGAAGTGCGGACTTTCTGAATCGGTCAAGAAGTGTCCCTGTCGGAGCCTGAGTCGATGGACAGAGGCCTATACTTCTGGCTGTGTACTCGCTGTTCAAGGACAGCGCACTTCCCACACGACTGGACGCGGTGAGAACCTTCAGACAGTTGTTTGATGCATCCATGTGCTGCATACACTCTCCATGTCGAAATGCATGCTCCTTCGAGCTAATCCCAGAGTCAATCGATTTTCTAAATGTTCTAGGGGAGCAAAAATACTTCTAGATAGTTCTCGCTGCTTTTGCTCGCGTAGGATTTGCTCCCAGTACCCTCTCGACCAACAGGTAATTTGCTCCAGTCGGTAGCGCATATCAGACGAAGACCTAATTGGCTATTGCAGCCAAACCCTGGAAGCGCGGTATTTTGTCTTGGTTGTTCCTATCACTGGCGTCTGCCAGAGCATTGTCGCTTGACTCCTGCGTTGGTAAAGTCATTGAATACAGCGACGTTTGCAGTGAAGATGGTAGCGATGATGACGTTCTGTTTTCTTTCATTTAAATAAATTTTGGGAACATCTGCATGTCTTCAGGTTTGGGCTGCTGTTGGTGGTCGTTTCTTTGAAACGTCTGTTAGATTTTGGTTGCTCGCCTTCGCCATGTTCTGACCAAGTCTGAATTCAAGGTTATACATTTCTAAGCGAGGATAACAAAGCATTTCATTGACATATTCTGTTTCAGACTGGGATTTAGACACTACTCGACCATCTTGCTCACCAAGGGGATAAGTCTCGGGAGTACAGGGCATCTGTTGCTTGCAGAGTTCGGCACTATCTGGATATAAGAAATATTTGAGAATTAAATTCTTCATATAGATAACAAGTGGTTGACATAACAGTGGTTAAATAAATAGTAAATAATTTAAATATCACAAATTATTCGTTGTAGGAAAATCATCGCAACAAACTGTACTTCTTTTGTCATCTATTGTTGCCTTGAGATGTCACTGGAGACAGCAGGACTGTACACAATAAGGAGAAATACAAAATATATAGAAAAAAAAGCAGCGTTGTTAAAGCTTCACGTAACAAGTGGGCAGCGCAAACTAGAACGACATTTCGGCGCAGTAGGTCTCTAACTGGAACAAATGTACAACACACGTACAAATATGTATTGAAAATACACCCCAACAAAAATAATATAAAAATATATAATAATGTTGAACTAGGAGAAATGGAAAGAAAAATAAGTAAATAATCATCCCGTTTGCTTGAAAACCGCTTGCACAATATAATCTGTCTGTACATGTTATATTGTTTTTTTTTAATGGCCTGCACAATATAATCTGTCTGTACATGTTATATTGTTTTTTTTTTAATGGCCTGCACAATATATCTTCTGTACATGTTATATTGTTTTTTTTTAAAAATGGCCTGCACAATATAATCTGTCTGTACATGTATATGTTGTTTTTTTTAAATGGCCTGCACAATATAATCTGTCTGTACATGTTATATTGTTTTTTGTTTAAATGGCCTGCACATATAATCTGTCTGTACATTTTATATTGTTTTTTGTTTAAATCGCCTGCACAATATAATCTGTAGATGTATTGCTTTGATAATTTAACCATTTCCCTTTGAGGAGCAGTGTCTTGTCTGCCAGTGTCTGGACGCTGCTAAAATACACATACCGTAACGCCTGCTCCTCTCAGAAATACAAATGTCATTTTAGTTTCAGGAATTATCGTAATGGTATCAACTGTAAGCATAATAGTATGCTTATGGTTATGGAAGGCCTCGGTATCGCTGCAAACGAATTAAATCCATAATTGCTCAACCGTCCGTGCCAATGTAATCATCCGAATTAATATTTCATCTCCCAACAAAGAAAGGTAGCTGTAGTCTCCATCAGAGCAGTCTCAGCACACACGTCAAGACAAAAGGCGAAACCGCACAGAAAGTGAACACAGTCATCTGTTTCCCGTCATACGATATCATCATTCATCGTAAGCATCTGAATATCGAAACACGATCAAAAGGGATGAAACGCACAGCTCACGGTGGTGCACAGATCACTAAACTCTGGTAGCAAGCCAGACTTGGAATATAAGGAAACTGCAACAAGGAACACTTTTCAGACACAGCCTTCAAAAGTTCCAGCCGCCTATCCGCCATATTGACCGGTATTTCAATGATGACGTATACTACAATCAACATAGAACACACTATTGCGAACACTGTAGAGGATTTCAAATCACATGCACGTAATCTGCTTCACCGGCGAAGATCCCACAGTGGAACTTGCTATCTATACACTTATCTGCATTGGAAAGATAGAATTAACCATCTTTCCTGCAGAAACGTAACAGTGAGCGTTGACGCAAACATCACCGTGCCATCTTGAAACCGGAAGTCCAACAATGATTGGAGCTCAAGCCTAAGTGATTTGCAAGTGAAAAAACGGGGCTCTGCTCGCCAGCATCATCTCGTCCTACTGTTCTGTTGAACCAGTAACAGGACAAAGTCAAATCGACTGGAGAGCTAGAAATATGAGAGGATCTAGGAGATACGAGACTTTAGAGCAAGAAATGTGAGAGATCTAGGAGATACGAGACTTTAGAGCAAGAAATGTGAGAGGATCTAGGAGATACGAGACTTTAGAGCAAGAAATGTGAGAGGATCTAGGAGATACGAGACTTTAGAGCAAGAAATGTGAGAGGATCTAGGAGATACGAGACTTTAGAGCAAGAAATGTGAGAGGATCTAGGAGATCGAGACTTTAGAGCAAGAAATGTGAGAGGATCTAGGAGATACGAGACTTTAGAGCAAGAAATGTTAGAGGATCTAGGAGATACGAGACTTTAGAGCAAGAAATGTGAGAGGATCTAGGAGATACGAGACTTTAGAGCAAGAAATGTGAGAGGATCTAGGAGATACAAGACTTTAGAGCAAGAAATGTGAGAGGATCTAGGAGATACGAGACTTTAGAGCAAGAAATGTGAGAGGATCTAGGAGATACGAGACTTTAGAGCAAGAAATGTGAGAGGATCTAGGAGATACGAGACTTTAGAGCAAGAAATGTGAGAGGATCTAGGAGATACGAGACTTTAGAGCAAGAAATGTGAGAGGATCTAGGAGATACGAGACTTTAGAGCAAGAAATGTGAGAGGATCTAGGAGATACGAGACTTTAGAGCAAGAAATGTGAGAGGATCTAGGAGATACGAGACTTTAGAGCAAGAAATGTGAGAGGATCTAGGAGATACGAGACTTTAGAGCAAGAAATGTGAGAGGATCTAGGAGATACAAGACTTTAGAGCAAGAAAGTGAGAGGATCTAGGAGATACGAGACTTTAGAGCAAGAAATGTGAGAGGATCTAGGAGATACGAGACTTTAGAGCAAGAAATGTGAGAGGATCTAGGAGATACGAGACTTTAGAGCAAGAAATGTGAGAGGATCTAGGAGACACAAGACTTTAGAGCAAGAAATGTGAGAAGTTATATGAGATACGAGACTTTAGAGCAAGGAATGTGAGAAGTTCTATGAGATACGAGACTTTAGAGCAAGAAATGTGAGAAGTTATATGAGATACGAGACTTTAGAGCAAGAAATGTGAGAAGTTATATGAGATACGAGACTTTAGAGCAAGGAATGTGAGAAGTTATATGAGATACGAGACTTTAGAGCAAGAAATGTGAGAAGTTATATGAGATACGAGACTTTAGAGCAAGGAATGTGAGAAGTTATATGAGATACGAGACTTTAGAGCAAGAAATGTGAGAAGATCTAGGAGATACAAGACTTTAGAGCAATAAATGTGAGAAGATCTAGGAGATACGAGACTTTAGAGCAAGAAATGTGAGAGGATCTAGGAGATACGAGACTTAGAGCAAGAATGTGAGAGGATCTAGGAGATACGAGACTTTAGAGCAAGAAATGTGAGAGGATCTAGGAGATACGAGACTTTAGAGCAAGAAATGTGAGAAGTTATATGAGATACGAGACTTTAGAGCAAGGAATGTGAGAAGTTCTATGAGATTCGAGACTTTAGAGCAAGAAATGTGAGAAGATCTAGGAGATACAAGACTTTAGAGCAATAAATGTGAGAAGATCTAGGAGATACAAGACTTTAGAGCAATAAATATGAGAGGATCTAGGAGATACAAGACTTTAGAGCAATAAATATGAGAGGATCTAGGAGATACAAGACTTTAGAGCAATAAATATGAGAGGATCTAGGAGATAAAAGACTTTAGAGCAATAAATGTGAGAAGATCTAGGAGATACAAGACTTTAGAGCAATAAATATGAGAGGATCTAGGAGATACAAGACTTTAGAGCAATAAATGTGAGAAGATCTAGGAGATACAAGACTTTAGAGCAATAAATGTGAGAAGATCTAGGAGATACAAGACTTTAGAGCAATAAATGTGAGAAGATCTAGGAGATACAAGACTTTAGAGCAATAAATGTGAGAAGATCTAAGAGATACGAGACTTTAGAGCAAGAAATGTGAGAAGGTCTAGGAGATACGAGACTTTAGAGCAAGAAATGTGAGAAGATCTAGGAGATACAAGACTTTAGAGCAATAAATGTGAGAAGATCTAGGAGATACAAGACTTTAGAGCAATAAATGTGAGAAGATCTAGGAGATACAAGACTTTAGAGCAATAAATGTGAGAAGATCTAAGAGATACGAGACTTTAGAGCAATAAATGTGAGAAGATCTAAGAGATACGAGAGTTCCTTGAACAGCTAAAGCACCTTGCTCAACGTTACAGAGACCTTTATGACTCTACATTTACTATTACTAGTTCCTTTATGATTAGAACCACCACAACCACCTGCATAACAACAATAACACCACTATTATCATTACTTGTTCTTATATTACTACAATCACCAAGCCTCTGTTATTACAGCTACAACTACGATCAATACTACTACAACTACTACTAATACTGCTACAACAACGACTAATACTACTACAACTACGACTAATACTACTACAACTACTACTAATACTACTACAACTACGACTAATACTACTACAACTACGACTAATACTACCACAACTACGACTAATACTACTACAACTACGACAAATACTACTACAACTACGACTAATACTACTACAACTACGACTAATACTACTACAAATACTACTAATACAGCTACGACTAATACTACTACAACTACTACTAATACTGCTACAACTACGACTAATACTACTACAACTACGACTAATACTACTACAACTACGACTAATACTACTACAACTACTAATAATACTGCTACAACTACAACTAATACTGCTACAACTACTACTAATACTGCTACAACTACTACTAATACTGCTAAAACTACTACTAATACTACTACAACTACGACTAATACTGCTACAACTACTACTAATACTGCTACAACTACGACTAATACTACTACAACTACGACTAATACTGCTACAACTACTACTAATACTGCTACAACTACGACTAATACTGCTACAACTACTACTAATACTGCTACAACTACTACTAATACTGCTACAATTACTACTAATACTGCTACAACTACGACTAATACTACTACAACTACTACTAATACTACTACAACTACGACTAATACTACTACAACTACGACTAATACTACTACAACTACTAATACTACTACAACTACGACTAATACTACTACAACTAGTACTAATACTACTACAACTACGACTAATACTACAACTACTACTAATACTACTACAACTACTAATACTACTACTACTACAACTACGACTAATACTACTACAACTACGACTAATACTACTACAACTACTACTAATACTGCTACAACTACGACTAATACTACTACAACTACTACTAATACTACTACAAC
This sequence comes from Megaustenia siamemsis, assembly GCA_032433765.1. NCBI lineage: Eukaryota > Metazoa > Mollusca > Gastropoda > Stylommatophora > Ariophantidae > Megaustenia > Megaustenia siamemsis. The sequence continues at coordinate 6,597,182 of JAVIAB010000156.1, read as the reverse complement.
TACGACTAATACTACTGCAACAACGACTAATACTACTACAACAACTACTAATACTGCTACAACAACTACTAATACTGCTACAACTACTACTAATACTGCTACAACAACTACTAATACTGCTACAACACAACAACTAATACTGCTACAACTACGACTAATACTGCTACAACAACTACTAATACTGCTACAACTACTACTAATACTGCTACAACTACTACTAATACTGCTACAACTACTACTAATACTGCTACAACTACGACTAATACTACTACAACTACTACTAATACTACTACAACTACGACTAATACTACTGCAACTACGACTAATACTACTACAACTACTACTAATACTGCTACAACTACGACTAATACTACTACAACTACTAATACTGCTACAACTACTACTAATACTACTACAACTACTACTAATACTGCTACAACTACGACTAATACTACTACAACTACTACTAATACTACTACAACTACGACTAATAATACTACAACTACTAATACTGCTACAACTACGACTAATACTACTACAACTACTAATACTACTACAACTACGACTAATAATACTACAACTACTAATACTACTACAACTACGACTAATACTACTACAACTACTACTAATACTACTGCAACAACGACTAATACTACTACAACTACCAATAATACTGCTACAACTACAACTAATACTGCTACAACTACTACTAATACTGCTACAACTACTACTAATACTGCTACAACTACTACTAATACTACTACAACTACGACTAATACTGCTACAACTACTACTAATACTGCTACAACTACGGCTAATACTACTACAACTACGACTAATACTGCTACAACTACTACCAATACTGCTACAACTACGACTAATACTGCTACAACTACTACTAATACTGCTACAACTACTACTAATACTGCTACAACTACTACTAATACTGCTACAACTACGACTAATACTACTACAACTACTACTAATACTACTACAACTACGACTAATACTACTACAACTACGACTAATACTACTACAACTACTAATACTACTACAACTACGACTAATACTACTACAACTACTACAAATACTGCTACAACTACGACTAATACTACTACAACTACTACTAATAATACTACAACTACTAATACTAATACTACTACAACTACGACTAATACTACTACAACTACTACTAATACTACTACAACTACGACTAATACTACTGCAACAACGACTAATACTACTACAACTACGACTAATACTACTACAACTACGACTAATACTACTGCAACAACGACTAATACTACTACAACAACTACTAATACTACTACAACTACGACTAATAATAATACAACTACTACTAATACTACTACAACTACGACTAATAATACTACAACTACTAATACTACTACAACTACGACTAATACTACTACAACTACTACTAATACTACTACAACTACGACTAATACTACTGCAACAACGACTAATACTACTACAACAACTACTAATACTGCTAGAGCAACTACTAATACTGCTACAACAACTACTAATACTGCTACAACTACTACTATACTGCTACAACTACGACTAATACTGCTACAACTACTACTAATACTGCTACAACTACGACTAATACTACTACAACTACTACTAATACTACTACAACTGCGACTAATACTACTGCAACTATGACTAATACTACTACAACTACTACTAATACTGCTACAACTACGACTAATACTACTACAACTACTACTAATACTGCTACAACAACTACTAATACTGCTACAACTACTACTAATACTGCTACAACTACGACTAATACTACTACAACTGCTACTAATACTACTACAACTACGACTAATACTACTACAACTACGACTAATACTACTACAACTACTAATACTACTACAACTACGACTAATACTACTACAACTACTACTAATACTGCTACAACTACGACTAATACTACTACAACTACTACTAATACTACTACAACTACGACTAACAATACTACAACTACTACTAATACTACTACAACTACGACTAATAATACTACAACTACGACTAATACTACTACAACTACTAATACTACTACAACTACGACTAATAATACTACAACTACTAATACTACTACAACTACGACTAATACTACTACTACTACAACTACTACTAATACTACTGCAACAACGACTAATACTACTACAACAACTACTAATACTGCTACAACAACTACTAATACTGCTACAACTACGACTAATACTGCTACAACAACTACTAATACTGCTACAACAACTACTAATACTGCTACAACAACGACTAATACTGCTACAACTACGACTAATACTGCTACAACTACGACTAATACTACTACAACAACTACTAATACTGCTACAACAACTACTAATACTGCTACAACAACTACTAATACTGCTACAACAACTACTAATACTGCTACAACAACTACTAATACTGCTACAACTACGACTAATACTGCTACAACTACGACTAATACTACTACAACAACTACTAATACTGCTACAACAACTACTAATACTGCTACAACAACGACTAATACTGCTACAACAACTACTATACTGCTACAACTACTAATACTGCTACAACTACGACTAATACTGCTACAACTACGACTAATATTGCTACAACAACTACTAATACTGCTACAACAACTACTAATCTGCTACAACAACTACTAATGCTGCTACAACAACTACTAATACTGCTACAACAACTACTAATACTGCTACAACAACTACTAATACTGCTACAAATACTACTAATACTACTAATACTGCTACAACAACTACTAATACTGCTACAACAACTACTAATACTGCTACAACAACTACTAATACTGCTACAACAACTACTAATACTGCTACAACAACTACTAATACTACTACAACAACTACTAATACTGCTACAACTACTACTAATACTGCTACAACTACGACTAATACTGCTACAACTACTAATACTGCTACAACAACTACTAATACTGCTACAACAACGACTAATAATGCTACAACTACGACTAATACTGCTACAACTACGACTAATACTACTACAACAACTACTAATACTGCTACAACAACTACTAATACTGCTACAACAACTACTAATACTGCTACAACAACTACTAATACTGCTACAACAACTACTAATACTGCTACAACAACTACTAATACTGCTACAACTACTACTAATACTACTAATACTGCTACAACAACTACTAATACTGCTACAACAACTACTAATACTGCTACAACAACTACTAATACTGCTACAACAACTACTAATACTGCTACAACTACTACTAATACTACTACAACAACTACTAATACTGCTACAACTACTACTAATACTGCTACAACTACGACTAATACTACTACAACTACTACAAATACTGCTACAACTACGACTAATACTACTACAACTACTACTAATACTACTACAACTACGACTAATACTACTGCAACTACGACTAATACTACTACAACAACTACTAATACTGCTACAACCACGACTAATGCTACAACAACTACTAATACTGCTACAACAACTACTAATACTGCTATAACAACTACTAATACTGCTACAACAACTACTAATACTGCTACAACAACTACTAATACTGATACAACCACGACTAATGCTACAACAACTACTAATATTGCTACAACAACTACTAATACTACTATAACTACGACTAATACTACTGCAACTACTACTAATACTGCTACAACTACTACTAATACTACTACAACAATTACTAATACTGCTACAACAACTACTAATACTACTACAACAACAACTACTAATACTGCTACAACAACTACTAATACTGCTACAACAACTACTAATACTGCTACAACAACTACTAATATTGCTACAACAACTACTAATACTGCTACAGCAACTACTATACTGCTACAACAACTACTAATACTGCTACAACAACTACTAATACTGCTACAACTACTACTAATACTGCTACAACTACTACTAATACTACTACAACTACGACTAATACTACTGCAACTATGACTAATACTACTACAACAACTACTAATACTACTACAACAACTACTAATACTCCTACCTCCCCTCATGTAACACATCTCTCTCTCTTTTCTTACCATCCTACTTTTCCTCTCTCCGTCCACCTCTTCCTCTACTTTATCATCTAACATGTAGTTATAGATAATTGTGTCTCACCGTTTGTTGTCGTTGTCCTTGAATTCTGAAGAAGGCCACAGGCCGAAACGTCAGTAATGTGTTGCGTTCCTTCCTTGTAAAGTTGTCACCATACCTTGGAGTGTTTATCGTACCCCACTACTGGCTCCTTACAAGTGCCTAACATGGCCACAACAAGTCAGAAAAGAAAGTTAGTTACAAGTAGTTCTGTTAGTATTACTATAGTTCATTCACAAATCCTGCCCACAGAGTTGATCAATTATCTCGGAAACTGATGAATTTCTGTAATTCTTTTTTCATGAAATCTTATTTTTTCACCGACCTTCAGATTTGATCACATTTAAGTACAAAGGTAGTCCGAATTTTGTACAAATCGTTTTTTTTTATATAATTTTAGGAGAATATCAAACCGCGTGCTCTAAACATTAGATTTTACTGTAAATTATGTTAATTTTCTAACAATGCAAGCCAAAGGCGTATCCGTATTACATTGAATAGGGCAACATTTTTCATTTGATTTTATATCTTCGTTATAGAGATAGGTAAACTTTGACCAAAGTATCAAACACACATATTCGCCAAATAGCAGGCGTGTCGTCAACAAAATATATGGAACAACCAGAACATCAAACACACATAGTCAGCAAATAGTAAGAGTGTCATCAACAAAATTGTGCACATGTCATACATATGTCATTCCGAACCAGAAGTCTCTAAGAGGTTAACAACTGTTATCGGTTGGACAAACTGCAACCCATCTCGTTGCCAGTATTGTGCCTCATCTCTGAGCACATGGTCGTCACATTTTCTCCAGTATTGTTCCTCTTCTCTGAGCACATGGTCGTCACATTTTCTCCAGTATTGTTCCTCTTCTCTGAACACATGGTCGTCACATTTTCTCCAGTATTGTTCCTCTTCTCTGAGCACATGGTCGTCACATTTTCTCCAGTATTGTTCCTCTTCTCTGAACACATGGTCGTCACATTTTCTCCAGTATTGTTCCTCTTCTCTGAGCACATGGTCGTCACATTTTCTCCAGTATTGTTCCTCTTCTCTGAGCACATGGTCGTCACATTTTCTCCAGTATTGTTCCTCTTCTCTGAGCACATGGTCGTCACATTTTCTCCAGTGTTCAATGTCTATCGTTGAGGGGCATCACGCGTCAATTCTTTCATCATCATCATTGAGTGCCGTCCCCGCATCGAAAGTTGGCTACCATGGAGCGCCATTCCACTCTGTCTCTTGCTTTGATGGTGCAGGTTGTCATAGGTTGACTTGTCCATCTTTTGATGTCACTCGTCCATGTTAGTCTTGGTCTACCTCTGCCTCTTTTACTTGTGTGTTTCCCCTCCAGGATTACTTTTAGTAGGCTGTTGTGTCTTTTAACATGCCCCAAAAATTTCATTTGTCTTGTTCTAATTGTGTTTAGTAGTTCTCTTTTCATTTTTAGTTGTTTTAAAACTTCATCGTTGTTTTATTTTCCTTCCATCCAATTCTACCTATATCTTCTATATATTCACATTTCAAGGCTTCAATTTCCTGTTCTGTTTTCTTGTCTAGTGTCCATGTTTCAGCACCATACAGGAATATTGAGAAGATGTAACATTTTGCTATTCTTAGTTTTAGCTCTGGTGTTATTTGTTTGATGTTAGTATATTTTTCATGGCATTAAAATAACTTTTTGCCATTCCTATTCTTTTATTTATTTCAGTTGTACATTTTCCATCATTGGTTATAGTATGTCCAAGGTAGTTGTAGTTTCTGAACTGTCTCCAGGTCTATTCCTTCAATTTTGATATCCACTTGTGGGTTTTGAGTATTTTCTTTGTTTATGATCATAGTTTTAGTCTTTTTGATATTCATATCTAGTCCACATTTTTTGCTTGTCATGTTTATTACATTAAGTAATTGTTGTAGATCTATAGGATTTTCTGCTAGTAGTACAGTATCATCAGCATATCTTTTACTGCAAACATTTTAGTTTCAATTCTTTAACATCACAAATTTTAACCGTCGTGTTCTGCGCGGCAACTTGCCCCTTTACTTTAGCCCACACAAGTTCTATTGGGTTGAGGTGCGAATGATAAGGTGGGAGGCGAAGAGATGTGTGGCCATACTTTGCAATTATTTTATCAATTTGATATAACTTTGTCTCTTAGTTTGTCTAACAAGTTGCAACAACTCTGGTTTTAACTGAGTGTTTTGAAAGGAAACATTTTCTTTTCTAAGCCATGTGATGATTTGATCTTTTGTGCTTGACGAATTAGGAACTTTGTCCTCCAGTGCTACCGCATTATGATAGGATGCATTGTCCATTACAAGACATGAAGGTCTATCCAGAATGGGGAGTAGAGTGTTCTCTATCCAGTCTCTGAAAATTCGTCCGTTCATTTCAGTGTGGTAGTCCTATTGTCTGTAGACTTTGATTGAAAAATAAGCTGTATGTCATTAACAAAACAATTCTCTCTACTGCCAGCATGTACCAATATAATGCGTTGTCCTTTGCTGCTGGGAATGCCTCTTTTATTTTTTTCTGTCAACTGATTGCCATTATTTCTCATATGTATGATGAGCATTGACCCACGTTTCATCCAAATATACTATATTGTAGATTCGTCGCTCACGGACCTGCCTCAGGTATTTGCTTCGGGCAGCTATCAGGTGTGGTTTTTCACAAACAATATTTCTACCACTAGCAGATTTTCGAAAAGTAAAACCAACGCCTCTTACGATCTTCCAAAGAGTAGTTTTTGAGATTTCAATATCCCATTTTATTGCAGTCGAACTTTAAGTTTGCGCAGTATAACAAATTGATTTGATTCAAACATTTTCAAAATTTCACGTCTAATAATATCTTTGTCAAAATCATCAACTTTCATTTTTCTTCCTTGCTTGACCGCCGCCTCTGCCGAGTCAAAGTTCTGTCCTATCCATCGATTGAAAGACTTTCTATCTATATTTAGAGCTGCCCGTGTTCTGTTTTCTGGTTTTTTGATATCGTAATATATACCCACCCCTTTTAGATTCCTTGAAAAAGTGCCTGTACAATAACACAGTTACCTTCTGCATAGTGATGAATTTACACTTTAAAACTCTCATGGTTTTAGAAATCAAGTAGTCACTTTACAACAGCTTACAAATGATCGCACATACAGGAATATATATTAATAGTAAATATTTTGTCAAAATAAGCCTCTGGACCAATTTAACAAGAAACCGGAAATGAAATTACCAAAATAAAACCTTGGAGTGGTGCGCGTCTTACAAGTTAAGAGTGCAAAACGGTGCTAAGATTGTGTGGTGTGTACGTGAATTTGCCTTTTTAATTGGTGAGTTGATTACAACAAATGTGGGTATTGTAAAATCCTAAATTCAGGACAAGCAAGAAAATCATATTTTTATATACCTCAAATAAGCAAAAAATCGTTCCTAAATGCAAGACAATAGGGCAAAAATCAGACCGAAGGTCGGTGAACAAAAAATAAGATTTCACGGAAAAGAATTACAGAAATTCATCAAACAGTTTCCGAGATAATTAATAAACTTTGTGGGCACGAATTTATGAACGAATTATAGTAACACTTCTGTTACTACAACCATTAGATTCTACCACTACTGTGATTACTACTACTACTACAACTACCACTACTACTATTATAACTACCAATATGATTACTCTCCACCATTACTACTACCACTATTACTACTACCACCATTACTATTGGTCGTTTCAAAATATTTTGAAGGTGTTTAAAATTCCATATCTCTGCAACCAATTGATTGATAATGCTGAAATTTTGCATATGGTCTTGTGATTTTTTGGTCCCAAGAAGTACATTCATTTCCTCACCAACAAACGTATAGTTTTAAATATTCTTTATTTGAAGTATACAAATTTAAGGCATTTTGGTCAAACCATATATTTGGAGGAATTACCGCTTCATATGAGTGAGCACCCACGGACTTGTCATCTTGAACGTAATGCGCGCCAATTTCCCTGTTTTAAGCACTAAAAAACACATAAAACGCGTCATAGTTATAATTTTATATCCGGTGCATCCCATTTCCTGTCGTTTTGTTGTGATTTATGTGCAACGGCGTATCCTAATTATGGGTAATTCGTTAAATTTGTGATCTGTTAGTCAATTGGTATAAAAGTAAAGTTCCTTACATTGCAATCAGTGGCAATAAAGGTGTATAAATATTTTTGCATAGAAGCTAAGCGTGGAAAACTGTATCGAAGCATCTCAAAGCCAGAAAAGAGAACTATTCACGCATTGGGTATAAGCAAACGCTTTTTCAAACAAGTGCTTAAAGCTAACGGAGTGTCCAGTTCAATCAAGACTAGGACGCTAGGAAGAAAGAAAATAGTAGATAGTTTTGACAAGGAAGTGATTAGAAGAGCAATTTGTAAAATGTTCGATTCCAAAGAAACTGTGACTTTAAGAAAACTGAAATTCGACTGAGAGCAGAAAATGACATTGTTGTGTCGAAAACAACATTATGGAGAACTGTTAGAAGCATCGGTTTTACGTTTAGAAAGTACGATAGTGGTAGAAATGTCATCTGCGAGAAGCCGCACTTAGTTTCTATGAGGAGTAAATATTTACGTGAAGTACGGAAATGCGTAACCAAGGTTATGATATTGTATTTCTAGATGAATCTTGGATAAATTCTCACCACACAAGTGCAAAGGAATGGCAGTTATCAGATGGAAGTATTAAAACATGTGTACCCACTGGAAAAGGACAGCGTATTATAATGGCACATGCAGGCAGCCGAAAGAAGGGTTGGTGAAAAATGCAGACTTATATTCACCTCTAATTATACTGACAACAGGGACTATCACACCGAGATGAATGGCCATATATTTAGAGAGTGATTGAAAATACTCTTCTTCCAATTCTAGACAGACCATCCTGTCTGGTAATGGACAACGCGTCGTACCACAACGCTGTGGCAGAAGAAGACACAATTCCTACATCTACCAGTACAAAAGATGTTATAAAGATTTGGCTAAGAAAGGAAGGAATTCCATTTAACGAGGGATTTTTGAAACCTGAATTACTGTCACTTGTTAAGAAATCGCAAAAGACCAAAGTATTCCAAATAGACAAAATCATTCAACAGCATGGTCATACGTGCTTGAGACTGCCCCCTTATCATCCACAATTAAACCCCATTGAACTCGTTTGGGCAAAATTAAAGGGCAGGTGGCAGCTGAGGATACAAGTTTTAAACTATGCGATATAAAAGGACTGACATATGCTGCTCTATCACAGATTGACAAAGATTTTTGGTGCAAATGTGAAGATCATGTCTTAAAAGAAGAAAATGACTATTGGAAAAAAGATGGACTATCGTTCGTTCAGCCCAGATTAGTAATCAATATGTTAGACTCCTCTGATTCAGAATAAATGAAATAAAATAATGGACGTTTTTATATGTCCGCATGATCAATCTTTAGCTAAAGTTGATAACGTTTTGGAAATGTAAAGATTCTTGATATGTGTACTGCAGGCATGCAAAGAAACTAAATCACTTTCATATGTCTTGTTTACGTAAAATAATGAAAGTCACATGGAAAGACATAAAACGAACAATGTAGCTCTTTACAGTGAAGAGGATCCCGTGCTTACATCGGACTCTTTAGTCACATGCGTACCCATAAACAATAACTTTGCTTGATATGTCATGCTCGTTATCGCTCGCAACGGATAATTAATTTTTTAAAATGTATTCTTTGTTGTATATTGTTTAAATAGTTTTCATTAATGGAACTGTTTATACGCTGATTTGTTTTAGACCGTCTGTAAAGGCTATAACATTGACATTCTCATAGTATTTTAAAGAAAGTAAACAATAGAAAGTAAACAGTTGATAAACGCCTCCAACTTTCAAGTTGTGTAGAGACGCCTATGTCGAGAAGCTGATTTCCATTAATGTACGGTAAATTATTTTCTCCAGGAGCAAAAAGATCCGTAAATTCACTGAGATCAAAGGAAAGTGCTGCTTCATGATGAAGCATACTTCCTACATCATTAAATTTTGTGAAATCGGTGGGACCTTGGAAAAACAAGGCCAGATGCAAAAAATCAAGTTTGTAAGTGCAGGGAAAGAGGAGATATTTCATGTTAATCGTGAACATTTTGATTTGAAACGACCAATAGTAATAGTGGTAGTATTGGTCGTTTCAATCAAAATGTTCACGATTAACATGAAATATCTCCTCTTTCCCTGCACTTACAAACTTGATTTTTGCATCTGGCCTTGTTTTTCCAAGGTCCCACCGATTTCACAAAATTTAATGATGTAGGAAGTATGCTTCATCATGAAGCAGCACTTTCCTTTGATCTCAGTGAATTTACGGATCTTTTTGCTCCTGGAGAAATAATTTACCGTACATTAATGGAAATCAGCTTCTCGACATAGGCGTCTCTACACAACTTGAAAGTTGGAGGCGTTTATCAACTGTTTACTTTCTATTGTTTACTTTCTTTAAAATACTATGAGAATGTCAATGTTATAGCCTTTACAGACGGTCTAAAACAAATCAGCGTATAAACAGTTCCATTAATGAAAACTATTTAAACAATATACAACAAAGAATACATTTTAAAAAATTAATTATCCGTTGCGAGCGATAACGAGCATGACATATCAAGCAAAGTTATTGTTTATGGGTACGCATGTGACTAAAGAGTCCGATGTAAGCACGGGATCCTCTTCACTGTAAAGAGCTACATTGTTCGTTTTATGTCTTTCCATGTGACTTTCATTATTTTACGTAAACAAGACATATGAAAGTGATTTAGTTTCTTTGCATGCCTGCAGTACACATATCAAGAATCTTTACATTTTCAAAACGTTATCAACTTTAGCTAAAGATTGATCATGCGGACATATAAAAACGTCCATTATTATTTCATTTATTCTGAATCAGAGGAGTCTAACATATTGATTACCAATCTGGGCTGAACGAACGATAGTCCATCTTTTTTCCAATAGTCATTTTCTTCTTTTAAGACATGATCTTCACATTTGCACCAAAAATCTTTGTCAATCTGTGATAGAGCAGCATATGTCAGTCCTTTTATATCGCATAGTTTAAAACTTGTATCCTCAGCTGCCACCTGCCCTTTAATTTTTGCCCAAACGAGTTCAATGGGGTTTAATTGTGGATGATAAGGGGGCAGTCTCAAGCACGTATGACCATGCTGTTGAATGATTTTGTCTATTTGGAATACTTTGGTCTTTTGCGATTTCTTAACAAGTGACAGTAATTCAGGTTTCAAAAATCCCTCGTTAAATGGAATTCCTTCCTTTCTTAGCCAAATCTTTATAACATCTTTTGTACTGGTAGATGTAGGAATTGTGTCTTCTTCTGCCACAGCGTTGTGGTACGACGCGTTGTCCATTACCAGACAGGATGGTCTGTCTAGAATTGGAAGAAGAGTATTTTCAATCCACTCTCTAAATATATGGCCATTCATCTCGGTGTGATAGTCCCTGTTGTCAGTATAATTAGAGGTGAATATAAGTTCTGCATTTTTCACCAACCCTTCTTTTCGGCTGCCTGCATGTGCCATTATAATACGCTGTCCTTTTCCAGTGGGTACACATGTTTTAATACTTCCATCTGATAACTGCCATTCCTTTGCACTTGTGTGGTGAGAATTTATCCAAGATTCATCTAGAAATACAATATCATAACCTTGGTTACGCATTTCCCGTACTTCACGTAAATATTTACTCCTCATAGAAACTAAGTGCGGCTTCTCGCAGATGACATTTCTACCACTATCGTACTTTCTCAACGTAAAACCGATGCTTCTAACAGTTCTCCATAATGTTGTTTTCGACACAACAATGTCATTTTCTGCTCTCAGTCGAATTTTCAGTTTTCTTAAAGTCACAGTTTCTTTGGAATCGAACATTTTACAAATTGCTCTTCTAATCACTTCCTTGTCAAAACTATCTACTATTTTCTTTCTTCCTAGCGTCCTAGTCTTGATTGAACTGGACACTCCGTTAGCTTTAAGCACTTGTTTGAAAAAGCGTTTGCTTATACCCAATGCGTGAATAGTTCTCTTTTCTGGCTTTGAGATGCTTCGATACAGTTTTCCACGCTTAGCTTCTATGCAAAAATATTTATACACCTTTATTGCCACTGATTGCAATGTAAGGAACTTTACTTTTATACCAATTGACTAACAGATCACAAATTTAACGAAATTACCCAATAATTAGGATACGCCGTTGCACATAAATCACAACAAAACGACAGGAAATGGGATGCACCGGATATAAAATTATAACTATGACGCGTTTTATGTGTTTTTTAGTGCTTAAAACAGGGAAATTGGCGCGCATTACGTTCAAGATGACAAGTCCGTGGGTGCTCACTCATATGAAGCGGTAATTCCTCCAAATATATGGTTTGACCAAAATGCCTTAAATTTGTATACTTCAAATAAAGAATATTTAAAACTATACGTTTGTTGGTGAGGAAATGAATGTACTTCTTGGGACCAAAAAATCACAAGACCATATGCAAAATTTCAGCATTATCAATCAATTGGTTGCAGAGATATGGAATTTTAAACACCTTCAAAATATTTTGAAACGACCAATACTACCACTATTACTACTACCACCATTACTACTACCACTATTACTACTGCCACCATTACTACTACCACTATTACTACTACCACCATTACTACTACCACTATTACTACTACCACCATTACTACTACCACTATTACTACTACTACCATTACTACTACCACTATTACTACTACCACCATTACTACTACCGCTATTGCTACTACCACTATTACTACTACCACCATTACTACTACCACTATTACTACTACCACCATTACTACTACCACCATTACTACTACCACCATTACTACTACCACTATTACTACTACCACCGTTACTACTACCACTATTACTACTACCACTATTACTAAAATTAGTTCCCTTTTTTACTACTACCACTTTTCTTTACTATCATCAATGTCACCACCTACATAACCACTACAACTACAACAACTACTACCACTACTACTACTACTACTACTACTACTACTACTACAACTAATACTACTATTACTACAACTACATCTACTGCTATAATACTCTTATTACTACTACAACTACTACTTTACTACTCTTACTACTACTACTACACAACAACAACTACTACAACTACTACAACTACAACTACTACTTTACTACTCTTACTACTACTACTACTACACAACAACTACAACAACTACTACACAACAAATACTACAACTATTGGTCGTTTCAAATCTAAATGTTCACGATTAACATGAAATATCTCCTCTTTCCCTGCACTTACAAACTTGATTTTTTGCATCTGGCCTTGTTTTTCCAAGGTCCCACCGATTTCACAAAATTTAATGATGTAGGAAGTATGCTTCATCATGAAGCAGCACTTTCCTTTGATCTCAGTGAATTTACGGATCTTTTTGCTCCTGGAGAAAATAATTTACCGTACATTAATGGAAATCAGCTTCTCGACATAGGCGTCTCTACACAACTTGAAAGTTGGAGGCGTTTATCAACTGTTTACTTTCTATTGTTTACTTTCTTTAAAATACTATGAGAATGTCAATGTTATAGCCTTTACAGACGGTCTAAAACAAATCAGCGTATAAACAGTTCCATTAATGAAAACTATTTAAACAATATACAACAAAGAATACATTTAAAAAAATTAATTATCCGTTGCGAGCGATAACGAGCATGACATATCAAGCAAAGTTATTGTTTATGGGTACGCATGTGACTAAAGAGTCCGATGTAAGCACGGGATCCTCTTCACTGTAAAGAGCTACATTGTTCGTTTTATGTCTTTCCATGTGACTTTCATTATTTTACGTAAACAAGACATATGAAAGTGATTTAGTTTCTTTGCATGCCTGCAGTACACATATCAAGAATCTTTACATTTTCAAAACGTTATCAACTTTAGCTAAAGATTGATCATGCGGACATATAAAACGTCCATTATTATTTCATTTATTCTGAATCAGAGGAGTCTAACATATTGATTACTAATCTGGGCTGAACGAACGATAGTCCATCTTTTTTTCCAATAGTCATTTTCTTCTTTTAAGACATGATCTTCACATTTGCACCAAAAATCTTTGTCAATCTGTGATAGAGCAGCATATGTCAGTCCTTTTATATCGCATAGTTTAAAACTTGTATTCTCAGCTGCCACCTGCCCTTTAATTTTTGCCCAAACGAGTTCAATGGGGTTTAATTGTGGATGATAAGGGGGCAGTCTCAAGCACGTATGACCATGCTGTTGAATGATTTTGTCTATTTGGAATACTTTGGTCTTTGCGATTTCTTAACAAGTGACAGTAATTCAGGTTTCAAAAATCCCTCGTTAAATGGAATTCCTTCCTTTCTTAGCCAAATCTTTATAACATCTTTTGTACTGGTAGATGTAGGAATTTTGTCTTCTTCTGCCACAGCGTTGTGGTACGACGCGTTGTCCATTACCAGACAGGATGGTCTGTCTAGAATTGGAAGAAGAGTATTTTCAATCCACTCTCTAAATATATGGCCATTCATCTCGGTGTGATAGTCCCTGTTGTCAGTATAATTAGAGGTGAATATAAGTTCTGCATTTTTCACCAACCCTTCTTTTCGGCTGCCTGCATGTGCCATTATAATACGCTGTCCTTTTCCAGTGGGTACACATCTTTTAATACTTCCATCTGATAACTGCCATTCCTTTGCACTTGTGTGGTGAGAATTTATCCAAGATTCATCTAGAAATACAATATCATAACCTTGGTTACGCATTTCCCGTACTTCACGTAAATATTTACTCCTCATAGAACTAAGTGCGGCTTCTCGCAGATGACATTTCTACCATTATCGTACTTTCTAAACGTAAAACCGATGCTTCTAACAGTTCTCCATAATGTTGTTTTCGACACAACAATGTCATTTTCTGCTCTCAGTCGAATTTTCAGTTTTCTTAAAGTCACAGTTTCTTTGGAATCGAACATTTTACAAATTGCTCTTCTAATCACTTCCTTGTCAAAACTATCTACTACTTTCTTTCTTCCTAGCGTCCTAGTCTTGATTGAACTGGACACTCCGTTAGCTTTAAGCACTTGTTTGAAAAAGCGTTTGCTTATACCAATGCGTGAATAGTTCTCTTTTCTGGCTTTGAGATGCTTCGATACAGTTTTCCACGCTTAGCTTCTATGCAAAAATATTTATACACCTTTATTGCCACTGATTGCAATGTAAGGAACTTTACTTTTATACCCATTGACTAACAGATCACAAATTTAACGAAATTACCCAATAATTAGGATACGCCGTTGCACATAAATCACAACAAAACGACAGGAAATGGGATGCACCGGATATAAAATTATAACTATGACGCGTTTTATGTGTTTTTTAGTGCTTAAAACAGGGAAATTGGCGCGCATTACGTTCAAGATGACAAGTCCGTGGGTGCTCACTCATATGAAGCGGTAATTCCTCCAAATATATGGTTTGACCAAAATGCCTTAAATTTGTATACTTCAAATAAAGAATATTTAAAACTATACGTTTGTTGGTGAGGAAATGAATGTACTTCTTGGGACCAAAAATCACAAGACCATATGCAAAATTTCAGCATTATCAATCAATTGGTTGCAGAGATATGGAATTTTAAACACCTTCAAAATATTTTGAAACGACCAATACAAACCCTACTACACAACAACTATAACAACTACAACAACTACTACACAACAACTATAACAACTACAACAACTACTACACAACAACTACTACAACTACATCAACTACATCAACTACTACAACTACAAGAACAACAACTACTACAACAAATACAACTACAACAACTACTACAACTACACAACAACTACTAGCAACAAGAACAACAACTACAACAACAACAACAGCTATTACAACTACAACAACAACAACAACAACTACAACTACTACTACAACTACAACAACTACTACAACCACAACAACTACTACAACTACAATAACAACAACTACAACAACAATACTACTACAACTACTACAATTATAACAACAACAATTACAACTACAACTACAACTACAACAACTACTACAACCACAACAACTACTACAACCACAACAACTACTACAACAACAACAAATACAACTACAACTACAATAACAACAACTACAACAACTACTAAAACTACAACAACAAAAACTACAACAACTACAACAACTACAACAACTACAACAACTACAACAACTACAACAACTACTACAACTACTACAACTACAACAACTACTACAACTACAACACAACAACTACAACAACAACTACAACAACTACAACAACTACAACAACAATTACAACAACTACAACAACTACAACAACTACAACAACTACTACAACTACAACAACTACTACAACTACAACAACAACAACTACAACAACAACTACAACAACTACAACAACTACAACAACTACAACAACTACTACAACTACAACAACTACTACAACTACAACAACAACAACTACAACTACAACTACAACAACTACAACAACTACAACAACTACAACAACTACAACAACTAATACAACAACAACAAGAATAACAACAACAACTACAACAACTACTACAACAACAACAAGAATAACAACAACTACAACAACTACTACAACTACAACAACTACAACAACTAATACAACAACAACAAGAATAACAAAAACAACTACAACAACTACTACAACAACAACAAGAATAACAAAAACAACTACAACAACTACTACAACAACAACAAGAATAACAACAACTACTACTACAACTACAAAACTACAACAACTAAAACAACTAATACAACTACAACAACTAATACAACAACAACAACTACTACAAAGCAACAACAACTGCTACAACTATAGCAACTACTACAACCACAACAACAACTACAACTACACCAACAACAACAACAACTACTACTCAACAACAACTACTACAACAACTACTACAACTACAACTACAACTACAACTACAACAACAACAACAACAACAACTACTACTACTACAACTACTACAACATCTACTACAACTACAACTACAACTACAACTACAACAACAACTACTACAACTACTACAACTACAACTACAACAACACAACTACTACTACAACTACTACAACCACAACAACAACAACAACCACAACAACAACTACAACTACAACAACTACAACAACTACTACAACTACAACTACAACTACAACTACAACAACAACCACTACTACTACAACTACTACAACAACTACTACAACTACAACTACAACAACAACAACTACAACAACTACAACAACAACTATTACAACTACAACAACAACAACAACTACAACAACAACAACTACAACAACTACTACAACTACAACAACTACTACAACTACAACAACAACTACAACTACAACAACTACAACAACTACTACAACTACAACAATAACAACAACAACTACTACTACAATTACAACAACTACAACACTACAACAACTACAACAATTACAACAACTACTACAACTACAACAATAACAACAACAACTACTACAACAACAACTACAACAACTACTACAACTACAACAACAACAACTACTACAACAACAACTACAACACTACTACAACAACAACTACAACAACTACTACAACTACAACAACAACTACTACTACTACTACTGCAACTGCAACAACAACAACAACTACAACAACAACAACAACAACAACAACAACAACTACAACAACAACAACTACAACAACAACAACTACAACAACTGCTACTAATAAATGCCACCTTAAATTTATTGTACTAGCACCCTAAATACCGTAAACTATAAAAAAAAAAATGCATACAATTCAATATATCCGCTGTTTTTTTTTTTATTTGCAGCGAATTTACTGCTGATCTTCTCCTTGATCACCGCTGCTGTGTTTTCTGGACGATTACTCCACCCTTTACTTTTCGCTTTTTAAAAGTCGTTAAACAGTCGCAGAAATGGTCCGCTGTCGTTTTCAGCAAGTTGCGATACTTGCTTTGTCTTTCAGACCAACACATCGGACGTCTGTAAGTTCATTGATTCTGGAGCAAACAGTCGGTTATGTCTCAGAGATTATATTCAGATCAGGTGCTTTGGGGCACCCTGACAGTCTGACTCTAGCGTTGAGAAGAGACTTCAACACCTTATCTACGTCCATGGGCATGCGGGAGTAACGTGAAATGAAAGAGCGGACAGGTTGGCTAGCTAAGCTATTGTTGAGGACGGTCAACCAATGGATCGGACGGACGTCATCAATGCCCTCCGGGAAATGGGAAAGACACAGGACTTCGACAACCATGAGTCCACGTCACTCCTTCGGATGAAAGAGATGGGAGTTAAGATGGGCACAGCCAGAAATGAGAAATGTAGTGGGCGTGTAAGAAGACTTATCAACCAACACAGAACTGGTGTCGTCAGTCGCTGGACACTGAGGGACTTGTGAGGAGGTGATCTGAGCATCTACGTACATGTTCTGAATGCAATGATGATGACCCGCAAATAACTCAATAACAATACAACAATGCCATCGATTGTTTGAGAAAGTATTTCTTGTAAGGGATCGGCTCAACAAATGTTGACTTGCTGTAAAGATGTCGATAACGGTGATCAACAATAGAGACAGTGTCTAGCTGCAGTTTTCATCATCACCATCAAGTCCGGGCCTACTGGCGTAGGTAATCATGTCTCTCCACAAATTTCGATCTCAACAGTTCTTTATCATTTCTGTTGTTGACCTTCTGCCAAGCCATTCTCTTAAGATGTCTGATATTTTCTCTCTTTGCTTCCTTCTATCTCTTCGTCCCTCAATTTTTCCAGTTGTTACAATATATTCCAGCTGTTCTCTTCTCATTACATAGACAAAAAATGATGATTGTTCTTCCTAATATTGGAAATTAGCTCTCTTTTTGCTTTGACCTCTTTCAGAACATTGTCATTACTCTTCTTAGCTGTCCATGGTATTTTCAACATTCTTCTGTAAAACCACATTTCTACAGACTCCAGTGATTTTCTTGTCTGTTGCCCTATTGTCAATGATTCACATCCATATGTTAAGACTGGCTCTACATAACATTTAAGAACTCTTTTTCTTGTTTCTATTGTCAAAAATGGATTGCATAGTATCTTCCTCGTTTTATAGAAAGCTGCTTTTGCCTGAGCCATTCTGCATCTCGCCTCTTTTGTACATCTTCCGTCTGAGGTTAACACAGTTTTCAAATATTTAAACTCATTTACCTGTTTTAATATTGTTCCACTTGTCTTTATTTTGCGCTGAGGTGATGTCTTTTTCTTTGTTGTTACCGTTACTTTGTCTTTTTGCTTTTAAGACTGAGTCCTTTATTTTGCTTTCTTTCACTATAATGTCCAGCATTTCTTGTAACTCATTTTTGCTTTCTTCACTATAATGTCCAACACTTCTTGTAACTCATTTTTGCTTTCTTTCACTATAATGTCCAACATTTCTTGTAACTCATTTTTGCTTTCTTTCACTATAATGTCCAACACTTCTTGTAACTCATTTTTGCTTTCTTTCACTATAATGTCCAGCATTTCTTGTAACTCATTTTTGCTTTCTTTCACTATAATGTCCAACACTTCTTGTAACTCATTTTTGCTTTCTTTCACTATAATGTCCAACATTTCTTGTAACTCATTTTCACTCAGCTGCAGTTTGACGTAGACAGTAAAGGGCACACAATTCGATGTTGTGATCTGATAAAGCATTCCTGACAAAACGTAAACAAGGTAACAATAGATTTAACAAAATAATAAATAAAAGAACTTCTATTCCGTTGCTTCATTTTATTCTATTAATTTTGTATGCAATCTATTTCTCAAGTATTTTTTGTGTGTGGTTGGTTTTGTTTGTATTTTCCGTAGAGGGTTTACCGGGTCGGAACGTGGAGATGTTTTGTATTGTTTACAGTCTACGTAATAGTTAAATCATGCCATTGTTTCTATTCTCTATGACCCACGTATTTGTTGTAGATGCGCAATATTTATATACTGTCTCGTTTATTGACAACAATGAAACATTTTATTACAGGAACGTCACGCAGATAAAGTTGTGTAACTAACGATAACATTATGAAGGAATTCTGGAAGAAATTATGAGAGACGGAATAAATTATTTGGGCGTAAAAACTAACAGGACACCGTGTTGACACCGCCCACGAAATGGAACAAGCTGGTGTAAGAAACGCCAGAAATAGAATTGATAACAGTCTAGGTAAGGAAGCGGAGTCGATGGGTGTGTCTGGTTTGTGTAAGATTGCAGGTCTCGTACAGCTGCTGCCTCGGGGACAACACGGAAGAGAGAGGGAGGGAGAGAGGGGGGATAACAATTGAAAGGAAGACAGAGAAGGCTAAGTTCATAAAAAGTCAGAGCGTGTAAGAGAGGAGAAAGTAGTGGATCGATGAGATGAAGGAGACAGAGAAAAAGAGCAGAAAGGAGTAAAGAGAGTTTTATACAAGCTGTAATTTAGGATTGGCGTATGCTACGGTTAGCAAGAGTTCTATACGTGCTACATTTAGTAGAGTTTAGTGTGTGCTAGAGTTAGTAAGAGTTCTATCATCATCATCATCATCATCATCATCATCATCATCATCATCATCATCATCATCATCATCATCATCATCATCAAGTGCCATGCCTGCTGGCGTAGGTGATCATGTCTCTCCACAACTCTCGATCTTGACAGTTATTTATCATTTCTGTTGTCGACCTTCTGCCAAGCCATTCTCTTAAGCTGTCTGGTATCTTTTCTCTTTGCTTCCCTCTATCTCTTCGTCCCTCAATTTTCCCAGTTGTTACAATATATTCCAGTTGTTCCCTTGTCATTACATGGCCAAAAAAATGATGATTGTTTCTTCCTAATATTGGTTATTAGCTCTCTTTTTGCTTTGGCCTGTTTCAGAACGTTTTCATTACTCTTATTAGCTGTCCATGGTATTCTCAACATTCTTCTGTAAACCCACAATTCTATAGCTTCCAGTGATTTTCTTTGTCTGTTGTCCTATTGTCAATGATCCGCATCCATATGTTAAGATTGGCTCTACATAACATTTAAGAACTCTTTTCTTGTTTCTATTGTCAAAAATGGATTGCACAGTATCTTCCTCATTTTTGGAAAGTTACTTTTGATTGAGCCATTCTGCATCTCATCTCTGTTGTACATCTTTCGTCTGAGGTTAACATTGTTCCCAGATATTTAAATTAATTCAAAGAGTTCTATACATGCTACATTTATTAGAGTTTAGTGTGTGCTACAGTTAGTAAGAGTTCTATACATGCTGCATTTATTAGAGTTTAGTGTGTGCTACAGTTAGTAAGAGTTCTATACATGCTACATTTAGTAGAGTTTAGTGTGTGCTACAGTTAGTAAGAGTTCTATACAGCTACATTTAGTAGAGTTTAGTGTGTGCTACAGTTAGTAAGAGTTCTATACATGCTACATTTAGTAGAGTTTAGTGTGTGCTACAGTTAGTAAGAGTTCTATACATGCTACATTTAGTAGAGTTTAGTGTGTGCTACAGTTAGTAAGAGTTCTATACATGCTACATTTAGTAGAGTTTAGTGTGTGCTACAGTTAGTAAGAGTTCTATACATGCTACATTTAGTAGAGACTAGTGTGTGCTACAGTTAGTAAGAGTTCTATACACTTGACGGTTGAGGTTGTGACATTGATGATCTAATCTGACCATTAACTATTTCCAAGCATAGATTTACGAACCGGAAGTAAATCTTCTATTATTTGGAGATTAGTAGACGTTAGAACATGCCAATCTCTCCCCACCCTGCTAACTGTAATGTGTATAGATACACCGTTGTGGTGACATGCTTTAACACTGCTTCCGTGTCTGGAGAATCATGTTTCACGATTGTCTTGCACATGGAATTGTGTGTTCACTTTTGTAGTCATAGAATTGTAAGGGTGGGTGTTGAATATTTATGTGTGTGTGGTGAAGTAAAGAGAGATAGATAGGGAGAGAGAGGGAGAGAGAGACAGAGAGAGAGAGAGAGAGAGAGAAAGAGAGACGCTACAGAGGAATGGACGAATCGAGTTATAAAAGACAAATATTAATAATGACGTCACGAATCTGGCGAAATCGAAGTAAGAACACCAACAAGAACACCAGCAAGAACACCGAAAGGAAGACCAGCTTGAATACTAGCAAGAAACACCAGTAAAAACTCAAGCAAGAATACTGACAAGAACACAAACAAGAACTCCAACAAGAACACCAGTAAGAACTCCAACAAGAACACCAACAAGAATACTGACAAGAACACCAACAAGAACACCAACAAGAACACCAACAAGAATACTGACAAGAACACCAACAAGAACACCAGCAAGAATACTGACAAGAACACCAACAAGAACACCAGCAAGAATACTGACAAGAACACCAACAAGAACACCAACAAGAACACCAACAAGAACACCAACAAGAATACTGACAAGAACACCAACAAGAACTCCAGCAAGAATACTGACAAGAACACCAACAAGAACACCAACAAGAATACTGACAAGAACACCAACAAGAACACCAACAAGAACACCAGCAAGAATACTGACAAGAACACCAACAAGAACACCAGCAAGAATACTGACAAGAACACCAACAAGAACACCAACAAGAATACTGACAAGAACACCAACAAGAACACCAACAAGAACACCAACAAGAACACCAGCAAGAATACTGACAAGAACACCAACAAGAACACCAACAAGAATACTGACAAGAACACCAACAAGAACACCAGCAAGAATACTGACAAGAACACCAACAAGAACACCAACAAGAACACCAACAAGAATACCAACAAGAACACCAACAAGAACACCAACAAGAACACCAACAAGAATACTGACAAGAACACCAACAAGAACACCAACAAGAACACCAACAAGAACACCAGCAAGAATACCGACAAGAACACCAACAAGAACACCACAAGAACACCAACAAGAACACCAACAAGAACACCAACAAGAACACCAACAAGAACACCAACAAGAACACCAACAAGAACTCCAACAAGAACACCAACAAGAAATCCAACAAGAACACCAGTGTTTTTTCCAAGATGGCGGATCTAGTCCACGTCCTCTCGATCGCTGCAGAAAATGCACCCAAGGTCTGATTAATTTCGGATCTTCATTGCACTTTTCTGCGTAAAAAGTCAAAATGATGATATGCTTGATACATCTGTGTCGCTAAGACGAGGTCGTAGGCCGACAACAGTCCGTTTTTGACGAATCAAGTGTTGTGAGTGAGACATTCCACCGTCCAGACTTCATCTGTGCTTTACGTCACATTAGTGCTGTTCAAGACCGTTATTGGGATTCTTTGACGCAAGTTATTTCCACGTTACACATTAATGTAAACTACTTCGTCAGTCGCAGTTTTGTCTCTTTGGGGAAGTTGCTTCGTGTATTGTTCGTCGTAGACTGTTTACACTTGAGTAATCAGACATAAGTCTAAAGGTATCGAGATTATGAGTTTGGCGACATTGTGTCCTACGTCATCGTATTGGTCCCTAAACCGGCCGTGCGCAAATCTTGCGGTCTGCTGTTTGATGTGCAACAAGAATAAATTGACGACTGACTGTGTGTCTATATGTTCGGAATTGGAGTCATCAACGATGGCCTAACATCATCAAGTGCTACGATGATCATCATTTTCGGGAGGACGTGACTTACCGGTATATGGGGATAGGCGGCGGGAACAAATGGAGGCTATGCATGAAATGTGTTCCTTGTTGCAGTTTCCTCATATTACAAGTCGCATGTCTGTGTTAGTCACCTCTAGTGACTCGGGCAGATGGTGCTCGTAAACCTGGGAAGGCCGACCATCTAAGGGCAGAATCCCCCGACAGAAAAGATCAACTGCTGCCTTGCAGGAAGATTGGGGACAATCAAAGGCTAAGGAAAGCAAACCTGAAAAAATGCTGGCTGAAATCGGATGCACTGGGCCACTGGCGCAGAACACAGTGCAACGTATTAACGGGTGTTCAGTCAGAGTGGATCTGACAGACTCTAATTGTGATGTTCTGTCTGTGGGGGCGATCAACACACTTAGCCTGACAGCTGGCCTCATATGAGAGTCTGGAATCCTTACTCTGATTGAGTCCTGAACGCAGAGAGAGAGAGAGAGAGAACACCAGTAAGAACTCCAAAAAGAACACCAACAAGAACACCAGTAAGAACTCCAACAAGAACACCAACAAGAACACCAGTAAGAACTCCAACAAGAACACCAACAAGAACACCAACAAGAATACTGACAAGAACACCAACAAGAACACCAACAAGAACTCCAACAAGAACACCAACAAGAATACTGACAAGAACACCAGCAAGAATACCAACAAGAACACCAACAAGAACACCAGTAAGAACTCCAACAAGAACACCAACAAGAATACTGACAAGAACACCAACAAGAATACCAACAAGAACTCCAACAGAACACCAGTAAGAACTCCAACAAGAACACCAACAAGAACACCAACAAGAACACTGACAAGAACACCAACAAGAACACCAACAAGAACACCAGTAAGAACTCCAACAAGAATACCAACAAGAACACCAGTAAGAACTCCAACAAGAACACCAACAAGAACACCAACAAGAATACTGACAAGAACACCAACAAGAATACCAACAAGAACACCAGTAAGAACTCCAACAAGAACTCCAACAAGAACTCCAACAAGAACACCAGTAAGAACTCCAACAAGAACTCCAACAAGAACTCCAACATGAACTCCAACAAGAACACCAACAAGAACTCCAACAAGAACTCCAGTAAGAACTCCAACAAGAACTCCAGTAAGAACTCCAACAAGAACTCCAGTAAGAACTCCAACAAGAACTCCAACAAGAACACCAACAGAATACTGACAAGAACACCAACAAGAATACTGACAAGAACACCAACAAGAACACCAGTAAGAACTCCAACAAGAATACTGACAAGAACACCAACAAGAACACCAGCAAGAATACTGACAAGAACACCAACAAGAACACCAGCAAGAATACTGACAAGAACACCAACAAGAACACCAACAAGAACACCAACAAGAATACTGACAAGAACACCAACAAGAACTCCAGCAAGAATACTGACAAGAACACCAACAAGAACACCAACAAGAATACTGACAAGAACACCAACAAGAACACCAACAAGAACACCAGCAAGAATACTGACAAGAACACCAACAAGAACACCAGCAAGAATACTGACAAGAACACCAACAAGAACACCAACAAGAATACTGACAAGAACACCAACAAGAACACCAACAAGAACACCAACAAGAACACCAGCAAGAATACTGACAAGAACACCAACAAGAACACCAACAAGAATACTGACAAGAACACAACAAGAACACCAGCAAGAATACTGACAAGAACACCAACAAGAACACCAACAAGAACACCAACAAGAATACCAACAAGAACACCAACAAGAACACCAACAAGAACACCAACAAGAATACTGACAAGAACACCAACAAGAACACCACAAGAACACCAACAAGAACACCAGCAAGAATACCGACAAGAACACCAACAAGAACACCAACAAGAACACCAACAAGAACACCAACAAGAACACCAACAAGAACACCAACAAGAACACCAACAAGAACACCAACAAGAACTCCAACAAGAACACCAACAAGAAATCCAACAAGAACACCAGTGTTTTTTCCAAGATGGCGGATCTAGTCCACGTCCTCTCGATCGCTGCAGAAAATGCACCCAAGGTCTGATTAATTTCGGATCTTCATTGCACTTTTCTGCGTAAAAGTCAAAATGATGATATGCTTGATACATCTGTGTCGCTAAGACGAGGTCGTAGGCCGACAACAGTCCGTTTTTGACGAATCAAGTGTTGTGAGTGAGACATTCCACCGTCCAGACTTCATCTGTGCTTTACGTCACATTAGTGCTGTTCAAGACCGTTATTGGGATTCTTTGACGCAAGTTATTTCCACGTTACACATTAATGTAAACTACTTCGTCAGTCGCAGTTTTGTCTCTTTGGGGAAGTTGCTTCGTGTATTGTTCGTCGTAGACTGTTTACACTTGAGTAATCAGACATAAGTCTAAAGGTATCGAGATTATGAGTTTTGGCGACATTGTGTCCTACGTCATCGTATTGGTTCCCTAAACCGGCCGTGCGCAAATCTTGCGGTCTGCTGTTTGATGTGCAACAAGAATAAATTGACGACTGACTGTGTGTCTATATGTTCGGAATTGGAGTCATCAACGATGGCCTAACATCATCAAGTGCTACGATGATCATCATTTTCGGGAGGACGTGACTTACCGGTATATGGGGATAGGCGGCGGGAACAAATGGAGGCTATGCATGAAATGTGTTCCTTGTTGCAGTTTCCTCATATTACAAGTCGCATGTCTGTGTTAGTCACCTCTAGTGACTCGGGCAGATGGTGCTCGTAAACCTGGGAAGGCCGACCATCTAAGGGCAGAATCCCCCGACAGAAAAGATCAACTGCTGCCTTGCAGGAAGATTGGGGACAATCAAAGGCTAAGGAAAGCAAACCTGAAAAAATGCTGGCTGAAATCGGATGCACTGGGCCACTGGCGCAGAACACAGTGCAACGTATTAACGGGTGTTCAGTCAGAGTGGATCTGACAGACTCTAATTGTGATGTTCTGTCTGTGGGGGCGATCAACACACTTAGCCTGACAGCTGGCCTCATATGAGAGTCTGGAATCCTTACTCTGATTGAGTCCTGAACGCAGAGAGAGAGAGAGAGAGAACACCAGTAAGAACTCCAACAAGAACACCAACAAGAACACCAGTAAGAACTCCAACAAGAACACCAACAAGAACACCAGTAAGAACTCCAACAAGAACACCAACAAGAACACCAACAAGAATACTGACAAGAACACCAACAAGAACACCAACAAGAACTCCAACAAGAACACCAACAAGAATACTGACAAGAACACCAGCAAGAATACCAACAAGAACACCAACAAGAACACCAGTAAGAACTCCAACAAGAACACCAACAAGAATACTGACAAGAACACCAACAGAATACAACAAGAACTCCAACAAGAACACCAGTAAGAACTCCAACAAGAACACCAACAAGAACACCAACAAGAACACTGACAAGAACACCAACAAGAACACCAACAAGAACACCAGTAAGAACTCCAACAAGAATACCAACAAGAACACCAGTAAGAACTCCAACAAGAACACCAACAAGAACACCAACAAGAATACTGACAAGAACACCAACAAGAATACCAACAAGAACACCAGTAAGAACTCCAACAAGAACTCCAACAAGAACTCCAACAAGAACACCAGTAAGAACTCCAACAAGAACTCCAACAAGAACTCCAACATGAACTCCAACAAGAACACCAACAAGAACTCCAACAAGAACTCCAGTAAGAACTCCAACAAGAACTCCAGTAAGAACTCCAACAAGAACTCCAGTAAGAACTCCAACAAGAACTCCAACAAGAACACCAACAAGAATACTGACAAGAACACCAACAAGAATACTGACAAGAACACCAACAAGAACACCAGTAAGAACTCCAACAAGAATACTGACAAGAACACCAACAAGAACACCAGCAAGAATACTGACAAGAACACCAACAAGAACACCAGCAAGAATACTGACAAGAACACCAACAAGAACACCAACAAGAACACCAACAAGAATACTGACAAGAACACCAACAAGAACTCCAGCAAGAATACTGACAAGAACACCAACAAGAACACCAACAAGAATACTGACAAGAACACCAACAAGAACACCAACAAGAACACCAGCAAGAATACTGACAAGAACACCAACAAGAACACTAGCAAGAATACTGACAAGAACACCAACAAGAACACCAACAAGAATACTGACAAGAACACCAACAAGAACACCAACAAGAACACCAACAAGAACACCAGCAAGAATACTGACAAGAACACCAACAAGAACACCAACAAGAATACTGACAAGAACACCAACAAGAACACCATCAAGAATACTGACAAGAACACCAACAAGAACACCAACAAGAACACCAACAAGAATACCAACAAGAACACCAACAAGAACACCAACAAGAACACCAACAAGAATACTGACAAGAACACCAACAAGAACACCAACAAGAACACCAACAAGAATACTGACAAGAACACCAACAAGAACACCAGCAAGAATACTGACAAGAACACCAACAAGAACACCAACAAGAACACCAACAAGAACACCAACAAGAACACCAACAAGAACACCAACAAGAACACCAACAAGAACACCAACAAGAACTCCAACAAGAACACCAACAAGAAATCCAACAAGAACACCAGTGTTTTTTCCAAGATGGCGGATCTAGTCCACGTCCTCTCGATCGCTGCAGAAAATGCACCCAAGGTCTGATTAATTTCGGATCTTCATTGCACTTTTCTGCGTAAAAGTCAAAATGATGATATGCTTGATACATCTGTGTCGCTAAGACGAGGTCGTAGGCCGACAACAGTCCGTTTTTGACGAATCAAGTGTTGTGAGTGAGACATTCCACCGTCCAGACTTCATCTGTGCTTTACGTCACATTAGTGCTGTTCAAGACCGTTATTGGATTCTTTGACGCAAGTTATTTCCACGTTACACATTAATGTAAACTACTTCGTCAGTCGCAGTTTTGTCTCTTTGGGGAAGTTGCTTCGTGTATTGTTCGTCGTAGACTGTTTACACTTGAGTAATCAGACATAAGTCTAAAGGTATCGAGATTATGAGTTTGGCGACATTGTGTCCTACGTCATCGTATTGGTTCCCTAAACCGGCCGTGCGCAAATCTTGCGGTCTGCTGTTTGATGTGCAACAAGAATAAATTGACGACTGACTGTGTGTCTATATGTTCGGAATTGGAGTCATCAACGATGGCCTAACATCATCAAGTGCTACGATGATCATCATTTTCGGGAGGACGTGACTTACCGGTATATGGGGATAGGCGGCGGGAACAAATGGAGGCTATGCATGAAATGTGTTCCTTGTTGCAGTTTCCTCATATTACAAGTCGCATGTCTGTGTTAGTCACCTCTAGTGACTCGGGCAGATGGTGCTCGTAAACCTGGGAAGGCCGACCATCTAAGGGCAGAATCCCCCGACAGAAAAGATCAACTGCTGCCTTGCAGGAAGATTGGGGACAATCAAAGGCTAAGGAAAGCAAACCTGAAAAATGCTGGCTGAAATCGGATGCACTGGGCCACTGGCGCAGAACACAGTGCAACGTATTAACGGGTGTTCAGTCAGAGTGGATCTGACAGACTCTAATTGTGATGTTCTGTCTGTGGGGGCGATCAACACACTTAGCCTGACAGCTGGCCTCATATGAGAGTCTGGAATCCTTACTCTGATTGAGTCCTGAACGCAGAGAGAGAGAGAGAGAGAACACCAGTAAGAACTCCAACAAGAACACCAACAAGAACACCAGTAAGAACTCCAACAAGAACACCAACAAGAACACCAGTAAGAACTCCAACAAGAACACCAACAAGAACACCAACAAGAATACTGACAAGAACACCAACAAGAACACCAACAAGAACTCCAACAAGAACACCAACAAGAATACTGACAAGAACACCAGCAAGAATACCAACAAGAACACCAACAAGAACACCAGTAAGAACTCCAACAAGAACACCAACAAGAATACTGACAAGAACACCAACAAGAATACCAACAAGAACTCCAACAAGAACACCAGTAAGAACTCCAACAAGAACACCAACAAGAACACCAACAAGAACACTGACAAGAACACCAACAAGAACACCAACAAGAACACCAGTAAGAACTCCAACAAGAATACCAACAAGAACACCAGTAAGAACTCCAACAAGAACACCAACAAGAACACCAACAAGAATACTGACAAGAACACCAACAAGAATACCAACAAGAACACCAGTAAGAACTCCAACAAGAACTCCAACAAGAACTCCAACAAGAACACCAGTAAGAACTCCAACAAGAACTCCAACAAGAACTCCAACATGAACTCCAACAAGAACACCAACAAGAACTCCAACAAGAACTCCAGTAAGAACTCCAACAAGAACTCCAGTAAGAACTCCAACAAGAACTCCAGTAAGAACTCCAACAAGAACTCCAACAAGAACACCAACAAGAATACTGACAAGAACACCAACAAGAATACTGACAAGAACACCAACAAGAACACCAGTAAGAACTCCAACAAGAATACTGACAAGAACACCAACAAGAACACCAGCAAGAATACTGACAAGAACACCAACAAGAACACCAGCAAGAATACTGACAAGAACACAAACAAGAACACCAACAAGAACACCAACAAGAATACTGACAAGAACACCAACAAGAACTCCAGCAAGAATACTGACAAGAACACCAACAAGAACACCAACAAGAATACTGACAAGAACACCAACAAGAACACCAACAAGAACACCAGCAAGAATACTGACAAGAACACCAACAAGAACACTAGCAAGAATACTGACAAGAACACCAACAAGAACACCAACAAGAATACTGACAAGAACACCAACAAGAACACCAACAAGAACACCAACAAGAACACCAGCAAGAATACTGACAAGAACACCAACAAGAACACCAACAAGAATAGTGACAAGAACACCAACAAGAACACCAGCAAGAATACTGACAAGAACACCAACAAGAACACCAACAAGAACACCAACAAGAATACCAACAAGAACACCAACAAGAACACCAACAAGAACACCAACAAGAATACTGACAAGAACACCAACAAGAACACCAACAAGAACACCAACAAGAATACTGACAAGAACACCAACAAGAACACCAGCAAGAATACTGACAAGAACACCAACAAGAACACCAACAAGAACACCAACAAGAACACCAACAAGAACACCAACAAGAACACCAACAAGAACACCAACAAGAACTCCAACAAGAACACCAACAAGAATCCAACAAGAACACCAGTGTTTTTTCCAAGATGGCGGATCTAGTCCACGTCCTCTCGATCGCTGCAGAAAATGCACCAAGGTCTGATTAATTTCGGATCTTCATTGCACTTTTCTGCGTAAAAGTCAAAATGATGATATGCTTGATACATCTGTGTCGCTAAGACGAGGTCGTAGGCCGACAACAGTCCGTTTTTGACGAATCAAGTGTTGTGAGTGAGACATTCCACCGTCCAGACTTCATCTGTGCTTTACGTCACATTAGTGCTGTTCAAGACCGTTATTGGGATTCTTTGACGCAAGTTATTTCCACGTTACACATTAATGTAAACTACTTCGTCAGTCGCAGTTTTGTCTCTTTGGGGAAGTTGCTTCGTGTATTGTTCGTCGTAGACTGTTTACACTTGAGTAATCAGACATAAGTCTAAAGGTATCGAGATTATGAGTTTGGCGACATTGTGTCCTACGTCATCGTATTGGTTCCCTAAACCGCCGTGCGCAAATCTTGCGGTCTGCTGTTTGATGTGCAACAAGAATAAATTGACGACTGACTGTGTGTCTATATGTTCGGAATTGGAGTCATCAACGATGGCCTAACATCATCAAGTGCTACGATGATCATCATTTTCGGGAGGACGTGACTTACCGGTATATGGGATAGGCGGCGGGAACAAATGGAGGCTATGCATGAAATGTGTTCCTTGTTGCAGTTTCCTCATATTACAAGTCGCATGTCTGTGTTAGTCACCTCTAGTGACTCGGGCAGATGGTGCTCGTAAACCTGGGAAGGCCGACCATCTAAGGGCAGAATCCCCCGACAGAAAAGATCAACTGCTGCCTTGCAGGAAGATTGGGGGACAATCAAAGGCTAAGGAAAGCAAACCTGAAAAAATGCTGGCTGAAATCGGATGCACTGGGCCACTGGCGCAGAACACAGTGCAACGTATTAACGGGTGTTCAGTCAGAGTGGATCTGACAGACTCTAATTGTGATGTTCTGTCTGTGGGGGCGATCACACACTTAGCCTGACAGCTGGCCTCATATGAGAGTCTGGAATCCTTACTCTGATTGAGTCCTGAACGCAGAGAGAGAGAGAGAGAGAACACCAGTAAGAACTCCAACAAGAACACCAACAAGAACACCAGTAAGAACTCCAACAAGAACACCAACAAGAACACCAGTAAGAACTCCAACAAGAACACCAACAAGAACACCAACAAGAATACTGACAAGAACACCAACAAGAACACCAACAAGAACTCCAACAAGAACACCAACAAGAATACTGACAAGAACACCAGCAAGAATACCAACAAGAACACCAACAAGAACACCAGTAAGAACTCCAACAAGAACACCAACAAGAATACTGACAAGAACACCAACAAGAATACCAACAAGAACTCCAACAAGAACACCAGTAAGAACTCCAACAAGAACACCAACAAGAACACCAACAAGAACACTGACAAGAACACCAACAAGAACACCAACAAAACACCAGTAAGAACTCCAACAAGAACACCAGTAAGAACTCCAACAAGAACACCAACAAGAACACCAACAAGAATACTGAAAAGAACACCAACAAGAATACCAACAAGAACACCAGTAAGAACTCCAACAAGAACTCCAACAAGAACTCCAACAAGAACACCAGTAAGAACTCCAACAAGAACTCCAACAAGAACTCCAACATGAACTCCAACAAGAACACCACAAGAACTCCAACAAGAACTCCAGTAAGAACTCCAACAAGAACTCCAGTAAGAACTCCAACAAGAACTCCAGTAAGAACTCCAACAAGAACTCCAACAAGAACACCAACAAGAATACTGACAAGAACACCAACAAGAATACTGACAAGAACACCAACAAGAACACCAGTAAGAACTCCAACAAGAACCCAACAAGAACACCAACAAGAATACTGACAAGAACACCAACAAGAATACTGACAAGAACACCAACAAGAATACCAACAAGAACACCAGTAAGAACTCCAACAAGAATACCAACAAGAACTCCAACAAGAACACCAGTAAGAACTCCAACAAGAACACCAACAAGAATACCAACAAGAACTCCAACAAGAACACCAGTAAGAACTCCAACAAGAACACCAACAAGAACACCAACAAGAATACTGACAAGAACACCAACATGAACACCAACAAGAATACTGACAAGAACACCAACAAGAACTCCAACAAGAACACCAGTAAGAACTCCAGCAAGAACATCGACAAGAACACCAGCAAGAGCACCGAGAATTACATAACGTGAGCAAGAGTTTCAGCATGAACGCGAACAAGAAATCCAACAAGAACACCAACAAGAACTCCGGCATGACGTATGAAACATGTTAACAGTATGAAGAGACACAACATTAACATAATTAAAGGCCAAAGGGCATATGAGAAGTTCCTACATAAACATAAAGGAATCATTTTACTCGGAGAGTGTCTTTCAGCGCGCTGCTCTTACCAGGAAGTCAAGAGGTGGAGTATGGGTATTCGTCCAGCGATGTGTGAGTATCAACGTGGAAAACAAGATATTGGACGCAGTCTAATTATTATATATTTTATAATTCCCTATAACATATAGGGTGTTTATAAAGTCTCACTACACTTGGTATCTAGGTCAATTTGAAAAAAAATGTTTATGACGTCATCACAATATGTGCTCAATAGTAAGTTCACTTGTTGCGACAGTTTTCTTAATGACTTGTCTGGACTTTTAAGGATTCTGTCTTGGATATCTAAACATATTTCATCATTCACAGCAGGCCTACCAGATCGTGGAGCATCTTCCACATTTCCAGTAGCAATAAACTTATTCAACAAATTTCATTGACAGTGGGAGCACATATTGTGATGACGTCATAAACATTTTTTTTTCAAATTGACCTAGATACCAAGTGTAGTGAGACTTTATAAACACCTGTATAAGCAAATCACTTAATCACAGTGGTAATCTAAGGTTAAAACGAAAAGAAATAGAAAGTAGAACACAAAGTAAAGAAACAAAGGACGTGATACTACACTCATAGACAGATGAACAGTTTAACATCAAGCAGGATAAGATCATTTATAACAACATAACCGTAAACACATCTGCTGGTAGATTACTAGGCAAACTCATCAATGATCGCGCTGACATTCATCTCAGTTAAGTGATGAGAAGGTGTACAGATTGGCTTTCTACGCGCACACATCATGAACAGTGAGCATGTAGTTGTTTATCACGTGATGTAAGCTGGCAACTCATTAGCCGTGTAGGTCTAGATGTTTATCGCCGGATGTAAGGTGGCGACTCATACTTTTTCTTCTTCTTTCGTTCCCCATTTGTCTTTTAGCGTCGAGGGAGATATAATTTGCGGTCTTTTACTCTTCTGTTGGCCTCTCTTGCTGTTGTGTTTCCTAGAGTTTGTAATATTCCACCAAACCGCCATTTTCGTGGTCGGCTCTTGGATCTGGTGTTCTCGCTACGTTAAGGGAAGGCTGGTGTTGTGTTTTGATCTTTCTGCCTTGTCACGTGGCCAACCATTTATCTGTTCTTTCTTTGTATCGTTTATGGCGTGAATTATTCCTAGTTTTTTTTTTCTCAGTTCTTCATTTCTGATTTTATTTCTCAGGCTGTTTCCTGTCATTCATCTAACACATTTCATCTCAGTAGTAGTTATTTTTCTTATTGTTCTTGTATCTGTGGTCCAGGTCTGGCATTGGTAGCACAACGTTGGGATGAAGATTGTATTGTAGAGTGTCCGTTTTGTCTCCAGAGTTATTTCCTTTTGGAATAATAGTGGGTGATAGCTGTTCCGATGATTTGACAAGCTTTGTTGCACCTTGAGTCTATTTCTATTGCTCGCAGTTGGTCGACTCATTAACGGTGTATGTCTAGATGTTTATCACGTGACGTGAGGTGGCGTTGTTATTGCACATTCAGAACGTATATCGTCGTGAACTATTTTAAATATTTTCATTTCGCCAATACTCTACGAAACATGAATGGACGTAAAATGCAAAACTATCAAATATTGAGCAGCTCTCATCGTAACTTGACAACATGACTCATGAATGCGTGGGAAGCATGGAGGGACAGTTTGGACCATATTGTCCATATGATGGGTGGTCTTTATACGTTTTTAGTTGCTTCGTAATTTGTATTAATCGACTCGGTATTAATAATATATTATATAACCCACATGCAATCCTGAAAAAATCTGGCCAGATGACAATGACCGGTAAACAGCAACTTTGTACCGATGAAGCCTCTATAGAAAGATGGATAGAATACTAGTACGTAACTAAATATATATATTCTTAAATGTTATTTACAGCCAGTCTTAACATATGGATGTGAATCATGGACAATAGGACAACAGACAAAAAAATAACTGGAGTCAGTGAGAATATGTGGTTTTACAGAAGAATGTTGAAAATACCAAGGACAGCTAAGAAGAGTAATGAAAACGTTCTGAAAGAGGTCAAAACAACAAGAGAGCTACTTTCCAATATCAGGAAGAAACAATCCTCATTTTTTTGGCCATGTAATGAGAAGAGAACAGCTGGAATATATTGTAACAACTGGAAAATTGAGGGACGAAGAGATAGAGGGAAGAAAAGAGAAAAAATACCAGACAGCTTAAGAGAATGGCTTGGCAGAAGGTCAATAACAGAAATGATAAATAACTGTCGCGATCGGGAGGCGAAGGCGCGCCTCCCAGCACCAGAGCTGGAAGTCGTCAGCGACCCACAGCTGATGGCTTGCGCCAGGATCGGTGAACCAAAACCATCCAGACCCTGCTCCACCTCTCCGCGGTGCCTCCAGTAACAGACTAACCTGTCTAGTCTGGCCAAGCGAGCAGGAATCGAAGAGGGAAGACAACCGGTACTAAAAATGTCGTGCTGAAATCGGATGTGCTGGGCCGAAAGGCGCAAATATAACAGTTATACTGCAAACCACAACACAACGCAGACACGTCCACTTAACGTCCTTTTAAGGACGGATGACGAAGAGGAATTCTACAGTCTACGAACACTCTAGAATACTTTAGTCATCGGGCGAACGCAAGCAAGCAAGCACTGTCGCGATCGAAAGTTGTGGAGAGACATGATAACCTACGCCATCAGGCCCGGTACTTGATGATGATGATCTAAATATCAGACTGACGAAGTCAGTAGGGATATATATATGTGTGCATGCCTGAGAAGTACAAGTGTTTACAGGAGAACTTCGATTGACAATAACATCCAGTAAAGTTCTAGTTCATGCGCATAAATTATTTTTTTGGAAAAAGGAATGCCCCGTTGAGCAATATTGCATTTTATTCGGTGATTCTTAAATTGTTATTAGAAGACCCCAATTGTAGATAAAAGGGAAAGAAATAGAGGGTAAGGTCCTAACCTAAATATTAAACCTAAATCTAAACGCAAACCTTAAACCCTAAACTCAGAAGCTAACCCCAAACCATAAGCCAAAAACCCAAACCATAAGCCAAAAACCCAAACCCGAAGCCCAAACCCCAAATTACGCCCTAAACCCTACCAGAACCCAACCCAAACCCAAACCCTAAACTTCAAACCTAAACCCAAACAGCAAACTTCAAACCCTAAACCCGAATCCTAACCCAAACCCTAGACCCAAACCATAAACCCAAACACTAAACCCAAACAGTAAACCTAAAACCCTAAACCCAAACAGCAAACTTCAAACCCTAAACCCGAACTCTAAACCCAAACCCTAGACCCAAACCATAAACCCAAACCTTAAACCCAAACCCTACACCCAAACAGTAAACTTCAACCTAAACCCGAACCCGAACCCTAACCCAACCCTAAACCAAAACCATAACATAAACCCTAGACCCAAACCACAAATCCAAACCTAAACCCAAACCTTAAACCCAAACAGTAAACCTCAAACCTTAACCCAAACAGTAAACCTCAAACCCTAAACCCAAACAGTAAACCTCCAACCCTAAACCCAAACAGTAAACATCAAACCCTAAACTTCAAACCTAAACCCAAACAGTACATTTCAAACCCTAAACTTTAAACCCTAAACCAAAACAGTAAACTTCAAACCCTAAACCCAAACAGTAAATTTCAAACCCTAAACTTTAAACCCTAAACCAAAACAGTAAACTTCAAACCCTAAACCCAAACATAAATTTCAAAACCCTAAACCCAAACAGTAAATTTCAAACCCTAAACTTTAAACCCTAAACCAAAACAGTAAATTTCAAACCCTAAACTTTAAACCCTAAACAAAACATTAAATTTCAAACCCTAAACTTCAAACCCTAAACCCAAACAGTAAATTTCAAACCTAAACTTTAAACCCTAAACCAAACAGTAAATTTCAAACCCTAAACTTCAAACCCTAAACCCAAACAGTAAATTTCAAACCCTAAACTTTAAACCCTAAACCAAAACAGTAAACTTCAAACCCAAAACCCAAACAGTAAACTTCAAACCCTAAACCCAAACAGTAAATTTCAAACCCTAAACTTTAAACCCTAAACCAAAACAGTAAACTTCAAACCCTAAACCCAAACAGTAAATTTCAAACCCCAAACTTTAAACCCTAAACATCAAACCCTAAACTTCAAACCCTAAACCCAAACAGTAAACTTCAAACCCTAAACCCAAACAGTAAATTTCAAACCCTAAACTTTAAACCCTAAACCAAAACAGTAAACATCAAACCTAAACTTCAAACCCTAAACCCAAACAGTAAACCTCAAACCCTAAACTTCAAACCCTAAACCCAAACAGTAAATCTCAACCCTAAACTTCAACCCTAAACCCAAACAGTAAATTTCAAACCCTAAACCCAAACAGTAAATTTCAAACCCTAAACTTTAAAACCTAAACCCAAACAGTAAACCTCAAACCCTAACTTTAAACCCTAACCCAAACAGTAAACCTCAAACCCTAAACCTCAAACCCTAAACCCAAACAGTAAACTTCAAACCCTAAACCCAAACAGTAAACTTCAAACCCTAAACTTTAAACCCTAAACCCAAACAGTAAACTTCAAACCCTAAACCCAAACAGTACATTTCAAACCCTAAACTTTAAACCCTAAACCAAAACAGTAAACTTCAACCCTAAACCCAAACAGTAAATTTCAAACCCTAAACTTTAAACCCTAAACCAAAACAGTAAACTTCAAACCCTAAACCCAAACAGTAAATTTCAAACCCTAAACCCAAACAGTAAATTTCAAACCCTAAACTTTAAACCCTAAACCAAAACAGTAAATTTCAAACCCTAAACTTTAAACCCTAAACCAAAACAGTAAATTTCAAACCCTAAACTTCAAACCCTAAACCCAAACAGTAAATTTCAAACCCTAAACTTTAAACCCTAAACCAAAACAGTAAATTTCAAACCCTAAACTTCAAACCCTAAACCCAAACAGTAAATTTCAAACCCTAAACTTTAAACCCTAAACCAAAACAGTAAACTTCAAACCCTAAACCAAAACAGTAAACTTCAAACCCTAAACCCAAACAGTAAATTTCAAACCCTAAACTTTAAACCCTAAACCAAACAGTAAACTTCAAACCCTAAACCCAAACAGTAAATTTCAAACCCTAAACTTTAAACCCTAAACATCAAACCCTAAACTTCAAACCCTAAACCCAAACAGTAAACTTCAAACCCTAAACCCAAACAGTAAATTTCAAACCCTAAACTTTAAAACCCTAAACCAAAACAGTAAACATCAAACCCTAAACTTCAAACCCTAAACCAAACAGTAAACCTCAAACCCTAAACTTCAAACCCTAAACCCAAACAGTAAACCTCAAACCCTAAACTTCAAACCCTAAACCCAAACAGTAAATTTCAAACCCTAAACCCAAACAGTAAACTTCAAACCCTAAACTTTAAACCCTAAACCCAAACAGTAAACCTCAAACCCTAACTTTAAACCCTAAACCCAAACAGTAAACCTCAAACCCTAAACCTCAAACCCTAAACCCAAACAGTAAACTTCAAACCCTAAACCCAAACAGTAAACTTCAAACCCTAAACTTTAAACCCTAAACCCAAACAGTAAACTTCAAACCCTAAACCCAAACAGTAACCTCAAACCCTAACTTTAAACCCTAAACCCAAACAGTAAACCTCAAACCCTAAACCTCAAACCCTAAACCCAAACAGTAAACTTCAAACCCTAAACCCAAACAGTAAACTTCAAACCCTAAACTTTAAACCCTAAACCCAAACAGTAAACCTCAAACCCTAAACTTTAAACCCTAAACCCAAACAGTAAACCTCAAACCCTAAACCTCAAACCCTAAACCTAAACAGTAATCTTCAAACCCTAAACCCAAAACAGTAAACTTCAAACCCTAAACCCAAAACAGTAAACTTCAAACCCTAAACACAAACAGTAAACTTCAAACCCTAAACTTCAAACCCTAAACCCAAAACAGTAAACTTCAAACCCTAAACCTAAACAGTAAACTTAAAACCTAAACTTTAAACCCTAAACCAAACAGTAAACTTCAAACCCTAACCCAAACAGTAAACCTCAAACCCTAAACTTTAAACCCTAAACCCAAACAGTAAACTTCAAACCCTAAACTTTAAACCCTAAACCCAAACAGTAATCTTCAAACCTTAAACCCAAACAGTAAACTTCAACCCTAAACACAAACACTAAACCTCAAACCCTAAACTTCAAACCCTAAACCCAAACAGCAAACCTCAAACCCTAAACTTCAAACCCTAAACCCAAACTGTAAACTTCAAACCCTAAACCCAAAAAGTAAACCTCAAACCCTAAATTTCAAAACCCCAAACCCAAACAGTAAACCTCAAACCCTAAACCCAAACAGTAACCTCAAACCCTAAACTTCAAAACCTAAACCCAAACAGTAAACCTCAAACCCTAAACCCAGAAGTCAATCCTTAAACTTAAAATCATAAACCCAAACAGTAAACCACAAACCCTAAACCCAAAGCCAAAGCCCAGAACTCAAACCTTAAACTTCAAACCCTAAACCCAAATAGTAAACTTTAAACTCTAAACCTAAACAGTAAAACTCTAACCCTAACCCACACCCTAAACCTCAAACCCTAAAACCCAAACAGTAAACCTCAAACTCTAAACCCAAACAGTAAACCACAAACCCTAAACTTAAAACCCTAAACCCAAACAGTAAACCTCAAACCTTAAACCCTAAACTCAGAAGCTAAACCCAAACCATAAGCCCAAAACCCAAACCCGAAGCCCAAACCCCAAAGCTCACGCCCTAAACCCGAACCAGAACCCTCAACCCAACCCCAAACCCTAAACTTCAAACCCTAAACCCAAACAGCAAACTTCAAACCCTAAACCCGAATCCTAAACCCAAACCCTAGACCCAAACCATGAACCCAAACCCTAAACTTCAAACACTAAACCCAAACAGTAAACCTAAAACCCTAAACCCAAACAGTAAACTTCAAACCCTAAACCCGAACTCTAAACCCAAACCCTAGACCCAAACCATAAACCCAAACCCTACACCCAAACAGTAAACTTCAACCCTAAACCCGACCCGAACCTAAACCCAACCCTAAACCAAAACCATAAACATAAACCCTAGACCCAAACCACAAATCCAAACCTTAAACCCAAACCTTAAACCCAAACAGTAAACCTCAAACCTTAAACCCAAACAGTAAACCTCAAACCCTAAACCCAAACAGTAAACCTCCAACCCTAAACCCAAACAGTAAACATCAAACCCTAAACTTCAAACCCTAAACCCAAACAGTACATTTCAAACCCTAAACTTTAAACCCTAAACCAAAACAGTAACTTCAAACCTAAAACCAAACAGTAAATTTCAAACCCTAAACTTTAAACCCTAAACATCAAAACCCTAAACTTCAAACCCTAAACCCAAACAGTAAACTTCAAACCCTAAACCCAAACAGTAAATTTCAAACCCTAAACTTTAAACCCTAAACCAAAACAGTAAACATCAAACCCTAAACTTCAAACCCTAAACCCAAACAGTAAACCTCAAACCCTATACTTCAAACCCTAAACCAAAACAGTAAACTTCAAACCCTAAACCCAAACAGTAAACCTCAAACCCTAAACTTCAAACCCTAAACCCAAACAGTAAATTTCAAACCCTAAACCCAAACAGTAAATTTCAAACCCTAAACTTTAAACCCTAAACCCAAACAGTAAACCTCAAACCCTAACTTTAAACCCTAAACCCAAACAGTAAACCTCAAACCCTAACTTTAACCCTAAACCCAAACAGTAAACCTCAAACCCTAAACCTCAAACCCTAAACCCAAACAGTAAACTTCAAACCCTAAACCCAAACAGTAAACTTCAAACCCTAAACTTTAAACCCTAAACCCAAACAGTAAACTTCAAACCCTAAACTTTAAACCCTAAACCCAAACAGTAAACCTCAAACCCTAAACTTTAAACCCTAAACCCAAACAGTAAACCTCAAACCCTAAACCTCAAACCCTAAACCTAAACAGTAAACTTCAAACCCTAAACCCAAAACAGTAAACTTCAAACCCTAAACCAAAACAGTAAACTTCAAACCCTAAACCCAAACAGTAAACTTCAAACCCTAAACTTCAAACCCTAAACCCAAAACAGTAAACTTCAAACCCTAAACCCAAACAGTAAACTTCAAACCCTAACTTTAAACCCTAAACCCAAACAGTAAACTTCAAACCCTAAACCCAAACAGTAAACCTCAAACCCTAAACTTTAAACCCTAAACCCAAACAGTAAACTTCAAACCCTAAACTTTAAACCTTAAACCCAAACAGTAATCTTCAAACCCTAAACCCAAACAGTAAATTTCAAACCCTAAACACAAACACTAAACCTCAAACCCTAAACTTCAAACCCTAAACCCAAACAGCAAACCTCAAACCCTAAACTTCAAACCCTAAACCCAAACTGTAAACTTCAAACCCTAAACCCAAAAAGTAAACCTCAAACCCTAAACCCAAACAGTAAACCTCAAACCCTAAACCCAAACAGTAAACCTCAAACCCTAAACTTCAAACCCTAAACCCAAACAGTAAACCTCAACCCTAAACCCAGAAGTCAATCCTTAAACTTAAAATCATAAACCCAAACAGTAAACCACAACCCTAAACCAAAGCCTAAGCCCAGAACTCAAACCTTAGACTTCAAACCCTAAACCCAAATAGTAAACTTTAAACCCTAAACCTAAACAGTAAAACTCTACCCTAAACCCACACCCTAAACCTCAAACCCTAAAACCCAAACAGTAAACCTCAAACTCTAAACCCAAACAGTAAACCACAAACCCTAAACTTAAAACCCTAAACCCAAACAGTAAACCTCAAACCTTAAACCCAAACTCTAAGCCCAGAACTCAAAACTTAAACTTCAAATAATAAACCCAAGCCCTAAACCCGAACCCTAACCCTGAACACAAACAGTAAACTTCAAACCTTAAACCCGAACCCTAAACCCAAAACCTAAAACTCAAATACTAAACCGAAACCCTAAACCTCAAACCCTAAATCAAAACCCTAACCTCAAACCCTAAACCTCAAACCCTAAACCCAAAATACAAACTTCAAACCCTAAACCTCAAACCCTAACTTCAAAGCCTAAACCTCAAACCCTAAACCTCAAACCCTAAACCCAAACCCT
Source organism: Megaustenia siamemsis (assembly GCA_032433765.1). Lineage (NCBI taxonomy): Eukaryota > Metazoa > Mollusca > Gastropoda > Stylommatophora > Ariophantidae > Megaustenia > Megaustenia siamemsis. Next base: position 6,554,114 of record JAVIAB010000156.1, on the reverse strand, counting down.
AAACCTCAAACCGTAAACCCAAGCAGTAAACCTAAAACCTTAAACCCAAACCTTAAGCTCAGAACTCAAACCTTAAACTTCAAATTATAAACCCAAACCCTAAACCCCAATCCTAAACCCAAACCCTAAACACAAACAGTAAACTTTAAACCCTAAACCCGAACTCTAAACCCAAACCCTAAACCTTAAATACTAAACCCAAACCTTAAACCTCAAACCCTAAACCTCAAACAATAAACCTCAAACCCTAAACCCAAACCCTAACCTCAAACCCTAAATCGAAAATCTAAACTTCAAACCCTAAAGCTCAAACCCTAAACTTCAGACCCTAGACCTCAAACCCTAAACCTCAAGCCCTAAAATTCAAACCCTAAACCCAAACCCTAAACCCAAACCCTAAACCTCAAACCCTAAACCCAAACCCTAAACCTCAAACCCTAAACCCCAAACCCTAAACCTCAAACCCTAAATTTCAAACCCTAAACCCAAAACCTAAACCTCTAACACTAAACGTTAAAACCTAAATATCAAACCCTAAACCCAAATCCTCAACTTCAAACCCTCAACGTCAAACCCTAAACCCAAAACCTTAAACCTCAAATCCTAAACCCAAACCATAAACCTTAAACCCTAAACCCAAACCTTAAACATCAAACCCTAAACCCAAACCCTAAACCTCAAACCCTAAACCCATACCCTAAACCTCAAACCCTAAACTCAAACCCTAAATCTCAAACCTTAAACCCAAACCCTAAACCCAAACCCTAAACATAAAACTCTAAACCCAAACCCTAAACCTCAAACCCTAAACCCAAACCCTAAACCTCAAACCTTAAACCCAAACCCTAAACCTCAAACGCTAAACCCAAACCCTAAACCCAAACCCTAAACCTCAAACCCTAAACCCCAAACCTAAACCTCAAACCCTAAATCCAAACCTTAAATTTCAAACCCTAGACCAAAAAGCTAAACCCCAAACGATAAACCAAAAACCCAAACCCTAAACCCAAACCCCAAACCCTAAACCCAAACACTTAATCCAAACCCTGAACCTATAGCTCTAAACCCTAACATAATTTGTAGTGTGTTAGAACCGCTGTAGTTTTGTTGTGACGCGAAATTAAGGGGAGATCACTCGTTCTCTGAAATAATTGATGTGCTCAAACAAGGAAATAAATGAACATGCACCAAACACATGCTGTAGACACATCCTAGACATCTCAAACATGAACTAACATCCACCAAACACATGCTGTAGACACATCCTAGACATCTCAAACATGAACTAACATCCATAAACACATGCTACAGACACATCCTATATATCTCAAACATAAACTAACATCCACCAAACACATGCTGTAGACACATCCTAGACATCTCAAACATGAACTAACATCTCAAACATGAACTAACATCCACCAAACACATGCTGTAGACACATTCCAGACATCTCAAACATGAACTAACATTCACCAAACACATGCTGTAGACACATTCCAGACAACTCAAACATGAACTAACATCTCAAACACGAACTAACATCTCAAACATGAACTAACATCCACCAAACACATGTTGTAGACACATTCCAGACATCTCAAACATGAACTAACATTCACCAAACACATGCTGTAGACACATCCTAGACATCTCAAACATGAACTAACATCTCAAACATGAACTAACATCTCAAACATGAACTAACATCCACCAAACACATGTTGTAGACACATTCCAGACATCTCAAACATGAACTAACATCCACCAAACACATGTTGTAGACACATTCCAGACATCTCAAACATGAACTAACATTCACCAAACACATGTTGTAGACACATTCCAGACATCTCAAACATGAACTAACATCCACCAAACACATGTTGTAGACACATTCCAGACATCTCAAACATGAACTAACATTCACCAAACACATGTTGTAGACACATTCCAGACATCTCAAACATGAACTAACATCCACCAAACTCATGTTGTAGACACATTCCAGACATCTCAAACATGAACTAACATTCACCAAACACATGCTGTAGACACATCCTAGACATCTCAAACATGAACTGACATCTCAAACATGAACTAACATCTCAAACATGAACTAACATCTCAAACATGAACTAACATCTCAAGCAAGTGTTAAATCATAGGTCCAGACATTGGATCAGCACAAAGACGCACAAACCATTTTCCCAGAAACACCCACCGTTTAACGGCTTGATCACATATCTTGGCCGACAGTCCAGGCAAAGATAATTCCCCAGGGTACGGTCAAAAATCAAAGAGAGTAGGATCAGAAATAAGACGGAGCGAGAACCTAGAAGAACGAACACGAATTAATGACATCACAGCCCCCGCCATTGAATATATAAAGAAACAACATATAAAATGGTTTGGCCACGTGACAAGGCAGAAAGATCAAAACACAACACAACGAGCTTTCAGCAAACGTTGTGAAAATACCAGACCCAAGGGTCGACCACGGAAAAGATGGATGGATGGAATATTAGAAGCACTAGGAAACGTAACAGCAGCAGAGACGAACAGAAGAGCAAAAGACCGAAAATTATATCTCCCCTCGACGCTGAAAGGCAGATGAGGATAGAAAGAGGAAGAAGAAGATAGACGCACAATAATCTGTTTCCAGAGAAAGATGGAAGACTTTAAGACAGTGGTAGACAACATGAAAGTTAACCCCACGACCCAGAATATTCAGGAGCTGGCTGGGCAAGACGCGTTATACATCATTTGTGTTCGCTGGCGGGATACCTTAACTGTGCGTGCAATTGATGGGAAGAGAAAACGGTCGGCGTTTGCAAATGTCTCTAGCTCAATGAAATGTCCACAGCAAATCAACTGTCTCTAGCTCAATGAAATGTCCACAGCAAATCAAATGTCTCTAGCTCAATGAAATGTCCACAGCAAATCAAATGTCTCATATACGCCCATATGTTCTGTGCCATGCTGTCTTATTTGTTTAAGGAGATTACACATCTGCACCATCAAACATAATCCTTGTACTTTAGATCTCGCTAGCACTAGCTTTATGAAGAGATGTGTATTTGTGAATTTTATAAATAGTTATTATCATTTGGAAAAAGAGATCGCGGACGACAAAGAGAGAAGAAACTAGATAGCTTGATGTCATGGTATGTGAAAACAATCAACAGAATTGATACGATGTACTGTGGATAGAGAATTGTGGACGGACATGATCGCCTACGCCAGCCGGTAATTCACATAATGATGATGATGATTGTCATTTTTTGTGTGCCAGTTGGCCTAGTTAAACATCATTTGGCCTAATTATACATCAGTTCGTCCAATTAAACATCAGTTCGTCCAAATAAACTTCATTTGGTCGAAATAAACATCAGTTGGCCTAATAAACATCAATTGGCCAAATCTAATATTTTCCTAGAACAACTACATTTTGAGTGAAGAGTATTAACATCACACTCGTACGGGGGGTAAAGTTGGGGAGGAAGTACTTCGGATATCATTGTAGTAAATGATACAGACACGGTGTGGCAGGAGATAAAGAAGATCATTATAGTAAATGATACAGACACGGTGTGGCAGGTGATAAAGAAGATCATTGTAGTAAATGATACAGACACGGTGTGGCAGGAGATAAAGGAGATCATTGTAGTAAATGATACAGACACGGTGTGGCAGGAGATAAAGAAGATCATTGTAGCAAATGATACAGACACGGTGTGGCAGGAGATAAAGAAGATCATTATAGTAAATGATACAGACACGGCGTGACAGGAGATAAAGAAGATCATTATAGTAAATGATACAGACACTGCGTGACAGGAGATAAAGAAGATCATTATAGTAAATGATACAGACACTGCGTGACAAGAGATAAAGAAGATCATTATAGTAAATGATACAGACACGGTGTGGCAGGAGATAAAGAAGATCATTATAGTAAATTATACAGACACGGTGTGGCAGGTGATAAAGAAGATCATTGTAGTAAATGATACAGACACGGTGTGGCAGGAGATAAAGGAGATCATTGTAGTAAATGATACAGACACGGTGTGGCAGGTGATAAAGAAGATCATTGTAGTAAATGATACAGACACGGTGTGGCAGGTGATAAAGAAGATCATTGTAGTAAATGATACAGACACGGTGTGGCAGGAGATAAAGAACACCAACAAGAACACCAACAAGAATACTGACAAGAACACCAACAAGAATACCAACAAGAACACCAGTAAGAACACCAACAAGAACACCAACAAGAATACTGACAAGAACACCAACAAGAATATCAACAAGAACACCAGTAAGAACTCCAACAAGAACTCCAACAAGAACTCCAATAAGAACACCAGTAAGAACTCCAACAAGAACTCCAACAAGAACTCCAACAAGAACTCCAACAAGAACTCCAACAAGAACTCCAACAAGAACTCCAACAAGAACTCCAACAAGAACTCCAACAAGAACACCAGTAAGAACTCCAACAAGAACTCCAACAAGAACTCTAACAAGAACTCCAACATGAACTCCAACAAGAACTCCAACAAGAACTCCAACAAGAACTCCAACATGAACTCCAACATGAACTCCAACAAGAACTCCAACAAGAACACCAACAAGAACTCCAACAAGAACTCCAGTAAGAACTCCAACAAGAACTCCAACATGAACTCCAACATGAACTCCAACAAGAACTCCAACAAGAACACCAACAAGAACTCCAACAAGAACTCCAGTAAGAACTCCAACAAGAACTCCAACAAGAACACCAACAAGAATACTGACAAGAACACCAACAAGAATACTGACAAGAACACCAACAAGAACACCAGTAAGAACTCCAACAAGAACACCAACAAGAACACCAACAAGAATACTGACAAGAACACCAACAAGAATACTGACAAGAACACCAACAAGAATACCAACAAGAACACCAGTAAGAACTCCAACAAGAATACCAACAAGAACTCCAACAAGAACACCAGTAAGAACTCCAACAAGAACACCAACAAGAATACCAACAAGAACTCCAACAAGAACACCAGTAAGAACTCCAACAAGAACACCAACAAGAACACCAACAAGAATACTGACAAGAACACCAACATGAACACCAACAAGAATACTGACAAGAACACCAACAAGAACTCCAACAAGAACACCAGTAAGAACTCCAGCAAGAACATCGACAAGAACACCAGCAAGAGCACCGAGAATTACATAACGTGAGCAAGAGTTTCAGCATGAACGCGAACAAGAAATCCAACAAGAACACCAACAAGAACTCCGGCATGACGTATGAAACATGTTAACAGTATGAAGAGACACAACATTAACATAATTAAAGGCCAAAAGGGCATATGAGAAGTTCCTACATAAACATAAAGGAATCATTTTACTCGGAGAGTGTCTTTCAGCGCGCTGCTCTTACCAGGAAGTCAAGAGGTGGAGTATGGGTATTCGTCCAGCGATGTGTGAGTATCAACGTGGAAAACAAGATATTGGACGCAGTCTAATTATTATATATTTTATAATTCCCTATAACATATAGGGTGTTTATAAAGTCTCACTACACTTGGTATCTAGGTCAATTTGAAAAAAAATGTTTATGACGTCATCACAATATGTGCTCAATGGTAAGTTCACTTGTTGCAACAGTTTTCTTAATGACTTGTCTGGACTTTTAAGGATTCTGTCTTGGATATCTAAACATATTTCATCATTCACAGCAGGCCTACCAGATCGTGGAGCATCTTCCACATTTCCAGTAGCAATAAACTTATTCAACAAATTTCATTGACAGTGGGAGCACATATTGTGATGACGTTATAAACATTTTTTTTTCAAATTGACCTAGATACCAAGTGTAGTGAGACTTTATAAACACCCTGTATAAGCAAATCACTTAATCACAGTGGTAATCTAAGGTTAAAACGAAAAGAAATAGAAAGTAGAACACAAAGTAAAGAAACAAAGGACGTGATACTACACTCATAGACAGATGAACAGTTTAACATCAAGCAGGATAAGATCATTTATAACAACATAACCGTAAACACATCTGCTGGTAGATTTACTAGGCAAACTCATCAATGATCGCGCTGACATTCATCTCAGTTAAGTGATGAGAAGGTGTACAGATTGGCTTTCTACGCGCACACATCATGAACAGTGAGCATGTAGTTGTTTATCACGTGATGTAAGCTGGCAACTCATTAGCCGTGTAGGTCTAGATGTTTATCGCCGGATGTAAGGTGGCGACTCATACTTTTTCTTCTTCTTTCGTTCCCCATTTGTCTTTTAGCGTCGAGGGGAGATATAATTTGCGGTCTTTTACTCTTCTGTTGGCCTCTCTTGCTGTTGTGTTTCCTAGAGTTTGTAATATTCCACCAAACCGCCATTTTCGTGGTCGGCTCTTGGATCTGGTGTTCTCGCTACGTTAAGGGAAGGCTGGTGTTGTGTTTTGATCTTTCTGCCTTGTCACGTGGCCAAACCATTTATCTGTTCTTTCTTTGTATCGTTTATGGCGTGAATTATTCCTAGTTTTTTTTTTCTCAGTTCTTCATTTCTGATTTTATTTCTCAGGCTGTTTCCTGTCATTCATCTAACACATTTCATCTCAGTAGTAGTTATTTTTCTTATTGTTCTTGTATCTGTGGTCCAGGTCTGGCATTGGTAGCACAACGTTGGGATGAAGATTGTATTGTAGAGTGTCCGTTTTGTCTCCAGAGTTATTTCCTTTTGGAATAATAGTGGTGATAGCTGTTCCGATGATTTGACAAGCTTTGTTGCACCTTGAGTCTATTTCTATTGCTCGCAGTTGGTCGACTCATTAACGGTGTATGTCTAGATGTTTATCACGTGACGTTGTTATAGTGTGACTCAGTCATGGGCGATAATGGAAGAATAGAAGAATATGACGATAGACAGAAGAATAAAAGAATGATGCGATGACGATGTGAGGTAGGATAGTTTTAGGCGGCGTAGAAAAGACAATCTTCAGAGGATTAGCAAGGAGACGTTAAGTCTACCCAACTCAGTCGCTGAGTCGTAATCAACTTGAAGATTACCAGTGAAAGACGCACAGATGTCCAGTCTGAAGCTTGTAAGTTATGTAACGCGACGAAGGGGCGATAAGCTCCAGTCGCGCAGGTGTGGACACGGAGTAGAGTAGCACTAAGACTAGACCGGAAACTCTTATATCGGCAGACGCCTTGAAGTCCAGAGAAGACCTGAGATGAAAGCGGACAATTAAACTGCCCCGCGTAAACAAAGGGCCAAGGGAGGAGTTATGTTGTAGGTTTTTAGTTGTGGGAAAAGGTTTGAGAAGATTGACAGGTTGTCGATTAAAGCAATAAGACTATGGACATGGTCAAGAAAGGCGGAGTTAAGAAGTAGTGACGGTCAACAGACGTAGGTTAGGCTTTATCAGTGGTCGGGGGGTGTGGTCACCGGGGACTTAACGCTGAGACCCTGGGAACTAGAGATTGCCAGAATGCTTTGGCGAGGGGCAGTAGCTAGAGCAACACTAAGAAGCCAGGGCTTGACTGAAACAGACGATCGGCCAGAGACTCAGAGACATTCAGCTACAGTCGGCCAGACTCAGTGAGACTTTACTGAACTTGAAACAAGAACACGACAAGAACTTAAGTTGGACTTATACAATTGAAATAATTCGTTTAGAGGATTGGTGATACGTATTGGACTTAGATATATAATAGTTGAAGGAAGTCCAACTGTGTAACTATGAGTCGAGTCAAGATACTAGTTCCTCAGAACTATCAGGCAGAGACACGCAGATATTAACAAAGAACACTATACGGTCACAAAAGTTATTTGACAATTCATCATCGCCGATAGGCTATGTCAAATAACGACATTTTGTAAAACCACACACATGAAGTCACTAATAAAGACTGTTTATACTTGTTCAAAGGATGATGAGTTATATGTGTGTGTCGATGAAAGAACAAGTAGTAAGTTACAAAGAAATCAGATAGAGACCCTGGAACATTGATATACCTTTCTGGTGCCGTGACCAGGATTTTATTCTTTTAAAGAAGGACCTGGAAGAAAAAAAAAAGTAAGAATTTTCTCTTAACCAACTCTGACGTCCATCTACGCACTTCCAGCGTAAACCTACGCACTTCCAGCGTAAACCTACATACTTACAGCAACGAGTGCCACCGAGCAGCCAAGAAATTATAAGAAAAACACTATATTTACTATACAGAACACATTGTGAAAAAAACACTAGAGAAGCTGTCAGTTCGCGACTTTTTACTATTCCGGAGGTGAAAGATTATTTGTGTTTGAAATAAATGTGAAATGCATCGGAGAGCAAAGATAGACAGAGAGAACCGTATGTGAAAACTGAAGTCCACTTGAGAACCTGAAAAAAAAGACTAAGTAGTTAATTATTGTTTTAAATTAGTATATTATTGTGTAGTTGTTAGGATGTTACATAAGTGTGTTAGGTATTCCAGGACTTCAGAAGCATGTAAGTTGGATTTTTCTTATACATTTTAGAGATTCATTTGATATGTTGAACAATGTTAGTGTGAAGTAAAAAGTTTTTTTCTTGAGTGTTAGTGGAAGATCGTAGAAATTCTTTGACTGATCTAAACGTGTGTGCGTGTGTATGTTGCTTGCGAATCAGTATTATTTTTTAATTAAATAGTTATCAAGATGAAGAGAGCCATGACTCCCACGTTGCAGACCCTGCAAGAAATTAGTAGAGTCATCACCGGTTTAGAAAATAGTTTTAGACAGCAAGAAGTGAGTGCCAGTATCTCAAATTACTCTGGCGATCCATCCAAGTTCAGACAATGGATGGCAGAAATTGAAAAGTATGCTCTCATTTTTCCTATAAATGAGGAAGACAAGAAATTAATAGCTTTTAAAACAAGTAGAGGCGAAGTATCTGACTTCATCCAGAGAAGGCTAAAGAATGAACCTTCAAGTAGAGGCGAAGTATCTGACTTCATCCAGAGAAGGCTAAAGAGTGAACCTTCAAGTAGAGGTGAAGTATCTGACTCATCCAGAGAAGGCTAAAGAATGAACCTTCAAGTAGAGGCGAAGTATCTGACTTCATCCAGAGAAGGCTAACGAGTGAACCTTCAAGCACATGGAAGTCCCTCCAGATAGAATTAAAAACTAGGTATGCTGCTGTAGGAGATGCCTACACTGCTTTCATACTTTTGAGGAAGTTTAAACAAGAAAGAGGAGAGACAATAACTGCATACAGTAATAGACTTTTAGAGCTAGCAGAGGAATCTGGTTTAGATACTGACAGTTTTGGTAGACAATTAATAGAGACTTTTATAGATGGACTAATATCCACAGATCTAAAACTACACTTAGCGAGGCTGAACCCTGAGACGCTAGATGAAGCGATTAATATCTCTATTAAAGAAATCGGGTTCATGAAGAAATTGAATTTAAACCTACCTGAAGAAAGCCCAACCATCAGTGAATGGTTTAATAAAAGAAAAATAGTAGAAAAGCCTAGGGAAGTTAATCAAGCGAGTAATAGATGGAGAAATAAGGGACGACTAGGTGAATTGAGTAAAGAAATATATGCAGTGAGAAGGGAAACAAGGCATTTTCACGGAAGAAGATTACCACCCCAGGAATCTAGGTGGAGATGGAAGGACAAAAGACATGCTGGACGTAAGAGCTATGAAATAAATAGTGTAGACAGGATTGAAATGAATAAAGTGAATTGTAAATCAAAAGTTGGGCACAGCATGTTAATCAAACACCCAGGCGTGGTTGGCAAGATCCCTCTGGAGTCAAAGAGAAGCGCGCAACCAAGCACGTGGATGCGAGAACGACCAAGTGGTCCAAATCAAACGGCCCAAACATCAAGACAAACAGACTGTCTAGCCTGAAACAAAACAAATTAATCAGAAAGGAGAATGAATTAGAGGGAATGGAACATAATTTAGAAGATAAGTCGAGTCATGCGATCAGCAATAAAAATGAATGTATGTTAGTGAGAATTAAAGAGACTGAGAACAGAATGATCGACAGTGCTACACAAACAGAAGGTACTGATAGAGAAGTATTGGTGACACAGGTTAGCTGCGCACAAACACAGACTGTAGAGGTTAGAGGACAAACTAAACATAACGATAAAATAACACAAACGAGGGAGGTGAAGAAACAATTTAGAGACGCCTGTGTGGCTACAAACATCCTAGAAGATGTGATATCAAGAAAAGATGCCGAGATAAGAATTATGGAAAAGAGAAGTGAAAGAGATGAGTTGATGCTGTTAGAGCTGAAAGACAAAGTAGATAGGCTAGAGTGCAAAAACAAGTGTCTAAAAACAAGAATTAAAGAGCTTGAAGCACTTGAAGAACAAAAGGCTGAGACTGACAGACACAGTGTATGTATGAGTCGAGAAGTCGATGAGATGAAAGCACAGAATAGCCAACTTTTAGGTGAAGTCAAAGTGTCCAAGGATTTAGTTGTAACTTTAAGAAAGGAGAAATCAGAAGTAGATGACAAAGTAAAGAACCTAATACGAGAGAAGTCTGACTTAGAGGAAGAGGTAGCGTCTCTAAGGCGAAAGAAAACTACTACAGAAAATTTGAAGAAGGAAAACGAAAAAGGGAAACTTGATAGGATAGAACGCAACAGTGATACAAATAGTGTAGAGGTTGTAAGTAAAAGTGCTGAGAAGAAAATTAACGAACTTGCAGTGTTTCATGCATTAGAGAAAGCAGCTGATAAATATGCGCGTGAAATGGACAAGGAATTAGAGGATATGGCAGATGGGGTAAAAGGTAGCAAGAAACGTCCTGAAACTGACAGATTGCCTACAATACGAGAAAGGAGGGTTGCTGCCATAAATAAAGAGTTTGAAAAAAAGCAGATAGAAAAAGCTGAGCAAGTGAAATTTTGGCCTTTGGGAACCCCAGAACGCGATTCCATTATCGCTGAAAGAAGAAGAAAAGACGATGAAAGAGTCAAAGTAGACCTGCATTTTGCCATACGATTGGGACGACAGCAAGAGTTTGTTGACCACCAGAAAGGAATAGACAGGGGCAACAGATTCAGAGAAGATGATAGGTCAGAAATAGGAGACCTGGCAACCACTAGTGATGGGAGAGATACAAGATACAAACAGAGGAAAAGTAACCATTTTAAGTGGTAGCCATGTTAACATCGGTTTGATTAAGATTATACAGGTTGAGGGAAGTAAAGTAAGCCCGTCAGTAAAGAGAATGAGAAGAGATATAAATTAGTCATAGAATCAGCCCCAGAAGGTGACAAGATGTCACAATTGAGTTTTCTTGCTATTTCATAGTTTGGATGTTGTAACTAATAAGGTGTATGAGTCTACTAACTTTTAGACAAATTCTATATGTAATATGTCAATGTGCACTGAATGATGAGTATGAGTCTGTAAATGTACTGTTGCCTTAATGAGGAGACAGAACTATATGTATGAAGATGTTAGTGAGTCACCTGAAGTAAACAAACAAAATGGTAGCCATGTTTACATCGGTTTAAAAAGTTTGAGTAGAGTTATGAGAACTCAGAATTTACAGAAAATAGAGTATTCATGGAGAGAAAAACATAGGGAACTAAGAAGAGAGAGTCAGTGACCCGAGATGGAGAGATTCTATGAGTTATATAGGAATTCCAAGTGTGGAACAGCACGGTGAGATGTACAGATGTGTGTATGAAGTGTGTTGTGGATATTTTCTTATGTAAGTCTAGACAGATTAGATTCTCTATCAAGTTTAAGTCATAATTTTGATTGCTATGTGTTTGTGATTACTTCTATGCTTCAATGTTCGGTCTGTCCAAGATTGTTGTGTGTATGATTTGAGGAGAAACATGTGAGATGCACATTTTTTAAAAAGACAATTTTATGAAAATGTAATTATATGTAGACGGAGAGAATTGCCTAAAATTTAGGAATATGTGGTGAGAGAGAACACATAAGAAGACTTTCGACCCGACAAGAGTGGACCAGTAAATTAAGCCTGTGGCTAAGAGGTTCTGTAAGAAATCGTATTGCTATGCAGACAACTTTATTAGCAGTGCCAGAAGAGCACGTGTTCAGGGAGAATAAGAGAACAGAGTAGACGGGTCTTGTTTCTTTTTCAGAACTGGCACAGATATGATGCCTAAGAAAGACTAAACACGTCTTATTAGACAATTAAGAGAGTACAGTGCGAAAGCCGATCGAGCCTTAAATATTTCAGAATTGATGTTTCCACAAAATGTTTTGCATACATGAGACACATGTTGTGTCGCAAAGATGTTCATTGAATGTCATGATATTGTTGTAGAATTATGAATGTTGTATATGTAAACACCAATTACAGAACCTACCAGTTTAAATTAATAGACGGAAAGAAATGTGGGTTAGACATAGACAAAACAGACGATGACCTCAATTTAGCTGGCCTACATTCAGGCTAGATCCAGAGTGACGTCACGTTAGTCAGAGGCTTCAAAGCAAAACAAAGTGGCATGGCAGAGCGATGTTGTAAGATGATTGTATACATGATGGATTTTTCTTTTGAGATTCCAGTTTATAGATGTTGAATTTGTATTTCTAATTGTTGTAATAATTGATGTACAATGAGAAAAAGGAAATTAGTTAGCCCATTAAGGAAGTAGAAAGAGAGCAGTCACACTATGTTTTTATTTTGAGTTAAATTGATCTATGAATATATCAATTCAACTGAAATGTTGAGGGAGATATATGTTATAGTGTGACTCAGTCATGGGCGATAATGGAAGAATAGAAGAATATGACGATAGACAGAAGAATAAAAGAATGATGCGATGACGATGTGAGGTAGGATAGTTTTAGGCGGCGTAGAAAAGACAATCTTCAGAGGATTAGCAAGGAGACGTTAAGTCTACCCAACTCAGTCGCTGAGTCGTAATCAACTTGAAGATTACCAGTGAAAGACGCACAGATGTCCAGTCTGAAGCTTGTAAGTTATGTAACGCGACGAAGGGGCGATAAGCTCCAGTCGCGCAGGTGTGGACACGGAGTAGAGTAGCACTAAGACTAGACCGGAAACTCTTATATCGGCAGACGCCTTGAAGTCCAGAGAAGACCTGAGATGAAAGCGGACAATTAAACTGCCCCGCGTAAACAAAGGGCCAAGGGAGGAGTTATGTTGTAGGTTTTTAGTTGTGGGAAAAGGTTTGAGAAGATTGACAGGTTGTCGATTAAAGCAATAAGACTATGGACATGGTCAAGAAAGGCGGAGTTAAGAAGTAGTGACGGTCAACAGACGTAGGTTAGGCTTTATCAGTGGTCGGGGGGTGTGGTCACCGGGGACTTAACGCTGAGACCCTGGAACTAGAGATTGCCAGAATGCTTTGGCGAGGGGCAGTAGCTAGAGCAACACTAAGAAGCCAGGGCTTGACTGAAACGGACGGTCGGCCAGAGACTCAGAGACATTCAGCTACAGTCGGCCAGACTCAGTGAGACTTTACTGAACTTGAAACAAGAACACGACAAGAACTTAAGTTGGACTTATACAATTGAAATAATTCGTTTAGAGGATTGGTGATACGTATTGGACTTAGATATATAATAGTTGAAGGAAGTCCAACTGTGTAACTATGAGTCGAGTCAAGATACTAGTTCCTCAGAACTATCAGGTAGAGACATGCAGATATTAACAAAGAACACTATACGGTCACAAAAGTTATTTGACAATTCATCATCGCCGATAGGCTATGTCAAATAACGACATTTTGTAAAACCACACACATGAAGTCACTAATAAAGACTGTTTATACTTGTTCAAAAGGATGATGAGTTATATGTGTGTGTCGATGAAAGAACAAGTAGTAAGTTACAAAGAAATCAGATAGAGACCCTGGAACAACGTGAGGTGGCGTTGTTATTGCACATTCAGAACGTATATCGTCGTGAACTATTTTAAATATTTTCATTTCGCCAATACTCTACGAAACATGAATGGACGTAAAATGCAAAACTATCAAATATTGAGCAGCTCTCATCGTAACTTGACAACATGACTCATGAATGCGTGGGAAGCATGGAGGGACAGTTTGGACCATATTGTCCATATGATGGGTGGTCTTTATACGTTTTTAGTTGCTTCGTAATTTGTATTAATCGACTCGGTATTAATAATATATTATATAACCCACATGCAATCCTGAAAAAAATCTGGCCAGATGACAATGACCGGTAAACAGCAACTTTGTACCGATGAAGCCTCTATAGAAAGATGGATAGAAATACTAGTACGTAACTAAATATATATATTCTTAAATGTTATTTACAGCCAGTCTTAACATATGGATGTGAATCATGGACAATAGGACAACAGACAAAAAAATAACTGGAGTCACTGGAGAATATGTGGTTTTACAGAAGAATGTTGAAAATACCAAGGACAGCTAAGAAGAGTAATGAAAACGTTCTGAAAGAGGTCAAAACAACAAGAGAGCTACTTTCCAATATCAGGAAGAAACAATCCTCATTTTTTTGGCCATGTAATGAGAAGAGAACAGCTGGAATATATTGTAACAACTGGGAAAATTGAGGGACGAAGAGATAGAGGGAAGAAAAGAGAAAAAAATACCAGACAGCTTAAGAGAATGGCTTGGCAGAAGGTCAATAACAGAAATGATAAATAACTGTCGCGATCGGGAGGCGAAGGCGCGCCTCCCAGCACCAGAGCTGGAAGTCGTCAGCGACCCACAGCTGATGGCTTGCGCCAGGATCGGTGAACCAAAACCATCCAGACCCTGCTCCACCTCTCCGCGGTGCCTCCAGTAACAGACTAACCTGTCTAGTCTGGCCAAGCGAGCAGGAATCGAAGAGGGAAGACAACCCGGTACTAAAAAATGTCGTGCTGAAATCGGATGTGCTGGGCCGAAAGGCGCAAATATAACAGTTATACTGCAAACCACAACACAACGCAGACACGTCCACTTAACGTCCTTTTAAGGACGGATGACGAAGAGGAATTCTACAGTCTACGAACACTCTAGAATACTTTAGTCATCGGGCGAACGCAAGCAAGCAAGCACTGTCGCGATCGAAAGTTGTGGAGAGACATGATAACCTACGCCATCAGGCCCGGTACTTGATGATGATGATCTAAATATCAGACTGACTTCGTCAGTAGGGATATATATATGTGTGCATGCCTGAGAAGTACAAGTGTTTACAGGAGAACTTCGATTGACAATAACATCCAGTAAAGTTCTAGTTCATGCGCATAAATTATTTTTTTGGAAAAAGGAATGCCCCGTTGAGCAATATTGCATTTTATTCGGTGATTCTTAAATTGTTATTAGAAGACCCCAATTGTAGATAAAAGGGAAAGAAATAGAGGGTAAGGTCCTAACCTAAATCCTAAACCTAAATCT
This sequence comes from Megaustenia siamemsis, assembly GCA_032433765.1. Lineage (NCBI taxonomy): Eukaryota > Metazoa > Mollusca > Gastropoda > Stylommatophora > Ariophantidae > Megaustenia > Megaustenia siamemsis. The sequence continues at coordinate 6,538,694 of JAVIAB010000156.1, read as the reverse complement.
AAACGCAAACCTTAAACCCTAAACTCAGAAGCTAAACCCAAACCATCAGCCAAAAACCCAACCCGAAGCCCAAACCCCAAAGCTTACGCCCTAAACCCGAACCAGAACCCTCAACCCAAACCCCAAACCCTAAACTTCAAACCCTAAACCCAAACAGCAAACTTCAAACCCTAAACCCGAATCCTAAACCCAAACCCTAGACCCAAACCATAAACCCAAACACTAAACCCAAACAGTAAACCTAAAACCCTAAACCCAAACAGCAAACTTCAAACCCTAAACCCGAACTCTAAACCCAAACCCTAGACCCAAACCATAAACCCAAACCTTAAACCCAAACCCTACACCCAAACAGTAAACTTCAACCCTAAACCCGAACCCTAAACCCAACCCTAAACCAAAACCATAAACATAAACCCTAGACCCAAACCACAAATCCAAACCTTAAACCCAAACCGTAAACCCAAACAGTAAACCTCAAACCTTAAACCCAAACAGTAAACCTCAAACCCTAAACCCAAACAGTAAACCTCCAACCCTAAACCCAAACAGTAAACATCAAACCCTAAACTTCAAACCCTAAACCCAAACAGTACATTTCAAACCCTAAACTTTAAACCCTAAACCAAAACAGTAAACTTCAAACCCTAAACCCAAACAGTAAATTTCAAACCCTAAACTTTAAACCCTAAACCAAAACAGTAAACTTCAAACCCTAAACCCAAACAGTAAATTTCAAACCCTAAACCCAAACAGTAAATTACAAACCCTAAACTTTAAACCCTAAAACAAAACAGTAAATTTCAAACCCTAAACTTTAAACCCTAAACCAAAACAGTAAATTTCAAACCCTAAACTTCAAACCCTAAATCCAAACAGTAAATTTCAAACCCTAAACTTTAAACCCTAAACCAAAACAGTAAATTTCAAACCCTAAACTTCAAACCCTAAACCCAAACAGTAAATTTCAAACCCTAAACTTTAAACCCTAAACCAAAACAGTAAACTTCAAACCCTAAACCCAAACAGTAAACTTCAAACCCTAAACCCAAACAGTAAATTTCAAACCCTAAACTTTAAACCCTAAACCAAAACAGTAAACTTCAAACCCTAAACCCAAACAGTAAATTTCAAACCCTAAACTTTAAACCCTAAACATCAAACCCTAAACTTCAAACCCTAAACCCAAACAGTAAACTTCAAACCCTAAACCAAACAGTAAATTTCAAACCCTAAACTTTAAACCCTAAACCAAAACAGTAAACATCAAACCCTAAACTTCAAACCCTAAACCCAAACAGTAAACCTCAAACCCTAAACTTCAAACCCTAAACCCAAACAGTAAACCTCAAACCCTAAACTTCAAACCCTAAACCCAAACAGTAAATTTCAAACCCTAAACCCAAACAGTAAATTTCAAACCTAAACTTTAAACCCTAAACCCAAACAGTAAACCTCAAACCCTAACTTTAAACCCTAAACTCAAACAGTAAACCTCAAACCCTAAACCTCAAACCCTAAACCCAAACAGTAAACTTCAAACCCTAACCCAAACAGTAAACTTCAAACCCTAACTTTAAACCCTAAACCCAAACAGTAAACTTCAAACCCTAAACCCAAACAGTACATTTCAAACCCTAAACTTTAAACCCTAAACTAAAACAGTAAACTTCAAACCCTAAACCCAAACAGTAAATTTCAAACCCTAAACTTTAAACCCTAAACCAAAACAGTAAACTTCAAACCCTAAACCCAAACAGTAAATTTCAAACCCTAAACCCAAACAGTAAATTTCAAACCCTAAACTTTAAACCCTAAACCAAAACAGTAAATTTCAAACCCTAAACTTTAAACCCTAAACCAAAACAGTAAATTTCAAACCCTAAACTTCAAACCCTAAACCCAAACAGTAAATTTCAAACCCTAAACTTTAAACCCTAAACCAAAACAGTAAATTTCAAACCCTAAACTTCAAACCCTAAACCCAAACAGTAAATTTCAAACCCTAAACTTTAAACCCTAAACCAAAACAGTAAACTTCAAACCCTAAACCCAAACAGTAAACTTCAAACCCTAAACCCAAACAGTAAATTTCAAACCCTAAACTTTAAACCCTAAACCAAAACAGTAAACTTCAAACCCTAAACCCAACAGTAAATTTCAAACCCTAAACTTTAAACCCTAAACATCAAACCCTAAACTTCAAACCCTAAACCCAAACAGTAAACTTCAAACCCTAAACCCAAACAGTAAATTTCAAACCCTAAACTTTAAACCCTAAACCAAAACAGTAAACATCAAACCCTAAACCTCAAACCCTAAACCCAAACAGTAAACCTCAAACCCTAAACTTCAAACCCTAAACCCAAACAGTAAACCTCAAACCCTAAACTTCAAACCCTAAACCCAAACAGTAAATTTCAAACCCTAAACCCAAACAGTAAACTTCAAACCCTAAACTTCAAACCCTAAACCCAAACAGTAAACCTCAAACCCTAACTTTAAACCCTAAACCCAAACAGTAAACCTCAAACCCTAAACCTCAAACCCTAAACCCAAACAGTAAACTTCAAACCCTAAACCCAAACAGTAAACTTCAAACCCTAAACTTTAAACCCTAAACCCAAACAGTAAACTTCAAACCCTAAACCCAAACAGTAAACCTCAAACCTAACTTTCAACCCTAAACCCAAACAGTAAACCTCAAACCCTAAACCTCAAACCCTAAACCCAAACAGTAAACTTCAAACCCTAAACCCAAACAGTAAACTTCAAACCCTAAACTTTAAACCCTAAACCCAAACAGTAAACCTCAAACCCTAAACTTTAAACCCTAAACCCAAACAGTAAACCTCAAACCCTAAACCTCAACCCTAAACCTAAACAGTAAACTTCAAACCCTAAACCCAAAACAGTAAACTTCAAACCCTAAACCCAAAACAGTAAACTTCAAACCCTAAACACAAACAGTAAACTTCAAACCCTAAACTTCAAACCCTAAACCCAAAACAGTAAACTTCAAACCCTAAACCTAAACAGTAAACTTAAAACCCTAAACTTTAAACCCTAAACCCAAACAGTAAACTTCAAACCCTAAACCAAAACAGTAAACCTCAAACCCTAAACTTTAAACCCTAAACCCAAACAGTAAACTTCAAACCCTAAACCTCAAACCCTAAACCCAAACAGTAATCTTCAAACCCTAAACCCAAACAGTAAACTTCAAACCCTAAACACAAACACTAAACCTCAAACCCTAAACTTCAAACCCTAAACCCAAACAGCAAACCTCAAACCCTAAACTTCAAACCCTAAACCCAAACTGTAAACTTCAAACCCTAAACCCAAAAAGTAAACCTCAAACCCTAAATTTCAAACCCCAAACCCAAACAGTAAACCTCAAACCCTAAACCCAAACAGTAAACCTCAAACCCTAAACTTCAAACCCTAAACCCAAACAGTAAACCTCAAACCCTAAACCCAGAAGTCAATCCTTAAACTTAAATCATAAACCCAAACAGTAAACCACAAACCCTAAACCCAAAGCCAAAGCCCAGAACTCAAACCTTAAACTTCAAACCCTAAACCCAAATAGTAAACTTTAAACTCTAAACCTAAACAGTAAAACTCTAACCCTAAACCCACACCCTAAACCTCAAACCCTAAAACCCAAACAGTAAACCTCAAACTCTAAACCCAAACAGTAAACCACAAACCCTAAACTTAAAACCCTAAACCCAAACAGTAAACCTCAAACCTTAAACCCTAAACTCAGAAGCTAAACCCAAACCATAAGCCCAAAACCCAAACCCGAAGCCCAAACCCCAAAGCTCACGCCCTAAACCCGAACCAGAACCCTCAACCCAAACCCCAAACCCTAAACTTCAAACCCTAAACCCAAACAGCAAACTTCAAACCCTAAACCCGAATCCTAAACCCAAACCCTAGACCCAAACCATGAACCCAAACCCTAAACTTCAAACACTAAACCCAAACAGTAAACCTAAAACCCTAAACCCAAACAGTAAACTTCAAACCCTAAACCCGAACTCTAAACCCAAACCCTAGACCCAAACCATAAACCCAAACCTTAAACCCAAACCCTACACCCAAACAGTAAACTTCAACCCTAAACCCGAACCCTAAACCCAACCCTAAACCAAAACCATAAACATAAAACCTAGACCCAAACCACAAATCCAAACCTAAACCCAAACCTTAAACCCAAACAGAAAACCTCAAACCTTAAACCCAAACAGTAAACCTCAAACCCTAAACCCAAACAGTAAACCTCCAACCCTAAACCAAACAGTAAACATCAAACCCTAAACTTCAAACCCTAAACCCAAACAGTAAATTTCAAACCCTAAACTTTAAACCCTAAACCAAAACAGTAAACTTCAAACCCTAAAACCAAACAGTAAATTTCAAACCCTAAACTTTAAACCCTAAACATCAAACCCTAAACTTCAAACCCTAAACCCAAACAGTAAACTTCAAACCCTAACCCAAACAGTAAATTTCAAACCCTAAACTTTAAACCCTAAACCAAAACAGTAAACATCAAACCCTAAACTTCAAACCCTAAACCCAAACAGTAAACCTCAAACCCTATACTTCAAACCCTAAACCAAAACAGTAAACTTCAAACCCTAAACCCAAACAGTAAACCTCAAACCCTAAACTTCAAACCCTAAACCCAAACAGTAAATTTCAAACCCTAAACCCAAACAGTAAATTTCAAACCCTAAACTTTAAACCCTAAACCCAAACAGTAAACCTCATATCCTAACTTTAAACCCTAAACCCAAACAGTAAACCTCAAACCCTAACTTTAAACCCTAAACCCAAACAGTAAACCTCAAACCCTAAACCTCAAACCCTAAACCTAAACAGTAAACTTCAAACCCTAAACCCAAAACAGTAAACTTCAAACCCTAAACCAAAACAGTAAACTTCAAACCCTAAACCCAAACAGTAAACTTCAAACCCTAAACTTCAAACCCTAAACCCAAAACAGTAAACTTCAAACCTAAACCCAAACAGTAAACTTCAAACCTAAACTTTAAACCCTAAACCCAAACAGTAAACTTCAAACCCTAAACCCAAACAGTAAACCTCAAACCCTAAACTTTAAACCCTAAACCCAAACAGTAAACTTCAAACCCTAAACTTTAAACCCTAAACCCAAACAGTAATCTTCAAACCCTAAACCCAAACAGTAAATTTCAAACCCTAAACACAAACACTAAACCTCAAACCCTAAACTTCAAACCCTAAACCCAAACAGCAAACCTCAAACCCTAAACTTCAAACCCTAAACCCAAACTGTAAACTTCAAACCCTAAAACCAAAAAGTAAACCTCAAACCCTAAACCCAAACAGTAAACCTCAAACCCTAAACCCAAACAGTAAACCTCAAACCCTAAACTTCAAACCCTAAACCCAAACTGTAAACCTCAAACCCTAAACCCAGAAGTCAATCCTTAAACTTAAAATCATAAACCCAAACAGTAAACCACAACCCTAAACCCAAAGCCTAAGCCCAGAACTCAAACCTTAAACTTCAAACCCTAAACCCAAATAGTAAACTTTAAACCCTAAACCTAAACAGTAAAACTCTAACCATAAACCCACACCCTAAACCTCAAACCCTAAAACCCAAACAGTAAACCTCAAACTCTAAACCCAAACAGTAAACCACAAACCCTAAACTTAAAACCCTAAACCCAAACAGTAACCTCAAACCTTAAACCCAAACTCTAAGCCCAGAACTCAAAACTTAAACTTCAAATAATAAACCCAAGCCCTAAACCCGAACCCTAACCCTGAACACAAACAGTAAACTTCAAACCTTAAACCCGAACCCTAAACCCAAAACCTAAAACTCAAATACTAAACCGAAACCCTAAACCTCAAACCCTAAATCAAAACCCTAACCTCAAACCCTAAACCTCAAACCCTAAACCCAAAATACAAACTTCAAACCCTAAACCTCAAACCCTAACTTCAAAGCCTAAACCTCAAACCTAAACCCAAACCCTAAACCTCAAACCCTAAACCCAACCCTAAACCTCAAACTTAAACCCAACCCTAAACCTCAAACGCTAAACCCAAACCCTAAACCCAAACCCTAAACCTCAAACCCTAAACCCCAAACCCTAAACCTCAAACCCTAAATCCAAACCTTAAATTTCAAACCCTAGACCAAAAAGCTAAACCCCAAACGATAAACCAAAAACCCAAACCCTAAACCCAAACCCCAAACCCTAAACCCAAACACTAAATCCAAACCCTGAACCTATAGCTCTAAACCCTAACATAATTTGTAGTGTGTTAGAACCGCTGTAGTTTTGTTGTGACGCGAAATTAAGGGGAGATCACTCGTTCTCTGAAATAATTGATGTGCTCAAACAAGGAAATAAATGAACATGCACCAAACACATGCTGTAGACACATCCTAGACATCTCAAACATGAACTAACATCCACCAAACACATGCTGTAGACACATCCTAGACATCTCAAACATGAACTAACATCCATAAACACATGCTACAGACACATCCTATATATCTCAAACATAAACTAACATCCACCAAACACATGCTGTAGACACATCCTAGACATCTCAAACATGAACTAACATCTCAAACATGAACTAACATCCACCAAACACATGCTGTAGACACATTCCAGACATCTCAAACATGAACTAACATTCACCAAACACATGCTGTAGACACATTCCAGACAACTCAAACATGAACTAACATCTCAAACACGAACTAACATCTCAAACATGAACTAACATCCACCAAACACATGTTGTAGACACATTCCAGACATCTCAAACATGAACTAACATTCACCAAACACATGCTGTAGACACATCCTAGACATCTCAAACATGAACTAACATCTCAAACATGAACTAACATCTCAAACATGAACTAACATCCACCAAACACATGCTGTAGACACATTCCAGACATCTCAAACATGAACTAACATCCACCAAACACATGTTGTAGACACATTCCAGACATCTCAAACATGAACTAACATTCACCAAACACATGTTGTAGACACATTCCAGACATCTCAAACATGAACTAACATCCACCAAACACATGTTGTAGACACATTCCAGACATCTCAAACATGAACTAACATTCACCAAACACATGTTGTAGACACATTCCAGACATCTCAAACATGAACTAACATCCACCAAACACATGTTGTAGACACATTCCAGACATCTCAAACATGAACTAACATTCACCAAACACATGCTGTAGACACATCCTAGACATCTCAAACATGAACTGACATCTCAAACATGAACTAACATCTCAAACATGAACTAACATCTCAAACATGAACTAACATCTCAAGCAAGTGTTAAATCATAGGTCCAGACATTGGATCAGCACAAAGACGCACAAACCATTTTCCCAGAAACACCCACCGTTTAACGGCTTGATCACATATCTTGGCCGACAGTCCAGGCAAAGATAATTCCCCAGGGTACGGTCAAAAATCAAAGAGAGTAGGATCAGAAATAAGACGGAGCGAGAACCTAGAAGAACGAACACGAATTAATGACATCACAGCCCCCGCCATTGAATATATAAAGAAACAACATATAAAATGGTTTGGCCACGTGACAAGGCAGAAAGATCAAAACACAACACAACGAGCTTTCAGCAAACGTTGTGAAAATACCAGACCCAAGGGTCGACCACGGAAAAGATGGATGGATGGAATATTAGAAGCACTAGGAAACGTAACAGCAGCAGAGACGAACAGAAGAGCAAAAGACCGAAAATTATATCTCCCCTCGACGCTGAAAGGCAGATGAGGATAGAAAGAGGAAGAAGAAGATAGACGCACAATAATCTGTTTCCAGAGAAAGATGGAAGACTTTAAGACAGTGGTAGACAACATGAAAGTTAACCCCACGACCCAGAATATTCAGGAGCTGGCTGGGCAAGACGCGTTATACATCATTTGTGTTCGCTGGCGGGATACCTTAACTGTGCGTGCAATTGATGGGAAGAGAAAACGGTCGGCGTTTGCAAATGTCTCTAGCTCAATGAAATGTCCACAGCAAATCAACTGTCTCTAGCTCAATGAAATGTCCACAGCAAATCAAATGTCTCTAGCTCAATGAAATGTCCACAGCAAATCAAATGTCTCATATACGCCCATATGTTCTGTGCCATGCTGTCTTATTTGTTTAAGGAGATTACACATCTGCACCATCAAACATAATCCTTGTACTTTAGATCTCGCTAGCACTAGCTTTATGAAGAGATGTGTATTTGTGAATTTTATAAATAGTTATTATCATTTGAAAAAGAGATCGCGGACGACAAAGAGAGAAGAAACTAGATAGCTTGATGTCATGGTATGTGAAAACAATCAACAGAATTGATACGATGTACTGTGGATAGAGAATTGTGGACGGACATGATCGCCTACGCCAGCCGGTAATTCACATAATGATGATGATGATTGTCATTTTTTTGTGTGCCAGTTGGCCTAGTTAAACATCATTGGCCTAATTATACATCAGTTCGTCCAATTAAACATCAGTTCGTCCAAATAAACTTCATTTGGTCGAAATAAACATCAGTTGGCCTAATAAACATCAATTGGCCAAATCTAATATTTTCCTAGAACAACTACATTTTGAGTGAAGAGTATTAACATCACACTCGTACGGGGGGTAAAGTTGGGGAGGAAGTACTTCGGATATCATTGTAGTAAATGATACAGACACGGTGTGGCAGGAGATAAAGAAGATCATTATAGTAAATGATACAGACACGGTGTGGCAGGTGATAAAGAAGATCATTGTAGTAAATGATACAGACACGGTGTGGCAGGAGATAAAGGAGATCATTGTAGTAAATGATACAGACACGGTGTGGCAGGAGATAAAGAAGATCATTGTAGCAATGATACAGACACGGTGTGGCAGGAGATAAAGAAGATCATTATAGTAAATGATACAGACACGGCGTGACAGGAGATAAAGAAGATCATTATAGTAAATGATACAGACACTGCGTGACAGGAGATAAAGAAGATCATTATAGTAAATGATACAGACACGGTGTGGCAGGAGATAAAGAAGATCATTATAGTAAATTATACAGACACGGTGTGGCAGGTGATAAAGAAGATCATTGTAGTAAATGATACAGACACGGTGTGGCAGGAGATAAAGGAGATCATTGTAGTAAATGATACAGACACGGTGTGGCAGGTGATAAAGAAGATCATTGTAGTAAATGATACAGACACGGTGTGGCAGGTGATAAAGAAGATCATTGTAGTAAATGATACAGACACGGTGTGGCAGGAGATAAAGGAGATCATTGTAGTAAATGATACAGACACGGTGTGGCAGGAGATAAAGAAGATTATTGTAGTAAATGATACAGACACGGTGTGGCAGGAGATAAAGAAGATCATTATAGTAAATGATACAGACACGGTGTGGCAGGAGATAAAGAAGATTATTGTAGTAAATGATACAGACACGGTGTGGCAGGAGATAAAGAACACCAACAAGAACACCAACAAGAATACTGACAAGAACACCAACAAGAATACCAACAAGAACACCAGTAAGAACACCAACAAGAACACCAAACAAGAATACTGACAAGAACACCAACAAGAATACCAACAAGAACACCAGTAAGAACTCCAACAAGAACTCCAACAAGAACTCCAACAAGAACACCAGTAAGAACTCCAACAAGAACTCCAACAAGAACTCCAACAAGAATACTGACAAGAACACCAACAAGAATACCAACAAGAACTCCAACAAGAACACCAACAAGAACACCAACAAGAATACTGACAAGAACACCAACAAGAACACCAACAAGATACCAACAAGAACTCCAACAAGAACTCCAACAAGAACTCCAACAGAACTCCAACATGAACTCCAACAAGAACTCCAACAAGAACTCCAACAAGAACTCCAACAAGAACTCCAACATGAACTCCAACAAGAACTCCAACAAGAACTCCAACATGAACTCCAACAAGAACTCCAACAAGAACTCCAACATGAACTCCAACATGAACTCCAACATGAACTCCAACATGAACTCCAACAAGAACTCCAACAAGAACTCCAACAAGAACTCCAACATGAACTCCAACATGAACTCCAACAAGAACTCCAACAAGAACTCCAACATGAACTCCAACATGAACTCCAACAAGAACTCCAACATGAACTCCAACATGAACTCCAACAAGAACTCCAACATGAACTCCAACAAGAACTCCAACAAGAACTCCAACAAGAACTCCAACAAGAACTCCAACATGAACTCCAACAAGAACTCCAACAAGAACTCCAACAAGAACTCCAACAAGAACTCCAACAAGAACTCCAACATGAACTCCAACATGAACTCCAACAAGAACTCCAACAAGAACACCAACAAGAACTCCAACAAGAACTCCAGTAAGAACTCCAACAAGAACTCCAACAAGAACACCAACAAGAATACTGACAAGAACACCAACAAGAACACCAGTAAGAACTCCAACAAGAACACCAACAAGAATACTGACAAGAACACCAACAAGAATACTGACAAGAACACCAACAAGAATACCAACAAGAACACCAACAAGAACACCAACAAGAACACCAACAAGAACACCAACAAGAACACCAACAAGAACACCAGTAAGAACTCCAACAAGAACACCAACAAGAATACTGACAAGAACACCAACAAGAATACTGACAAGAACACCAACAAGAATACCAACAAGAACACCAGTAAGAACTCCAACAAGAATACCAACAAGAACTCCAACAAGAACACCAGTAAGAACTCCAACAAGAACACCAACAAGAATACCAACAAGAACTCCAACAAGAACACCAGTAAGAACTCCAACAAGAACACCAACAAGAACACCAACAAGAATACTGACAAGAACACAACATGAACACCAACAAGAACACCAGTAAGAACTCCAACAAGAACACCAACAAGAACACCAACAAGAATACTGACAAGAACACCAACAAGAATACCAACAAGACACCAGTAAAACTCCAACAAGAACACCAACAAGAACACCAACAAGAATACTGACAAGAACACCAACAAGAACACCAACAAGAACACCAACAAGAACACCAACAAGAATACCAACAAGAACTCCAACAAGAACACCAGTAAGAACTCCAACAAGAAACACCAACAAGAACACCAACAAGAATACTGACAAGAACACCAACAAGAATACCAACATGAACACCAACAAGAACACCAGTAAGAACTCCAACAAGAACACCAACAAGAATACCAACAAGAACTCCAACAAGAACACCAGTAAGAACTCCAACAAGAACACCAACAAGAACACCAACAAGAATACTGACAAGAACACCAACAAGACTCCAACAAGAACACCAGTAAGAACTCCAGCAAGAACATCGACAAGAACACCAGCAAGAGCACCGAGAATTACATAACGTGAGCAAGAGTTTCAGCATGAACGCGAACAAGAAATCCAACAAGAACACCAACAAGAACTCCGGCATGACGTATGAAACATGTTAACAGTATGAAGAGACACAACATTAACATAATTAAAGGCCAAAAGGGCATATGAGAAGTTCCTACATAAACATAAAGGAATCATTTTACTCGGAGAGTGTCTTTCAGCGCGCTGCTCTTACCAGGAAGTCAAGAGGTGGAGTATGGTTATTCGTCCAGCGATGTGTGAGTATCAACGTGGAAAACAAGATATTGGACGCAGTCTAATTATTATATATTTTATAATTCCCTATAACATATAGGGTGTTTATAAAGTCTCACTACACTTGGTATCTAGGTCAATTTGAAAAAAAATGTTTATGACGTCATCACAATATGTGCTCAATGGTAAGTTCACTTGTTGCAACAGTTTTCTTAATGACTTGTCTGGACTTTTAAGGATTCTGTCTTGGATATCTAAACATATTTCATCATTCACAGCAGGCCTACCAGATCGTGGAGCATCTTCCACATTTCCAGTAGCAATAAACTTATTCAACAAATTTCATTGACAGTGGGAGCACATATTGTGATGACGTTATAAACATTTTTTTTTCAAATTGACCTAGATACCAAGTGTAGTGAGACTTTATAAACACCCTGTATAAGCAAATCACTTAATCACAGTGGTAATCTAAGGTTAAAACGAAAAGAAATAGAAAGTAGAACACAAAGTAAAGAAACAAAGGACGTGATACTACACTCATAGACAGATGAACAGTTTAACATCAAGCAGGATAAGATCATTTATAACAACATAACCGTAAACACATCTGCTGGTAGATTTACTAGGCAAACTCATCAATGATCGCGCTGACATTCATCTCAGTTAAGTGATGAGAAGGTGTACAGATTGGCTTTCTACGCGCACACATCATGAACAGTGAGCATGTAGTTGTTTATCACGTGATGTAAGCTGGCAACTCATTAGCCGTGTAGGTCTAGATGTTTATCGCCGGATGTAAGGTGGCGACTCATACTTTTTCTTCTTCTTTCGTTCCCCATTTGTCTTTTAGCGTCGAGGGGAGATATAATTTGCGGTCTTTTACTCTTCTGTTGGCCTCTCTTGCTGTTGTGTTTCCTAGAGTTTGTAATATTCCACCAAACCGCCATTTTCGTGGTCGGCTCTTGGATCTGGTGTTCTCGCTACGTTAAGGGAAGGCTGGTGTTGTGTTTTGATCTTTCTGCCTTGTCACGTGGCCAAACCATTTATCTGTTCTTTCTTTGTATCGTTTATGGCGTGAATTATTCCTAGTTTTTTTTTTTCTCAGTTCTTCATTTCTGATTTTATTTCTCAGGCTGTTTCCTGTCATTCATCTAACACATTTCATCTCAGTAGTAGTTATTTTTCTTATTGTTCTTGTATCTGTGGTCCAGGTCTGGCATTGGTAGCACAACGTTGGGATGAAGATTGTATTGTAGAGTGTCCGTTTTGTCTCCAGAGTTATTTCCTTTTGGAATAATAGTGGTGATAGCTGTTCCGATGATTTGACAAGCTTTGTTGCACCTTGAGTCTATTTCTATTGCTCGCAGTTGGTCGACTCATTAACGGTGTATGTCTAGATGTTTATCACGTGACGTGAGGTGGCGTTGTTATTGCACATTCAGAAACGTATATCGTCGTGAACTATTTTAAATATTTTCATTTCGCCAATACTCTACGAAACATGAATGGACGTAAAATGCAAAACTATCAAATATTGAGCAGCTCTCATCGTAACTTGACAACATGACTCATGAATGCGTGGGAAGCATGGAGGGACAGTTTGGACCATATTGTCCATATGATGGGTGGTCTTTATACGTTTTTAGTTGCTTCGTAATTTGTATTAATCGACTCGGTATTAATAATATATTATATAACCCACATGCAATCCTGAAAAAAATCTGGCCAGATGACAATGACCGGTAAACAGCAACTTTGTACCGATGAAGCCTCTATAGAAAGATGGATAGAAATACTAGTACGTAACTAAATATATATATTCTTAAATGTTATTTACAGCCAGTCTTAACATATGGATGTGAATCATGGACAATAGGACAACAGACAAAAAAATAACTGGAGTCACTGGAGAATATGTGGTTTTACAGAAGAATGTTGAAAATACCAAGGACAGCTAAGAAGAGTAATGAAAACGTTTCTGAAAGAGGTCAAAACAACAAGAGAGCTACTTTCCAATATCAGGAAGAAACAATCCTCATTTTTTTGGCCATGTAATGAGAAGAGAACAGCTGGAATATATTGTAACAACTGGGAAAATTGAGGGACGAAGAGATAGAGGGAAGAAAGAGAAAAAATACCAGACAGCTTAAGAGAATGGCTTGGCAGAAGGTCAATAACAGAAATGATAAATAACTGTCGCGATCGGGAGGCGAAGGCGCGCCTCCCAGCACCAGAGCTGGAAGTCGTCAGCGACCCACAGCTGATGGCTTGCGCCAGGATCGGTGAACCAAAACCATCCAGACCCTGCTCCACCTCTCCGCGGTGCCTCCAGTAACAGACTAACCCGTCTAGTCTGGCCAAGCGAGCAGGAATCGAAGAGGGAAGACAACCCGGTACTAAAAAATGTCGTGCTGAAATCGGATGTGCTGGGCCGAAAGGCGCAAATATAACAGTTATACTGCAAACCACAACACAACGCAGACACGTCCACTTAACGTCCTTTTAAGGACGGATGACGAAGAGGAATTCTACAGTCTACGAACACTCTAGAATACTTTAGTCATCGGGCGAACGCAAGCAAGCAAGCACTGTCGCGATCGAAAGTTGTGGAGAGACATGATAACCTACGCCATCAGGCCCGGTACTTGATGATGATGATCTAAATATCAGACTGACGAAGTCAGTAGGGATATATATATGTGTGCATGCCTGAGAAGTACAAGTGTTTACAGGAGAACTTCGGTTGACAATAACATCCAGTAAAGTTCTAGTTCATGCGCATAAATTATTTTTTTGGAAAAAGGAATGCCCCGTTGAGCAATATTGCATTTTATTCGGTGATTCTTAAATTGTTATTAGAAGACCCCAATTGTAGATAAAAGGGAAAGAAATAGAGGGTAAGGTCCTAACCTAAATCCTAAACCTAAATCTAAACGCAAACCTTAAACCCTAAACTCAGAAGCTAAACCCAAACCATAAGCCAAAAACCCAAACCCGAAGCCCAAACCCCAAAGCTTACGCCCTAAACCCGAACCAGAACCCTCAACCCAAACCCCAAACCCTAAACTTCAAACCCTAAACCCAAACAGCAAACTTCAAACCCTAAACCCGAATCCTAAACCCAAACCCTAGACCCAAACCATAAACCCAAACACTAAACCCAAACAGTAAACCTAAAACCCTAAACCCAAACAGCAAACTTCAAACCCTAAACCCGAACTCTAAACCCAAACCCTAGACCCAAACCATAAACCCAAACCTTAAACCCAAACCCTACACCCAAACAGTAAACTTCAACCCTAAACCCGAACCCGAACCCTAAACCCAACCCTAAACCAAAACCATAAACATAAACCCTAGACCCAAACCACAAATCCAAACCTTAAACCCAAACCTTAAACCCAAACAGTAAACCTCAAACCTTAAACCCAAACAGTAAACCTCAACCCTAAACCCAAACAGTAAACCTCCAACCCTAAACCCAAACAGTAAACATCAAACCCTAACTTCAAACCCTAAACCCAAACAGTACATTTCAAACCCTAAACTTTAAACCCTAAACCAAAACAGTAAACTTCAAACCCTAAACCCAAACAGTAAATTTCAAACCCTAAACTTTAAACCCTAAACCAAAACAGTAAACTTCAAACCCTAAACCCAAACATAAATTTCAAACCCTAAACCCAAACAGTAAATTTCAAACCCTAAACTTTAAACCCTAAACCAAAACAGTAAATTTCAAACCCTAAACTTTAACCCTAAACCAAAACAGTAAATTTCAAACCCTAAACTTCAAACCCTAAATCCAAACAGTAAATTTCAAACCCTAAACTTTAAACCCTAAACCAAAACAGTAAATTTCAAACCCTAAACTTCAAACCCTAAACCCAAACAGTAAATTTCAAACCCT
The DNA here is from genome assembly GCA_032433765.1 of Megaustenia siamemsis. NCBI lineage: Eukaryota > Metazoa > Mollusca > Gastropoda > Stylommatophora > Ariophantidae > Megaustenia > Megaustenia siamemsis. The sequence continues at coordinate 6,523,019 of JAVIAB010000156.1, read as the reverse complement.
AAACTTTAAACCCTAAACCAAAACAGTAAACTTCAAACCCTAAACCCAAACAGTAAACTTCAAACCCTAAACCCAAACAGTAAATTTCAAACCCTAAACTTTAAACCCTAAACCAAAACAGTAAACTTCAAACCCTAAACCCAAACAGTAAATTTCAAACCCTAAACTTTAAACCCTAAACATCAAACCCTAAACTTCAAACCCTAAACCCAAACAGTAAACTTCAAACCCTAAACCCAAACAGTAAATTTCAAACCCTAAACTTTAAACCCTAAACCAAAACAGTAAACATCAAACCCTAAACTTCAAACCCTAAACCCAAACAGTAAACCTCAAACCCTAAACTTCAAACCCTAAACCCAAACAGTAAACCTCAAACCCTAAACTTCAAACCCTAAACCCAAACAGTAAATTTCAAACCCTAAACCAAACAGTAAATTTCAAACCCTAAACCCTAAACCCAAACAGTAAACCTCAAACCCTAACTTTAAACCCTAAACCCAAACAGTAAACCTCAAACCCTAAACCTCAAACCCTAAACCCAAACAGTAAACTTCAAACCCTAAACCCAAACAGTAAACTTCAAACCCTAAACTTTAAACCCTAAACCCCAAACAGTAAACTTCAAACCCTAAACCCAAACAGTACATTTCAAACCCTAAACTTTAAACCCTAAACCAAAACAGTAAACTTCAAACCCTAAACCCAAACAGTAAATTTCAAACCCTAAACTTTAAACCCTAAACCAAAACAGTAAACTTCAAACCCTAAACCCAAACAGTAAATTTCAAACCCTAAACCCAAACAGTAAATTTCAAACCCTAAACTTTAAACCCTAAACCAAAACAGTAAATTTCAAACCCTAAACTTTAAACCCTAACCAAAACAGTAAATTTCAAACCCTAAACTTCAAACCCTAAACCCAAACAGTAAATTTCAAACCCGAAACTTTAAACCCTAAACCAAAACAGTAAATTTCAAACCCTAAACTTCAAACCCTAAACCCAAACAGTAAATTTCAAACCCTAAACTTTAAACCCTAAACCAAAACAGTAAACTTCAAACCCTAAACCCAAACAGTAAACTTCAAACCCTAAACCCAAACAGTAAATTTCAAACCCTAAACTTTAAACCCTAAACCAAAACAGTAAACTTCAAACCCTAAACCCAAACAGTAAATTTCAAACCCTAAACTTTAAACCCTAAACATCAAACCCTAAACTTCAAACCCTAAACCCAAACAGTAAACTTCAAACCCTAAACCCAAACAGTAAATTTCAAACCCTAAAGTTTTAAACCCTAAACCAAAACAGTAAACATCAAACCCTAAACTTCAAACCCTAAACCCAAACAGTAAACCTCAAACCCTAAACTTCAAACCCTAAACCCAAACAGTAAACCTCAAACCCTAAACTTCAAACCCTAAACCCAAACAGTAAATTTCAAACCCTAAACCCAAACAGTAAACTTCAAACCCTAAACTTTAAACCCTAAACCCAAACAGTAAACCTCAAACCCTAACTTTAAACCCTAAACCCAAACAATAAACCTCAAACCCTAAACCTCAAACCCTAAACCCAAACAGTAAACTTCAAACCCTAAACCCAAACAGTAAACTTCAAACCCTAAACTTTAAACCCTAAACCCAAACAGTAAACTTCAAACCCTAAACCCAAACAGTAAACCTCAAACCCTAACTTTAAACCCTAAACCCAAACAGTAAACCTCAAACCCTAAACCTCAAACCCTAAACCCAAACAGTAAACTTCAAACCCTAAACCCAAACAGTAAACTTCAAACCCTAAACTGTAAACCCTAAACCCAAACAGTAAACCTCAAACCCTAAACTTTAAACCCTAAACCCAAACAGTAAACCTCAAACCCTAAACCTCAAACCCTAAACCTAAACAGTAAACTTCAAACCCTAAACCCAAAACAGTAAACTTCAAACCCTAAACCCAAAACAGTAAACTTCAAACCCTAAACACAAACAGTAAACTTCAAACCCTAAACTTCAAACCCTAAACCCAAAACAGTAAACTTCAAACCCTAAACCTAAACAGTAAACTTAAAACCCTAAACTTTAAACCCTAAACCCAAACAGTAAACTTCAAACCCTAAACCCAAACAGTAAACCTCAAACCCTAAACTTTAAACCCTAAACCCAAACTGTAAACTTCAAACCCTAAACTTTAAACCCTAAACCCAAACAGTAATCTTCAAACCCTAAACCCAAACAGTAAACTTCAAACCCTAAACACAAACACTAAACCTCAAACCCTAAACTTCAAACCCTAAACCCAAACAGCAAACCTCAAACCCTAAACTTCAAACCCTAAACCCAAACTGTAAACTTCAAACCCTAAACCCAAAAATAAACCTCAAACCCTAAATTTCAAACCCCAAACCCAAACAGTAAACCTCAAACCCTAAACCCAAACAGTAAACCTCAAACCCTAAACTTCACCCTAAACCCAACAGTAAACCTCAAACCCTAAACCCAGAAGTCAATCCTTAACTTAAAATCATAAACTCAAACAGTAAACCACAAACCCTAAACCCAAAGCCAAAGCCCAGAACTCAAACCTTAAACTTCAAACCCTAAACCCTAATAGTAAACTTTAAACTCTAAACCTAAACAGTAAAACTCTAACCCTAAACCCACCCTAAACCTCAAACCCTAAAACCAAAACAGTAAACCTCAAACTCTAAACCCAAACAGTAAACCACAAACCCTAAACTTAAAACCCTAAACCCAAACAGTAAACCTCAAACCTTAAACCCTAAACTCAGAAGCTAAACCCAAACCATAAGCCAAAAACCCAAACCCGAAGCCCAAACCCCAAAGCTCACGCCCTAAACCCGAACCAGAACCCTCAACCCAAACCCCAAACCCTAAACTTCAAACCCTAAACCCAAACAGCAAACTTCAAACCTAAACCCGAATCCTAAACCCAAACCCTAGACCCAAACCATGAACCCAAACCCTAAACTTCAAACACTAAACCCAAACAGTAAACCTAAAACCCTAAACCCAAACAGTAAACTTCAAACCCTAAACCCGAACTCTAAACCCAAACCCTAGACCCAAACCATAAACCCAAACCCTACACCCAAACAGTAAACTTCAACCCTAAACCCGAACCCGAACCCTAAACCCAACCCTAAACCAAAACCATAAACATAAACCCTAGACCCAAACCACAAATCCAAACCTTAAACCCAAACCTTAAACCCAAACAGTAAACCTCAAACCTTAAACCCAAACAGTAAACCTCAAACCCTAAACCCAAACAGTAAACCTCCAACCCTAAACCCAAACAGTAAACATCAAACCCTAAACTTCAAACCCTAAACCCAAACAGTAAATTTCAAACCCTAAACTTTAAACCCTAAACCAAAACAGTAAACTTCAAACCCTAAAACCAAACAGTAAATTTCAAACCCTAAACTTTAAACCTTAAATATCTAACCCTAAACTTCAAACCCTAAACCCAAACAGTAAACTTCAAACCCTAAACCCAAACAGTAAATTTCAAACCCTAAACTTTAAACCCTAAACCAAAACAGTAAACATCAAACCCTAAACTTCAAACCCTAAACCCAAACAGTAAACCTCAAACCCTATACTTCAAACCCTAAACCAAAACAGTAAACTTCAAACCCTAAACTTCAAACCCTAAACCCAAACAGTAAACCTCAAACCCTAAACTTCAAACCCTAAACCCAAACAGTAAATTTCAAACCCTAAACCCAAACAGTAAATTTCAAACCCTAAACTTTAAACCCTAAACCCAAACAGTAAACCTCAAACCCTAACTTTAAACCCTAAACCCAAACAGTAAACCTCAAACCCTAACTTTAAACCCTAAACCCAAACAGTAAACCTCAAACCCTAAACCTCAAACCCTAAACCCAAACAGTAAACTTCAAACCCTAAACCCAAACAGTAAACTTCAAACCCTAAACTTTAAACCCTAAACCCAAACAGTAAACTTCAAACCCTAAACTTTAAACCCTAAACCCAAACAGTAAACCTCAAACCCTAAACTTTAAACCCTAAACCCAAACAGTAAACCTCAAACCCTAAACCTCAAACCCTAAACCTAAACAGTAAACTTCAAACCCTAAACCCAAAACAGTAAACTTCAAACCCTAAACCCAAAACAGTAAACTTCAAACCCTAAACCCAAACAGTAAACTTCAAACCCTAAACTTCAAACCCTAAACCCAAACAGTAAACTTCAAACCCTAAACCCAAACAGTAAACTTCAAACCCTAAACTTTAAACCCTAAACCCAAACAGTAAACTTCAAACCCTAAACCCAAACAGTAAACCTCAAACCCTAAACTTTAAACCCTAAACCCAAACAGTAAACTTCAAACCCTAAACTTTAAACCCTAAACCCAAACAGTAATCTTCAAACCCTAAACCCAAACAGTAAATTTCAAACCCTAAACACAAACACTAAACCTCAAACCCTAAACTTCAAACCCTAAACCCAAACAGCAAACCTCAAACCCTAAACTTCAAACCCTAAACCCAAACTGTAAACTTCAAACCCTAAACCCAAAAAGTAAACCTCAAACCCTAAACCCAAACAGTAAACCTCAAACCCTAAACCCAAACAGTAAACCTCAAACCCTAAACTTCAAACCCTAAACCCAAACTGTAAACCTCAAACCCTAAACCCAGAAGTCAATCCTTAAACTTAAAATCATAAACCCAAACAGTAAACCACAAACCCTAAACCCAAAGCCTAAGCCCAGAACTCAAACCTTAGACTTCAAACCCTAAACCCAAATAGTAAACTTTAAACCCTAAACCTAAACAGTAAAACTCTAACCCTAAACCCACACCCTAAACCTCAAACCCTAAAACCCAAACAGTAAACCTCAAACTCTAAACCCAAACAGTAAACCACAAACCCTAAACTTAAAACCCTAAACCCAAACAGTAAACCTCAAACCTTAAACCCAAACTCTAAGCCCAGAACTCAAAACTTAAACTTCAAATAATAAACCCAAGCCCTAAACCCGAACCCTAACCCTGAACACAAACAGTAAACTTCAAACCTTAAACCCGAACCCTAAACCCAAAACCTAAAACTCAAATACTAAACCGAAACCCTAAACCTCAAACCCTAAATCAAAACCCTAACCTCAAACCCTAAACCTCAAACCCTAAACCCAAAATACAAACTTCAAACCCTAAACCTCAAACCCTAACTTCAAAGCCTAAACCTCAAACCCTAAACCTCAAACCCTAAACCCAAACCCTAAACCTCAAACCGTAAACCCAAGCAGTAAACCTAAAACCTTAAACCCAAACCTTAAGCTCAGAACTCAAACCTTAAACTTCAAATTATAAACCCAAACCCTAAACCCAATCCTAAACCCAAACCCTAAACCCAAACAGTAAACCACAAACCCTAAACTTAAAACCCTAAACCCAAACAGTAAACCTCAAACCTTAAACCCAAACTCTAAGCCCAGAACTCAAAACTTAAACTTCAATAATAAACCCAAGCCCTAAACCCGAACCCTAACCCTGAACACAAACAGTAAACTTCAAACCTTAAACCCGAACCCTAAACCCAAAACCTAAAACTCAAATACTAAACCGAAACCCTAAACCTCAAACCCTAAATCAAAACCCTAACCTCAACCCTAAACCTCAAACCCTAAACCCAAAATACAAACTTCAAACCCTAAACCTCAAACCCTAACTTCAAAGCCTAAACCTCAAACCCTAAACCTCAAACCCTAAACCCAAACCCTAAACCTCAAACCGTAAACCCAAGCAGTAACCTAAAACCTTAAACCCAAACCTTAAGCTCAGAACTCAAACCTTAAACTTCAAATTATAAACCCAAACCCTAAACCCCAATCCTAAACCCAAACCCTAAACACAAACAGTAAACTTCAAACCCTAAACCCGAACTCTAAACCCAAACCCTAAACCTTAAATACTAAACCCAAACCTTAAACCTCAAACCCTAAACCTCAAACAATAAACCTCAAACCCTAAACCCAAACCCTAACCTCAAACCCTAAATCGAAAATCTAAACTTCAAACCCTAAAGCTCAAACCCTAAACTTCAGACCCTAGACCTCAAACCCTAAACCTCAAGCCCTAAAATTCAAACCCTAAACCCAAACCCTAAACCCAAACCCTAAACCTCAAACCCTAAACCCAAACCCTAAACCTCAAACCCTAAACCCAAACCCTAAACCTCAAACCCTAAATTTCAAACCCTAAACCCAAAACCTAAACCTCTAACACTAAACGTTAAAACCTAAATATCAAACCCTAAACCCAAATCCTCAACTTCAAACCCTCAACGTCAAACCCTAAACCCAAAACCTTAAACCTCAAATCCTAAACCCAAACCATAAACCTTAAACCCTAAACCCAAACCTTAAACATCAAACCCTAAACCCAAACCCTAAACCTCAAACCCTAAACCCATACCCTAAACCTCAAACCCTAAACTCAAACCCTAAATCTCAAACCTTAAACCCAAACCCTAAACCCAAACCCTAAACATAAAACTCTAAACCCAAACCCTAAACCTCAAACCCTAAACCCAAACCCTAAACCTCAAACCTTAAACCCAAACCCTAAACCTCAAACGCTAAACCCAAACCCTAAACCCAAACCCTAAACCTCAAACCCTAAACCCCAAACCCTAAACCTCAAACCCTAAATCCAAACCTTAAATTTCAAACCCTAGACCAAAAAGCTAAACCCCAAACGATAAACCAAAAACCCAAACCCTAAACCCAAACCCCAAACCCTAAACCCAAACACTAAATCCAAACCCTGAACCTATAGCTCTAAACCCTAACATAATTTGTAGTGTGTTAGAACCGCTGTAGTTTTGTTGTGACGCGAAATTAAGGGGAGATCACTCGTTCTCTGAAATAATTGATGTGCTCAAACAAGGAAATAAATGAACATGCACCAAACACATGCTGTAGACACATCCTAGACATCTCAAACATGAAACTAACATCCACCAAACACATGCTGTAGACACATCCTAGACATCTCAAACATGAACTAACATCCATAAACACATGCTACAGACACATCCTATATATCTCAAACATAAACTAACATCCACCAAACACATGCTGTAGACACATTCCAGACAACTCAAACATGAACTAACATCTCAAACACGAACTAACATCTCAAACATGAACTAACATCCACCAAACACATGTTGTAGACACATTCCAGACATCTCAAACATGAACTAACATTCACCAAACACATGCTGTAGACACATCCTAGACATCTCAAACATGAACTAACATCTCAAACATGAACTAACATCTCAAACATGAACTAACATCCACCAAACAACTGTTGTAGACACATTCCAGACATCTCAAACATGAACTAACATCCACCAAACACATGTTGTAGACACATTCCAGACATCTCAAACATGAACTAACATCCACCAAACACATGTTGTAGACACATTCCAGACATCTCAAACATGAACTAACATTCACCAAACACATGCTGTAGACACATTCCAGACATCTCAAACATGAACTAACATTCACCAAACACATGCTGTAGACACATCCTAGACATCTCAAACATGAACTGACATCTCAAACATGAACTAACATCTCAAACATGAACTAACATCTCAAACATGAACTAACGTCTCAAGCAAGTGTTAAATCACAGGTCCAGACATTGGATCAGCACAAAGACGCACAAACCATTTTCCCAGAAACACCCACCGTTTAACGGCTTGATCACATATCTTGGCCGACAGTCCAGGCAAAGATAATTCCCCAGGGTACGGTAAAAAATCAAAGAGAGTAGGATCAGAAATAAGACGGAGCGAGAACCTAGAAGAACGAACACGAATTAATGACATCACAGCCCCCGCCATTGAATATATAAAGAAACAACATATAAAATGGTTTGGCCACGTGACAAGGCAGAAAGATCAAAACACAACACAACGAGCTTTCAGCAAACGTTGTGAAAATACCAGACCCAAGGGTCGACCACGGAAAAGATGGATGGATGGAATATTAGAAGCACTAGGAAACGTAACAGCAGCAGAGACGAACAGAAGAGCAAAAGACCGAAAATTATATCTCCCCTCGACGCTGAAAGGCAGATGAGGATAGAAAGAGGAAGAAGATAGACGCACAATAATCTGTTTCCAGAGAAAGATGGAAGACTTTAAGACAGTGGTAGACAACATGAAAGTTAACCCCACGACCCAGAATATTCAGGAGCTGGCTGGGCAAGACGCGTTATACATCATTTGTGTTCGCTGGCGGGATACCTTAACTGTGCGTGCAATTGATGGGAAGAGAAAACAGTCGGCGTTTGCAAATGTCTCTAGCTCAATGAAATGTCCACAGCAAATCAACTGTCTCTAGCTCAATGAAATGTCCACAGCAAATCAAATGTCTCTAGCTCAATGAAATGTCCACAGCAAATCAAATGTCTCATATACGCCCATATGTTCTGTGCCATGCTGTCTTATTTGTTTAAGGAGATTACACATCTGCACCATCAAACATAATCCTTGTACTTTAGATCTCGCTAGCACTAGCTTTATGAAGAGATGTGTATTTGTGAATTTTATAAATAGTTATTATCATTTGGAAAAAGAGATCGCGGACGACAAAGAGAGAAGAAACTAGATAGCTTGATGTCATGGCATGTGAAAACAATCAACATAATTGATACGATGTACTGTGGATAGAGAATTGTGGACGGACATGATCGCCTACGCCAGCCGGTAATTCACATAATGATGATGATGATTGTCATTTTTTGTGTGCCAGTTGGCCTAGTTAAACATCATTTGGCCTAATTATACATCAGTTCGTCCAATTAAACATCAGTTCGTCCAAATAAACTTCATTTGGTCGAAATAAACATCAGTTGGCCTAATAAACATCAATTGGCCAAATCTAATATTTTCCTAGAACAACTACATTTTGAGTGAAGAGTATTAACATCACACTCGTACGGGGGGTAAAGTTGGGGAGGAAGTACTTCGGATATCATTGTAGTAAATGATACAGACACGGTGTGGCAGGAGATAAAGAAGATCATTATAGTAAATGATACAGACACGGTGTGGCAGGTGATTAAGAAGATCATTGTAGTAAATGATACAGACACGGTGTGGCAGGAGATAAAGGAGATCATTGTAGTAAATGATACAGACACGGTGTGGCAGGAGATAAAGAAGATCATTGTAGTAAATGATACAGACACGGCGTGGCAGGAGATAAAGAAGATTATTGTAGTAAATGATACAGACACGGTGTGGCAGGAGATAAAGAAGATCATTGTAGTAAATGATACAGACACGGTGTGGCAGGAGATAAAGAAGATCATTATAGTAAATGATACAGACACTGCGTGACAGGAGATAAAGAAGATCATTATAGTAAATGATACAGACACGGTGTGGCAGGAGATAAATAAGATCATTATAGTAAATTATACAGACACGGTGTGGCAGGTGATAAAGAAGATCATTGTAGTAAATGATACAGACACGGTGTGGCAGGAGATAAAGGAGATCATTGTAGTAAATGATACAGACACGGTGTGGCAGGTGATAAAGAAGATCATTGTAGTAAATGATACAGACACGGTGTGGCAGGTGATAAAGAAGATCATTGTAGTAAATGATACAGACACGGTGTGGCAGGAGATAAAGGAGATCATTGTAGTAAATGATACAGACACGGTGTGGCAGGAGATAAAGAAGATCATTGTAGTAAATGATACAGACACGGCGTGGCAGGAGATAAAGAAGATTATTGTAGTAAATGATACAGACACGGTGTGGCAGGAGATAAAGAAGATCATTGTAGTAAATGATACAGACACGGTGTGGCAGGAGATAAAGAAGATCATTATAGTAAATGATACAGACACGGCGTGACAGGAGATAAAGAAGATCATTATAGTAAATGATACAGACACGGCGTGACAGGAGATAAAGAAGATCATTATAGTAAATGATACAGACACTGCGTGACAGGAGATAAAGAAGATCATTATAGTAAATGATACAGACACTGCGTGACAGGAGATAAAGAAGATCATTATAGTAAATGATACAGACACGGTGTGGCAGGAGATAAAGAAGATCATTGTAGTAAATGATACAGACACTGCGTGACAGGAGATAAAGAAGATCATTATAGTAAATGATACAGACACGGTGTGACAGGAGATAAAAAGGATCATTATAGTAAATGATACAGACACGGTGTGGCAGGAGATAAAGAAGATCATTATAGTAAATGATACAGACACGGTGTGGCAGGAGATAAAGAAGATCATTATAGTAAATGATACAGACACGGCGTGGCAGGAGATAAAGAAGATCATTATAGTAAATGATACAGACACTGCGTGGCAGGATATAAAGAAGATCATTGTAGTAAATGATACATACACGGTGTGGCAGAAGATAAAGAAGATCATTATAGTAAATGATACAGACACTGCGTGGCAGGAGATAAAGAGGATCATTATAGAAAATGATACAGACACGGTGTGGCAGGAGATAAAGAAGATCATTGTAGTAAATGATACAGACACGGTGTGACAGGAGATAAAGAAGATCATTGTAGTAAATGATACAGACACGGTGTGACAGGAGATAAAGAAGATCAGTGTAGTAAATGATACAGACACGGTGTGACAGGAGATAAAGAAGATCATTATGGAAAACGATACAGGCACTGTGTGGCAGGAGATAAATAAGTGCCTACTAGATAAAACACAAAATCAATCTGGTAAAGTAAGTAAAGTACCCCAGTCACACCAAGTGGCGTATATGGAATATGGTGTTAGTGACCCTTTATTTTACAGACCTTCAGCACATGATTTTTGGGGTAATGTGATCGGTATTACGTCCGTGCTGCTTTACTTTCCCAGAAAAAAATCCGGTACCTATTTAAGGCTGGGTGAACCCGGAAGCCGTCGGTTGGGATCGAACCCTACCCTTGTCCTTTGTAGTCCAGTTCACTAACAACTGAGCTATCGCGGCTACAAAATCAATCTGGCCTCAACGAAATACAGAGGGAATGTAATTGTAAAACATGAGAACAAAATAATGTTTAAGAACAATAACAATGTGAGAACGAAATATATTTACCATGGCCAATAATAAAAAACCTCATAATAATTAGAATATATAGGATCCAACATCAATAACAATGATTCCAAGAGTGAAGTCAATACTAGAAAAGCACAGACAAAGAACTATATTAAAATTGTTGTAACAAGACAAACATGTTCTATTCTTTATGTTCTGTTCTATTTTTTATGTTCTGTTCTATATTTTATGTTCTATTCTAATCATGGAATCAGTTTCAATGCAGTCAAAAAGTCCCCGTATACGTTCCACCACTTGTTATACCATTTCCCAAAAACGCAAAGGTAATTCCGTTGACAAGGTTCTCCGTGCACATTCTACTCGACTGTACAGGCGACAATTTCAAACCTTCTTAGTCGCGTCTTATGACATGCTTGGCAGATAACAGAGGCTTTGTTATTTTCTTTCCTGGCCGCGGGGCAGCCACACAGGGGAGACAAACCAACAGGACAATTGGCATACCAATAAATCTAAAGTGCAACATTATACCACTTTGGTCACATAAATTTTCTGAAATGTCTATGGGGAGACCAACACGTCATATCACGGGACTGATGTAGCTAGGGACACATCGCTAAATGCTTGAGTCAGGATCTGCGACAACATCTGTCCAATCAAGATTCTCCTTCACCGCCGTGCTGCGTTTCAGAAAACAGATTCATCATTCTGGCCAAGCGTAAAAGGGTCAAAAAAGGAAAGGCAACCCGGTACTAAAACAGTAGAGATGAAGTCGGATGTATCAAAAGGTACAAAAATCATAGCTTGTTCTGGAGGTAACGTCGCCTCCCAACAGCGGAGCTGGTCGTTGTCAGCGACCCACAGCTGATGGCTTGCGACAGAATCGGTGAATCAGAACCATCCAAACCTTACTCCAAATCTCCGTGGTTCCTCCAGTAACAGTCTAACATGTCTAGTCTGGCCAAGCGAGTGGGGATCGCAGAGGAAGACAACCCGGTACTAAAAAATAACATGTTGAAGTCGGATGTGTTGGGCTGAAAGGCGCAAATATCACAGTCTTACTGCAAACCACAACACAACGCAGACACGCCCACTTAACGTCCCCTTAAGGGCGGATGATGAGGAAATGTATTAATTTAATCATCGGGCGAACGCAAGCATAGCTTGTTGTGAAGTACAACACGGCGCATTTACTTCCACTTAACGTTCTTTTAAGGGCGAACGATAAGGAAGAGTATTCTTGGATTTAACGCAGAGGAAAAAGAAGACATGCTTGCGAAAGCTGACCCTGAAAGCTGAATAGGAAATGACGTCAACACAAGCTATCCAACTAAGTTGCTGCTGTAAGTTCCCATGGATCGTATACAAAGAGCACGTCACAAACGAGGACTTCCTTAAAGTCATACCAAACAGAAGAGGTCACATGACACAAGCTGTAACTCGTTACAACAAAAGAAACCTACTTTAGTACGTGTATGTCACATGATGTAACGGCCTGGCAGAGGATATCACTGAAGATGGAAGGTTGGGCGTATACAACAGAGACAATGGATTGATCATAAAATAGAAAGAAGAAGTGGTAGCCAAGGGAGACAATGGACTGATAAAAAAGGAGCGGTAGACAAGCCAGACAATGGATTGATCAAGGAAGGAGCGGTAGACAAGCCAGACAATGGACTGATCAAAGAAGGAGCGGTAGACAAGCCAGACAATGGACTGATCAAAGAAGGAGCGGTAGACAAGCCAGACAATGGACTGATCAAAGAAGGAGCGGTAGACAAGCCAGACAATGGACTGATCAAAGAAGGAGCAGTAGACAAGCCAGACAATGGACTGATCATAGAAGGAGCAGTAGACAAGCCAGACAATGGATTGATCATAGAAGGAGCAGTAGACAAGCCAGACAATGGACTGATCAAAGAAGGAGCAGTAGACAAGCCAGACAATGGATTGATCAAAGAAGGAGCAGTAGACAAGCCAGACAATGGACTGATCAAAGAAGGAGCAGTAGACAAGCCAGACAATGGACTGATCAAAGAAGGAGCGGTAGACAAGCCAGACAATGGATTGATCAAAGAAGGAGCAGTAGACAAGCCAGACAATGGACTGATCAAAGAAGGAGCAGTAGACAAGCCAGACAATGGACTGATCAAAGAAGGAGCAGTAGACAAGCCAGACAATGGACTGATCAAAGAAGGAGCAGTAGACAAGCCAGACAATGGATTGATCAAAGAAGGAGCAGTAGACAAGCCAGACAATGGACTGATCAAAGAAGGAGCAGTAGACAAGCCAGACAATGGACTGATCAAAGAAGGAGCGGTAGACAAGCCAGACAATGGATTGATCAAAGAAGGAGCAGTAGACAAGCCAGACAATGGACTGATCAAAGAAGGAGCAGTAGACAAGCCAGACAATGGACTGATCAAAGAAGGAGCGGTAGACAAGCCAGACAATGGACTGATCAAAGAAGGAGCGGTAGACAAGCCAGACAATGGATTGATCAAAGAAGGAGCAGTAGACAAGCCAGACAATGGACTGATCAAAGAAGGAGCGGTAGACAAGCCAGACAATGGATTGATCAAAGAAGGAGCAGTAGACAAGCCAGACAATGGACTGATCAAAGAAGGAGCAGTAGACAAGCCAAACAATGGACTGATCAAAGAAGGAGCGGTAGACAAGCCAGACAATGGACTGATCATAGAAGGAGCAGTAGACAAGCCAGACAATGGACTGATCAAAGAAGGAGCAGTAGACAAGCCAGACAATGGACTGATCAAAGAAGGAGCAGTAGACAAGCCAGACAATGGATTGATCAAAGAAGGAGCAGTAGACAAGCCAGACAATGGATTGATCAAAGAAGGAGCAGTAGACAAGCCAGACAATGGATTGATCAAAGAAGGAGCAGTAGACAAGCCAGACAATGGACTGATCAAAGAAGGAGCAGTAGACAAGCCAGACAATGGATTGATCAAAGAAGCAGCAGTAGACAAGCCAGACAATGGACTGATCATAGAAGGAGCAGTAGACAAGCCAGATAATGGACTGATCATAGAAGGAGCAGTAGACAAGCCAGACAATGGACTGATCATAGAAGGAGCAGTAGACAAGCCAGATAATGGACTGATCAAAGAAGGAGCAGTAGACAAGCCAGACAATGGACTGATCATAGAAGGAGCAGTAGAAAAGCCAGACGATGGACTGATCATTAAAAAAGAACAAAGTTGGGTGATTTGTGCGTTTACTGCTTGCCAGAAAGGTCTGTGTTCAGCTCCCGGATGTGGCTAGATTTAGGACTGACACGGGTTTGGAATTCGCTCAGCTTCTGCAAACGGGCGACCTGGCGTAATACTACCCATATTATCCACATAAATGTGCCGTTAGTCATTGATACATTGCACCTCCAGTGTGATTTTAAGGCGTGGTCAGAACCGTTACGTTTTTTTGTTTACCAGATCAAGTAAACGTTGGGGCACGGAAAACCACAATCAGGCAGGCGGTTAGGGAAAATGCAGAAAAATCATGAACGGCTCGCCGTGGGGGTGCTTTACTCTTGGCCAGTTTTCTTGTTGCTGCAGGTCAAACTAAACACATACCAAGATGAAGGATACCTAGTCTTGCTTGTTTTCGTGTTATATCAGAGCTTGCTGGTGAAGGCACAGTCATTAGCGAGTAAAAGGTAGTTATTAGCTTCAGGAAATGGGATTTCTCAGAAGAATGTTCAAAGTTCCCTGGACAGCTAAAAGACCAACAAGGAAATTCTCAAAGAGGCCCACACAAAAATCCTTAAAAAAAAAAAAAAAAACATAAGAAAGAAACAATCAACATTTTTCGGTCACATCATGAAAAGAGGAAAGTTGAAATACTTGGTTACAACTGGCAAAATGCAAGGAAAGAGAAATCGCGGACGACAAAGAGAGAAAATACTAGATAGTTTGGTGTCATGGCATGGCAAACAGTCAACAACAGAACTGAAACGATGCACTGTAGATAGAAGATTGTGGAAGGACATGATCGCCTACGCAAACTGGGATGGCACATAATGATGTTATCTTCACTTTGGCAGGGGCAAGAACTCGTCTGAAAGTGAACCACCTTCCCCGGTATTTCATCTTCACCGAACATCAAACTCTACATGTCATCAACCTCTTCTCCTGTGTGTGCACCCGCTGAGTGGACGTTGATGCGCTGTGTCGTTAGTTCAAGCAGCGATATCGGCGCCTTTAAGCCCGACATATCCGTCTTCAGCATGGGTAGATTTGCTTAACTCTTTTTGCCCGGACAGCGACCATATTCGGCCTACTCTTTCTCACGTGTTAACTACGAAGGGCTCTTTAACGTGCGAGAGTGCACACGGGATCTCTTTTCTTTTGTTGTCATAGGATGTCAAAAAGTAGTCAGTGATAACTGCAACAGATTCCTGGTGGTGAGGACACAAGCGTGCTTGCCACCGTTGATGAAGTGACGAGCTTACGATGGTGCTGCATCATTGAGCACATCTCGCGAACCTACAGATCGACTAACACACACATGAAGCTACGATCACGAGACGACAAGAATTTGAAACCAACCTTAGTACGTAGAAGATGGTAATTGGTAATATCAAGTAACACACACGAACCTATGATCACGAGACAAGAATTTGAAACCAACCTTAGTACGTAGAAGATGGTAATTGGTAATATCAAGTAACACACACGAACCTATGATCACGAGACAAGAATTTGAAACCAACCTTAGTACGTAGAAGATGGTAATTGGTAATATCAAGTAACACACACGAACCTATGATCACGAGACAAGAATTTGAAACCAACCTTAGTACGTAGAAGATGGTAATTGGTAATATCAAGTAACACACACGAACCTATGATCACGAGACAAGAATTTGAAACCAACCTTAGTACGTAGAAGATGGTAATTGGTAATATCAAGTAACATACACGAACCTATGATCACGAGACAAGAATTTGAAACCAACCTTAGTACGTACAAGATGGTAATTGGTAATATCAAGTAACACACACGAACCTATGATCACGAGACAAGAATTTTGAAACCAACCTTAGTACGTACAAGATGGTAATTGGTAATATCAAGTAACACACACGAACCTATGATCACGAGACAAGAATTTGAAACCAACCTTAGTACGTACAAGATGGTAATATCAACGTGATATATACCAGATATATTTAACCGGCGAGCTAACGTTGACGTAAACCTGTGATTATTTATGCGCAGTCTACCGAAAGGCACAGACTGATTGTGTGTACTCAAGTTAAATGGTAACGGATCTCCTAACACATCTTTTATATTTACCAAATTAATCCATTCAATTTCAACAAATCAATTTGGATAATGCTTTCGTTTTTATCAAATAAAAATCTCCACTATGATAAACACGTCACCATGAAGTTTCCATGAATCGCGTGAACAAATACACGTTATCGACATATTTTACTCTCACAGACAAGACAATGAACCGACTTACAACGGCAGCAGTTTCATTCCACTAATTCTGACTGTCGTTTTGAACCGAATCCAGACACGAAACAACGTGTGGATAGAGCTGTTACCAGACGCACTTAACACAACACTGACCCAAGTTCAACTCAACGACTTGGCACTGCCCAATTCACCTCACAGGCCCTCTTGTTCGTGTTGATCCGCAGTTTTGCTAAATCGATGCAAAGCCTAAGGGTGCGCATATCCCTTAGCCGGGTTCTATTCTTATGTAGCGATCGATGGCCCGAGAGGATTCAGCCGAGTACGGGGGTCTATGTAACAACACCGTGTTGCAGCACAGATTCAGGCAGCTACACGTTACGATCTTAAATCACAAGCGCCGGGCGCCTCCTTCTGTTGTCAGCTTACACACTTTAAATATTAAACAGGAAATAATGAACAGGAAGAAATGTCTCATTCCGGCCGCGAATTGGCAGAGAGATGGGGTCGATGGGAGGTGTCAACAACCTTTTCTCGGCCATTTCTCTTCTCTTTGAGTACAATTTCATGGGCGTAGCACACTAAATCCTAGACCTGTCCTGCCCTCAAATGTATCCAGTGACGTACTCAGCAGGAGGTGACAACTGGGAAAATGGTGCCGCACAGAAATACAGCCGTATCCATTGAAACACAATAAATAATTTAGGTCCTATCTTAGTGTGAAGTAAACAAGGATCACCTTTGAGTGTGAAGCTATTTAGGACCTCTCCTGATGTTAAGTAATTTAGGACCTCTCTTGATGTTAAGTAATTTATGTCCTCTCTTGAAGTGAGGTAATTTCGGTCGTCTCTTAATTGGATGTAATTATGTCCTAACCTGATATGAAGTAATTCAGGTCCTCACTTGGTGTGAAGTAAATGAGGCCACCTTTGAGTGTGAAGTAATTTAGTTCCTCTCTTGGTGTGAAGTAATTTAGTTCCTCTCTTGGTGTGAAGTAATTTAGTTCCTCTCTTGGTGTGAAGTAATTTAGGTCCTCTCTTGGTGTGAAGTAAATGAGGCCACCTTTGAGTGTGAAGTAATTTAGTTCCTCTCTTGGTGTGAAGTAATTTAGTTCCTCTCTTGGTGTGAAGTAATTTAGTTCCTCTCTTGGTGTGAAGTAATTTAGGTCCTCTCTTGGTGTGAAGTAAATGAGGCCACCTTTGAGTAAGAAGTAATTTAGTTCCTCTCTCGGTGTGAAGTAATTTAGTTCCTCTCTTGGTGTGAAGTAATTAGGTCCTCTCTTTGTGTGAAGTAATTTAGGTCCTCTCTTTGTGTGAAGTAATTTAGTTCCTCTCTTTGTGTGAAGTAATTTAGGTCCTCTCTTTGTGTAAAGTAATTTAGGTCCTCTCTTGGTGTGAAGTAAATGAGGCCACCTTTGAGTGTGAAGCAATTTAGTCCCTCTCTTGGTGTGAAGTAATTTAGTTCCTCTCTTGGTGTGAAGTAATTTAGTTCCTCTGTTGGTGTGAAGTAATTTAGTTCCTCTCTTGGTGTGAAGTAAATGAGGCCACCTTTGAGTGTGAAGTAATTTAGTTCCTCTCTTGGTGTGAAGTAATTTAGGTCCTCTCTTGGTGTGAAGTAATTGACCCTCAACACATGATTATTGGGGTAATGTGGTCGGTATTACGCCGTGCCGCTTAACTTTCTCAGAAAAAAATCAGGTATTTAAGGCTGGGTGAATTCGGAAGCAGTCGGTTGGAATCGAACCCTACCCCTTGTCCTTTGTAGTCCAGTTCACTAACCACTGAGCTATCGCGGCTCCCGATGATGTTATATGTGGCCAGTAATGATTTCAAATAAATACCTTATGTTGATGTATGGTGATCGTGTAAAGCACACAAGTAAGAACACTTTACATTTTATTCGGACGTAAAGTGCATGGCAGCAACAGAGCTGGAAGCTGTCAACGACTCATAGCTGATGGCTTGCACCAGGATCGGTGAACGAGAACCTTCCAGATCCTGCTCCACCTCTCCGTGGTACCTCTGGTAACAGACTTACCAGTCTATTCTGGCTAAGCGAGTAGGGATCGAAAGGGGAAGGCAACCAGTACTCAAAAAACTCCGTACTGAAGTCGCATGTATTGGGTCGAAAGACGCAAGAACACAACACAACGCATCTACGCTCATTTAACGTGCTTTTAAGGATGGATGACGAAACTAACTATGCCCTCCTTTAGTGGTCATCGAGTAATGCCAGAAAGAGAAATACATTTAATTTTCAGATAACTTTGTCCTCCTTTCAATGATCACTGAATACAAGGTAGGTAAGAGCGAGTGTCTAAATCGTTCAGTAAAGAACGATAAAACGTGATTGTGCAAAATAGCCATTGGTGGTTCAAGATGAAAAGGTAAGTGGTATGTCGAGCCATTGATAGTTAAGGATAAAAAGGTAGGTGGTATGTCGGCCCATTGGTGGTTAAAGATGAAAAGGTAGGTGGTATGTCTAGGGATTTGCAGTTAAGGATATATAGGTAGGTGGTATGTCGACCCATTAGCAGACAAGAATAAAATGCAGTGGGATTTGTCGCTGCATGTCGACATGTAATACAGGAAAACAAAACTCCTCTTGGTAAATATTCTCCAGAATAAATGTTGATCGTAGGCGCCGTGTGTGACAGGGACAAAGCCTTGCGGGGCATAAAGTGCACAGAAGTCCCAGCATTACAGTGAAACGTTTTGTGTCTTCAAGGACCAATCCTGGAATCACTATCAAACGACAAAGTTGCCTTGCGCCAAACATATCAGATTGCAGAGCTTAAGCAGCCGAGTAGGGATAATCTGACGACATCAACAATTATTAATACTACTATTACTATTATAACGACGACTACTACTACAGCTACTATTACGACGGCTACTACTACTATTACGACTACTACAACTACAATTACGATTATTGCAACAACAACAACTACTACTACTATTACAACAACAGCTACTACTATTACACAACAGCTACTACTATTACAACAACAGCTACTACTACTATCACAACAACAGCTACTACTATTACAACAACAGCTACTACTATTACAACAACAGCTACTACTACTATTACAACAACAGCTACTACTATTACAACAACACTACTACTACTACTACTATTACAACAACATCTACTACTACTATCACAACAACAGCTACTACTATTACAACAACAATAGCTACTACTACTACTATTACAACAACAGCTACTACTATTACAACAACAACTACTACTACTACTACTATTACAACAACATCTACTACTACTATTACAACAACAGCTACTACTATTACAACAACAACTACTACTACTACTACTATTACAACAACAGCTACTACTACTATATCACAACAACAGCTACTACTATTACAACAACAATAGCTACTACTATTACAACAACAGCTACTACTATTACAACAACAGCTACTACTACTACTACTATCACAACAACAGCTACTACTATTACAACAATAATAGCTACTACTATTACAACAACAGCTACTACTATTACAACAACAGCTACTACTATTACAACAACAGCGACTACTACTACAACTGCTACTGCTACTACTATTACGACTTATGCTACTGCTAATACAATTACAACAACTACTACTACTATTACAACTACTACTACTATTACAACAACAGCTACTACTATTACAACAACAGCGACTACTATTACAACAACAGCGACTACTATTACAACAACAGCTACTACTATTACAACAACTACTACTACTACTACTATTACGACTACTACTACTGCTTCTATTACGACCACTACTATTACTACTACCTTCATATATTGTCTGGACCAATCATGACAAACCACAACTTTATATTTACAGCTAACGACGTTAATGGGGACTCCACAGCCACCTCGTCCGGTAGGGAGCGTCATGTGCTACAGATGACACCCGATCGTCATCAAGCAACTGTATGCAAGATCAAAAATAAAGAGACACTAGCAATAGGAACTTGGAACATTAGATCAGCATTCCAGGTTGGAAAACTAGAAAACATCAGCCAAGAATGAAGAGAATGAAATTGAACATCTTAGGACTATGTGAATTGAGATGGAAAGGGGCAGGATTTTACAACGCGACACTGGAAATGTAATTTACTCTGGGGGAACCACACACGAAAGAGGAGTAGGCATCATGTTAGATAGAGAAAAAAGCAAAACAGTGAAGGGATTTTGGCCAGTATCAGACAGAATTCTGCTATTAAAATTGAGAGGTAGACCAGTGGATATCACATAATTCAAGTTTATGCACAAACAAGTAATAGCGAAGAAGAAGACATTGACACTTTTTATGAAGAGCTAGAGGCGACCATGGAACAGTGTAAATCCCTAGAAATAACTATTATATTAGGGGATTTCAATGCAAAGGTAGGAACAGCTAAAGTGCAAAATGTGACTGGGGGGCATGGCCTTAGAAATACGAATGATAGAGGAGATAAATTGGGCAAAGACACATGAAATGATTATAGGTAACACCTTGTTCAAACAACACCCTAGGCGACTATGGACATGGCAAAGCCCAGCCAAAAAAGTACACAATCAAATTGATTTTATACTGGTACAGAGAAGATTCAGGAATGGGCTAACATCGGTTAAAACAAAGCCAGGAGCAGATTGCAATAGTGACCATGTACCAGTAGTTGGAAGATAAGAATAAAACTGCGAAAGGCCCAGAAATCACCAAGAAATATAAAATTAGAACTAGATATGATAAGAGTAGATAAACAGATGAGTGATAAATACAGTGCGATAGTACAAAATAGATATAATGCTATTGAGAAAATACAGGACATCCAGGAGCAGTGGGAAATGCTCAAACAATCGATTCAGCAAACAAGTATTCAAAAAGTATTCAAATTCAAAAGAAGTAATACCAGTGACTAAAAGAATCAACAAAAAGAAATGGATGACAGAAGAAATATTAGAACTAATGGACGAAAGAAGAAAACATAA
Organism: Megaustenia siamemsis; assembly: GCA_032433765.1. Classification (NCBI taxonomy): domain Eukaryota; kingdom Metazoa; phylum Mollusca; class Gastropoda; order Stylommatophora; family Ariophantidae; genus Megaustenia; species Megaustenia siamemsis. The sequence continues at coordinate 6,501,431 of JAVIAB010000156.1, read as the reverse complement.
GAAAGAAGAACGGACATACAAAATATTGCACAAAGAGATACAAAACAAATGCAGAGAAGCAAAGGAAGGATGGTTTAAAACAGAAATGTGAAGAAATGGAAAAACAACAAAAGAAAGACTCAAAATTTATGCACAATCAGTTAAATGAATTAACAGGAAGAAAAGAAGTCAAAGTTTCAGGATGTGTGAAATCAAAGAAAGGAAATATAATAATGGAACAGGAGAAGATAATGGAAAGATGGACAGATTATATCAGTCAACTCTGTGATGATGAAAGACCAGAATTAAACAATTCAAATGAAGACACAGGACCACCAATAATGCAGGATGCAATAATAAGTGGAGGATGCAATTCAACACACGAAAAGAGGCAAAGCTCTAGTCCTGACAATATAACAATCGAAGAGTTAAATGCATTAGGAGAGCTGGGAGTACAAGTCATAACAAAATTACTCAATGACATATATAACACGGGACACGTACCAGAAGATCTACTAAAATCTATCTTTGTAGTCATACTGAAGAGTCAGGTGCCACTGATTGTGAGGACCATTGCACTAATAGTCTCATGAGCCATATGACTAAAATATTACTAAGAATCATCATGAGATGTGTAAGGAACAAAATAAAACCAGAAATAAGTGAGGACAATGTGGATTTGTGGAAGGAAAGGGCCCCAAAAATGCAATATACATCTTAAGAACATTGATAGAAAGATCTATAGAGGTAAAGAAAGATCTTTACATGTGCTTTATAGACAACACGAAGCATTTGACAAAGTAAAGCACGTGTAAATAGACTAAGGATATTGTGGCTGGAGATTATGCTGAAAGTGATTGATGGCAAGGATCTGCGAATCATAAAAACACGTAATGGCAACAAACAGCAGCTATACGAATTAACAACCAAACAGACAATTTCAATTTATAAAACAAGGAGTCAGACAAGGCTGTGTTCTGTCACCGGATTTGTTTTCACTTTACAGCGAACATATTATGAGATCAATAGTAGACAAAAAAAAAAGGAATTGAAGTCAACGGTCACAACATAAATAATTTGTGATATGCGGATGACACAGTCTTAATAGCAGAAACAGAGAACGAACTGCAAGAAATGATAGATATAATAGTAAAAGAAAGCAGCTAGAAAGGTCTCAGTCTGAATAGTAAGAAAACAGAAGTAATGGTTATATTCTAGAAACAATCATCACCATCATACAGCATACAAATAAACATGACAAATCTGAAACAAGTGCAACGTTTCAAATACTTCGGCACAATAATAACATCAGATGGAGATGCACCACAGAAATAAAAAGCAGAAATAAAATAGCATTTCAGAAAATGAAAAATATCTTGTACAACAAATCTATGTCAATAAATGAGAAAGAGAGTTCATCGGTGCTATATAGAACAGATTCTGAACTATGGAAGCGAATCATGGACAATAGACAAACAAATGAAAAGACGATTTGAGGCCAAAGAGATGGGATTTCTCATAAGAATGTTGAAAGTTCCCTGGACAGCTAAAAAGACCAATGAGAAAGTTCTCAAAGAGCCAACACAAAAAGGGAGCTCTTAAAAAACATCAGAAAGAAGCAATCAACATTTTTGGGCACATCATGAGAAGAGGAAAGTTGGAATACTTGGTTACAACTGGCAAAATAAAAGGAAAGAGATATCGCGGACGACAAAAGGGGAAAATACTGGATAGCTTGGTGTCATGGCATGGAAAACAGTCAACAACAGAACTGATACGATGCACTGTAGATAGAAGATTGTGGAAGGACATGATCGCCAACGCCAGCCGGTACAGCACATAATGATGATGATGACTACTCTACATCTACTACTACAACTACTATTACATCTACTACTACATCTACTATTACATCTACTACTACATCTACTACTACATCTACTACTACATCTACTACTACATCTACTACTACATCTACTACTACATCTACTATTACATCTACTACATCTACTACTACAACTACTACTACATCTACTACTACAACTACTACTACAACTACTACTACATCTACTACTACAACTACTACTACATCTACTACTACAACTACTACTACAACTACTACTACAACTACTACTACAACTACTACTACATCTACTACTACAACTACTACTACATCTACTACTACAACTACTACTACAACTACTACTACAACTACTACTACCTACTACTACATCTACTACTACAACTACTACTACATCTACTACTACAACTACTACTACATCTACTACTACAACTACTACTACAACTACTACTACAACTACTACTACATCTACTACTACAACTACTACTACATCTACTACTACAACTACTACAACTACTACTACATCTACTACTACAACTACTACTACATCTACTACTACAACTACTACTACAACTACTACTACATCTACTACTACAACTACTACTACAACTACTATTACATCTACTACTACATCTACTACTACATCTACTATTACATCTACTACTACATCTACTATTACATCTACTACTACATCTACTACTACATCTACTATTACATCTACTACTACATCTACTACTACAACTACTACTACATCTACTACTACATCTACTACTACATCTACTACTACATATACTACTCATCTACTACTACATCTACTACTACAATTACTACTACATATACTACTACATATACTACTACATATACTACTCATCTACTACTACATATACTACTACATCTACTACTACATATACTACTACATATACTACTACATCTACCACTACATATACTACTACATCTACTACTACATCTACTACTACATCTACTACTACATATACTACTCATCTACTACTACATCTACTACTACATCTACTACTACATCTACTACTACATCTACTACTACATATACTACTACATCTACTACTACATCTACTACTACATCTACTACTACATCTACTACTACATATACTACTACATCTACTACTACATCTACTACTACATCTACTACTACATATACTACTACATCTACTACTACATCTACTACTACATCTACTACTACATATACTACTACATCTACTACTACATCTACTACTACATCTACTACTACATATACTACTACATCTACTACTATATCTACTACTACATATACTACTACATCTACTACTACATCTACTACTACATATACTACTACATCTACTACTACATCTACTACTACATCTACTACTACATCTACTACTACATCTACTACTACATCTACTACTACATCTACTACTACATATACTACTACAATTACTACTACATCTACTACTACATCTACTACTACATCTACTACTACATATACTACTACATCTACTACTACATCTACTACTACATATACTACTACATCTACTACTACATCTCTACTACATATACTACTATATCTACTACTACATCTACTACTACATATACTACTACATCTACTACTAACATACTACTACATATACTACTACATCTACTACTACAATTACTACTACTACATATACTACTACATATACTACTACATCTACTACTACATATACTACTACATATACTACTACATATACTACTACATCTACTACTACATCTACTACTACATATACTACTACATCTACTACTATATCTACTACTACATCTACTACACATATACTACTACATCTACTACTACAACTACTACTACATATACTACTACATCTACTACTATATCTACTACTACAATACTACTACATATACTACTACATCTACTACTACATCTACTACTACTACATCTACTACTACATATACTACTACATCTACTACTACATATACTATACATCTACTACTACTACAATCTACTACTACATATACTACTACATATACTACTACATCTACTACTACATCTACTACTACATATACTACTACATCTACTACTACATCTACTACTACATTACTACTATATCTACTACTACATCTACTACTACATATCTACTTCATATACTACTACATCTACTACTACATCTACTACTACATATACTACTACATATACTACTACATATCCAACTACAACTACTACTACATCTACTACTACAATTACTACTACATATACTACTACATCTACTACTACAACTACAACTACATCTACTAATACATCTACTACTACATCTACTACTACAATTACTACTACAATTACTACTACATATACTACTACATCTACTACTACATCTAGTACTACATCTACAAATACATCTAGTACTACTACTACAATTACTACTATATCTACTACTACTACATCTACTACTACATCTACTACTACATCTACTACTACATATCCAACTACATCTACTACTACATCTACTATTACAACTACTACTACAACTACTACTACAACTACTACTACATCTACTATTACATCTACTACTACATCTACTACTACATATACTATTACATCTACTACTACATCTACTACTACAACTACTACTACATCTACTAATACAACTACTACTACATCCACTACTACATCTACTACTACATCTACTACTACAACAACTACTACTACATATACTACTACATCTACTACTACAACAACTATTACATATACTACTACATATACTACTACATCTACTACTACATCTACTACTACATATACTACTACATCTACTACTACATCTACTACTACATCTACTACTACATATACTACTGCATCTACTACTACAACTACAACTACATCTACTAATACATCTACTACTACATCTACTCTACAATTACTACTACAATTACTACTACATATATACTACATCTACTACTACATCTACTACTACATCTAGTACTACTACTACAATTACTACTATATCTACTACTACATCTACTACTACATCTAGTACTACTACTACAATTACTACTATATCTACTACTACATATCCAACTACATCTACTACTACATCTACTATTACAACTACTACTACAACTACTACTACAACTACTACTACATCTACTATTACATCTACTACTACATCTACTACTACATATACTATTACATCTACTACTACAACTACTACTACATCTACTACTACAACAACTACTACATATACTACTACATCTACTACTACATCTACTACTACATCTACTACTACATAAACTACTACATCTACTACTACATCTACTACTACATATACTACTACATCTACTACTACATCTACTACTACATATACTACTACATCTACTACTGCATCTACTACTACTACTACATATACTACTACATATACTACTACATCTACTACTACTACTACACATATACTACTACATATACTACTACATCTACTACTACATCTACTACTACATATTCCTACTACATCTACTACTACATCTACTACTACATATACTACTACATCTACTACTACATCTACTACTACATATACTACTACATCTACTACTACATCTACTACTACAACTACTACTACAACTACTACTTCTACTACTACTACTGCTACTACTGCTACTACTACATCTACTATTACAACTACTACTACTGATGCTATTACAACTACTATTACATATACTACTACAACTACTACTACTGCTACTATTACGACCACAAAAACAACTACTACTATTATTACGAAAACGACGACGACTACTACTACTACTACTACTTTACGACTGCAACACAACAACTACCACTACTACTACTACTACCACCACTATTGCGACCACAACTACTACAACTATTACGAAGACTACTACTACTACTACCACTATTACGACCACAACAACAACTACTACTACTACTACTGCTACTGCTACTGCTACTACTACTACTACTACTGCTACTGCTACTGCTACTGCTACTGCTACTACTACTACTACTACTACTACTATTGCTACCACTACTACTACTACTACTACTACTACTACTGCTACTGCTACTGCTACTGCTACTGTTACTACTACTACTACTACTACTATGCTACTACTACTACTACTACTACTACTACTACTACTACTACTACTACTAGTGAGAAACCCACGAGAAATGTACTCGTAAATAGTAACGAAGAAAAACAGATTGGATATACGAGAGACGTGAATATTCAAAGAGTTACATAAAAATAAAAAATAAAAAATAAAAAAATTAACGTAAGACTACAGATTCAACAAGAGCTATTAATATTCAATGACAAACATAACAATTCATGGAGACATACATATTCAACAAAAGACATAGCTATTCAAACAGAGATATAAAGTAAAAGTAAGGTACCCCCGACACACAAAGTGGCGTATAGGGAATATGGTGTTAGTGACCATAAATTTTACAGACCTTCAGCACATGATTTTTGGGGTAATATGGTCGGTATTACGCCCGTGCCGCTTTACTTTCCCAGAAAAAAAATCCGGTACCCATTAAAGGCTGGTGAACCGGACCGTCGGTTGGGATCGAACCCTACCCCTTGTCCTTTGTAGTCCAGTTCACTAACCACTGAGCTTTCGCGGCTCCCAAACAGAGATATAACTATATACATGTATATATATTTTAAAAAAAAACATACATTTTAAACAAGAGACATATACAACGAGACCAAGGAGAGACATAAATATTCACCCATAAAGACATCAATATTCACCATTACAGGACATAAATATTCACCATTACAGGACATAAATATTCACCATTACAGGACATATATATTCACCATTACAGGACATAAATATTCACCATTGCAGGGCATACATATTCATCAACAAGGGAAATAAATATTCACTCATGAGAGACATAAATATTCACACACAAAAGACATAAATATTCAATAACGAGATATATAAATATTCACCCATGAAAGATGGGAACTACCCATCCACAAGCCTGGCATCAACATCATCATTATCGAGTGCCGTCTCCGCAACGAAGGTTGGCTACCATGGAGCGCCATTCCACTGTGTTTCTTGCTCTGATGGTGCAGATTTTCATAGATTGACTTGTCCATCTTTTGATTTTACTCGTCCATGTTGGTCTTGGTCTGCCTCTGCCTCTTTTACCTTGTATTTTCCCTTCCAAGATTACTTTTAGTACGCTGTTGTGTCTTTTAACATGGCCCAAAAATCGCATTTGTCTTGTTTGAATTGTGTTTCGCAGTTCTCTTTTCATTTTTAGTTGTTTTAAGACTTCATCGTTTGTATTCTTTTCCTTCCATCCATTCTACCTATTCTTCTATATATCCACATTTCAAAGGCTTCAATTCTCTGTTCTGTTCTCTTGTCTAATGTTCTATTTCTCCACCATATAGGAATATTGAGAAGATATAACATTTTTCTATTCTAGTTTTAGCCTTGGTGTTATTTGTTTTGATGTTAGTATGTTCTTCATGACATTAAAATTGCTTTTTGCCATTCCTATTCTTTGTTTCTTTTGAATCAGGAATCGGTTCCCTCAATGAGATAGAGCTGCTTGCACAGAACAGAGACAAATGGCGAGATTTGATAAAATATCTTTAAAAGAATTGAAACTGCTAGAACAAAAAACAAAATTCAGATGAAGGAGTATCTTGGTCTACGCCCTATGGGCCGGCTACGGCTCGAAAGGCCAATAGATAGATAGATTCTTTTGTTTCTTTCAGTTGTACATTTTCCATCACTGGTTATAGTATGTCCAAGGTAGTTGTAGTTCTGAACTGTCTCCAGGTCTATTCCTTGTATTTTGATGTCCACTTGTGAGTTTTGAGTATCTTCTTTGTTTATGATCATAGTTTTAGTCTTTTTGATATTCATATCTAGTCCATATTTTTTGCTGTCATGTTTATTTCATGAAGTAATTGTTGTAGATCTTTAGGATATCAGGTTAAAGGTCAACCTAAAAGTTTGGTCTCACGTCCTAGCCTCCTTAAGCTTCGATCTCACCGTCCGCCGCTGTGAACTTTCTCCACTAAAAGTGAGATGTTTCTGTCCACCATTTTGTTACTAGCCCTGATGCGCTTAGAGAAACCACAGAAGGGGGCGGGGTCGCGTCGCGACAATGACGTCATTGCAAACAAGATTAGGTAGACGCGTCACATTGGAATTAATTACCTTAAATTTGGGGGGGGGGGGGGCTCTCTCTTTTCTGAGGTTTTTTAATTACTAACCTTTAGAGTAAGTGTGGTCAGACAGATGGATACGGCCAGCTTCATCTGTATCTCTTTGTAGCCGCTGCTCGTTGTGAGCATGTCATTGTCTGTCGTTTCTCTAATATCATCATCATGATGTGTGCCATACCGGTTGGCGTAGGTGATCATGTCCCTCCACAATCTTCTACCTACAGTGCATCGTATCAGTTCTGTTGTTGACTGTTTTCCATGCCATGACACCAAGCTATCCAGTATTTTCTCACTCTGTCGTCCGCGATCTCTCTTTCCTTTTATTTTGCCAGTTGTAACCAGTATTCCAACTTTACTCTTCTCATGATGTGCCCGAAAAAATGTTTGATTGCTTCTTTCTGATGTTTTTTAAGAGCTCCCTTTTTGTGTTGGCCTCTTTGAGAACTTCCTCATTGGTCTTTTTATCTCTAATATACTCTCCTCATATTTACTTCCGTCTCCAGCGTTCTCTGAAAGTACACTGTAAACAATAATCTTTGAAAGTGGGTCATGATGGTGCAGTTTTTATTTCTGATTTCTCTCTGTGGTAACAACCCCTGATCTCAGCAGCAAGGCCCGGCTTGAAACGTCAATAACTAAAAAAAATATTAGTACCACAAAGTCGGAGTTACCTGCCTGTGCGGCGAAGGACCCCTGCGTACATGGCTGCCAGGGAAAAATGGATTCACACGCAAAATTGAGTTCCTAGTCTCTAGGGCTTCGCTAGAAGTGAAAGTTCGCGAACGCAAAAAAAAAAAAAAAAAAATCCCGATGGTCACACAACCAATCAGCATTTCTATAAGGTCACCGCGGGTCAAGGACATATGTCTTCTACTTCTTCTACCTTTTTAGCTCCCAGTGGAGCATAGGTCATCAACAAACACTTTCCAAATAGTTCTGTTTTATACCATTCTTTTAGATCATTCCATGTCTTCCCCATCATCTTCATCTCTGCTTCTATCTGTCTTCTCCAAGAATTCCTTGGTCTTCCTCTTTGTCTTTTCCCCTGGGGATTCCAAAAAAGGGCCTGTTGTGTAATACTCTCAGTTGGCTTCCGTAGTGTGTGTCCTATCCAGCGCCATCGTCTTCGCTGTATCTCATCTCAAGGACATATGTGCTGCTCATTATCTTTTCATAATTTTCATTTATTGCTTAACAAAGCCAAAGTAATGTTCTTTCCACGCCTTAAGAAATGGTAACAAGAATTACTGTCCGCATCTTTCTTGATCAGCGGCACGTTTTTAATGGTGGTGTGGTCGCCATCACACCAGGCCGCCCTTCTTTATCAGAAACTAAAATCTCCGGTACTCTTCTTCAGAGGCTGCACGAACGCCGAAGTTGTTTTCTCCACATCGAGAATTGAACCGAACATTTCTGGTCAGTACAGCTGCAGCTTTAACTACTCAACTACCGAGACACTTGTAACATGTGCTAACGTCTAATCATGTACATCACAATACACTTGAAATATACACTACAATTGAAACACATTACAATTACATTAAATACACTTGAAATATACAACATTACAATTACACTTGAAATATACAACATTACAATACACTTGAATATACAACATTACAAATACACTTGAAATATCAACAATCAATTACACACTTGAAATATACAACATTACAAATACACACAAATACAAACAAATACAACATTAAAAATACACTTAATATACAACATTACAATTACACTTGAAATATACACATTAAATTACACTTGAAATATACAACATTACAAATACACTTGAAATATACAACATTACAAATACACTTAAATATACAACATTACAAATACACTTGAATATACAACATTACAATTACACTTGAAATATACAACATTACAATTACACTTGAAATATACAACATACAAATACACTTGAAATATACAACATTACAATACACTTGAAATATGCAACATTACAAATACACTTAAAATATACACATTACAATACACTTGAAATAGGCAACATTACAATTACACTTGAAATATACAACATTACAATTGCACTTGAAATACAACATTACAATTACACTTGAAATATTTTTTTCGTTCACCAGTTTTCACCTCTGGTGAAGTCCTAGATTCTATGAACTGAAACTCACGTTTTAATCCGTTTTACCCTGGCAGCCGTGTACACAGAGGCTCCCCGCCGCACAGGCAGATAACTCTGTCTTCGGAAGTACTCATAGTTTTTTTTTAGTTTTTTTTTTCGTCGATATATAATTTGACGATTAAGCCAGGTCTCGCTGTTGAGATCAGGGGTAGCTGCCGCAGAAAGAACTCACACACAAAAAATAATCCGAACTGGTGCAGCCGAAATTAGAACCTACATCTCGAGACCGAGGTCATGCCTCGATACCAGCCAGTCCCCAGTTGAAATATTTGAAAACTTCAAGAGATCTTTGGTAACTAATTCCAATAAGGAAAAAATAGCAGCAAAACTATATTACAAATTTAATTTAAGTTATAAAGAAAAAGGACTTTAATAACCTTGCATGAGAAGTAGATGGATAGCGATTGAAGATTGATATCCCAGGAGGGAAGCAGAACCCAAATAAAATATTGGAATGTCAAGGTAGGGCTCACTTAAGTTGCGGAAGGAATAATTCTTTGTCAAACGAAAACAATAAATGTGGGTGATGGAATATTTGTTCAACTGAAGAACATCCAGGACCAACTTCTTATCTCCAATTTGTGTCCTGTCCCAATGTACCAGGGTTACAGATGTAGTCAGGGACTGCTGAAATAAGGCAGAAAATAAAGGGTGCTGGACTAGGCAGAAACTAAGGTGCGTTGAACTGAGGCAGAAACTAATGAGTGTTGAACTAGGCAGAAACTAAGGTGTGTTGAACTGAGGCAGAAACTAATGAGTGTTGAACTAGGCAGAAACTAAGGTGTGTTGAACTGAGGCAGAAACTAATGAGTGTTGAACTAGGCAGAAACTAAGGTGTGTTGAACTGAGGCAGAAACTAATGAGTGTTGGATTAGGCAGAAACTAAGGTGTGTTGAACTGAGGCAGAAACTAATGAGTGTTGAACTAGGCAGAAACTAAGGGGTGCTGGACTAGGCAGATATTATGCGGTCTTGGACAAGGCAAAATCTAAGGGGTGCTGGACTAGGAAGAAACTAAGGTGTTGAACTGAGGCAGAAACTAATGAGTGTTGAACTAGGCAGAAACTAGGGGTGCTGGACTAGGCAGAAACTAAGGTGTGTTGGACTGAGGCAGAAACTAAGGGGTTCTGGACTAGTCAGAAACTAAGGTGTGTTGGACTGAGGCAGAAACTAAGGTGTGTTGGACTAGTCAGAAACTAAGGGGTGCTGGACTAGGCAGAACCTATGGGGTGTTGGACTGAAGCAGAAACTAAGGGGTGCTAGAATAGTCAGAAACTAAGGGGTGCTGGACTAGGCAGAAACTATGGGATGCTGTACTAGGAAGAAACTAAGGGGTGCCTGACTAGGCAGAAACTAAGGAGTGCTGGACAATGCAGAAACTAAGGTGTTGGACAATGCAGAAACTAAGGGGTGCTGGACGAGGCAGGAACTAAGGGTGCTGCACAATGCAGAATCTTAGGGTGCTGGATTAGGCAGAAGCTAAGGGTGCTAGATAAGTCAGAAACTAAGGGGTGCTGTACTAGGCAGAACTAAGGGGTGCTGGGCAAGGCAGAAACTAAGGGGTGCTGGACTAGGCAGAAACTAGGGGTGCTGGACAATACAGAAACTAAGGTGCTGGACAATGCAGAAATTAAGGGGTGTTGGATAATGCAGAAACTAGGGGTGCTGGACAAGGCAGAAACTAGTGGGTGCTGGACAATGCAGAATCTACGGGGTGCTGGACTAGGCAGAAACTAAGGGTGCTGGACTAGGCAGAAACTAAGGGGTGCTAGACAATACAGAAACTAAGGGTGCTGGACAATGCAGAAATTAAGGGTGTTGGATAATGCAGAAACTAAGGGGTGCTGGACAAGGCAGAAACTAGTGGGTGCTGCACAATGCAGAATCTACGGGGTGCTGGACTAGGCAGACTAAGGGGTTTAGAATAGTCAGAAACTAAGGGCGCTGGACTAGGCAGAACTAAGGGGTGCTGGACAAGGCAGAAACTAAGAGGTGCTGGACAATGCAGAAACTAAGGGGTGCTGGACTAGGCAGGAAATATGGGGTGTTGAACTGAGGCAAGAACTATGAGGTTTTGAACAAAGATAGAAACTATGAGGTGTTGAACTGAGGCAAGAACTATGAGGGTTTGAACAAAGATAGAAACTATGAGGTGTTGAACTGAGGCAAGAACTATGGGTGGGGTGGGGGTGGGGGGTTGAAGAAAGATAGAAACTATGAGGTGTTGAACTGAGGCAAGAACTAGTGGGGGGGGTGAACAAAGATAGAAACTATGAGGTGTTGAACTGAGGCAAGAACTATGGGGGGTTGAACAAAGATAGAAACTATGAGGTGTTGAACAAAGATAGAACTATGAGGTGTTGAACTGGAGAACAAAGCACTGCTGCCAGTAGTTACCGTCGGGAGAACTAAAGGATATGAAAGAACGCCCAGATAGAAACCGCGGACATTGTGGCACAAGAACCCTGCCCTACATCCACCCAAAGAGAAGGAAAACTCCTATATCAAAACAAGGTCCAGTCTGCCGAAGACGGAGTGTGTCAGCCATGGCGCAAGTGTAGGGGGACAAATCAGGACACACATCCATATACGAGTACCGACCATGCGACCAGCTCTTCGTGTGTCATGATGTTGTTCTTACCCCTTCCATATACAAGTACTGACCATGTGACCAGCTCATCGCGTGTCATGATATTGAAAAGAACTCAAGAAAGAGATGTCGATAATTATTTCGAGTAATAAAAACTAGAAGTTGATATGTATTTGTGTAACAAAAAAAAAAAGCTGATATATAAATTGTGTACAAATGCTAGAAGTTGATTTATAATTTGTGTAACAAATGCTAGAAGTTGATATACAGGTGTTTTTAAGTTGCAGTGCAGTGAATATTTCTAATTTCAGTAAATGACGTAATCATCATCTACGTACCACAATTTTGTAAACCCATTTATGAACAAACCGCTGCTTCCTTTAAGGTTTTATTTACGTAAAGGACGGGCACTACGCTACTTTCACTGTCTCATTGCTTGAAGGAAATGGTGTTGACGATTGAAAACAGGGTATTTCTGTTGAGCATGTCTTTCGTAATGGCGGTAATATACGGATAGGTCATTAGACAATTGGTGAGGAAATTTCCAGACTCACAAGTCCCTCACCGAAATTCTGTTACAAAATTGATCAAAAAGTTTCGTGAAACCGGTAGTGTGGAGTGATGCATACCGATCTGGAAGACCTTCATTCCACAAGACCAAATTATGGAACTCCAAGGACAGAATTACAATGAGTCCAAATACATCTTTAAACCACTTGTCTCAACAGGTGCAAATATCTAAGCGTTCTGTTCACAAGGTTTTTAAGAAGTGAACTACACTATCGTCCATACAAATTAACTGAAGTGTCTCAACTCCAAGAAAGAGATTATGAATCCCGTTTAAACTACTGCATGTGGTTCAGAATGTTATTTATGAACATGGCGCTGCCATCCTTGACGTCACTTTTTCACTGATGAGGCCTGGTTTCATTTATCCGGTTATGTGAACAGTCAGAACAATCGGCTGTGGAGCAGTGAAAACCCCCATGAATTTCATCAAGTGCCGCTTTACGATCAAAAGTCGGAGTGTGGTGCGCTATAAGTCGTATGCGGATAATAGGACCTATATTTTTTAATGAAACAATAAATGCAGACGTTACCGTACTTTAATTCTGGAACCGTTCATAGCACACCTTAACAGAACGGGAAATTATGGAATCCTGGTTTCAGCAGGATGGGCAACAGCACACACAGCCACAACAACACTCAATTATTTAGAAAGCATATTTGCAAATCGCATTATTTCACGTGGAATCTGGCCTGCTCGTTCACCAGATCTAACACCCCCAGATTATTATCTGTGGGGGGCATTGAAGGGGAAAGTTTATGAAAATAATCGCAGACAATTAATGACCTAAAGACTGAAATAGTAGACAAGATTAACAAATATCACCAGACATTATTCTGAAGGTTTTCGCAAATATGGAAAGACGAATCACGACACATGTCTTGAGGCCCGTGGTGGACATTTTCAACATATGCTTTAGGCACAACTTTATTGTGTTAATACCAACATTACCCATTATAAGCTCGCCGATAGCAGTCAAGTATATTTGAATAATACCATTTATTTTACAATTTGTGTGACGCATTAGTTAACCGCATTTCTGGTCACGTTTTTTCTTCCGAGAGTAGAAATTCACTGCACTGCGACTTTAAAAACACCCTGTATAATTTGTGTAACAAATGCTAGAAGTTGATATATAAATTGGTAACAAATGCTAGAAGCTGATATATAATTTGTATAACAAAAAGTAGAAGCTGATATATAATTTGTGTAACAAAAAGTAGAAGCTGATATATAATTTGTGTAACAAAAAGTAGAAGCTGATATATAATTTGTGTAACAAAAACAAAAGAGAGGTTGCACATCTCTCTCTCTCTCTCTCTCTCTCTCTCTCCCTCTGTGTGTGCGCGTACACGCGCGTGTGTTATTGACGTAACAATTAGAGACACAAATCTGGTAAAACGTCCAGCATGAATTCTGAGTCACAACCAGACACAATCATTATGGCGTGGACATACAACATGGTGACTGGCAAGCGGCATCCCGTAGCGAGCACTAGCAATCAAACACAACAACAAAACGACGAACAGGGAAAGCTCGTAAAAGATTAATCAGCCAAGCATTAAACTCCACACAGATGGCTAAGGTTGAGGCAAAGCGCATAATTCTGTACAGAACACTCGATTTTATTCCTCGACGCTGAAAGCATACACAGCAGCGACGGATATTTAGAGGAGTCATCGGAGGCGACGATGCCTTTAATATTGATCAGAAACATAACACAATCACATTCCAGCTCAATGAGTTCAATGTTAGTGTACAACCAGCTACTGTATTCCTAGTATAGCCGTGATATAGTTCAATGTCAGTGTACAACCAGCTACTGTATTCTCTAGTATAGCCGTGATATAGTTCAATGTCAGTGTACAACCAGCTACTGTATCCCTAGTATAGCCGTGATATAGTTCAATGTCAGTGTACAACCAGCTACTGTATTCCCTAGTATAGCCGTGATATAGTTCAATGTCAGTGTACAACCAGCTACTGTATTCCTAGTATAGCCGTGATATAGTTCAATGTCAGTGTACAACCAGCTATTGTATTCCCTAGTATAGTCGTGATATAGTTCAATGTCAGTGTACAACCAGCTACTGTATTCCCTAGTATAGCCGTGATATAGCTCAAATAACTCAAAAGTAAAGTAAGTAAAGAGCCAACGTCACGCCAAGTGGCGTATAGCGAATATGGTGTTAGTGCCCCGTCACGCCAAGTGGCGTATAGCGAATATGGTGATAGTGACCATTCATTTTGCAGGCCTTCAGCACATGATTTTGGGGTAATGTGGTCGTTATTACGCCTGTACCGCATTACATTCCCAGAAAAAAAATTCGGTACCCATTAAAGCTGGGTGAACCATCGTCGTCGGTTGGATCGTACCCTAGTCATGTCGTTAATGTAGTCCTTGCATTAACCCAGTCGTCGGTTGGGATCGAAATTGTAGTCATGTTCATTAACCACTGAGCATTGAGGCTCCCAAATAACTCAGACGTGACTAATAAATGGGTTTCAATGGAGGTCAAACCTACTACAACCGTACAACAGCATTTATCGACCTTGAAATGTGTATGGGAACTAGGTAGGGGATTTCAGCAAACAGGTCGTCGTTGGCATGGCAGTAGAAGAACGACCAATAAGATGGCGCTCTATCTTTTTATCGAAACATAGAGAAGTAAAACAAATAAATGGATGTCATATTTAGTGTATCCAGTAAAAAAAAAATGACTGCGCTGCTTCTTTATAATAGGGGAAAAAAATCTAAAACAAACCGTAACATGTGATAATTAACAGCAAAACCGCCCGTTTTTCTTGTAACTTATAACGTAAATAACTCAGATATTATAGTGTAATTATAATTATGTTATTTTATGGCAATAAATGAAGGAACTATTTTACATAGCGTAAATTGCAGTTATGTGTATGTCGCAAATTACAAGGATAAAGGTAAACAAAAAGTTTCGGTCTTACGTCCTGGCCACCTCAAGTTTCCAACCCACCGCCCAGCCTTGAAACAGGGTTATAGAGTAGAATCAGATTTGATGCAAGTCCTGTTAGCTCTCATAGGATAGCGCAATATCTGGCAACACCTATTTTGTCTCAAAACTGGAAGTTTTAAGGCGCGTCATTGTCAGAACATGTGTCGCCGGTCATTCACGATGGATTCATTATCATCATGTGCCATGCCAGTTGGAGTAGACGAGCATGTCCTTCGCGAATTCTCTGTACATAGTGCAACGTATCAGTTCTGTTGTTGACTGTTATCTTATCTTTTTTGTTGTGGGTGAACCCTCCCTCTATTCTGGCAGTTGTAACTAAATATTTCAACTTTTCTCTTCTCCTGATGTGCCGAAAAATGTGGATTGTTTCTTTCTGATGGTTTTTTTAGGAGCTCCCTTTTGTGATAACCTCTTTGATAATATTTCCGGTTGCTCTTGAGCTTTCCAGGAAAACTCAACATTCTTCTGAGAAATCGCAGATCTGTGGCCTCTAATCGCCTTTTCATTTCTTTTCTCTGTTGTCCATGATTCATTTCCATTCCTCAGAAGTGGCTCTTTATAGCCCCGATGAACTCTCTTTCACACTTCTATTGACATATTTGTTGTAAAAGATGTATTTTCTTTTATTTCTGAAAAGCCACGTTTGCTTGTGATTGATTTATTTCATTGATTATCATTTTGGGCCGAATAAGACTGATATGGCAGTAGTCGTAGCTCTCAAAGTCCGGCGGACCGCCGTAGCCTGTTTTAATTCTTAATTGTTTCTGAGACCCATAGTTCTGTTCTCTCATAGTTCTGCTCTCTCATAGTTCTGCTCTCTCATAGTTCTGTTCTCTCATAGTTCTGCTCTCTCATAGTTCTGTTCTCTCATAGTTCTGCTCTCTCATAGTTCTGTTCTTCATAGTTCTGCTCTCCCATAGTTCTGCTCTCTCATAGTTCTGCTCTCCCATAGTTCTGTTCTCTCATAGTTCTGCTCTCTCATAGTTCTGTTCTCTCATAGTTCTGCTCTCCCATAGTTCTACGCAGAGCTTCTTTTGGTCTTCCTCGTTTTCTTTTACCCTCCGGAGTCCATAAAAGGACATGTTGAGGTAGCCTTCCACGGTCCATTCTTGCAACGTGGCCAAGGTATTTCCAGTGACACCTCCTAACATAGTTGGATACATCGTTCTGATTTGTTTCTTTTCTTATTTCTGTTGTTGGGTTGGTGACCATCGGGTGTTTAACAATCTTAGAAGTCATTTGATTTGTTATCAAAAGCGTTTAGTCTTTGGTCTAGAGTCTTTCTCTATATTTCTCAATAGAGAAGGCAATAACACAGAGGAAACATACTCCATCGTTACATTGGGGGGGGGGGGGGGGGTGTTATAGTATTGTGAAGTTGAGTACTTCAGTCCACGTCGACATTATGATATGAAACTCTTATACATATTATCACAACAGAAAGGTAGCAAGATCATCAAAGTCAAATTCTTTAGCAAGTGTTATAACGCTTTAGTGTTTTGACATTATTTGACACTGTACTCAGTTTTTGACATTACAATATTCTGTCTATTGCTACACTTGAAAGTACTTGCCATATGCCCACTGTCTATTGTTACACTTGAAAGTACTTGCCATATGCCCACTGTCTATTGTTACACTTGAAAGTACTTGCCATATGCCCACTGTCTATTGTTACACTTGAAAGTACTTGCCATATGCCCACTGTCTATTGTTACACTTGAAAGTACTTGCCATATGCCCACTGTCTATTGTTACACTTGAAAGTACTTGCCATATGCCCACTGTCTATTGTTACACTTGAAAGTACTTGCCATATGCCCACTGTCTATTGCTACACTTGAAAGTACTTGCCATATGCCCACTGTCTATTGTTACACTTGAAAGTACTTGCCATATGCCCACTGTCTATTGCTACACTTGAAAGTACTTGCCATATGCCCACTGTCTATTGTTACACTTGAAAGTACTTGCCATATGCCCACTGTCTATTGTTACACTTGAAAGTACTTGCCATATGCCCACTGTCTATCGTCCCGTCGAGCCTGCGCACGGATTCTTGACCCCCCCCCCCCCCCCCATGTCTAACGATGTTTGCTGTCAGAACCTTGCATAGGGGAGGCAATTTATCTCGACAGGCGTCCTTGACCTGGGCGAGCCTTTCAAACCGAACAAAGGAGCGGATATCTGCTTTTCTTGCTTCTCGTCTCAATATTCTTTTTCAGCATCTCTCTTGATCTACCTATTTTCTTTTTCTCTGGTTCCCGTTTGAGATTCTCTTGTTTGTGTCTTTGTGTTAGGACCATCAACACTGCACACCGGTCGAATCCATAGGTGTTGAGATATCCCTGTCGAGAAGTTGGACGAGAACCCAGGTCCACGTGCACGAGCTCCGTAGCACGGACTAGGTAGGTTTCTGCTGACAGTTTTGCCTGGACAGCGGTCAACTTTATGGTCTGCTCTTTTCCATTTTAACTGCCAAGTGTTCTTTAACGTGCGCGAGTGCACACGGGACCTCCCGTTATTGGTTATGGAAGGCCCCGGTAACACGGCAAACGTTTTAAAATACATAATTGCTCAACCGCCCGTGTCAGTGGAATCATCCGAATTAATATCTCATCTCCCAAACAAAGAAAGGCAGCTGCGGTCCCCATCATAGCAGTCTCAACACACGCGAAAAGACATAAAGCGAAACCGCACAGAAAGTGAACACAGCCATCTGTTCCCCGTCATATGATGTTATCATTCATCGTAAGCAATCGGAATATCGAAACAAAAATATGATCAAAACAGATGAAACGCACAGCTTACGGTATGCACAAAGCACTTAACTCAGTAGCTCATGCTGTAAGCCGGACTTGGAATATGAGGAAACCTCCTGTTTTTAGCAGTTATCCAAGATGGTAGTCATCGAAGATCACTACCCAAGAGATCAAGGGAGAGTAGCGCACAAAGAAACCAAGGATTAATTTTTCATATTCAGAACCGGGTCTTCCTTGTCCGGATGCCGACGTCGTGCCTCTAGACTAGCCAGCCCCCTGAGTTTATCTAGTTGCCCCTTCTCATCACATGTCAAGATATACCCGACGCCTTCACTTCATTAAATTACAATATTACGGAAATCCATTGATCCCTCTTTGAGAACATTACTGAAGCTCTTCTACTTTCACCCACAAGCAGGAATGTTGATGATAATTGTGTTGGCTTAATCGTTCGTCGCAAAACAGTGGCGGCCCCAAAGGAATCAGCTTATTAAGCCTAATGGACAATCTGGTCCTGGCCTTAATGTTTGTACAATCTTGTCGCGGGCGGTCACTCAGTGACTGTAACCGGAAATAGCGGACGGCGCATGTCAAGCGGAAACAAATAGTATCGACAAGCCACGAGTTATCGACACTGAGTGCTCTCCCAGGAGACGAGACGAGAGAGAGGCTGACAGCGTTCTACAACTCATGTGCGATTGACAGGAGAGTTGTTATGATCTGTGGAAGAAGGTCTGCTTCATCACGCGCCATTATGGCTGACGTAGACGGAGAACTGATCTCTATAACCCCCTCCCCCACAGTGTTCTCTGTTGTTGACGTCTGGTCGCTACCAAGGCGTTTCTTCGAATTATAACGGACGGAGAGTCTTGAGTTTACTGCCGCTGATGAAGGTGTATGTAACGCAGGTTTCATTTGTTTGTGTATCCTTGTTAGATGAACCATACAGTCCTGTCATTTCAATTTCATGACAATCAATTCTTTCTTCGCTCCCTCATGTAACAGTTCGGGCCTCGAGAGAGAGATACCAAGTTCTGCTTGTCGCCTTTTTGTCGGCTTCACTCATTGTTAATTGATGTTGTAACGCTTCTTTAATGTTCTCTGTCTTTGATGTTCTCTTACTCTGGGTCTGCCTCTTGCTCTTTTGCTCTCTCTTCTTTTAATTAATATATGGAGGAGCAAGCGGTGGGGTGTAACGTACACGTTATGGTGATAGCTTTACGAAAAGGAACACAACAAAATACTGACGTTTCGGCCTAAATGCGGCCTTCCTCAGAAAACGGGAACACAAAGGAGTAACGATAACCTCTACTACACATTAATCTATGTCTTATAAGGTTAGGAACGAAGATTGAGGGACGAAGAGATAGAGGGAAGCAAAGAGAAAAGGTACCAGACAGCTTAAGAGAATAGCTTGGCAGAAGGTCAACAACA
The DNA here is from genome assembly GCA_032433765.1 of Megaustenia siamemsis. Classification (NCBI taxonomy): domain Eukaryota; kingdom Metazoa; phylum Mollusca; class Gastropoda; order Stylommatophora; family Ariophantidae; genus Megaustenia; species Megaustenia siamemsis. Next base: position 6,480,863 of record JAVIAB010000156.1, on the reverse strand, counting down.
GAAATGATAAATAGCTGTCGCGATCGAAAGTTGTGGAGAGACATGATCACCTACGCCAGCAGGCATGGTACTTGATGATGATGATGGTAAGGAATCACATGGCAGTCTTTCTATATGTGAAAACCAGTTTATTTGTTGTTTCTGTATGTAGTTTATGATTGGTTTAATGCCTACTCTTTCTCTTATAATAACATTTCTGGTTCTATCCTATCTGGTCATTCCAAGCGCTCAGACACCTTATTAGACAATAAATGTATGTTGTTACAAAGGGAAACTTCCGAGGCGACAGACCAAAGAATCATTGTGGGGGAGAGCAATGCTTACAACACTTGGAAAACAACAGAAAACACAAAGAATAAAAAACAAAAAATAAACCGAAGCCGGATCGAACCCGTACGCCTCGACACGGCGTCTTGTCACGAGCGACTGGTGTTACGGTACACACAAGAACACGTAGCCTCGACACAGCGTCTTGTCACGAGCGACTTGTGTTACGGTACACACAAGAACACGTAGCCTCGACACAGCGTCTTGTCACGAGCGACTTGTGTTACGGTACACACAAGAACACGTAGCCTCGACACAGCGTCTTGTCACGAGCGACTTGTGTTACGGTACACACAAGAACACGTAGGTCGACACAGCGTCTTGTCACGAGCGACTTGTGTTACAGTACACACAAGAACACGTAGGTCGACACAGCGTCTTGTCACGAGCGACTGGTGTTATGGTACACACAATAAGGTTACAAGTCTCTCGTGACAAGACGCTGTTTTTTTGTGTTTTCTGTTGTTGATTGTTTGTGGATTTTTCTGAGTGTTGTTGTATCAGTATATGGGCTGGCTTCAGTTAGGATAACTTAAGTTGTTTACTCAAAGTTAAATGTAAGATAACAATAACATACACATACGAATAACAGTCGTCAGTAGTTAGTGACAGAACAATAAGTTTTGGGAGAGTGGAGTTTTCCTAGTTATTGAGTTATTGAATTATTGAGTTATAGCGGGTCATCATCGTGGCACTCCGAGCATGTCCATAGGTGCTCAGATCCCCTCCTCAGCAAGTCCCGTCCAGCGACTGACGACTCCAGTTCTGTGTTGGTTGATAAGTCTTCTTACACACCCACTAAGTTTCTCTTTTCTGGCTGTGCCCATCTTAACTCCCATCTCTTTCATCCGAAGGAGTGAAGTGGACTCATGGTTGTCGAAGTCCTGTGTCCTTCCCACTTCCCGGTGGGCATTGATGATGTCCGCCCGATCCATTGGCGGACCGTCCTCAACAACAGCGTAGCTAGCCAACCTGTCCGCTCTTTCATTTCCCCGTACTCCCGCATGTCATGGGACGTAGACAAAGGTGACCTTACGTATTTTTGTCTTCTGCAATGACTTTACCCATTGCATACATACAGATCCCGCCTCCACTTTTCTTATCATGCTCATCGAATCAGTTAGTATACAGTCTTGTAACTAACTAGATGAATGCCCTGGTCACTGCCATCGTCATGCTACTCGTCGTCATGACGTATGCACCACTGTCTTCCTTGACTGTTCTGCCTGCCGAGCATCCTGTAGATGCCCATGCACTCCTTTGATTTCGTATTGCAGATCCGTCTGTATAGATGACTGCATCTTTCTCATCGGTGTTATCGCAGATGAGACCGTTGACCTCCGCATTGACCACGACTGAGTTCTGTTCCCTACATTTCCTGTCGAGTGTGACAATACACGAGAATGTCGCTCCGCGATAGCTCAGAGGTTAGTGAACTGGACTACAAAGGACAAGATGTCGGGTTCGATCCTGATCGATGGCTTCCAGGTCCACCCAGCCTTTAATGGGTACGATTTTTCTCTAGGAAAGTAAAGCGGCACGGGCGTAACACCGACCACATTACCCCAAAAATCATATGCTGAAGGTCTGTAAAGTGTATGGTCACTAACACCATATTCCCTAAACGCCACTTGGCGTGACGGGGGCTCTTTACTTACCCACACAAGGAATTATAGTTATCGTAGATCAGAATCAGAAATGTAAAATAGACGATCTTAATTGGCTTCGGCCGAAACTGCTACACGGAGCTTGATAATAGTGGACTTAAAGAAAACTGAAGTAAAAGAATGGCAGGTAATTAGGTTCAGTTACTTGAGAACTAGATAGAATAAGAACAGAAGAAGTAGAATTTGAAAACCTAGAGACCAGTCCAGAATATAAGTTAGAGACAGTAATAACAGAGTTTATTTGTGAAGTATGTACAAGTATATTCAGGAGTTGTTCTCCGGAGACAATAGTAAGTAGTGTACTGCATGATAGTTTTGTGAATTAAAGTTAGGATTATAGACATCACAGAAATATGTTCCAAGAGACAAACTCAATAAATACTGTCGATAGCCTCATGAACTTGTTCAAAATAAAGAGCATTAATTATAAATGTAAGTGCTGCCACACTAATTATCATGTGCAATGAGATTGTTTTCCAATAAATTTGAATATGAATGATTCATGAAAAAAAGTGATTTCATGATCTGTTACATTAGTTGTCTAGTTTGTTTCTTATTTATATTTCTGGATAAGTCAACTTGACTACTACTTCTATCATTTTGACATTCTCATGTTCTAAATGAAGGTTCTCATGTTCTAAATACAAGTTCTCATGTTCTAATGTAGGTTCTCATGTTTTAAATACAGGTTCTCATGTTCTAGATGAAGGTTCTCGTGTTCTAAATGCAGGTTCTTATTTTTTAAATGTAGGTTCTCATGTTCTAAATGAAGGTTCTCGTGTTCTAAATGCAGGTTCTCATTTCTTAAATGTAGGTTCTCATGTTCTAAATACAAGTTCTCATGTTCTAAATACAAGTTCTCATGTTCTAAATGAAGGTTCTCATGTTCTAAACACAAGTTCTCATGTTCTAAATGAAGGTTCTCGTGTTCTAAATGCAGGTTCTCATTTCTTAAATGTAGGTTCTCATGTTCTAAATACAAGTTCTCATGTTCTAAATACAAGTTCTCATGTTCTAAACACAAGTTCTCATGTTCTAAATGAAGGTTCTCATGTTCTAAATGCAGGTTCTCGTATTCTAAATGCAGGTTCTCATGTTCTAAATGAAGGTTCTCGTATTCTAAATGCAGGTTCTCATGTTTTAAATGTAGGTTCTCGTATTCTAATGCAGGTTCTCATGTTCTAAATGTAGGTTCTCGTATTCTAATGCAGGTTCTCGTGTTCTAAATGAAGGTTCTCGTATTCTAAATGCATGTTCTCATGTTCTAAATGTAGGTTCTCGTATTCTAATGCAGGTTCTCATGTTCTAAATTCAGGTTCTCGTGTTCTAAATACAGGTTCTAATGTTCTAAAACTTAAAATTTCCCGGACAGCATGACGGATCTCCTGATGGCTCACACCTTGCCACGACGGGACGAGAAAACTCACTTTGTCACCGGATGCTGAAACCCCTAGCTAAATCTCTGCCTCTTTCTCCACGACAGGTCGACCAGTGTGCACAACACATCATAAACGAGATTTGGATTGGACGGCCAGGGAACGTCCACTCCCCTTTGATGTTGCCTGTGTTCACAACACATCATAAACGAGATTTGGATTAGACGTCCAGGGAACGTCCACTCCCCTTTAATGTTGCCTGTGTTCACAACACATCATAAACAAGATTTGGATTAGACGTCCAGGGAACGCCCACTCCCCTTTAATGTTGCCTGTGTTCACAACACATCATAAACGAGATTTGGATTGGACGGCCAGGGAACGTCCACTCCCCTTTAATGTTGCCTGTGTTCACAACACATCATAAACGAGATTTGGATTGGACGGCCAGGGAACGTCCACTCCCCTTTAATGTTGCCTGTGTTCACAACACATCATAAACGAGATTTGGATTGGACGGCCAGGGAACGCCCACTCCCCTTTAATGTTGCCTGTGTTCACAACACATCATAAACGAGATTTGGTTTGGACGGCCAAGGAACGCCCATTCCCATTTAATGAATTAGAACGTTTCTCCATTCCGGTGACGTTTTGCTTGTCTGGTCACTACTTTCAGCATCATTAATGTCTCGTTACCACTACCACTGACTGCTGTCATTAATGTCTCACTACCATTGACTGCTGTCATTAATGTCTCATTACCACTGACTGCTGTCATTAATGTCTCATTACCACTGACTTGTCATTAATGTCTCACTACCACTGAGTGCTGTTATTAATGTCTCACTACCACTGACTGCTGTCATTAATGTCTCATTACCACTGACTTGTCATTAATGTCTCACTACCACTGAGTGCTGTTATTAATGTCTCATTACCACTGACTTGTCATTAATGTCTCACTACCACTGAGTGCTGTTATTAATGTCTCACTACCACTGAGTGTTGTCATTAATGTCTCACTACCACTGAGTACTGCCATTAATGTCTCACTACCACTGAGTGCTGTCATTAATGTCTCATTACCACTGAGTACTGTCATTAATGTCTCACTACCACTGACTGCTGTAATTAATGTCTCACTACCACTGACTGCTGTCATTATATCATTACTTCAGAAAAAAAATGAGATCAACAACTCTCATTAGTTCAGAAATAAATGAGAGAACAACTTTCATTAGTTCAGAAATAATGAGAGAACAACTTCCATTAGTTCAGAAATAAATGAGGCAACAAATAAACAGAACAGAAATAAATGGGAGAACAACTTCCATGAATGCAGAAATACATGAGAGAACAACTTCCTTCTGAGGCAACAAATAAACAGAACAGAAATAAATGAGGCAACAAATAAACAGAACAGAAATAAATGAGGCTAACAAATAAACAGAACAGAAATAAATGGGAGAACAACTTCCATTAGTTCAGAAATAAATGAGGCAACAAATAAACAGAACAGAAATAAATGAGGCTAACAAATAAACAGAACAGAAATAAATGAGGCAACAAATAAACAGAACAGAAATAAATGAGGCAACAAATAAACAGAACAGAAATAAATGAGGCTAACAAATAAACAGAACAGAAATAAATGAGGCTAACAAATAAACAGAACATAAATAAATCAGGCTAACAAATAAACAGAACAGAAATAAATGAGGCTAACAAATAAACAGAACAGAAATAAATGAAGCCAGCAATGTCATATTTCTGTGCCATGTCACAAAAACCCACCTCCCACAAATATCAGTTTTGGTAATGAGATCAACCACACATATAAATTGTGACAATTTCTCTGCTCACACTAAAATGTCACAATGAAGTGTCAAGGACACAACAAGGTATATAAAACATGCTGTAGTCACAAGTTTCAGCCATCTAGACAGGTCAAACAAAAGAAAAGTAAGTCAGGCCAATTCTCCACATATTCATAAAAATAAAACAGGAAAGTTGATAACATGTATCTGAACTTTTAGAAGTAAACAAAAAAACTACAGGCTTTACTAGATGTTAAAAACAATTTATTTAGGGTCATATTGAATACACGTATACATCACAATATATGTGTTCTTTATATACTTTGTCAAGATACCAACTGCACTAGTGTTAGCAGACATACAGAAGTGCTGCATGAGGACAGCACATTGCAGGTTGTCAGGGTTTGAGCTGTTTACAAAGATAGACCGATGAAGTCACATTTAACAATATTTTGTGTTACTGCAGGAGCAAAGCAACATTTCTTTACACAAAAACAAAAGGAAAAAAAATGTCCACAAATTTCAAATTCTCAACAAAAGTCCTGAAGATAAAGAATAAGGCACTGGTTTGGCTTTATGTGGCTGCGTCACTGCAGACAGGACTTTCCCATGCCCACTTTGCTGCTCTTTCAAACAGCCTGCATAAGGTATATACACTGACACTCTTGTACCCTCTGACCAGCTGTAGGATTGAGTGCAAGCAGCAGTGAAGACTTCATGAGCTGGCTGCAACATTAAAGACAGGTGGTGTTAAGTACTGTTATATTATTGATTGAAAGATATGATGCTATTGCACTCCAGGCAGACTCTAGGGTGCTCACATAAATATACAAAGGCTGATGATATTTGTGAACAGAACTCTGGAAAGAAACCTGTCACACATTCTTATTCTTTTGCTTCAATTCAGCTGTGATTTTCTCTGATTCCCTGTCAGGTGTCCCATCAAGTGCTTCAATTCAGCTGTGATTTTCTCTGATTCCCTGTCAGGTGTCCCATCAAGTGCTTCAATTCAGCTGTGATTTTCTCTGATTCCCTGTCAGGTGTCCCATCAAGTGCTTCAATTCAACTGTGATTTTCTCTGATTCCCTGTCAGGTGTCCCATCAAGTGCTTCAATTCAACTGTGATTTTCTCTGATTCCCTGTCAGGTGTCCCATCAAGTGCTTCAATTCAGCTGTGATTTTCTCTGATCCCCTGTCAGGTGTCCCATCAAGTGCTTCAATTCAGCTGTGATTTTCTCTGATTCCCTGTCAGGTGTCCCATCAAGTGCTTCAATTCAGCTGTGATTTTCTCTGATTCCCTGTCAGGTGTCCCATCAAGTGCTTCAATTCAGCTGTGATTTTCTCTGATTCCCTGTCAGGTGTCCCATCAAGTGCTTCAATTCAGCTGTGATTTTCTCTGATTCCCTGTCAGGTGTCCCATCAAGTGCTTCAATTCAGCTGTGATTTTCTCTGATTCCTGTCAGGTGTCCCATCAAGTGCTTCAATTCAGCTGTGATTTTCTCTGATTCCCTGTCAGGTGTCCCATCAAGTGCTTCAATTCAGCTGTGATTTTCTCTGATTCCCTGTCAGGTGTCCCATCAAGTGCTTCAATTCAGCTGTGATTTTCTCTGATTCCCTGTCAGGTGTCCCATCAAGTGCTTCAATTCAGCTGTGATTTTCTCTGATCCCCTGTCAGGTGTCCCATCAAGTGCTTCAATTCAGCTGTGATTTTCTCTGATCCCCTGTCAGGTGTCCCATCAAGTGCTTCAATTCAGCTGTGATTTTCTCTGATTCCCTGTCAGGTGTCCCATCAAGTGCTTCAATTCAGCTGTGATTTTCTCTGATTCCCTGTCAGGTGTCCCATCAAGTGCTTCAATTCAGCTGTGATTTTCTCTGATTCCCTGTCAGGTGTCCCATCAAGTGCTTCAATTCAGCTGTGATTTTCTCTGATTCCCTGTCAGGTGTCCCATCAAGTGCTTCAATTCAGCTGTGATTTTCTCTGATCCCCTGTCAGGTGTCCCATCAAGTGCTTCAATTCAGCTGTGATTTTCTCTGATCCCTGTCAGGTGTCCCATCAAGTGCTTCAATTCAACTGTGATTTTCTCTGATTCACTTTCAGGTGTCCCATCAAGTGCTTCAATTCAGCTGTGATTTTCTCTGATTCCCTGTCAGGTGTCCCATCAAGTGCTTCAATTCAACTGTGATTTTCTCTGATTCCTTGTCAGGTGTCCCATCAAGTGCTTCAATTCAGCTGTGATTTTCTCTGATTCACTTTCAGGTGTCCCATCAAGTGCTTCAATTCAACTGTGATTTTCTCTGATTCACTTTCAGGTGTCCCATCAAGTGCTTCAATTCAGCTGTGATTTTCTCTGATTCACTTTCAGGTGTCCCATCAAGGGAGACACAAAATCCTAGCCTCTCTAGCTGACTCAACTGTTGCTACTTGATGGTGCCACCATCTTACTCTGGACATGACCTGAATCCAGCTCCCTCCTCCCCCCATTCTTATATATGCCAGGTATGCTATGGCATCACAAGCGAAACTTTTTTTTGTTGGTTCAGTACCTCAAAATCTCATTGCTAATCTTATCTCTTCTGGTCATTCCCCCCCCCCCCCCCCCATAACATTTGTGCCGTGACTAACTTCAACTTTGTATTTGTCCAGATTGACCAAGTTTGTAACTTACAGCACTAGGTAGGGATGAAAGTGCTCTGTGTGAGACATTTATTTGATCCAATAAGTACCGTTTTGTGTTGTAGTTTTTCATCTTGATCTTCCCAGCGTCGTTAGACATCACATATGGCTCCCAGCATTTTTCGCTACCCATCTCTATTCTTGTCAAGATGTTCATCTTATCTAACGACAACGGCAATTTAGCTTACTTATAAGTGTTCTTTTAAGTGTCTCTCTAGGTCTTTCTGTTTTCCTATATCCTGCTGTTTCTCACAGAATGCCTGTTTTGAAATTCTGTTGTTATCTCTTCTCAGCACATGTCCCACATATGTCCATCTTCTCTTCCTAATTATAGATGAGATCGTTGGTTGCATGACCATTTCTCTTATCTCTATATTAGTCATGAATACATTCCATTGTACAGAGTGTATGAGTTGTAGGAGAAACATTAAATAAATTAATCAGAAACATAATAAAAACAATAAAGATACAATTATATGTTTTCATAAAATACAGAAGCTGTACATATAAACATTAATAACATCAGGTTGTAGAATCATCACCATGTACCATGCTTACTGGCTGAGGTGATCATGTCTCTCCACATCTTTCAATCTCTATGGTGTGCCATGCTTGCTGGATGAGGTGATCATGTCTCTCCACATCTTTCAATCTCTATGGTGTACCATGCTTGGTGGCTGAGGTGATCATGTCTTACCACAACTTTCAATCTCTGTGGTGTGCCATGCTTGGTGGATGAGGTGATCATGTCTCTCCACATCTTTCAATCTCTGTGGTGTACCATGCTTGGTGGCTGAGGTGATCATGTCTCTCCACATCTTTCAATCTCTGTGGTGTACCATGCTTGGTGGCTGAGGTGATCATGTCTCTCCACATCTTCCAATCTCTATGGCTGTTTACCAACTATGTTGTTGACTTCCTTTCAAACCATTCTCTGGGGACAACAGAGCTGGAAGTTGATAGCAACTCATAGATGATGCCTTGTGTCAGTATTGGTGAACCAGAACTATCAATACCCTACTCCACCACTTTGTGGTGCCCCCAAAAAACAGACTAACCAGTCTAGTCTGGCCAAATAAGTACAGATTGAGAGGGAAGGCAACCTGGTACACAAAAATGTCACGCTGAAGTTGGATGCAAATATCACTTTTCTTCCACAAAATACAAAATAATGCATACACACCCACATCCTTTTAAGGGTGGAATACAAAGTCATCAGGGGAATGTAAGTAAGCCAGTCTCTTAAATTGTCTCCACAAAAAGTGGCTTAACAGAAAAAGGTAAGAGAAATAAAAACAAAAGTTATGAGAGTGTCCTAAGATAAGCTAAGGCAGGACATTTTTTAAAAAATAAAAAGGAACCAATTTTCTCACAAACTTCAGAAGCAAACAAATCATGACAGGTAGTGAGAAGGAGAAAGCTGGGACAAGATGTAACAACAGGAAAAACTGAGAGGAAAAGAAAGGAAAAACTACTAGCCTGCTTAACAATTCGCTACCATGAGGTTTAACACACTGTAGGCAGGTGATTGTTAGGAAATTGAAACAAATGTGAAATGACAGCAAGAAAATAAATGCAAATTGATCTAAAAGACACAGTTTGTTCAGACAATTTCATTAGGGAGTTGAGGAAAAAAAGGTTTAAATAAGAGAATTACAAGATTTTAGTGGAAATAATTAAGGAAATGTCAATAAATTAAATGCAGCTAAACAGGGCTGTGGGTTTCTCATGTTGGGTAATAGAGCTGCATTTTGTGGCTGATGGTACCAACTTTGTTCAGTGATTGGCTTGGTTGGAAGTCAAAAGTTGAAATAATCAGCAATGTTTGTGACCAGAAGCAGTGCAGAGACATGATCATCAATGCCAGCATCGTGACATATATATATATTAAAAAAGTGCTAAATTCCTCATTAGCGTTTTTAAAATGCTTTTATAAGTGTAAAAGGTCTTGTTTATTGTTCCATATATGTTTATAAGTGTAAAAGGTCTTGTTTATTGTTCCATATATGTTTATAAGTGTAAAAGGTCTTGTTTATTGTTCCATATATGTTTGTAAGTGTAAAAGGTCTTGTTTATTGTTCCATATATGTTTATAAGTGTAAAAGGTCTTGTTTATTGTTCCATATATGTTTATAAGTGTAAGAGGTCTTGTTTATTGTTCCATATATGTTTATAAGTGTAAAAGGTCTTGTTTATTGTTCCATATATGTTTATAAGTGTAAGAGGTCTTGTTTATTGTTCCATATATGTTTATAAGTGTAAAAGGTCTTGTTTATTGTTCCATATATGTTTATAAGTGTAAAAGGTCTTGTTTATTGTTCCATATATGTTTATAAGTGTAAAAGGTCTTGTTTATTGTTCCATATATGTTTATAAGTGTAAGAGGTCTTGTTTATTGTTCCATATATGTTTATAAGTATAAGAGGTCTTGTTTATTGTTCCATATATGTTTATAAGTGTAAAAGGTCTTGTTTATTGTTCCATATATGTTTATAAGTGTAAGAGGTCTTGTTTATTGTTCCATATATGTATATAAGTGTAAAAGGTCTTGTTTATTGTTCCATATATGTTTATAAGTGTAAAAGGTCTTGTTTATTGTTCCATATATGTTTATAAGTGTAAGAGGTCTTGTTTATTGTTCCATATATGTTTATAAGTGTAAGAGGTCTTGTTTATTGTTCCATATATGTATGTAAGTGTAAGAGGTCTTGTTTATTGTTCCATATATGTTTGTATTAGGTCTTGTTTTTTTGTTCCATATATGTTTATAAGTGTAAGAGGTCTTGTTTATTGTTCCATATATGTTTATAAGTGTAAAAGGTCTTGTTTATTATTCCATATATGTTTATAAGTGTAAGAGGTCTTGTTTATTGTTCCATATATGTTTATAAGTGTAAGAGGTCTTGTTTATTGTTCCATATATGTATGTAAGTGTAAGAGGTCTTGTTTATTGTTCCATATATGTTTGTATTAGGTCTTGTTTTTTTGTTCCATATATGTTTATAAGTGTAAGAGGTCTTGTTTATTGTTCCATATATGTATATAAGTGTAAAAGGTCTTGTTTATTGTTCCATATATGTTTATAAGTGTAAAAGGTCTTGTTTATTGTTCCATATATGTTTATAAGTGTAAAAGGTCTTGTTTATTGTTCCATATATGTTTATAAGTGTAAGAGGTCTTGTTTATTGTTCCATATATGTATATAAGTGTAAAAGGTCTTGTTTATTGTTCCATATATGTTTATAAGTGTAAAAGGTCTTGTTTATTGTTCCATATATGTTTATAAGTGTAAGAGGTCTTGTTTATTGTTCCATATATGTTTATAAGTGTAAGAGGTCTTGTTTATTGTTCCATATATGTATGTAAGTGTAAGAGGTCTTGTTTATTGTTCCATATATGTTTGTATTAGGTCTTGTTTTTTTGTTCCATATATGTTTATAAGTGTAAGAGGTCTTGTTTATTGTTACATATATGTTTATAAGTGTAAGAGGTCTTGTTTATTGTTCCATATATGTTTATAAGTGTAAGAGGTATTGTTTATTGTTCCATATACAGTCGAACCTGGTCTTAGGACCACCTGTTTAAAGCGTTTCCCTGGTTATAGGACCGGGTCTACAATTTCCCCGAGTTTTTTACTATATGCTAACACTGATTACGGCACTCACCGTATGACGCGACCAGAGACCAGGCTAATTAACCGCCGCCAATGTTATTTATCCCGCTTACGACGACCAGCCAGTCCTTCGTCTCGCTGGGAGCCATAAACGATCGACACAGGTGTCTACAGGTGTTGATGTTTTCCCGTATTTAGTGAGTCCCAGATTACAGTGGGACGTGTTACGTTTATCAGTCAATACTGGTGCAGACACAGATCTATGATTCGTGAAGTGACATCACTTCGCGGTTCCGTCTAGACCAGAGTAGACCATTGCGTGGCCCGTATAAATTACAGGAATTAACTAAAGAATTAGTCATTGCCCGCTTAGAGTGTATTCATGTACATGTACAGTATCTCAGTGAATTATTTTTGTGGATTTTAAAAGTGTTACACACAATATAGGAAATGGCCAGTGTCAAAAGTGTAAAACCAAAAGCATTAACGCTGGAAGAACGAATATCAGTGATTCGACAAAATCAGCAAGGTAAAAGTTCGCGATTATTGGCAGAACAGTTTGGAGTGGGAAAGACACAGATTTTACGTACGTTAAAGAGAAAAGCCGAGTATATGAATGACTTTGAAAATAATGCACCAAGTATGAAAAGAAGGAATAGCAGGAAAACGGGAAATGAAGACATAAATACACTTTGTTGGAAATGGTGTCAATCAGCACTTGCACGAAAAATTCCGTTATCTGGGCCGATGATCAAAGAACGAGCTTTACAGTTTGCAAAAGAATTGGAAAACTCAGTCTTTAAAGCATCGAACGGCTGGTTAGAGGCCTTCATTAAAAGACACAATCTTGTGTTTGGTAAGCAATGTGGCGAAGTCGGTGATTCAGATATGAGTGCTGCGGCTGACTGGACTTCTAAATTATCCGAGATATGCTATGGTTACGCTGCTCAAGACATTTTTAATTTAGATGAAACCGGTTATTTTTCAAAGCGACTACGGACAAAACATTTTTTGTCAAAGGAGAAAAATGCGCTGGGGGTAAAAAAGCAAAAGCGAATAACAGTGATGCTATGCACTAACATGTTGGGGGAACGAGAACCGGCTTTAGTGATTGGGAAAGCAGCTAACCCTAGGATTTTTAAAAACATCAACATAAACACACTGCCAGTGATTTACAGAAACAACAAAAAGGCATGGATGACTGCAGCTATATTTGAAGATTGGCTGAAAAGTTTTGACCGTAAGATGCAGAAAAAAAAGCGCCACATTATTTTATTTGTTGACAACGCTACCTGTCATCACAAGATCGAACTACAGAATGTTAAGCTGCAGTTTCTGCCACCCAACACAACTGCATTAGTTCAACCCCTAGACCAGGGTGTCATTCAGACATTTAAATTAAAGTTTAGACAAAAACAGCTTCTACATCTTATCACAGTCATGGAATCAAACAAGGATGCTTCCGGAACCGAACTCATGAAACAGGTCAATTTACTGGATGTAGTCTACTGGATTGCTGCAGCATGGAAAGAAGTGGACAACTCAACCATCCTTAAGTGTTTCTGTAAAGCAGGTTTTCATTGTCCTGCTGAAACACACGCATATTCTCTGACGCACATGGAATCTGCATCAAAGACCGACGTGCAAATTGTTTCTACTGAAATTTCTACTGCTTTGGATAACCTTTCAAAAGAATTGTTTGGATACCAATTGACAGACATCTCCATGATTGATTCAGGGCTCCAAACTTGCAACACAATAGAAACAAACTGGGATCTTCCTGCCACTGCAATTTTAGCTGCTGAGGATGTGAATAGTGAATCAGACAACGAACAAGATTCTACTGACATTGAGAAAACATACACTATCGCAGATGCACATAATGCTTTGGAGCTTCTGCGCACCTATTCAATAACAAACGGGAGATCTGACATACTAGACGTTATCATGGACTTGAGAGAAAATTGAACTTATCGTTTATTTCATCTGTCAAACAACAGACTACCATATTGGATTTTTTTTCAAGTCAAAAGTGATACATGTACAGTATAAGTGGAATCTGTGTATGTGTGTTTTATTTTTGTGTGTTTAACTATCGTGTTTTATGAAAAGTGTCCAACCAGTGGCTATTGTAGACCGACATGTGCACTATGTTCTACTCATGGATTACGCTGATTTGCAGGTTAGTTTTCATAGTGCTTAGGATAAAAATTTTTTTATCGCTCTATTTATTATGTGAAACCTGTGAGGCAGGACCACCTGTCCTATGGGACCAGTTTTTGAAAGTCCCGTGAATGGTCGCCTTAGACAGGTTCGACTGTATGTATGTAAGTGTAAGAGGTCTTATTAACTAGCTATGCCCCAATGCAGAGTTAACAAATAAAAGCCATATCTATAAATGAAATAAAACTATAATAAAACTATTTCAGCAGTCTACAAACAAACAAATGAACTTATGCACCAACTATTGAACCCACTAATAATTTAAAGTGAATTGGTGCAAACCGCAACACAGATTTAGGATGGAATGATAAAGAAGTTGATATGAGAAAGAACAAATGAATGGATGAAACAATCAAAAGTAATAGTATTAGAAGAAATTAATTAGCAATGCCACATAACATGATAACGAAGATGGAATAAATACAACTTATGAAAAAATATATGAACTAAACAAGATGACACACAACAAATATAACAAATTCCATAAACACTTATATCACATGACAAGGACATAGTAATTCACATTAGTACAGGTTCTTTGTCATAGAAATAAGGAATATGGCGCCAGTGCTCACAGTTTTCTGTGGCCATCAACACATTTATGATTTACCACACCTGACAACCCAACATTCTCCAAAGGAAGGGGAATCATAGGAGCAAGAGGTATGTACTACAGCACGCAGAAAAAAATGACAAATAAACAACAGAAAAAAACAAAGAACAATATATGGTCAGAAGCAGGATCGAACCCGTACTCCATGGCACTGCGCCTTGCCACGACAACCCGAACGCTTAGGAACATTGCCACTCAGCTAACTAAAAAATTAGCTATTGTGGACAATGTCTTACGGAAGGCGTTCTCAAGACTATAGCATAAGGTTATTATCACAGCTCGGGAATAAATTGTATTTCTGTACTTTCCTATTAAGGCAAGTATCTCCAAGTAGGGCTGAATACTTGTGTTGCAGACAAACATTTATAGGACGAAACAGCACGAATAGTAGTTTCCAGTGGTTTTATACTGGAGACAAATAATAATAAATGAATATTATTATAGAGGGAAACTTCTCCAAAGAAACTCTTCTCACTTTGGCAGTTGGACTGGCTGATGAAATCTACAGCAGAAATTTGTTACAAATATGCTAGATAATGTTCTCTCCACTCTGGTAGACTAAGAACAACTACATGAAATTGCACGTTAAGTCCATTTCTACCAACATGTTCAGAAACAAACTGCAAAAATATAATTAAAAAAAAACAGAAGTCACGATGCTAAAAATGTCAGGATCTCTACCATAGTTTGTTTGCATTCGCCAGCCTCATATTTCTAGCAAAGTCCCAAGGGAATGAATTTGGTGCAAATATTACTTTTTCCTTTTTTTTCACACTGGCAGTCATGTGCTCGGGTGTACCCCATCTTACAGGCAGAGGGCTAGACATTGGATCCCACTACCCAGAAAGGGCTAGACATTGGATCTCACTAACCAGAGAGAGCTAGACATTGGATCTCACTACCCAGAAAGGGCTAGACATTGGATCTCACTACCCAGAGAGGGCTAGACATTGGATCTCACTACCCAGAGAGGGCTAGACATTGGATCTCACTACCCAGAGAGGGCTAGACATTGGATCTCACTACCCAGAAAGGGCTAGACATTGGATCTCACTACCCAGAGAGGGCTAGACATTGGATCTCACTACCCAGAAAGGGCTAGACATTGGATGTCACTAACCAGAGAGGGCTAGACATTGGATCTCACTATCCAAAAAAGGGCTAGTCATTGGATCTCACTACCCTGAGAGGGCTAGAGATTGCATCTCACTACCCAGAAAGGGCTAGACATTGGATCTCACTACCCAAAAAAGGGCTAGTCATTGGATCTCACTACCCAGAGAGGGCTAGACATTGGATCTCACTACCCAGAGAGGGCTAGACATTGGATCTCACTACCCAGAAAGGGCTAGACATTGGATCTCACTAACCAGAGAGGGCTAGACATTGGATCTCACTACCCAGAAAGGGCTGGACATTGGATCTCACTACCCAAAGAGGGCTGGACATTGGATCTCACTACCCAGAGAGGGCTAGACATTGGATCTCACTACCCTGAGAGGGCTAGACATTGGATCTCACTACCCTGAGAGGGCTAGGCATTGGATCTCACTACCCTGAGAGGGCTAGACATTGGATCTCACTACCCTGAGAGGGCTAGACATTGGATCTCACTACCCTGAGAGGGCTAGACATTGGATCTCACTACCCTGAGAGGGCTAGACATTGGATCTCACTACCCTGAGAGGGCTAGACATTGGATCTCACTATCCTGAGAGGGCTAGACATTGGATCTCACTATCCTGAGAGGGCTAGACATTGGATCTCACTATCCAAAAAAGGGCTAGTCATTGGATCTCACTACCCAGAGAGGGCTAGACATTGGATCTCACTACCCAGAGAGGGCTAGACATTGGATCTCACTACCCAGAGAGGGCTAGACATTGGACCTCACTACCCAGAGAGGGCTGGACATTGGATCTCACTACCCAGAGAGGGCTGGACATTGGATCTCACTACCCTGAGAGGGCTAGACATTGGATCTCACTACCCAGAGAGGGCTAGACATTGGATCTCACTACCCAGAGAGGGCTAGACATTGGATCTCACTACCCAGAAAGGGCTAGACATTGGATCTCACTTCCCAGAAAGGGCTAGACATTGGATCTCACTACCCAGAGAGGGCTAGACATTGGATCTCACTACCCAGAAAGGGCTAGACATTGGATGTCACTAACCAGAGAGGGCTAGACATTGGATCTCACTACCCAGAGAGGGCTAGACATTGGATCTCACTACACTGAGAGGGCTAGAGATTGCATCTCACTACCCAGAGAGGGCTAGACATTGGATCTCACTACCCAAAAAAGGGCTAGTCATTGGATCTCACTACCCAGAGAGGGCTAGACATTGGATCTCACTACCCAGAAAGGGCTAGACATTGGATCTCACTAACCAGAGAGGGCTAGACATTGGATCTCACTACCCAGAAAGGGCTAGACATTGGATCTCACTACCCAGAGAGGGCTAGACATTGGATCTCACTACCCAGAGAAGGCTAGACATTGGATCTCACTATCCAAAAAAGGGCTAGTCATTGGATCTCACTACCCAGAGAGGGCTAGACATTGGATCTCACTACCAGAAAGGGCTAGACATTGGATCTCACTAACCAGAGAGGGCTAGACATTGGATCTCACTACCCAGAAAGGGCTAGACATTGGATCTCACTACCCAGAGAGGGCTAGACATTGGATCTCACTACCCAGAGAGGGCTAGACATTGGATCTCACTATCCAAAAAAGGGCTAGTCATTGGATCTCACTACCCAGAGAGGGCTAGACATTGGATCTCACTACCCAGAAAGGGCTAGACATTGGATCTCACTAACCAGAGAGGGCTAGACATTGGATCTCACTACCCAGAAAGGGCTAGACATTGGATCTCACTACCCAGAGAGGGCTAGACATTGGATCTCACTACCCAGAGAGGGCTAGACATTGGATCTCACTACCCAGAGAGGGCTAGACATTGGATCTCACTACCCAGAGAGGGCTAGACATTGGATCTCACTACCCAGAAAGGGCTAGACATTGGATATCACTACACAGAAAGGGCTAGACATTGGATCTCACTACACAGAAAGGGCTAGACATTGGATCTCACTACCCAGAAAGGGCTAGACATTGGATATCACTACCCAGAAAGGGCTAGACATTGGATATCACTACCCAGAAAGGGCTAGACATTGGATATCACTACCCAGAAAGGGCTAGACATTGGATATCACTGAATGAATGAAAGGAAAACATCAGAAAGGAAACCGTCAAAACTATTATCATTTCACATGACCTGCCTCATGAGGAAAATTATCAGAATATTTTGACCAAACAAAATCGGCAAACAATAACTGACCAAGAGATGCAGCCCAGAAGAAATGTACACACACATGGTGACAGACAAATACTGCAGCTGGATAGGCCATTTACTCAAATGAGAAAACCTTTGCAAAATTTGTTATGTAGTATACTCTGTAGAAAAGGTGAGAGAGAGGCAGGCCAAAGACTACTTAATGGAGAACAGCAAACACTGAGGTGTACAGTGTGGGCCAGAAATAGGGTAACCTAAGTTGAGAAAAATTGTGATTGGTATCATGCAAGATGTGTCACATTTACCAGCCACTGGCTTGTTTCAGTCTGTCATTATCAGATTGTGGCTACTGGGAGCCCCTCTCCGGTGAGGGGATAAAAGAATAGAGCCACTATTACCTGCCATGCATGTCGTAAAGAAATGACTAAGGAGGTTTGGAATCATTGCCTGTGCAGTTGAGTAGGACGTGCATGGAGCATCCCTGTCAATAGAATTTATCGATGCATTTTGGAAAATGCTGTGCCAAGTGGTTGATCGGATACAGGAAATTCCTGACTGTAATGAAACTGGTTCCATGAATTAAATACGAGGTGTGTTCAACTGAAAACGGGACTTGTTACACCACACGTGCTAGAGTGTACTGATATTGATGACATTTTGCACTAGTAATGAGTATCCAATAATTAACATACGGTCACGTGTTCATCTTCCCAGCATGCATATGTGCTGCAGAAGACTGTTAACAATATAGCGGGTGTGATTCCGAACCCGTCCAAAGTGAATCAACGTGCTGTGATCCAGTTTCTTTCATTTGAAGGATGTCATGCAGTAGCCATTCATCGGAGAATGAAGGCAGCATATGGTGACAAATGTTTGTCAACAATATGCGCCTGACCTGGCCGTGCAAGATCTGCCGTTAACTCACGTCCGTCTCACCCATTCCATCACTCTGGTCCTCGACAAACATTTGTCACCATATGCTGCCTTCATTCTCCAATGAATGACTACTGCATGACATCCTTCAAATGAAAGAAACTGAATCACAGCACGTTGATTCACTTTGGACGGATTCGGAATCACACCCGCTATATTGTTAACAGTCTTCTGCAGCACATATGCATGCTGGGAAGATGAACACGTGACCGTATGTTAATTATTGGATACTCATTACTAGTGCAAAATGTCATCAATATCAGTACACTCTAGCACGTGTGGTGTAACAAGTCCCGTTTTCAGTTGAACACGCCTCGTAGAATATTCTGTCATTAAGGGAAAAAAAATATACAAAATAAATCAATCACGGTGACAAAGATGAAAACTAGCAGGGAGGTAGACAAGCTGGCAACTTGTAATGTCCTTATAAGCCCTGGGAATCCTGAAAGTCAATTCTGCATCTCTTTTTAAGCATTGTGAACAAGTCTTTGGGAATTTCCAGATCTTCAATCTTGTCAACTTCGACCAACAAACGGATCTTTTGCACACACAGTTTCAGCAATGGCAGCACTGCAAATAAACAATAAGGTTAGGTCAATAAAGTAGGGAAAAAAAGTTGCTATCATTAAATGATAAGTGACCTAAACAAAAATTAAATTAGAGCAATTTATTTTAGGTTGCTTAGTTGGCAGTGTGCTGCAATGCATAGTCCCTCATGGCAAGGTGCTGTGTCAAGTACAGGTTCAACCTGCTTACAATTTGTCTATTGTTCTTTTTTTTTTTTTTTTTTGTTGTTGATATTTTATTTGGTATTTTTTCCCAAGTGTAAACATACCTGTTCCTCTAAAATAATTTGTTGATATGCAGCCTCAGAAAGTTTCCGTTCATAAAAATATTCACTTATTTTTATTGGTCTCTTTGAACTTATATTTATATTTTTTTTATAGTGTGGCAAACATTATGTTTCCCGTGTGTTACCAGGGCTTTATTATGAGGGAATTAAAGAATAGTGACACTGTGACCTTCCAGGCATGTCATAAGAGGCGACTAAGGAGGTTGATCGATGGCTTGACAAGCTGTCATTGTAAAAATTATTGTTATGGAAACAGCGCCATATATTTTAGAGCAGTGATCTCTGCAATATGTACCACTTTGGCACGCAGGTTTCGGTTTTTGAGATTGTAGTTCTGTCCTATGTGCCGTCTTCGGCTCGAAAGGACGATAGATAGAAACATTATGGCTGGTAGCATGTTAAGAACCTCCTGATTAGAAGAAAAATATGTACTATAAATGTAAACAAAGTCTCTGTTTTGCTTCACGTCTAGTACGCATTCAAATTTGTCAGGTTTCATGAGCACCAGACAGTTCCAAAAGATCTAATGAAAATAAACATACTAAACATGTAATCTCATTGTCTTGATTGAAAGTTCGAGATGCATTAATAGTAAGATGAGCTGTTTTCTTTGCAGTCTGCAATGTAATGTTAAATGTTTACAGCACTACTACATTATCTTTTGTGCTGGTAAATAAAACAAAATCTAGCCAAGTGTAGCAGAATCTAAGTAGGTCACATGAACCATTTGGTCAATCTGAAGAATGGATTTTAGGGCATTTCCAACATGCATGTTATACCTCAAAATATGACCTCCTAAGGCTTCCCTGGGATTTATTTTTGGAGCCAATCAGATGTGAGTTAAAACTGGCCACCTGATGCCAACATCTGGGCAAGAAGCTACCCTTTAGTCTGGTAACGGGATTGGCCACACTCTGTGTACTGAAACACTTGTTGCTAGCTGTACAAATTCCCAAATGTTTGTAGCAAATACACTAAATAATCTGAGGTATGCTGATGATAATCTATAGTGACACTGTGGCCTTCCAAGCATGTCATAAGAGGCAACTAAGGAGGTTGATCGATGGCTTGACAAGCTGTCATTGTAAAAAATCTGTTTTGAGATTGTGGTTCTGCCATATGTGCCGTCTTTGGCTCGAAAGGACAATAGATAGAGATAGATAGATGCTGATGATACAGTCTTAATCGCTAAGAGCAAAAATGAGTTACAAGAAATGTTAGACATTATAGTGCAGGAAAGCAAAAATAAAGAACTCAGCCTTTATAGCAAAAAAGACAGAAGTAATGATATCAACAAAGAAAAAGACATCACTTCAGTGCAAAATAAAGACAAGTGGAACAATACTAAAACATGTAAATGAATTTAAATATCTGGGAACACTGTTAACCTCAGATGATAGATGTACAACAGAGGTGAGATACAGAATAGCTCAGGCAAAAGCAGCTTTATAAAAAATGAGGAAGATACTGTGCAATCCATTTTTGACAATAGAAGCAAGAAAGAGTTCTTAAAAATTATGTGGAGCCAGTCTTAACATATGGATGTGAATCATGGACAATAGGACAACAGACAAGAAAATCACTGGAGGTTGTAGTGTAAGAGGGAGTGTAAGGAGGTGGAGATAATAATAGTGTGGTGAAGAGAAAGTGAGATGCGTGTGATAGTGTAGGAGTGGGGGTCTCACGTGAAGACTGGAGCGAGCGAATCATGGAGGGGTCAGGTGTTCACAGTGACAGGTGAATAGAGTTGAGACGCAGGCAGTTCTCAGGAATGTCAAGGGGGATTGGTAGACATGAAGAGAAAGTGAGATGCATGTGATAGTGTAGGAGTGAGGGTCTCATGTGAAGCCTGGAGCGAGCGAATCATGGAGGGGTCAGGTGTTCACAGTGACAGGTGAATAGAGTTGATACGCATGAAGTTCTCAGGAATGTCAAGGGGGATTGGTAGACACGAAGAGAAAGTAAAGTTAAGGAAGGGAAGTGATTCCACTGACTGGGGGAATGATGTAGGGAGATTCCCATTGGTTGAGACATGAGATATTTAAAGGGCTGCGCAGATAGAAAACAGTAATAGATCACATGTAAGCTAAGGAGGTAGGAAGCTGGTCCGCGCCATTAGGGCATGGATCCATTTTAGTAGTAACAGGGAAATGCTCATTTTAGTTAGAAGTGAGTAGGATGAAGTTTCAGAGAGATTCATAGAGCAAGGCAGGGCAGGCACATGTGATCTAAGTACTAGAGAAGTGGATCCTTTGTATTAGTTAGCAGTGTTTAGGATGAAGTTTTCAGAGAGATTCCTAGAGGAAGTAAGAGATCACATGTGAGCTAAGTTATTTGAGAAGTGGATCTATGTTTTTAGTAACAGGGCAAATGCCCATATTAGCTAGCTGGGTGTAGAACAGAGGATGTTTCGCTTAGGGAGAAGTGAATGTTGTTTAATGGAACGAGGGAGACTAGATCCTTAGTTTAGGAAGCTGAATGATCTGTAATCATTCTGTGGAATGACAGTGAGCAGACTAGTGAGGAAGTGTCTGTAATGAGATGTTCCATAAGATGGATTTATAACGTGGACTTTACAATAGTTAAGTTCTGTACACTGTTCAAAGGATGTGGACAAAGATAATTGATTCAATGTGAGAAAGCCCTGAAATTAATTATGAATAGTCAGAGGTTGTTGGAACCTCCTTAGTGTTTACTTTGATACCTGAGTGGTAATCCACGCCGCCGGGAGGTTGTATTGAGAACCAATGTTCAGTGAACTATGTAAATCAAGTATTTCTATTCTTATGTACAAGAGACTTGTGTGTGCAGTCAATGTTATGTAGACAGGTGTGTGACGTATTACGGCCCAACAGGTGAACCAGAACACAATGTGAAGTACCAAGATTGACAGTTTATGCCTGAAGAAAGAGATCAATTAATAAAGAATGACGAGACGGTCACAGTAAAAATGTGGTTTTACAGAAGAATCTAGAAGACAGATGGAAACAGAGATGAAGATGATGGGGAAGACACGGAATGATCTTAAAAGAATGGCAAGAAATAGAACGGCTTGGAAAGTGTTTGTTGAAGTCCTATACTCCACAGGGAGTTGAAAGTGTTTGTTGAAGTCCTATACTCCACAGGGAGTTGAAAGTGTTTGTTGAAGTCCTATACTCCACAGGGAGTTGAAAGTGTTTGTTGAAGTCCTATACTCCACAGGGAGTTGAAAGTGTTTGTTGAAGTCCTATACTCCACAGGGAGTTGAAAGTGTTTGTTGAAGACCTATACTCCACAGGGAGCTGAAAGGTAGAAGAAGAACTTTTACTATGGAATCATAATCTAGAGTTAAGCTATAGACAGAGAAGATGGTGAAAGTACAGTGGTCACATGCTCAGAATGGAACATAAAATATATTATACCTGGTCGATCTATGTATACAGTTGTCCTGTTCTGTTCTCCTCTCCATGGTTTTGGGTCAAACACAAGCTGCCCTCCAACGTTAAGTTTGTCTTTAGTGTCAGAGTTCCAAGCCACCCACGGGTGGGTCACGTATGTGTTTAGACTGTAGCGTCCTTCTGGTTCCAGCCTTGTGCGATACCTCACCAAACTGCCATGGTAGTTGACCCAAGCTATGTCTACAGGGACATTAGTTCTGGAATGAACAGAGGTACATTGTTCTACCAATATTATCTACCTCATCAACAATTAAAAGTTCTGATAATCAACTCTGGTAACTTGTGATTCTAATTAGATGACTGTTCTCTTTACAAATAGTTTGTGTCACAGTCGACAGGTTAACAAGATGAGATCACTCCAGTGGACAACTCTGCTGATATAGAAGACCTAGTGTTGCACTCCCTACTAGGATAGACTAGTGTTTGAGAAAATTATAAACATCTTGAGCAACAAGTTTTATGCCAATAAAATGAGAAAGAGAACTCATCTCTGCTTCAGAGAGCCAATTCTAAACTATGGAAGTGAATCATGGACAGTAAACAAGCAAATGAAAAATCGATCATAGACCACAGGGATGGATTTCTCAGAAGAATGTTGAGAATATTCTCTGGACAGCTGAAAAGACTAATGAGGAAATTCACAAAGAGGTCAACACAAAAAGAGAACTCCTAAAAACATCAGAAAGAAATAATCAACATTTTTTGGGCACATCATGAGAAGAGGAATGTTGGAATACTTGGTTACAACTGGCAAAATACAGGGAAAGGAAGATCACTGATGACAAAGAGAGATGATAATAGATAGCTTGGTGTCTTTGTTAAATAGTCAGTCACAGGATTGAACCGATCCACTGAAGGCAGAGAATTGTGGAAGGATCTACGCTAGAGATGGCAAAATGATGGCCTGCTGGTCAGATCCAGCCCGCCAGTCTTTCTTGAAGCCTCCACAGAAACCACTATATTAAATATCTATAAATAAAATAATAATAAAATAGCGAACATGCTACAAAACAAAACATGGAAGACTTTCAATTGTTCAATGCTATGCGCCTACAAACAAAGCTGATGATGAAGTTAAGGACGATTTTTACAACCATCTACATCTGATAAACAAAATACCAAAACACGATCTTTTAATTGTAATTTCAAGAGAGAGATTTCAACGCCAAAGTGGGAAAAGACAACGCAGGAGTGGAACATTTAATGGGGAGAGAAGACTGTGATACTACAAGTCAGAATGGAGAAAGATTAATAGAATTATGTTTAATAGAAAATTTAGTTATAGGTGGGACATTATTTCCACACAAAAATATTCACAAAACAACATGGATATCTCCTGATGACAGAACCTCAAATCAAATTGACCACCTATGTATTAAACAACAATTCAGATCATCATTAATAGATGTAAGAGCATACAGAGGTGCTGATGTTAATAGTGACCACAACCTGTGCATTGGGAAAATAAGATTACAATTTAGAAACCAACAGAAGAGGTCAGTTACACATAAAATTGATAGTCATAAACTGAAAGATGAAGCCATAAAGGAAAAGTTTAACATAGAGCTAAGTAATTGTTATACAGCACCCGGTGAAATAGACTTAGATATCAATGAAATGTGGGACTCACAGAGCAAAATACTAATGACAGCAGCAGAAGCAAGTGCCGGACTGAAGAAAATGGAAAAACGAGCTTGGATCTCAGACACCACATGGAAATACATCAAAGAAAGAAGAGAAGTGAAGAGAGCCATGACTAACGTAAAGACAGATCTTGGAAAGGTCCTGGCAAAAGCAACATACAAAGAATTAGACAACAAAGTGAAAAGTTCAGCAAGAAGAGATGCAAGAGCTTATATAGACAATTTAGCAGAGAAAGCAGAGACAGCTGCAATTACAGAACTCTTTATACTGTATAAAAGATGCTGACAAACACCTATACATCCAGTGGAACACCAATTCTAGACAAATCTGGATTAATGCTAACAACAAGCGCAGACATAAAAGCCCATTGGGCGGAACACTACAAAGTAATTCTTAACCGTCCTCTACCCCACAGTTTAATAGATTTTGAAGCTGAAACACCAGCAGCAGAATTAGATGTAAATTTAGATGACTTCACCTTGAGTGAAATAGAAACCACCTTAAAGCTTATGACCAATAACAAGGCTGCTGGAGAGGATAAGTTAACAGCTGAGATCCTCAAGGCAATTGATAGCCATAATTTAATACCATCTCCAGAAAATGTTCAACATCATTTGGAAAGCAGAAAAGACGCATCATAAATGGAAAAAAGGAATCATTGTTAAGATTCCATAAAAGAGCAATCTTAGAGATTGTAACAACTGGAGAGGTGTGACACTTTTGTCAGTTGCCTCAAAGTTATTCTGCAAAATCATCCTAAATAGAATAAAGGATTCAATAGATACAGTAATGAGTGAAGAATAGGCTGGGTTTAGAAAAGGGAAAAGCTGCCGTGACCACATTTTTACTCTATGACTTATATTGGAGGAACACATTGAAAAGCAAAAACCTTTTGTACTTAACTTCATTGACTTCAAAAAAGCATTTGATAGTATTCATAGATATTCTTTGTGGAAAATTCTGAAGCAGTATGGCTTACCATAAAAAATAATAAATATTATTAAAGACATGTATGATGGTTACACATGTGCAGTTCGAACAGAGGAAGGACTGAGCGAAGTTTTCCAATAGAAACTGGGGTTAAACAAGGATGTATTTTATCGCCCTTGTTATTTGGAGTTGTTACGGACTTCATAATGAAGAAATGCTGCACTGGTAATAAAGGCATCGAATGGATACAAGGAGACCATTTGGAGGACCTCGACTTTGCTGATGACATAGTTCTCATCAGCAGTCCAATAAAAACGATGCAGGAAAACACAAATGAACTATCATCAATAGCCAGCAAAATTGGGCTTGAGATCAATCATGAAAAGACTAAAGTCATGAAAAGTTTAATTCCAACAGATGACAAAATATACATGGAAAACAAACCAGTGGAAGAGATCGATCAGGGGGGGGAACAGGCAAATAATTGCGATGCTGCGGTGAAGCTGGTAGCAAGGGCCAGTGGTGAGGAGTGTAGAACACTCCAAGGTATGAAGGCAGCTTCACAAGGGAGGAACACAACACAATATTGACGTTTCAGCCAGGGGCCTTTTTCAGAGTTCAAGGACAACGAAAACAAACGATGAAACACAATTATCTATAAATACATGATCAGAAGAAGAGGATACAAAAGAAAAAAGTAGGATGATGAAAAAATAAAAAAAGAAGAGAGCTAAGATAAGTATATAGAAAGAATATGAGAATATATGTATAATTAAAATATAAAATACAGAATCACTTAACTTAAACGACTGGTTAATCCGCCGGGAACCCAACGAAAGAATGACTACAAAAGGACCTCACGAGGCGGGAAAATGGAAACGAGGCTATGACTGACCAGAGTTCAAACACCTGAAGAGAGAATTAGAAACCCAAACAACAGCTTCTACAGCTAATGTCGTACAAGAAAAAGGGGTGGATATAAGGTAACAAGAAATAATGGGGCCTAACAAGAAGGGGGAGGGGGAAGAGAAATGAAAAGGACTGAGAGAGTCCAGAATGGGGAATATGAGGAGAGGAAGTAGGTTTATGGTGGGACAATTAGGACACACACAAGTACTGGCCATGCAACCACCTCATCTTGTGTCATGATGTTGTTCTCACTCCTCCATCATGAAACAGGAGAGAGACAAATTGGCAGCTCATTGTGTCATGATGTTGTTCTTACTTCTCTATCATGAAACAGGAGAGAGACAAATTGGCCGCTCATTGTGTGTCATGATGTTGTTCTTACTTCTCTATCATGAAACAGAAGAGAGACAAATTGGCAGCTCATTGTGTCATGATGTTGTTCTTACTTCTCTATCATGAAACAGGAGAGAGACAAGTTGGCCAGCTCATTGTGTCATGATGTTGTTCTTACCCCTCTATCATGAAACAGAAGAGAGACAAGTTGGCCAGCTCATTGTGTCATGATGTTGTTCTTACCCCTCTATCATGAAACAGAAGAGAGACAAGTTGGCCAGCTCATTGTGTCATGATGTTGTTCTTACTTCTCTATCATGAAACAGAAGAGAGACAAGTTGGCCAGCTCATTGTGTGTCATGATGTTGTTCTTACTTCTCTATCATGAAACAGAAGAGAGACAAGTTGGCCAGCTCATTGTGTCATGATGTTGTTCTTACCCCTCTATCATGAAACAGAAGAGAGACAAGTTGGCCAGCTCATCGTGTGTCATGATGTTGTTCTTACTTCTCTATCATGAAACAGAAGAGAGACAAGTTGGCCAGCTCATTGTGTCATGATGTTGTTCTTACTTCTCTATCATGAAACAGAAGAGAGACAAGTTGGCCAGCTCATTGTGTGTCATGATGTTGTTCTTACTTCTCTATCATGAAACAGAAGAGAGACAAGTTGGCCAGCTCATTGTGTCATGATGTTGTTCTTACTTCTCTATCATGAAACAGAAGAGAGACAAGTTGGCCAGCTCATTGTGTGTCATGATGTTGTTCTTACTTCTCTATCATGAAACAGAAGAGAGACAAATTGGCAGCTCATTGTGTGTCATGATGTTGTTCTTACTTCTCTATCATGAAACAGGAGAGAGACAAGTTGGCCAGCTCATTGTGTCATGATGTTGTTCTTACTTCTCTATCATGAAACAGGAGAGAGACAAGTTGGCAGCTCATCGTGTGTCATGATGTTGTTCTTACTTCTCTATCATGAAACAGAAGAGAGACAAGTTGGCAGCTCATTGTGTGTCATGATGTTGTTCTTACTTCTCTATCATGAAACAGAAGAGAGACAAGTTGGCAGCTCATCGTGTGTCATGATGTTGTTCTTACCCCTCTATCATGAAACAGAAGAGAGACAAGTTGGCCAGCTCATTGTGTGTCATGATGTTGTTCTTACTTCTCTATCATGAAACAGAAGAGAGACAAGTTGGCCAGCTCATTGTGTGTCATGATGTTGTTCTTACCCCTCTATCATGAAACAGAAGAGAGACAAGTTGGCAGCTCATTGTGTCATGATGTTGTTCTTACTTCTCTATCATGAAACAGAAGAGAGACAAATTGGCAGCTCATCGTGTGTCATGATGTTGTTCTTACTTCTCTATCATGAAACAGGAGAGAGACAAGTTGGCCAGCTCATTGTGTCATGATGTTGTTCTTACTTCTCTATCATGAAACAGGAGAGAGACAAGTTGGCCAGCTCATTGTGTCATGATGTTGTTCTTACTTCTCTATCATGAAACAGGAGAGAGACAAGTTGGCCAGCTCATTGTGTGTCATGATGTTGTTCTTACCCCTCTATCATGAAACAGGAGAGAGACAAGTTGGCCAGCTCATTGTGTGTCATGATGTTGTTCTTACTTCTCTATCATGAAACAGAAGAGAGACAAGTTGGCCAGCTCATTGTGTCATGATGTTGTTCTTACTTCTCTATCATGAAACAGAAGAGAGACAAGTTAGCCAGCTCATCGTGTGTCATGATGTTGTTCTTACTTCTCTATCATGAAACAGAAGAGAGACAAGTTGGCCAGCTCATTGTGTGTCATGATGTTGTTCTTACCCCTCTATCATGAAACAGAAGAGAGACAAATTGGCCGCTCATTGTGTGTCATGATGTTGTTCTTACTTCTCTATCATGAAACAGAAGAGAGACAATTTGGCCAGCTCATTGTGTGTCATGATGTTGTTCTTACCCCTCTATCATGAAACAGAAGAGAGACAAATTGGCCGCTCATTGTGTGTCATGATGTTGTTCTTACTTCTCTATCATGAAACAGAAGAGAGACAAGTTGGCCAGCTCATTGTGTGTCATGATGTTGTTCTTACCCCTCTATCATGAAACAGAAGAGAGACAATTTGGCCAGCTCATTGTGTGTCATGATGTTGTTCTTACCCCTCTATCATGAAACAGAAGAGAGACAAATTGGCCGCTCATTGTGTGTCATGATGTTGTTCTTACTTCTCTATCATGAAACAGAAGAGAGACAAATTGGCCGCTCATTGTGTGTCATGATGTTGTTCTTACTTCTCTATCATGAAACAGAAGAGAGACAAGTTGGCCAGCTCATTGTGTGTCATGATGTTGTTCTTACCCCTCTATCATGAAACAGAAGAGAGACAATTTGGCCAGCTCATTGTGTGTCATGATGTTGTTCTTACCCCTCTATCATGAAACAGGAGAGAGACAAGTTGGCAGCTCATTGTGTCATGATGTTGTTCTTACCCCTCTATCATGAAACAGAAGAGAGACAAGTTGGCCAGCTCATTGTGTGTCATGATGTTGTTCTTACTCCTTCATCATGGAACAAGGCCGAGTCAAGTTCACATGAACATAGGCTTAAAAGCTGAAGAAATCAATGACAATTACTATCACCTTCGTTGCCTTCATTACCTGTTGATGAAAGTCAGATAAGCTGGCCAGTCATGGTGTTCAGACTTGCTATTAGAGCCACTATAGCTTGGCATCACTTCTCCTCTTGTAGACTGTCACTGACTGATACACAACTCTGTCAACAAAATGATTATGTTTGACAAGTCTCATCGCCATTAATACGTCATGATCTTATTGTGCTGACATTCAAACATGTTCCCAACTATCCATCTTTTAAACATCAAATCATCTGTTTTCCCAGCCATTTTCTACTTTCATCCAACACACCCACTCTATGAAATGTACAGCATAATCCATTCACTTGATTACTCTTGATGTCAATCATTCATTTCATAATCACAAGTCTATATTGCTAGATATCTCTATAATAAGAAATCAACATTTATCTACAGATTAATATATTTATTTCTAAGGTTAAAAAACATTATTTATTTATCTACATATAGACCCCACTATTTATCTAGTCTAAAGCAGCAATGTCAGAAGCCTTGAAAAGTTGTGGAAATCAAAACTCATCAGCACAAACACAAAACTTAGGCTATTCAAATCAAATGTACTATCAACCCTTACATATGCGTGTGAAAGCTGGAAAACAACAAGAGATATAGAAACAAAGTTGAACGCATTCGAAAATAAATGTCTAAGGAAAATACTTGGTATAGAATGGAACGAATTCAAAACAAACGAGGAAATTAGAGAAATCACCAATCAACCACTAATATCTTCAGTAATAAAGAAAAGACGATGGTCATACGTTGGACATGTGATGAGAAGAGATAATAACCGAATAGCAAAGCAAGCCCTCATATGGGAAACAACAGGTAAAAGAAAAAGAGGAAGACCCAGGGAGACACTGAGAAGAACATTGATGAGAGAGGCAAGAGCAGCAGGAATCGGCTCCCTCAATGAGATAGAACTGCTTGCACAGAACAGAGACAGATGGCGAGATTTGATAAAATATCTTTAAAAGAAAACTGCTAGAACAAAAAAAAAAAAAAAATTCATATAGGAGAAGGTGTATCTTGGTCTACGCCCTATGGGCCGGTTACAGCTCGAAAGGTCAATAGATAGATAGATTTATCTAGTCAGACCCCTCTATTTATCTACAGAATGACTCCTCTATTTACCTACATAAAGTCCTCTATTTATCTAGTCTGACACTTCTATTTTTCTAGTCAGATACCTCTATTTATCTACAAAAATACTCCTCTATCGATCTACAAATTCCTCTATAATCTATACTTGAGTTACTCTCATTCATTAATAGAGCTGACATTATGGTACCCCCTGACAAACCTCACATATGAGCAGCTTACTTTAACAGGTGATGAGATGCATGAAAACTGATGGTTCCTGTAGCTCACTGGTTGTGCACAAACCAAGCTCAGTCGGGGAAGGCTGTTGTTCAACTTCACTATTTATCTACTACCAGACTCCTAGATGTTTTCGCTGCGAAACACAAGACATATAACATGTCACATAATGCATATGGATAAATTATAATACTGTGAGTATGGATGAACTGTAAAAAAGATCAGCATCCAGCCAGCTCTTTATAAACATCCATGAATCTGTATCCATAAAATGCTCACAGCTTTTCATTGTCAAGTAAAAAAAAAATTGAGAACACATGTGTTACCTCCCCAAGTATTGATTATTTGCAACATATCCTGTTTATGTTTACACATTGTAAAAATGCTTGTCTTGTCAAACAAAACATGGCAGAAATATGTAACAGTGTAGTGGTTAGTGTTGGCTTCATGATTCCTTTTCTATCAGACAATAATTGGTTCATCAAACACAAAATAAAGAGTAGCAAACTTATAGAGTTAGGGAATGTAGTAACAGCAAGAGAAAGCACTGGCCCTGTCACCTCTAAAAGTTACAACTTGTAGGAATAGTTAAAATACTTCCCACTTCTGTGACAGTGTATGCTATAGTACTATGCATGTACTTTCTTATCATGACAGATATTGCTATAGTTCGTTCAGAAATTCAGGCTCACTGAATTTATTAATTATCTTGGAAACTGATGAATTTCTGTAATTCTTTTTCGTGAAATCGTATTTTTTCACCGACCTTCAGTCTGATTTTTTGCCCTACTGTCATGCATTTAGGAAAGATTTTTGCTTATTTGAGGTGTATAACAAAAATTATTTTCTTGCTTGTCCTAAATTTTAGGATTTTACAATACCCACATTTGTTGTAATCAACTCACCAATTAAAAAGGCAAATTTCACGTGCACACCACAAAATCTTAGCACCGTTTCGCACTCGTAACTTGTAAGATGCATGCCACTCCGAGGTTTGTTTTTGGTAATTTCATTTCCGGTTTCTTGTTAAATTGGTCCAGATGTGTATTTTGACAAACTATTTACTATTAATGAATATTCCTGTATGTGTGATAATTTGTAAGCTGTTGTGAAGTGACTACTTGATTTTTAAAACCATGAAGAGTTTAAAGTGTAAATTCATCACTATGCAGAAGGTAACTGTGTTATTGTACATACACTTTTGCAAGGAATCTAAAAGGGGTAGATTATATTACTATTCAATGTAATACGGATACGCCTTTTGCTTGCATTGTTAGAAAATGAACATAATTTACAGTAAAATCTAATGTTTAGTGCACAAGGTTGATATTTTCCTTAAATTATATAACAAAAAACGATTTGTGCAAAATTCACACTACCTTTGTACTTAAATGTTATAAAATCTGAAGGTCGATGAAAAAATAAGATTTCATGAAAAAGAATTACAGAAATTCATCAAACAGTTTTTGAGATAATTGATCAACCTTGTGGGCACGAATTTGTGAACGAACTATAGTTACTGTGCTAGATCCTAGGTAAACTGTGATACCAGTCAGTTAGAAGGATCGCACAGGACCTTTCTTGAGGTTGATATTAACATCAAACAAAACCTTGTCCTGATGAAATTCAAAATAGAAATAAGGGCAAGTAAGAAGTACAGAAAATTGAAGCCTTTGAAATGTGGATTTATAGAAGAATAGGTAGAATTGGATGGAAACAAAAGATAACAAACGATGAAGTTTTAAAACAACTGAAAATAAAAAGAGAACTGCTGAACACAATTAAGACAAGACAAATTAAATTTTTGGGGCATGTTAAAAGACACAACAGCCTACTAAAAGTAATATTGGAAGGAAAAATACAAGGCAAACGAGGCAGAGGCAGACCAAGACTAACACGGACAAGTAACATCAAAAGATGGACAAGTCAATCTATGTCAGCCTGCACCATCAAAGCAAGAAACAGAGTAGAATGGCGATCCATGGTAGCCAACCTTCGTTGCGGAGAGGGCACACGATGATTATGATGATGAAGAAGTAACAAATATATAAGATTCAATTCTCAGAAACTAAAAGGGGGAAAGAGGAGACACAACCACTTAAAAACAACTTTATGGTGCAAGATGAGCTGGTAGTCACATGGTTAGTACTCGTATGTGTGTTCCCCTACACCTGCACCATGGCTGACACACTCCATCTTTTGCACACTGGAATGACCATCAGTTAATGATAGGTGATATACTCAGTGTCACACTAGGAAGATCAACTTTCTCACAGAAGTCTCAGGTACCCACATTTAGAAAGTATTGCTAACCAACTGTAAGTCTGACACAGTAAGGCCACCACTGCAAGGTATGAGGACAAAATAAATAAATAAAACCATCATGAAACAATCAGAATGTAGGTCAATTTCCAGTACAACATCATGATCCTCCTTGACAGATCAACACACCTTTGTCTATGCTTTAACAGACACAATGGTCTCATCTCCAAGCCCACTTTAACAGACACAATGGTCTCATCTCCAAGCCCACTTTAACAGACTCAATGGTATCATCTCCAAGCCCACTTTAACAGACTCAATGGTATCATCTCCAAGCCCACTTTAACAGACACAATGGCCTCATCTCCAAACCCACTTTACCAAAAAATTCTGACAATACAGTCACTAGTCTACACACAATAAATGCACAACTACTGCAGGTGTGATCTACTCTAAATCATATATCATGGCAGCCACACAAGTGTTGAGATATCATAAATATGTATCGTTATGGAGTGTATTTGTGACTGTATATAAAGAAAGTAGCAAAAATACCAGCCATTTTAGACTGCTGCCAACACAAAGAGGGCATTAATGTGCTAGATTAAAGCTAAGACAGTTGTATATGACCAGCTATAGACAGTAAATTCAATCAGAAGTGTTACACACAATAAGTGTAGTTATTTTATGTCAAATAAACTGTAAGCTTTAGAGTTCAATACAGCAGGCGGTCGATGCCTGGAAGTCAAGGCCCATCTTCTGATGATCACATTACCTTCTGCTGAAAAGCTCTGTACAAAGAGTTTCCAATTACCGGAGGCTGTCAATGAATGGCTCAACTAATTTAAGAGAACAAAGACAATGGTATAAATGTGATGACATCATTGTCATTAAGGAGTGATTAAAACAAATTAGGTTCAACCATGTTGCTTTACTTGACTCGCTTTCCCTACTTCAACTTCTGGCTGTTCAGGATTCACTGATGCTGGCTATTATTCTCTCTCTCTCTCTCTGACAGAGATCTGTGTGATCACTGTTCATTTTTTGACTTCCTATAACTTTTTTGGTGTGTGTGAAAACTAGACCAGGGGCAGATTGCAATAGTGATCATGTACCAGTTGTGGGAAAGCTTAGAGTAAAATTAAAAACAACAAAACGAGCCTCAGTTAACATCCAGTTAAATTTAGATTTACTAAAATCAGACAAGAAGCTGCAAGACAAATATAAAATCACAATTCAGAACCGGTGCAATGCAACAGAGATGATAAAAGCATTGATGAACAGTGGGAAATGCTAAAAGAATCAATGCAACATACATCAAAAGAGTTCATACCACCAGTGAGGACACATTCAAGAAAGAAATGGATGACAGATGACATTTTGCAGCTAATGGATACAAGAAGAAGAAATAAAGAAAATAAAAATGAGTATAAGAGATTAATGAACAGTGTGGTTTTGTTAGAGATAAAGGAACAAGCAATGCCATTTATATCATAAGATCTTTAGTAGAAAGAGCCATAGAGGTGAAAAAAGATCTATACCTATGTTTCATAGATTATACCAAAGCATTTGACAAAGTAAAGCACCAAGAAATAATCAAAATTTTAGAAAGCATAAACGTAGACAGCAAAGATCTAAGAATAATAAAGAACATGTACTGGCAACAAACAGCAGCCATAAGAACTGGAAACCAATTGAGAATGTTTCAACAAATAAAACAGGGTGTTAGACAAGGTTGTGTGCTGTCACCAGATTTGTTTAATATTTATAGTGAGATTATTTTAAGATCCATAGGGGCATGCCTGGAATAACAATTGGAGGTCATAATATAAATAATCTAAGGTATGCTGATGATACAGTCTTAATAGCTAAGAGTGAAAATGAGTTACAAGAAATGTTGGACATTATAGTGAAAGAAAGCAAAAATAAAGGACTCAGCCTTAATAGCAAAAAGACAGATGTAATGGTAACAACAAAGAAAAAGACTTCAACTCAGTGCAAAATAAAGACAAGTGGAACAATATTAAAACAGATAAATGAATTTAAATATTTGGGAACTTTGTTAACCTCAGATGGAAGATGTACAAAAGAGGTGAGATGCAGAATGGCTCAGGCAAAAAGCAGCTTTCCAAAAAATGAGGAAGACACTATGCAATCCATTTTTGACAATAGAAATAAGAAAAAGAGTTCTTAATGTAGATCCAGTCTTAACATATGGATATGAATCATAGACAATAGGAGAACAGATAAGAAAATCACTGGAGTCTGTAGAAATGTGGTTTTACAGAAGAATGTTGAGAGTACCATGGACAGCTAAGAAGAGTAATGAAGATGTTCTGAGAGAGGTCAAAGCAAAAAGAGAGCTAATTTCAAATATTAGGAAGAAACAATCATCATTTTTTGGCCATGTAATGAGAAGAGAACAGCTGGAATATATTGTAACAACTGGAAAAATTAAGGGACGAAGAGATAGAGGAAAGCAAAGAGAAAAATAACAGATAGTTTAAGAGAATGTCTTGGCAGAAGGTCAACAACAGAAAAGATAAATAGCTGCCGAGATCGAAAGTTGTGGAGAGACATGGTCGCCTACCTCAGCAGGCATGGTACTTGATGATGAAGATGATAACTTTTGAAGAAAAAGAGAAAAATCTAGAGAGCCACTGAAAAGAACACTGATAAGAGAAGCAACATTAGTAGACATAGACACATTTGATTAGATCGAAGATCTCACTCAGAATAGAAATGGGTGGCAAAAAGCACTTTAAGCCTTATGTGACATTTAACATAATGGAAAAGATCAAGTATCAAGTCAAGTATATCTTTTTAGGCCTGTTCCTCTTTCACTGACAGGGTCCTGGAGAATGATTTTTCCCAAGTCTGCTGACTGTGACTGAAGCTTCTAGTTTACCTGAGAAGAGCCCTAGACCAACTGTGCAAGAACTTCCACAGAGCGATCAATCAGTGGAAACCATCACACTGTAATATACACGGAAACGCAGACAAACTAGCTAAGGAGAGAGAGAGATTACCATAAGAAAATAATTTGGTTAGCTATGATGAAGCCAAATCCATCATCAAAGACCAGTATCATGAAAAAGGAAACAAGAACACCAAAAGTATAACGAGAGGGACGGATGTGCAAGGTAATATAATTCGTACACATATCTTGTTATAGAAGGCTTGAACTGCTGGAAGAGAGCCTTGACTGATAGAGCTACTGTTTGTTACAGGGGTGACTCAACTTGTACACGGATAGTACTTGAAGCTGGAGTGTACTGACTGCTGGATAATACCACCTCTGTGATGTTGTGCAGCTGATATACTGATTGTGGCACCATGGAAAAAACATACACTGTTCTTTTGTGTTCTTGTAATAGCTTAGCCCCTCGTGGGTGGTACACTGGTGGTTGGTGTATGGCGCTCTTTCCTGTATTGCTGGCCGTGGACTATCTTGTCCTCAATTTCCCACAACAATCTCTAGCTGTTCAATCCACCACACATACTTTCCGCTGTTAGTGTGGTCTAGTACTGTCTTACTTATTTCATGTCCATCTTCGTTGTCATTGGACTGTTATCCAGACTCAACTACCATACACGCACCGCCTTAGGGACATTTCATACACAAGTCTCTCTTTGAATAAAAACTGAGTAAATGCTTTATTACATAAAGTCCAACATGACACTTCTGTAGCACATAAATATGCCCTGCAGTTTAGATATTCCCGCTCGGGTAACTGCGTAAACTAATACTTCATTTCTGGTGCTTCCTCACACTACACTCCAGAACCCACTAGGTCTGTAAGTTCCACTTGTTATCTGACTAGTCTATGAGACATTCTGTCTAACTGATACTATTTCATAGACTATGTCATTGCTACCACTGTAGTTTTCCAAGATTCCCTCTAATCTCCCTGTCTACCTCTTAATGACCCTCTACAGTTCTTTACGTATCTCACCTTTCAGCCAATCAACAGCTACTTCCTTAATTTCCCATCCAGTGGGTTTTCTTCACGTCATCTATATTACCTTGACTGTAACCCCCACCTGACTCACTCTATTTGCGTTTATCTAAACCCCATGAGTCCCTGAGTCCCTCCCTACTCCATTAGAACACATTTCACTCCACTATCTCGTGCTTGACACTTCTTCACACATCCGGTGTTTGTCGCACCATTCCCCCGCCCTTCTTTTCCTTACATTTACTGCTACACGGATACCTCCAACTATCACAACTATCAAGGAGAGATCAAGTCATCATACCTTGTCTACACACTGGCCACACCGGATGAGAAACCAGATGTTCACCAAACTCAAAATAGGAACTACCAGCCAATGCCACTGTACCCTGGATAACATGACAACAAAACATGTTCTACAGGATTGTTCCCAGCACACAGACCTGAGGAGATCAATGTGGTTTACGCCCACCTCCCTGGAAGAGAAACTACGGGGCACCAGAATCACTGAAACAGAGAGCAATCTTCATAAGAGAGTCTGGAATCTATATCTGAATGAGCCATGATCACAGAAGAAGGAGAATCACCTAGTTTCACATATTTGGATGGTGGTTAGTAGGTCATCATAGTGATCAATAGCCTGACCACAATTTCACCAGAAAACTAGAGATGTGGCCTTTGTGTGAGGTATCTAAGATGAACTGTATCACCTTAACTGTAAGTGTGTTCTTCTGTAAGTGTCCATGTCATGCTGACATAATGGATGCTTCTATGATTTTATGCTAACATTCCTATCTGTCACTCAGGTTTCATCTATCTGGTGCTGACATGATCTTTACTGTCCTGGCTGTCAGCTTCAGCCACTATTGATTATATAAAGTTTTTGCCCATCTCATACTCTCATTTATTCTCAATAATTTTCTTGGTGATGCCTTTGTCACAGTCGCTGGTTTTAAACACAGAGTAACATTTTAGATCTAATCCTAAAACTTGTGAAACATAAATAGATGAAGATACCATGAGTCTACTAGATTTTACTTATTAACATTGATGTCATTAATATATGCTTGTAACACTACTGACACCACATATACAAAATGTGAATGTTCTAGCAAAATTGCTTTTCTTGTCTTATTTTCATCTTCTGCACTTACCCATCAACAACTTCTCTTTATGGCCCATCCATAAAAGGATGTTAAGTGATCACAGATGCACTACGTTGTGATCAAGCTACGATATTGTGTGTACATAAACATGTCAACAAAAAACAAATTCTTCAAAATTTGACATTTTCCCATGTTCAAACATTACCAACTCCATGTAGCTTCCTAATTATCACTTCTGGTGACCCATGAGTTTTTAACTTGTTTCCATTGCTGTTGGAATTTTTTTTTTTTTTTTTTTTAATTGTGAGATACATCATTTAAATGCGAAAAAAAACCCCCCCGACAATTTTCAAGAAATTGGCAATTATTTTTTTTTCTGCGATCAGGGAAATTTCTTGGCCATTGGAAGACATCAAACAACCCTTTGTGACTCAGAAAACACAGAGAATAACGCTATGCGGTCACTGAACATATTGACAAACTTACGATGACCACACTGATAGACATTGTAACACGTCCGGTCCATGAGGTGAAACTCAGTTCATAAATCAACCTGAGCCAGGAATTTCCCGTATTTTGTCTGGTGTAAACACATGACTGTGTCAAAAGTTCAGAGAAATTACTAATTTTAGAGCACTTAATGTTACATTTACAACTTCTGATTTGATGGAATGTCAAGAAAACCAGTAAATATAAGGAAAACAGCCATACACAAGATGCAAACCAAAGTCCAGGGCAATCTGCTAATAAGCAAATGAAAAGTGGAATATCACCGACATATCATAGGCTGGTGACTGGTAATATATGTTCCACATAAAATATATGTTGATGAGTCACTGCGTCCTAGTGATTGTGAAGATTATCTGTCATGATTTTTTTCCAGAAACATACTGAATAGGTTTGTTGATAACAGACTATTTGGTAATTGATTCAGTAGCCTACGTAGCATGGGTCCTTGCTTTTTTAGCTTTAATGTAGTAGTCTATATGTCATGCATCCCTGCTTTTTGGCTCAATGCCCATACAATATGTCAGGTATTACTTGTAACGCCTGTGGATTTTCCCAGGTCTCAGTCTGGAGTGTTGTATCTTGATCTTTTCAGTCTGTAAAGCAAAATCATTTTGACTGCCTTTGTAATGGAAGTCAAGCTGTTAATGAATGCTTTAAAATCAAGGTCAAGGAAACTCTGATGTCATGGAATTTTCCATTACAATTTAGATGAAGGGGTTCTCAAGTTACAGCCATTTCTACACACTGTGGGTAAGGTTCTTTTTATATAGATTTTGTGGTAGTTACATCACAGTCATCATCATGTGCCATACTGGTTGGCATAGGTGATCATGTCCTTCCACAATCATCTATCTACAGTGCATCGTATCAGTTCTGTTGTTGACTGTTTACCATGCTATGACACCAAACTATCCAGTATTTTCTCTTACATCACAGTAAGTCAATATCAACACTATTTATTGTGAATTCTACAAATGTGTGTTTAAAAATCGCTGCTTTTCTGTAGCAATTTAAACTATCAGACCCCTCCCCAGGGGACTGGGTGGCTTAGAAGTAAGATGTCGGTCTCTGAACAGGAAGTACCCAGATTCGATT
The DNA here is from genome assembly GCA_032433765.1 of Megaustenia siamemsis. NCBI lineage: Eukaryota > Metazoa > Mollusca > Gastropoda > Stylommatophora > Ariophantidae > Megaustenia > Megaustenia siamemsis. The sequence goes on along the minus strand of JAVIAB010000156.1, from coordinate 6,441,305 downwards.
CCCACCACAAGTGGTGGGAATTTGTCAAAAATCAAACCCGTGTTTTCGTTGTGGCTTTACACTGGGTAGTGAGATTTAATGTCTAACCCTCTCAGAATATGACGAAAACAGAAGGTCCTGTGTGCACCCACGCATGTTAAAGAACCTTTGGCACTTTAAAGTCGAAAAGAGCAGACCACAAATGGCTGCTATCCATACAAAAATTGTTAAGTAAATTTACACATTTGTGCTGAAGATGGATGTGTCAGCTTGAAAGACACAGATATCACAATTTTGCTGTAAACTGGTGACACACCCACCTAATGGGTAATTGCTAAAATAGAAGAAACCCCTCCCTATGATGAAAACCATAATGTGGTTGCAGCTTAAGACAGCCTGAATGTCTTTGTGACAATGAATAGTGTCAATAAAATAGATAAAGATAAAAAAGATATTGCTAAGAACAATATGATTGTCTATTTTTTTCACAATTGTTTGAAAGTTTAAAATGATGAGACACAATCTCACATAAAATAACATTTATTGTTTTTCTTATCCTTAAGCCATTCCCCAACATTTGCCCGTTTGTGTGGGGACCTAGATTTCTTGTTTTTCAGCAGACAGACAATTTATCTGCTGTTTGCTGTTTCTATTTAGGCAACTCAACCCTAAATAATAATTCGTTCAAAAATTAACTTTATTTCCATAATCAATGCAGTCATGAACGAGGTATCTACGGATCTTGACTTTCAATGAGCTAGATAATATTCATCATCATCAAGTACCGGGCCTACTGGCGTTAGTGATCATGTCTCTCCACAACTTTCGATCTCGACAGCTATTTATCATTTCTGTTGTTGACCTTCTGCCAAGCCATTCTCTTAAGCTGTCTGTTATTTTTTCTCTTTGCTTCCCTCTATCTCTTCGTCCCTAAATTTTTCCAGTTGTTACAATATATTCCAGTTGTTCTCTTCTCATTACATAGACAAAAAAATAATAATTGTTTCTTCCTAATATTGGAAATTAGCTCTCTTTTTGCATTCACCCCTCTCAGAACATCATTACTCTTCTTAGCTGTCCATGGTACTCTCAACATTCTTCTGTAAAACCACATTTCTACAGACTCCAGTGATTTTCTTGTCTGTTGTCCTATTGTCCATGATTCACATCCATATGTTAAGACTGGCTCTACGTAACATTTAAGAACTCTTTTTCTTGTTTCTATTGTCAAAAATGGATTGCATAGTATCTTCCTCATTTTTTGGAAAGCTGCTTTTGCCTGAGCCATTCTGCATCTCACCTCTTTTGTACATCTTCCGTCTGAGGTTAACAAAGTTCCCAAATATTGAAATTCATTTACCTGTTTTAATATTGTTCCACTTGTCTTTATTTTGCACTTTGTCTTTTTCTTTGTTGTTACCATTACCACTGTCTTTTTGCTATTAAGGCTGAGTCCTTTATTTTTGCTTTCTTTCACTATAATGTCCAACATTTCTTGTAACTCATTTTCACTCTTAGCGATTAAGACTGTATCATCAGCATACCTTAGATTATTTATATTATGACCTCCAATTGTTATTCCAGGCATGCCCCTTATGGATTTTAAAATAATCTCACTATAAATATTAAACAAATCTGATGACAGCACACAATCTTGTCTAACATCCTGTTTTATTTCTTGAAACATTCCCAATTGATTTCCAGTTCTCATGGCCACTGTTTGTTGCCAGTACATGTTCTTTATTATTCTTAGATCTTTGCTGTCTCTGTTTATGCTTTCTAAAGTTTTGATTATTTCTTGGTGCTTTACTTTGTCAAATGCCTTGGTATAATCTATGAAACATAGGTATAGATCTGTTTTCACTTCTATGGCTCTTTCTACTAAAGATCTTATGATATATATGGCATTGTTCATTCCTTTACCTCCAACAAAACCACACTGTTCATCACTAATTTCTGGACTGATTTTGTTTCGCACTCTTCGCATGATGGTTCTTAGTAATATCTTAGTCATATGACTCATAAGGCTTATTGTGCGATGATCATCGCATTCAATCGCACTCGATTTCTTTGGTAGGGCTATGAATATTGATTTGAGCATGTCGTCTGGTATATATCCGCTGTTGTAGATATCATTCAATATTTTTGTTATTATTTCTATTCCAAAATCACCCATGGCTTCAATCTCTTCTTTAGTTATATTATCTGGTCCAGGAGCTTTGCCTGCTTTCATATTGTGCAAGGCATCTTCCACTTCTTCTCTGAGTATTTCTGGTCCTTCTCCATTATCCTTAATATTTACCTCTGTTCGTTCATCATTATAAAGATATTTAATGTATTCTGTCCATCGTTCCCTTATGCTTTCTTGATCAATCAACAGTTCTCCTTCCTTTGATCTTAAACATCCAGTTTTTGATTGTGTTTTTCTTCCTGTTAATTCCTCATTTTGTTTGTATATAGCTTTAGCATCTCCTTTTTGTTGCATTTAAATCTCTTTGCATCTCTGTTTTAGCCATGCTTCTTTTGCTTCATTGCATTTTACTACAATTTCTTTATTTAATCTCTTATACTCATCTTTATTTCTTCTTCTTGTATCCATTAGCTGCAAAATGTCATCTGTCATCCATTTCTTTCTTGAATTTGTCCTCACTGGTAGTATGAACGCTTTTGATGTTTGTTGCATTGATTCTTTTAGCATTTCCCACTGTTGATACTTTATTTATATTTTAAATTTGAAAAAAAAATAGTTTAAACTGTTATCACAGTATGTGCTATAACTCGTTAAGTCAAAAGTCATTTCAGTTCAAGTTTCGAGTTTCAAACTGACAGAGGCTCACTGAAGTCAAGGATAAGTATCTCGACTTAGACCTTGGTCAGCTTGTTCTGTCACACTACTGACCATGAACCACAACTGTTGAATACAGAAGATTGAGAATTGTATTTTATACTCAACTATGTCTAACTTCTAGCACATTTTTACTGAAAAATTGTGAAACTCCAATTCATTGTGTACACTCATTCTCAGGTACCATTGTTAGTAAATGAAAATGTTATTCAGATAATTCATACATGTGCATTATTGCATACATGATGTAATAAGAAATAAGATGTATTTATATATCTATCATTGCCTATCCTCTCCCTTTGCCTGACAGATAAGGTCAGAAATGAAGAACTGAGAAAAATGGTAGGAGTAATTTCCCTCATAGAATACATAAAAAAAAAACACAGATAAAATGGTTTGGCAACGTGATAAGATAGAAAGAGACAAATAATAATAATAAATGAATATAGAAAGACCAGAATGTGAAAACACAACAAAACCTTTAATAAATGCTGTGAAATGCATTAATGTTGATTGCATTATAGCTCGTTTCAAAACATATGCCCAACTTCAAAACGCTATTACTCTCTAACGGTTTGTTAAATACTTTTGAAATTTTCCAAATGTTATTAGAATGCAAAAGACCCTTTAAATGTATATTTAACAAATATCTTGCAGCTGCAGTTTTCTTAAAGCGGCGATATTTCTTTGATGTTTGTCAAAATTGTAAATTGTGAAGCCCTAAAGAATAGAAATTACCGTAGTTGCTGGTCTACGATTAATTTTCACTAGGTAAAGGCGTGGCCGTAATGGGGAAATAACTGGATAAAACAAAACACCAGGAGAATTATTGTCTGCTCAGTTCGAGGACGGACGATAATAATATCAAGGTATACCTGTATGTCCAATTTTCATAGTTGTGTGGTCCTTAAAAGGACCGTTTGTTGAAATAATTTAAGGTAATATAGGGGCCAACATTGTGGGGGCTATATACTTTCATTCTGAATCAGACGAGTCTAAAAGATTAATAACTGTTTGGGGTTGAACATTCCACAAACCATCATTTTTCCAATATTCCTCTTCCTGTTTTAAGACATGGTCTTCACATTTAGCCCAATAATCTTTATCTATATTTAATAAAGCGAGATTAGCAAGAGTCTTTACATCGCATATTTTGAATGTTGTATTTTCATCTGCCACTTGTCCTTTTAATTTTGCCCAGATTAGTTCTATTGGATTTAAATGAGCACGGTAAGGTGGCAGCCTCAAACTTATATGACCGTGCTCTTGGATAATCTTATCTATTTGAAAAATCTTTGTCCTCTGTTTTTGCTTTACTAGAGATAGTAATTCAGGTTTTAAGTACATGTTATTAAATTGTATGTGCTCCTTTGTGAGCCATATCTTAATAGCATCTTTTGTACTGGATGACGTCAGGACTTTATCTTCAAGTGCAACAATGTTGTGGTACGCTGCATTGTCCATTATTAGGCAAGATGGTCGATCTAGTGCTGGGAGAACAGAATTTTCAATCCAATGTCTAAATATGTGACCATTCATCTCAGAGTGATAATCCCGATTGTCTATGGATTTTGAAAGAAAAATGAGCTCTGCATTCTGTATTAGTCCATGTTGTCGACTACCTGCATGAGCAATTATCAAGCGCTGTCCTTTGCTGCTAGGTATTAATCTCTTAATCTTTCCATCTGATGACTGCCATTCCCTTTGGTTAGTGTGGTGAGCATTGATCCATGTTTCATCCAAGTACACAATATCATAACCTTGCTTGCGCACCTCTTTTACTTCACGTAAGTACTTGCTTCTCATGACTACTATATGTGGCTTCTCACAGATGATGTTTCATCCATTGGGATACTTTCTGAATGTAAAGCCTGCAGCTCTCACATTCCTCCATAATGTAGACTTTGATATTTCAATACTGTTGTTCTTTTTCAGCGATACTTTTAATTTTCTTATTGTAACAGTTTCATTCATACCCAACATTTTGCGAATTTCACTTCTAATAAGTTCACTGTCGAAATTATCCAACATTTTTGCTCTTCCTTGTGATTTTGTATATTTGGAACATTGACGGTCACGTGCTTGAATCCAGCGATTAAATGACCGTTTAGATAAATCCAAAATGTGTCTTGTCCTATTCTCAGGGTTTTCTAAAGAATGAAATAATCTTCCTCGTTTAGCCTCTTTGCAAAAATAGTCATACATTTTTATTGCGATGTTTTGTAAACTGCAGAATTTCATTTTAAGACTCATGATAAATGTTATTGTTCCACGTTACGCCGCTGAATTAACGGAAATGGAACACACAATGTCTCGTGTTTACTACAAGTGTCTATTTGTGTCAGAAACTCACGCGGAAAGCGTGAAAAATCGTAAATTTGAGCGTGTATAGATTTGTAATCGCTATTTTTAACTTAAATACTGTAAACACTAAGTTTTGACTACATCAATGGGTCGTTATAAATTTATATAAATCAAATAAGCAATAATAATAACCAAATGTTTGTTTTTAATGAAATTAATTCCCTGTTGGGTTCTAATCAATAAATCATTATCATTATAACTTTACATGCAAATTTTGAAAAAAATACAAAAAGCGGTTTAAAAGATATTGATTTTTAAAGTTGGGCAAGACTTATGACTTATGAAACAAGCTATAGCAGTGTAACTAGCCTTACTGACTTTACTCTTACTACTAACACCTTTTCAGTATTTTGTCAATCTCTGTAGTCTAACGCACTCTCACTCACTCACTCTGGTTATATAAAAAATAAATGTTGTCAACACAGTAGTGTGTGTTACACAGTCATTCAATTGATAACAGTCGTTTGTCCCTCAGTAAATCAGTGATTGATCGTGCAGAACGTGAAATATGTTTTGATCCCTTATTTTGGAGTGGTCAAGCGTCACTTCCGTTTAGAAAGAGCGTCAGTTTCAGACGGTGTTAGTTGATCTTTTCTTTCCAGATAATTTTACTATAGTCCGTTTCATAACTCGTGCCCAACTTTTAAAATCGATAGCTTTTTAACCACTTGTTGTATGTTGCTCAAAATTTGCATGTAAAGTTATAATGATTAGAACCCAACAGGGAATTAATTTCATTAAAAAAAACATTTGGTTATTATTGTTGCTTATTTGATTTATATAAATTTATAACGACCCATTGATGTAGTCAAAACTTAATGTTTACAGTATTTTAAGTTAAAAATAGCGAGTAAAAATCCACACACGGTAAAATTTACAGTGTTTGCACGCTTCCACCGTGGTTTTCTGACACAATTAGACACTTGTAGTAAACACGAGACATTGTGTGTTCCATTTCCGTTAATTCAGCGGCGTAACGTGGAACAATAACATTTATCATGAGTCTTAAAATGAAATTCTGCAGTTTACAAAACATCGCAATAAAAATGTATGACTATTTTTGCAAAGAGGCTAAACGAGGAAGATTATTTCATTCTTTAGAAAACCCTGAGAATAGGACAAGACACATTTTGGATTTATCTAAACGGTCATTTAATCGCTGGATTCAAGTACGTGACCGTCAATGTTCAAAATATACAAAATCACAAGGAAGATCAAAAATGTTGGATAATTTCGACAGTGAACTTATTAGAAGTGAAATTCGCAAAATGTTGGGTATGAATGAAATTGTTACAATAAGAAAATTAAAAGTATCGCTGAAAAAGAACAACAGTATTGAAATATCAAAGTCTACATTATGGAGGAATGTGAGAGCTGCAGGCTTTACATTCAGAAAGTATTCCAATGGACGAAACATCATCTGTGAGAAGCTACATATAGTAGTCATGAGAAGCAAGTACTTACGTGAAGTAAAAGAGGTGCGCAAGCAAGGTTATGATATTGTGTACTTGGATGAAACATGGATCAATGCTCACCACACTAACCAAAGGGAATGGCAGTCATCAGATGGAAAGATTAAGAGATATAATACCTAGCAGCAAAGGACAGCGCTTGATAATTGCTCATGCAGGTAGTCGACAACATGGACTAATACAGAATGCAGAGCTCATTTTTCTTTCAAAATCCATAGACAATCGGGATTATCACTCTGAGATGAATGGTCACATATTTAGACATTGGATTGAAAATTCTGTTCTCTCATCACTAGATCGACCATCTTGCCTAATAATGGACAATGCAGCGTACCACAACATTGTTGCACTTGAAGATAAAGTCCCGACGTCATCCAGTACAAAAGATGCTATTAAGATATGGCTCACAAAGGAGCACATACAATTTAATAACATGTACTTAAAACCTGAATTACTATCTCTAGTAAAGCAAAAACAGAAGACAAATATTTTTCAAATAGATAAGATTATCCAAGAGCATGGTCATATAAGTTTGAGGCTGCCATCTTACCATGCTCATTTAAATCCAATAGAACTAATCTGGGCAAAATTAAAAGGACAAGTGGCAGATGAAAATACAACATTCAAAATATGCGATGTAAAGACTCTTGCTAATCTCGCTTTATTAAATATAGACAAAGATTATTGGGCTAAATGTGAAGACCACGTCTTAAAACTGGAAGAGGAATATTGAAAAAATGATGGTTTGTGGAATGTTCAACCCCAAACAGTTATTAATCTTTTAGACTCGTCTGATTCAGAATGAAAGTATATAGCCCCCACAATGTTGGCCCCTATATTACCTTAAATTAGTTCAACAAACGGTCCTTTTCAGGACCACACAACTATGAAAATTGGACATACAGGTATACCTTGATGTTATCGTCCGTCCTCGAACTGAGCAGACAATAATTCTCCTGGTGTTTTGTCTTATCCAGTTATTTCCCCATTACGGCCACGCCGTAACTTTTATAGCAAAAGTTGATACTTCAAAATGTCGTATCAGTTAATGTATTGAGAACTTAAATCGTATGTAAAGTCACTTTTTTGTGTATGAAAATTAAGCAACATTAAACAAGACATAGGCTATTGTCAAAAAAAGATTTTAATATATCAAATAGCCGGGGTTTTAAAAATGGTTGATGACTATCGACTTCATTCTTGCTTATTGATCCATGCCGAAAGGCCTAAGATGTTTTGTTCCTCCATAAGTATCGATCTTGTGAGGAGTGAAGCAGTTCCATCGTTGATCTTTTCCCGTGCCACATAGTCAAACAATTCAACACCTTTTCCCTTTGTCTACCTCTGCCTGTGCGGGCTTATATTTTTTTATGTTTTTGTTTTTCAACTATTACAAAACATATCTTCTCCACCCATGCCCCACAGATCTGGAATTCCTTTTCCTAATTTGTTTTATATATTGTATTAAATAGCGACTACATTATTATTGTGCAATGAGATGTGATTTGTTTCTCATTACTACAGTAGAGAATCACAAGGTAGAGACTTAAAATATTGAATAAGTAATTCTGGAACTAACAGAACACCGTTACTACTCAGCGCCAGTCGGTGATTCGATCGATCGTGGTCTGTTTCTGAGCGAGTCATCGCGGTTCCTGCCTTGAATATAAACCAGAACGTCATCCGCGTATGTTAGAATGCCTCATAGTCTACCCAAATGTACCAGAGTGAGGCTAGCATCATAGTCTATCCAAATGTACCAGAGTGAGGCTAGCGTCCTAGTCTATCCAACTGTACCAGAGTGAGGCTAGCATACTAGTCTATCCAACTGTACCAGAGTGAGGCTAGCATACTAGTCTATCCAACTGTACCAGAGTGAGGCTAGCATACTAGTCTATCCAACTGTACCAGAGTGAGGCTAGCATCATAGTCTATCCAACTGTACCAGAGTGAGGCTAGCATACTAGTCTACCCAAATGTAACAGTGTCAGGCTAGCGTCCTAATCTATCCAACTGTACCAGAGTGAGGCTAGCATACTAGTCTATCCAACTGTACCAGTGTGAGGCTAGCGTCCTAGTCTATCCAACTGTACCAGAGTGAGGCTAGCATCATAGTCTATCCAACTGTACCAGAGTGAGGCTAGCGTCCTAGTCTATCCAACTGTACCAGAGTGAAGCTAGCGTCCTAGTCTATCCAACTGTACCAGAGTGAGGCTTGCATCATAGTGTATCCAACTGTACCAGAGTGAGGCTAGCGTCTTAGTCTATCCAACTGTACCAGAGTGAGGCTAGCGTCCTAGTCTATCCAACTGTACCAGTGTGAGGCTAGCATCCTAGTCTATCCAACTGTACCAGTGTGAGGCTAGCATCCTAGTCTATCCAACTGTACCAGTGTGAGGCTAGCATCCTAGTCTATCCAACTGTACCAGTGTGAGGCTAGCATCCTAGTCTATCCAACTGTACAGTGTGAGGCTAGCATCCTAGTCTATCCAACTGTACCAGTGTGAAGCTAGCATCATAGTCTATCCAACTGTACCAGAGTTAGGCTAGCATCATAGTCTATCCAACTGTACCAGAGTGAGGCTAGCATACTAGTCTACCCAATTGTACCAGAGTGAAGCTAGCGTCCTAGTCTATCCAACTGTACCAGAGTGAGACTAGCATCATAGTCTATCCAACTGTACCAGAGTGAGGCTAGCATCCTAGTCTATCCAACTGTACCAGTGTGAGGCTAGCATCCTAGTCTATCCAACTGTACCAGTGTGAGGCTAGCATCCTAGGTTATCCAACTGTACCAGTGTGGGGCTAGCATCCTAATCTATCCAACTGTACCAGTGTGAGGCTAGCATCCTAGTCTATCCAACTGTACCAGAGTGAGGCTAGCGTCCTAGTCTATCCAACTGTACCACTGGAAAACTAGCGTCTTGGTCCACCCAACTGTACCAGTGTGAGGCTAGCGTCCTAGTCTATCCAACTGTACCAGTGTGAGGCTAGCATCCTAGTCTATCCAACTGTACCAGTGTGAGGCTAGCGTCCTAGTCTTTCCAACTGTACTAGTGTGAGGCTAGTGTAATAGGCATATTGTCATATAACATTGTTCATCAGACATCATTCAACTTGTCTACTTACCAGATGTAAGATTCTTGGGATACTTCAAAATGGAAACACAATCACTTCACAACTAAAGTCATAATATTCTTGATCAACTATCTATCAAGAATAACTTCTAAACTGACTTGAACTACACTTGGAGATTCTAACTTCTGAACTACTGGCTTCACTTCTAATCTTAACTTTCTAACTGTTCTGACTCTAACTGTTCTAAACTGCTTAACTGCTTCTTGTCTAAATGTTTCTACTTCTAACCTTCTGACTGACTCTGACTACTAACTTAAACTTCTGCTCCTCTGTCTAACTTAACTAATCTTGTTTCTAAACTTAACTGTTGTGCAGGACTTTAAGTACTCCACAACTCTCTTCTACCTGCAAGATAGTGACCAATAAGATCATCGCAAATTGACCACTTGCGACGTGATCTGGTCACTGAGTTTGTGGCTTGCTCATTATTCTGTGACCAACACCTGAACTCTTCCCCAGGTTGACAAAAACATCTTGTTTTCGCCTTCCTGGTGAAATAATGGTTACCTCATGACAATGACCTCTCCTGGAAGTTGGATGACCACTTATTTATCAGCCGGGCCAAAGTCATGGGTTCAACGCATGCTAACTGCGTGGTGGTCATCCACAATAACAACAACTTGTTGTGAGCGAATTGGACAACCTGAGTGGACATCGTGGAGATATGTTAGTAACGCCACGAGGTCACTGCGTGCTCTAGTCATGCAGTCTATGTATGGTCACTTTCACAACAACTTGTGAATAACAACAGGGCGAGTAGAGATTTTCCATTGACCTTGTTATGTCCAGTATAATTCCGGACATACTTAGTTCGCCCTATCCCTACATGAACTATTTCTCAACTTAACTTGTTATTCTGCTGGTCGCTATCATTTATCACTGCTATAGTCTATTGAGAAGCGGGTAACAACCTAGCTCTGTTACACTAGCGTCCTAGTCTATCTAACTGTACCACTGGAACGCTAGCGTCTTGGTCCACCCAACTGTACCAGTGTGAGGCTAGCGTCCTAGTCTATCCAACTGTACCACTGGAACGCTAGCGTCTTGGTCCACCCAACTGTACCAGTGTGAGGCTAGCGTCCTAGTCTATCCAACTGTACCAGTGTGAGGCTAGCGTCCTAGTCTATCTAACTGTACCACTGGAACGCTCGCGTCTTGGTCCACCCAACTGTACCTATGTGAGGCTAGCAGTAAAAATGCTAACACCGGTCAGAGAGAAGAATCTTGCTAGAGCTATGTCTGGCCTCCGAAGACCAGGATCTTAGTACCACAAACTTCAGCAGGGCTACCCAAGTAGTATATCATGTTGTATTTGACCCGAATTTGGCCGTAAATTAACAAAGATATATAGTAGGCGCATTTCACGCCTAATGTACACGAGAGACAGGGGGAGTTAACCATGACCGCTCGTGTCGGGATGTTGACCTCGGTGACCCCGGAAGTGACCTGTTTATGTCTGGTGTGTGCTGACTTTGGAGTTCTTCATGTACTTGCTCGATAGTGATAGGTTAGTAGATTATACAACATCAATGAAAAAACGATCAATATAAAACAGAAAACAAAAGATATATTTTATTCTTTTACTATCTCAATAGGTGTATAACATACAGTGGATATTATATAACATTACAAAAATATTTAGTACACTGAGTAAATATATAGTACAAGGTTAACATTTATTTATAGCTATATAGTTGGGTGGCTGCTTAGCTATGTGTCATAAATGAAGCATAAGGGGTGAAGCTGTTAGAGATTACTGGTCAGTCTAAACTGGTAGTGTAAAGAGTTAAATATGTTCCTCGGTGTTAGTGGTTCGCTATCTCTCTCTCGTTATTTCTCTCTCCCTATCCATCGCTGTCTCTTTCGCTCTTGATCATTCTCTCTCCCTCTCCGTCTTAGTCTCTCTCGCTATCTCTCTCTCCCTCTCCATCGCTCTCTCTCCCTCTCCATCTCTGTCTCTTTCGCTCTCGCTATCTCTCTCTCTCTCCTTCGCTGTCTCTATCTCTCGCTATCTTTCTCCATCTCAATCGCGCTCTCTCTCTCTCTCTCGCTCCCTCTCCGTCTTTGTCTCTCTCGCTATCTCTCTCCCTCTCCATCGCTCGCTCTCTCGCTCCCTCTCCAGCTCTGTCTCTTTCGCTCTCGCTATCTCCCTCTCTCTCCCTTTCCATCTCTGTCTCTTTCGCTGTCTCTATCTCTCGCTATCTCTCACTCTCCCTCTCCATCACTGTCTCTTTCGCTCTCGCTCGTTCTCTCTCCCTCTCCATTCTCTCTCTTTCTCCCTTCGCTCTCGCTATCTCTCTCCTTCGCTGTCTCTCTCTCGCTCCCTCTCCATCTCTGTCTCTTTCGCTCTCGCTATCTCTCTCTCCTTCGCTGTCTCTATCTCTCGCTATCACTCTCCCTCCCTATCCATCGCTCTCTCTCTCGCTCCCTCTCCAGCTCTGTCTCTTTCGGTCTCTCTCTCTCTCCCTTTCCATCTCTGTCTCTCGCTATCTCTCTTCCTCTCCATCGCTCTCTCTCTCGCTCCATCTCCAGCGCTGTCTCTTTCCCTCTCGCTATCTCTCTCGCTATCTCTCTCTCTCGGTATCTCTCTATCTCTCTCTCTCCATTGCTGTCTCTCTCGCTCATTCTCTCTCCCTCGCCATCTCTGTCTCTCTCGCTATCTCTCTCTCCCTCTTCATCGTAATCTCTCTCTCCCTCTCCATCTTTCTCGCCTATCCTCTCTTAGACGTCTAACATATCAGGCCATCCTCCCTCCTCTCCCTTTATCTCTCCCACATCGTTCCCCCTCCCGTATATTTTTAGCGTCCCTCCTATTGTAACACTTGATTATTCTCACCCTTTATATCTAGCACCTCGCCTTCCTTCTCCTAGACTTCTCTGTATCTCTCTCTCTCTCTCACTCTCTCTCTCTCTCTCGCGCTCTCTCTCTTCTAACCCCTACTAGACTTCTTTCCTACCATTCGTACTTTATACACATCACCATTAATACAATCGAAATTCCTTTAATGATAACCTACCACATCGTTATGAGATAAGAGAAAAACATAAAAAAAATTCAACTTACACCGTAAAATATACCACTACAACACAGACCGCTAGACTGAACAGTACTATGAAAATAAACTTCCGTGAATCAATCGCGCTTATAACACGAAGTTTCACATGCAACTGGTAAATAAAAGTTGGACGACACTATTTCACTCTCGACTAACATCTAGGCTAACCAATCAGAGAAGAGGAGTTCTATCGGACACCCATCAACGAAATGAATAACCTTTAGATTAACCAATCAGAGAAGAGGATTACTGTTATCGTGATAACTGACCTCATTTTCCACATTAAGTGCTGTCGATTCTGACACATGGGTTATTTTCAATCGATTCGGTCGCTGATACAAACCACCTAGCGGGTCAATGGTGGGGGAAATAATACAAGTGGCGGGTCACTTGATCGCCTAAAAAAGCTACTCATATAGTCATAATAGTTAGACACAAGGAACAGGAAGTTATAATCAAGGTCCAAAAATTAGACCAAATCGCAAACATGTTATCCCCATAACAGAAAAAAATAGGCTCAAATTAAAAAAGGCGACATAAAAAACCCTAAAAATCTACGCCCATACTCAGACTAGTTAGAAACATCGAACTGATAGTTATATTCAAAGTCCCAAAAGTTACGCCAAATCGCAAACATTTTACTACCAGAACACAAAAATGTAGGCTCATAATCAAAAAGTCGACCTAAAAATCTTAAAGAGCTACTCACATAGTCATATTAGTTAGACACAACAACCAGGAAGTTATATTCAAGGTCCTGAAAAGTTAGTCCAGAGCACAAAATTGTACCCATTTAATTACTCAATATCAAGAATTTTCTTAAAAATCACTTTAATGATTGTTACCCCCATGGCCATTTTTGAGGGATATGCCAATAAAATCGGTAAAAATCGTAAATTTTCACTCTAGGCAGACCCAAAACTTTATTTTATACATCCCCATAAAAAAAATTTATATTAAAAACCACTTTTAGGATTTTACCCCCTGACCATTTTTTTGGCTACGCTCCTGAATTCGACGAAAATCGTAAATTTAGCACGTAGGCTTACCGAAAACTTTATTTTAGACATCCCCATACCAAAAATTTACTTAAAAATCACTTTTGAAATTGTTACCCCCTTACCATTTTTGCGAGATACGCCCCTGAAATCGATAAAAATTGAAATTTAACCTCAAGGCATACCTCAAACTTTATTTTAGACATCCCCATACCAGTAATTTACATTAAAAATCACTTTTATGATTGTTACCCCCCTCATCATTTTTGAGGGATACGCCCATAAAATCGATAAAAATCGTAAATTTTCACTCTAGGCATACCCTTAACTTTATTTTATACATCCCCATAACAAAAATTTACATTAAAAACCACTTTTAGTATTTTATCCCTGAACATTTTTGGTGGCTACGCCCCTGAATTCGACAAAAGTCGTAAATTTAGCACGTAGGCTTACGTAAAACTTTATTTTAGACATCCCCATACCAAAAATGTACTTGAAAATTACTTTTGAAATTGTTACCCCCTTACCATTTTTGTGGGAATACGCCCCTGAAATCGATAAAAAATGAAATTTAACCTCAAGGCATACCTCAAACATAATATTTGACACCCCTACATATCAAATTCCAACAAAAAAAACAACAAAAAGCTACTAGTAATAGTGGCGGTATACCCACGCAAATGTAATTTTTTTAATTTTTTTTTTATTTGCACCATTGCAATGCAGTTTCGGTGCATGCACGTGCACTTTTAGTTGGGTATACAACCACTACTACTACTAGCTTTTTGTTGTTTTTTTGTTGGAATTTGATATGTAGGGGTGTCAAATATTATGTTTGAGGTATGCCTTGAGGTTAAATTTCATTTTTTTTATCGATTTCAGGGGCGTATCCCGCAAAAGTGGTAAGGGGGTAACAATTTCAAAAGTGATTTTTAAGTAAATTTTCGGTATGGGGATGTCTAAAATAAAGTTTTAGGTAAGCCTACGTGCTAAATTTACGATTTTCGTCGAGTTCAGGGGCGTAAACAATAAAAAATGGTCAGGGGTGTAAAATCATAAAAGTGGTTTTTAATGTAAATTTTTTTTATGGGGATGTATAAAATAAAGTTTTGGGTCTGCCTGGAGTGAAAATTTACGATTTTTACCGATTTTATGGGCGTATCCCTCAAAAATGGCTATGGGGGTAACAATCATAAAGTGATTTTTAAGAAAATTCTTAATATTGAATAATTAAGTGGGTACAATTTTGTGCTCTGGACTAACTTTTTTGGACCTTGAATATAACTTTCTGGTCGTTGTGTCTAATTATTATGACTATGTGAGTAGCTCTTTGGGATTTTTAGGTCGACTTTTTGATTATGAGCCTACATTTTTGTGTTCTGGTAGTAAAATGTTTGCGATTTGGCATAACTTTTGGGACTTTGAATATAACTATCAGTTCAATGTTTCTAACTAGTCTGAGTATGGGTGTAGATTTTTAGGGTTTTTTATGTCGCCTTTTTGAATTTGAGCCTAATTTTTTTCTGTTATGGGGATAAAATGTTTGTGATTTGGTCTAATTTTTTGGACCTTGAATATAACTTCCTGCTCATTGTATCTAACTATTATGACTATGTGAGTAGCTTTTTAGGGTTTTTAGGTCGACTTTTTGCTTATAAGCCTACATTTTTGTGTTCTGGTAGTAAAATGTTTGCGATTTGGCGTAACTTTTGGGACTTTGAATATAACTATCAGTTCGATGTTTCTAACTAGTCTGAGTATGGGCGTAGATTTTTAGGGTTTTTTATGTCGCCTTTTTTAATTTGAGCCTAATTTTTTCTGTTATGGGGATAACATGTTTGCGATTTGGTCTAATTTTTGGACCTTGAATATAACTTCCTGCTCCTTGTGTCTAACTATTATGACAATATGAGTAGCTTTTTTAGGGTTTTGAGGTCGACTTTTTAAATATGAGCCTTTATTTTCGTGTTCTGTGGTTAAACTTTTGTGATTTGGCCTAACTTTTTTTTTACCTTGAATATAACTTCCTGCTCGTTGTATCCAACTATTTATGACTGTCATGGAACTCTTGGTATTGCATCAGGGGTCAAAGCGCGTTCAAGTAACCCGCCACTTGTATTATTTCCCCCATCCATTGACCCGCTAGGTGGATTGTATCAGCGACCGAATCGATTGAAAATAACCCATGTGTCAGAATCGACAGCACTTAATGTGGAAAATGAGGTCAGTTATCACGATAACAGTAATCCTCTTCTCTGATTAGTTAATCTAAAGGTCAGTCATTTCGTTGATGGGTGTCCGATAGAAATCCTCTTCTCTGATTGGTTAATCTAAAGGTCAGTAATTTCGTTGATGGTGTCCGATAGAAATCCTCATCTCTGATTGGTTAGCCTAGATGTTAGTCGAGAGTGAAATAGTGTCGTCCAACTTTTATTTACCAGTTGCATGTGAAACTTCGTGTTATAAGCGCGATTGATTCCCGGAAGTTTATTTTCATAGTACTGTTCAGTCTAGCGGTCTCTGTTGTAGTGGTATATTTTACGGTGTAAGTTGAATTTTTTTCTGTTTTTCTCTTATCTCATAACGATGTGGTAGGTTATCATTAAAGGAATTTCGGTTGTATTAATGGTGATGTGTATAAAGTACGAATGGTAGGAAAGAAGTCTAGTAGGGGTTAGAAGAGAGAGAGCGAGTGAGAGTGTGTGAGAGAGAGAGAGAGAGATACAGAGAAGTCTAGGAGAAGGAAGGCGAGGTGCTAGACATAAAGGGTGAGAATAATCAAGTGTTACAATAGGAGGGACGCTAAAAATATACGGGAGGGGGAACGATGTGGGAGAGATAAAGGGAGAGGAGGGAGAGATAAAGGGAGAGGATGGCCTGATAGGTTAGACGTCTAAGAGAGGATAGGCGAGAAAGATGGAGAGGGAGAGAGAGAACACGATGGATAGGGAGAGAGAGATAGCGAGAGAGACAGAGATGGCGAGGGAGAGAGACCGAGAGAGAATGAGCGAGAGAGACAGCAATGGAGAGGGAGAGATAGAGAGATACCGAGAGAGAGATAGCGAGAGAGATAGCGAGAGGGAAAGAGACAGCGCTGGAGAGGGAGCGAGAGAGAGAGCGATGGAGAGGGAGGGAGAGAGATAGCGAGAGATAGAGACAGCGAAGGAGAGAGAGATAGCGAGAGCGAAAGAGACAGAGATGGAGAGGGAGCGAGAGAGAGACAGCGAAGGAGAGAGATAGCGAGAGCGAAGGGAGAGAGAGAGAGAATGGAGAGGGAGAGAGAACGAGCGAGAGCGAAAGAGACAGTGATGGAGAGGGAGAGTGAGAGATAGTGAGAGATAGAGACAGCGAAAGAGACAGAGATGGATAGGGAGAGAGAGAGAGAGAGATAGCGAGAGCGAAAGAGACAGAGCTGGAGAGGGAGCGAGAGAGAGCGATGGAGAGGGAGAGAGATAGCGAGAGAGACAAAGACGGAGAGGGAGCGAGAGAGAGCGATTGAGATGGAGAAAGATAGCGAGAGATAGAGACAGCGAAGGAGAGAGAGAGAGATAGCGAGAGCGAAAGAGACAGAGATGGAGAGGGAGAGAGAGCGATGGAAAGGGAGAGAGAGAGATAGCGAGAGAGACTAAGACGGAGAGGGAGAGAAAATGATCGAGAGCGAAAGAGACAGCGATGGATAGAGAGAGAGAAATAGCGAGAGAGAGTTAGCGAACCACTAACACCGAGGAACATATTTAACTTTTTACACTACCAATTTAGAATGACCAGTAATCTCTAACAGCTTCACCCCTTATGCTTCATTTATGACACATAGCTAAGCAGCCACCCAACTATATAGCTATAAATAAATGTTAACATTGTACTATATATTTACTCAGTGTACTAAATATTTTTGTAATGTTATATAATATCCACTGTATGTTATACACCTATTGAGATAGTAAAAGAATAAAATATATCTTTTGTTTTCTGTTTTATATTGATCGTTTTTTCATTGATGTTGTATAATCTACTAACCTATCACTATCGAGCAAGTACATGAAGAACTCCAAAGTCAGCACACACCAGACATAAACAGGTCACTTCCAGGGTCACCGAGACTATAGGTCAACATCCCGACACGAGCGGTCATGGTTAACTCCCCCTGTCTCTCGTGTACATTTGGCGTGAAATGCGCCTACTATATATCTTTGTTAATTTACGGCCAAATTCGGGTCAAAAACAACATGATATACTACTTACCCATCGCACCATCCATGGGCTATCTTCATGGCCATCATGTGTGATATTAGAGTGCTATATTTAACTCCCAGAAATGTAAATTCAAAGTCATGTTAACCTCAAATGGTAGATGTACAACAGAGGTGAAGTGTAGAATAGTCAACACAAAATCAGCTTTAAAAAAATGAGGAAGATACCGCGCAATCAATTTTTTACAATAGAAACAAGAAAAATGAGTTCTTAAATGTAGAACCAGTCTTAAAATATGGGTATGAATTATGGACAACAGACAAGAAATTCGCCGCAGAAATGTGGTTTTGCATAAGAATGTTGAGAATACCAAGGACAGCTAAGCAGAGTAATCAAATCGTTCTGAAAGAGGTCACAGCAATAGGATATCTAATTTCCAATATTAGGAAGAAACAATCATAATTATTGGCCATGTAATGAGAAGGGAACAGCTGGAATATATTATAACAACTGGGAAAATTGAGGGACGAAGAGATAAAGGAAATAAAAAAGAAACGTTACCACACTGCGTAAGAGAATGGCTTGGCAGAAAGTCAACAGCAGAAATGATAAATAACTGTCGTAATCGAAAATTGTGGAAAGACGTGATCACCTAAGTTAGCAGTCATGGCACTTGATGATGATGATGATACTCAACTCTAACGTCCTCCATGTCAATGTTTTTGAACCGGGGACCATACGGCGGTGGGCAAAAACACATTCCTGGGAAATGACGCAAGCCAAAAAATGCCAAATTAGGGGGCCACGGCGCGAGACTCATTTGCCATGTACAGGTATGTTTATGTTTGTAGAATACATCTTCTTTCCTTCCTCATCTGCCTTTCAGCGTCGAGGGGAGATATAATTTGCGGGTTTCTGCTCTTCTGTTCGCCTCTGCTGCTGTTATGTTTCCTAGTGCTTCTAAAGTAGTAGACGGCGGTGTTTTGGATCTCGCCTGGATACAAAGACAAAGAGTAAGGAGGAAGGAGGACAGATTTACTCCTTTAAGTACAAGAGTTAAATAGTCAAATACCACCACTTTCCCATGGTGGAAGGTGGTGGAACCTCTGGGGAGAGTGATGCCATGATATGTATGTATATATGTATAGGACGTGTATAGTGCATGAAAGGATAGTTTGGGGGGGGGGGGGATAATTTGTTAATGAGTCATCTAATGGATATCAGTTTTTCGCGCCAAAGTGACTTCCAATAGGAGCTAATGTGTGTGTGTTGTCCGGCTATAGACCACGCCCACGCCGGAAGTGAAACTACCATATTAGGGAGTAGTGATACGTTAGTTATTTTAAAGATATGGTGAGCATATATACATATAATAGTAATAAATTAATAGTTATTATATCTACGTGGACGTAATGGGACCGTATTTAAGATATGGACCATAATCAGTGATATTTAATCAGGTATCTCTCGGTGATGGTATGAACGAACAGTAATTTTCTCCCACCGTGGCACATAATGACCCAATCGATGAAGATCGCGCGTGAGACATTCGATTTTTCCCCCCACGCGCGCGTGAAACGCCAACAGGTTGTTATGTAAACTAATGAGCGGTCTGTCTCGGTACGGGGGCTAACGGACAATATAACATAGGTTAATAACAATACCTACGGTCTCTATACGCGTATCGTGTGAACGTATTATCAAATACGGTTCGTAAGTTATAAAATAACGATATAAATCTACACCACGACAGTCGTAGGTATGGATCCAACCTGGAATCATCCGTTTACGGCGCTAGTTGCAGGGCCGACGGGATGCGGAAAAAGTGTGTTTGTTAGGAGCTTTATCGATCACGTGTCAGAAATGGTCAGACCCGCGCCTGAGGAAATAATCTACTGTTACGGCGAGTGGCAATCGATGTACGAAACTATGAAGGGTGTTCAGTTTAACGAAGGGCTACCCGACGTGGAGCAATGGCGAGGAGATAGGACACGTCTGTTGGTCATATACGATCTGATGAACGAAACCGACGATAGGGTCACGAAACTATTTACCAAGGGAAGTCATCATAGAAATATAAGCGTCGTGTATATAGTACAGAATCTCTTTAGCAAAAACAAGGAACAGCGGACGATAAGTCTCAACAGTCATTACATAGTTCTGTTTCAAAACCCGAGAGACGGGTCTCAGATTACGAATCTGGCCAAACAAATGTACCCGGGTCGCGTGTCGTACATGCATGTAAGTTTTAAAGACGCGACATCGGCTCCACACGGGTATTTATTATTTGACCTTCGGCAAGAGGCGCCAGATCATCTAAGGCTCCGAACCAATATTTTTCCGAATCAATATTAAAGAACAGCAGGTAGTCTACATCCCAAAGTAAGGAACATGGGCGAGTCGGTCAAAAGACACGAAGAGATGTTGCGTTTTTCTGTGCTCGGCTAAACTACCGGCGGTAAAGGCCGTGATGAAAACAGCGCCTCCTGATCTCATAAGAACTCTGTGCGAATGCTGCCACAACGTGTTAAAAGGTAACGTTCGGCTCACGCCGGCTCAGAAGAGACGATTGCAGCGCCATAAACACGACCTGAGGATTCTCGCACGAAAAAAGACGAGCGTGAAAAAGAGAAAACAGATTCTACAAAAGGGTGGCTTTATCGGCGCTCTGATTAAACCAGTTCTGGGTATCATGAGCGGTATTCTGGGCGTGTGAACGATGGCCAAGAAAATGATTTTGATCGATCCTCGACTGCTAGAGTCGACTGCCAAAAAGAGGACATGTCCCCACGCGTCAAAGCCAGACTGTATCAGCATACATTGCAACGGTATCTGCAACGTCTCGATCAGTACAGACACAAACCTCTAGGTGTAGTGGACATTAAACAGGCACCGCCATCCCCCGACGCGATTACAACACCACCAACCGCGGTACTTAAATATGAAGTCGACGAAAAAATTCCTCAGTCAGCGCCAAGCGCGCCTAGACCGAAAACGAAATTGGTCACTCACAAAGAAGTTGTGGGCAAGTACAGACTTAGGAAAAGAAGGAAAAGTAAAATTCCAAAACCAAACTGGGAGACATGGCCAAAGGAGTAGATAAGATGTTAAGAAGCCGTTACTACGATCCGAATCGACCGGGTGCCTACGGGGGTGTGGGTGGTTAACAGCGTAGTACAAAACTAAGATCTGCAAAGATTAAAGAATGGCTGAGTCTACAGGATGCTTATACTCTACACAAACCCGTTGTTAGAAAATTTAAGAGACGAGCCATCATCGTGGGTGGTATGAATCATCAGTTCCAGGCTGATCTGATCGATCTGAGACAATTAACAAGATACAACGATGCGTACTCGTATCTCGTTACGTGTATCGACGTATTTTCGAAGTATGCTTGGGCAGTTCCGATACGGTCGAAAACCGCAAAGAAATCTAGTGGAGGCCGTCAGCGAAATATTTGCCGAGCGCAAACCGATAAATCTTCAAACGGACAAAGGATCCGAATTCGTCAACAAAACTTTCCTAAAGTTTCTCAAGGAAAATGGAGTTCATTTCTTCGCTACGGAAAACGAGGATATAAAGGCAGCGATCGTAGAACGATTTAACCGAACGTTAAAAGAGAAAATGTGGAAATTTTTTACGAAAACGAACAAATTGAGATATGTGGATGCGTTATCCGCACTACTCAGAAACTACAATAATTCGTATCACAGGAGCATTAAAATGGCACCGGTCAGCGTAAACTCGACCAATCAAGATCAAGTCTGGAACACGTTGTATAATAAACTGTCGGGGAGAGACAATAGGCATTCAGTGGCGATCAATAACCGTTATAAAGAAGGTGATCGAGTTAGGATAGCTCAAGCCAGAGCTAATTTCAAAATGGGGTATACACCATCGTGGACGGAAGAACTGTCTACAATCAGTCGTGTAAACAAAAACACTAACCCGGTAACCTACGTTGTGAAAGATGATTCTGGTGAAGAGTTGAAAGGCTCGTTTTATACAGAAGAGCTTCAGAAAGTCGGCGATAAACGGGTGTATCGAATAGAAAACATCTTAGAAGAGAGGAAAGTTGGTGGAAAAAAAAGTACTTAGTCAAATGGTTCGGTTTCAACTCGTCATTTAACAGTTGGATTTTGAGCGATCAAGTATCGAGATACAGAGAATGACGAAATGGAGGGGGAGGAACACGTGCAAACTTTTCAGAGTACGGTAGTTGAAAGAGAAGAAAAGAAGAACGACGTAGGGGCCAGTCACGATAGCAGAACCTCACTCTGGCCTGTTTTCGGTAAACTGCTCCCGCGAATGGAAATCGTTTTTCTCTGCCAAATGATCATTATATATGCCGTAATCGGCGTGGCTTTATTTAATCTGACGGGTGGAAACGGTGAGGGTCAGGACGGAAAAATTTGGATCGCGCTCCTGAGTAGCTGTCTGGGATACATGCTATCTAATCCCAAGTTGGAGACGAGACGGTGAATCAAGGAAGATGAGTTTTTTAATTACAGCCCCCAGCAACGCGTCGATGCAAATTTATCCTGAAAATAGTCCTGGAAACTTTTTCGTCAAACTCCCTCGAACTGAATGCAAACTACGAAGTCGGTTTGGCCGAGATACAATTTCCAAACACTCATTTCAACGTCCTACCCGGCGATATCTGGATCCGTTACGAAACCTCTAGTAACACAGCAGTAACAAAGGAACTGGCGCCGGGGTTATACAAGACAGTGGATAACTTTATCGATGCTTTAAATAAAGTGATAATGGAAAAATCACCACCCATCAAAATGAGATTTTTTAATTTAAAAAAACGAAAATAAGGCCATACGTAAGCTCTTTGAACAAGGACCCACGGTTACCATAAGCGAGGAATTGAAAAGAATCTTAAGCCTCCCAGCGAATCGCGTAACAGACGCTAACGTGGCCCTGCACGACGAGAAATAAATAAATTTGGAAGTGCAAACTAGAAAAGTGTACGTCTATTGCGATCTAGTGTCACCCAGAGTGGTGGGGGATGTCCTGGTACCCTTACTGAGGGCAGTTCCTATTTTGGAGAAAACCACCACATCCATATTTTGCATCTACGACAAACCGCACTATGTCCCCCTGAGCAGGTTCTCCTTCGACAGGTTAGAAATTCTTTAAATTAACGACAGGGGAGTTGCGATTCCATTTACAACCGGAACGTCGGTACTGACGTTACATTTCAGAGCGCGGAAGCTCTTCGATCTGGAATAATGGTGAGACACACGCCGCTTCATCGAAATGCTAAGTTATACGAAGAGTGTTGCTTTAATCAAGCCGGCCACGGCCTCCCGGTATTTGTCAGAGGTAGAAGTCAGCGAGGGCGCGGTATCGGTAGTTTTTTCGGAGGCATCGGAAGAGCAATTTTACCGTGGCTAAAAACAGGCGGTAAGGCCTTACTCAGAGAAGGTGTCGGCACGGGACTTCCAGTCGCGCAAGACGCATTGGCGGGAAGAAACATTGGAGAGTCGTTTAAAGAAAGAGCTAAGGAATCCGGTCAGCGTTTAATTCAGGGAGCCATCAGTCATCTGGCCGGTGGCGACACAGATCAACAAACCGGAAGTGGTAGAAGAAGGAATGGACGAGCAGCTCCACGTGGGATGTCGGCAAGAAGAATAAAAACGACGAAACGACGCGCTCACTCTCATTCCGCGTCCAAGAAGTCTAAGAGGACAAACTATTCGGACATATTCGGTTAAGCGATATGGCGTTAGTACATCCCAAGTCTTGCGAGTATTTCCATTCTGGACTAGATTTGTTTAGCGTCCCACCGACTCAGACATCTCTTGATTCTGCCCAGTTTGTGGAAGTTTCCCCATTGGCATCTCTGGCATCCGGGGCCCCTATAGAATTTTCCATCAGCGGAAATTCGGACGATTACATCGATTTTTCCAACACATATCTGCATATGAGAGCAAAAATCACGCTGTCCAACGGTGACAATTTAACGGCTGATGCTGAAGTTGCTCCTGTGAACTATTTTCTGCACAGTCTAATCTCGCAAGTCGACGTATCTCTCAACGATACTTTGATTTCAGCTTCTGAAAACACCTACCCTTTTCGAGCATACCTAGAAGCCCCCCTCAACCATAGCAAGGAATCTAAGAAAGGTTATCTCACGAGCGCACTCTACTACACCGATACTCCCAAACACGCGGACAACACCCAAGGTGACTCCAATACAGGTCATAAAACTCGGCGAAATCTGGCCCGATGTAGCCATGAGCTGGATATGATAGGGCGACTTCACTCTGATATTTTTACTCAGGAGCGTTACATGCTAAACAGGGTTGACGTGAAAATTAAGTTGACCCCCTCAAAGGACGTATTTAACATCATTGCTTACAACAAAACTGTCGGTTATAAAAGTGTCATCACTTACGCCGCCCTGTTGGTGAGGAAAGCACCAGTTAATCCGGCCATTTCGCTGGCTCACGAAAAGGCTCTCTTACGAGGCAATGCGCGATATCCCATGAAGAGAGTTATGATTAAAACATTTGCCATTCCTAAAGGCATATTATCGCACTCCCAAGACAACCTTTTCCTGACCCAAACACCAACGCGACTAGTCCTCGGTTTACTGGACTCGGCTGCATTTAACGGAAGTTACGACACTAACCCCTTCAATTTTAAAAACTTTGGCCTTACCTACTTAAACGTCACCGTCGCCGGTCATAATATTTGGGGTAAACCTCTGTCTACCGAATTTGACCGCGGTCAGTACGCTCGCGCCTACTTCAAGTCCATGCTGGCGTTGGGTCTTGTGGGAACAGACGCTGGTAACGGAATAGATTATAACGACTTCAAGAACGCCTACACTCTTTTTGCATTCGATCTCAGCCCTAGTCTTTTGAACGCCGAACAATTTGAGCTGGCAAAATCAGGACCCGTCGCCATCGAGCTCAAATTTGCGACGATCACGCCTAACCCTATACAGGTCCTAGTTTACGCAGAACTGGACTCCGTGCTGGAGATCTCTAAAACGAGACAGATTCTTACAGATTACACAGCGTAAACACTTCGACAATGAACACGAAGGATATTCTCAAGGTACTTATGTCTGACATTTTTGTGAGACGGTGTTCTATTGTTAGCGTAGTGGCTCGAGATCGGTTACCTCGCTTTATCGATCCCACTAAAACCGCAGCCTTCGTGATCTATACCGACCCGAGTTGGAGACCGGGCTCTCACTGGGTAGCCCTCTGCTACAACGCTATGGGGCAGTTTGAGTATTTCGACAGTTTCGGGTTTTCTCCCAGACATACCGAGATCATCGATTTTATCGACAGGAATTCGAACAGACCTCTCATCTACAACTCGCGCCAGTTACAAGATCTTGTTAGTAACGCGTGTGGACTGTACTCTGTGTATTTTCTACTGATTAAAACACGAGGAGGATCAATGCAAAGGGTCTTAATGTCGTTTACCTCATCCACCAGACAACACATAAACGATCGAATCGTGTATCGACTACTCGTACAAAAAATTGTGGCGCAAAATTTAAAATTTATAGTGCAATGACGTCAGTGACTAAAAATATCGCAGACAAGTCTGGACGCGAATTTTAGTTTTTAAAAATCCGGACTAAACCGGATCTATAATCTGACCTATGCTATAAAAGTCGCGGGTGAGAAAGCTCCAGTCACACATCGCTCAGTGCTGAGATACCGAAGATGCTGACAAACACCGCCGCTGCACCAGTTGTCGATGTACCCACTATAGCTTGTTTCATAAGTCTTGCCCAACTTTAAAAATCAATATCTTTTAAACCGCTTTTTGTATTTTTTTTCAAAATTTGCATGTAAAGTTATAATGATTAGAACCCAACAGGGAATTAATTTCATTAAAAACAAACATTTGGTTATTATTATTGCTTATTTGATTTATATAAATTTATAACGACCCATTGATGTAGTCAAAACTTAGTGTTTACAGTATTTAAGTTAAAAATAGCGATTACAAATCTATACACGCTCAAATTTACGATTTTTCACGCTTTCCACGTGAGTTTTCTGACACAAATAGACACTTGTAGTAAACACGAGACATTGTGTGTTCCATTTCCGTTAATTCAGCGGCGTAACGTGGAACAATAACATTTATCATGAGTCTTAAAATGAAATTCTGCAGTTTACAAAACATCGCAATAAAAATGTATGACTATTTTTGCAAAGAGGCTAAACGAGGAAGATTATTTCATTCTTTAGAAAACCCTGAGAATAGGACAAGACACATTTTGGATTTATCTAAACGGTCATTTAATCGCTGGATTCAAGCACGTGACCGTCAATGTTCCAAATATACAAAATCACAAGGAAGAGCAAAAATGTTGGATAATTTCGACAGTGAACTTATTAGAAGTGAAATTCGCAAAATGTTGGGTATGAATGAAACTGTTACAATAAGAAAATTAAAAGTATCGCTGAAAAAGAACAACAGTATTGAAATATCAAAGTCTACATTATGGAGGAATGTGAGAGCTGCAGGCTTTACATTCAGAAAGTATCCCAATGGACGAAACATCATCTGTGAGAAGCCACATATAGTAGTCATGAGAAGCAAGTACTTACGTGAAGTAAAAGAGGTGCGCAAGCAAGGTTATGATATTGTGTACTTGGATGAAACATGGATCAATGCTCACCACACTAACCAAAGGGAATGGCAGTCATCAGATGGAAAGATTAAGAGATATAATACCTAGCAGCAAAGGACAGCGCTTGATAATTGCTCATGCAGGTAGTCGACAACATGGACTAATACAGAATGCAGAGCTCATTTTTCTTTCAAAATCCATAGACAATCGGGATTATCACTCTGAGATGAATGGTCACATATTTAGACATTGGATTGAAAATTCTGTTCTCCCAGCACTAGATCGACCATCTTGCCTAATAATGGACAATGCATCGTACCACAACATTGTTGCACTTGAAGATAAAGTCCTGACGTCATCCAGTACAAAAGATGCTATTAAGATATGGCTCACAAAGGAGAACATACAATTTAATAACATGTACTTAAAACCTGAATTACTATCTCTAGTAAATCAAAAACAGAGGACAAAGATTTTTCAAATAGATAAGATTATCCAAGAGCACGGTCATATAAGTTTGAGGCTGCCACCTTATCGTGCTCATTTAAATCCAATAGAACTAATCTGGGCAAAATTAAAAGGACAAGTGGCAGATGAAAATACAACATTCAAAATATGCGATGTAAAGACTCTTGCTAATCTCGCTTTATTAAATATAGACAAAGATTATTGGGCTAAATGTGAAGACCATGTCTTAAAACAGGAAGAGGAATATTGGAAAAATGATGGTTTGTGGAATGTTCAACCCCAAACAGTTATTAATCTTTTAGACTCGTCTGATTCAGAATGAAAGTATATAGCCCCCACAATGTTGGCCCCTATATTACCTTAAATTATTTCAACAAACGGTCCTTTTAAGGACCACACAACTATGAAAATTGGACATACAGGTATATCTTGATATTATTATCGTCCGTCCTCGAACTGAGCAGACAATAATTCTCCTGGTGTTTTGTTTTATCCAGTTATTTCCCCATTACGGCCACGCCTTTACCTAGTGAAAATTAATCGTAGACCAGCAACTACGGTAATTTCTATTCTTTAGGGCTTCACAATTTACAATTTTGACAAACATCAAAGAAATATCGCCGCTTTAAGAAAACTGCAGCTGCAAGATATTTGTTAAATATACATTTAAAGGGTCTTTTGCATTCTAATAACATTTGGAAAATTTCAAAAGTATTTAACAAACGGTTAGAGAGTAATAGCGTTTTGAAGTTGGGCATATGTTTTGAAACAAGCTATAGCTGGGTCTACGTTACAGCAGATCGTGAAATGGTCAAACCATTGGTTGCAGGGCTGAAAGTAGCGTCTGTGTCTTCATACAGAGGGTTGACTATGATCCATATTCGAAAATTTTTCGGCCCATCGAATTTAAAATATCCCACCAAGTTTGAGATCACGTTGAATCGTTCAGAATTTGAATAGCTCGTGTCTATGCAGGACGAGTTATTGGCCGAGTATGATCGTCTCGAAACCAAAGCATCAACACTCGAGACTCATACAGTGAACGACCCGACAACAGCCTAGATCACAAACTTCCAGTATCTACGTCGCCGAGTAACGAGCCTTATTCGATAAATACTGGCTTTTACATGGCTCCTTTCTACAATACTGACAACTTCGAAAGTATTCAGCCAATACCAGAACTATCTCCTGGTCATCTTAGAAGAAACGAACAGCTCGTGGCTATGGAGGACGAGTTATTGGCCGAGTGTGCTCGTCTCGAGGCTAATGCAACACTACACCCGCTTCCCTCGAACGAGCCGTCGACCACTGCAGATCATAGACTTCCAGTATCTACATCAGCATGCAACGAGCCTTATTCGATAAATAATGGTTCTTACAGGACTCCCGTGTACGATACTGACAACGTTGAAAAGAATCAACCAATAACAATGCTTGCCTCTGGTCATCTTAGAAGAAGAAAGAGGCTGAGGCTGAACATTTAGATGTTGTGTTTTTATGTCGTGTCTAGATGTACTGCATACGCAGTATCGGTGTTTTGTATCAATAAAATATATATAAATTACAAAATATGCCTCGTGTTATTTGTCATTTATGTGTACGTATATAATGGGTTGTATAGGTGTGAAAATCATTGATGTTGTAACTCGTTTTTTTCTGTTTTACACACAGGTTTACTGGCAGTACACCAAGGACACTGATAGTATCCATATTATTCTTACGAGACAGTACTACGTGACATTTATATACAATAGAAAAAAAAAACAGCATACTTTTTTTATATAATATATTTTTAATACAATATAAACGTGACAACGACACAAACATATGTTCATTATCATTGTACATAAAACTATCACAGAAGTATCATTGTATATAAATACTCTAGATGCCTAACGGGAAAGTCGTCACATTGTCGTTGTGCACACGGCGTTTGATGTAGAAATAAGAGAGAGACTTTCTGTGTTGTGTATATCTATAGACACTCGATTTATATCGTTTAAAACCCACATTTTTCCCTCCCTGTGCCTGTTGTGTCTTGAGAACCTTCATAAATATATCTTTGTCTAGTTTATTGTGATGTTTGCTAAGCCCTTTAGTACTAGTTTTTGAGTAATCTCCAAAACAGTGGTATGTTTTACTACATAACAATACCATCCCATCCCCTTCGTACTCTAACTTAAATAAACCCGGGGTACGTTTATGGTACAATTTTGTTTTCTCGCAGTCTCGACAATCTACCTGAACTTTACCTTTACTCCTAACAAACTCCTCCCGATGAACGCTACAGGTCTCTGAGGGGAACCACTGATCGTACTCGTTATAAAAAGTGTCGAGTAAAGGCGGTCTAACGGCGGCAGCTAAACTAGGTTTACTTAACGCCAAATACAGACTGTCAGTGTCCATTTCACACAACTGAAAGTATGATCTCTTTACGAACCGGTCTAAAAAATTGTAATAAAATTGTAACATCCGTAGCTTGGCGTATTGATATACAAAGTAGCCGATTTGTAGCGGAAGGTCCCACCTCGTCTTTTTTAACATTTCCACCTCGAATATATTTCCTACTCCTAAATCTGTCATATGTTTAAATAGGGGGTCGTTAACGAGCTTGGAAGCGGACTCACCCTCGCAGTACGCGACGTTCGAGTGTTTCGCTTTATCGGTTAGAGTTTTCCCGTCGCCGAATTTCCTAACAACTTCATGGTCTCACTAGTAATGGACTGCGTCTCATCTACATCCCCTTTTCGTCTGGCGTCGGATACGGTGTCCCCAAATTGTTTGAAACAACTAAGAGGGTGGTATTCAATCACCTGGTAGATGTTGGTTACCTCTAGACCGTGATCCAAATACAATTTTAATAAGGGGGTGGCCAAAAGAATTTTATTCTCGATATAACTACCTATCAGGGTACGTCTAGGGGTCGTCAATAATTTATTCTTCACGGCGTATTCCTTCATAAGCTCTCCTATATCGTCTCTACACACGTCTACGTTTTTAAATATGGGTGTCATTTCGCTAAAATATTCCTTGAGAGAGTCGGGGACATGAATATCGCATTCTACCAAACCAAACAACGTTTCGTCTTTAACAGATTTCAAAATCTGCTCGACGGTTAGTGGTAATTTTTCCTCGGCATACGATGGTTTTGATCTGGGAAGGGCTTGTTTAAGAAATTGAATAATTGTGCTATCGGTTTTCTTTAGCTCTTCCCACTCACATTCCCCACATCTCAATCACCTCAACTCCAACGTCGTTGGTTAAATATTCGCGAATTTCCCGGGTCTTGTCGTATAGCTCGGACAAGGATTTCTTGTTTTTGGGGTTACTAGTGAGTCCTTGAGTAAGCACGCAGTCTTTGTGACCATGCCATAAACAGCCATGATACTGAAAGACTTTATTATTAGCGTATAGGTTACTCTTTTGACAGAAGCCATCCACTCTAATCCTACGAGGTCCTAAAGGTACCTCACCCCCGTTGTATTGAGTTTGCAACTCAATGTTGTGTTTATGAGCTACCCACGTCAACCACTCTCTACTCTGCTGATCGTAATAATTAACTTTACGTTGTCTAAACCCGTCCTCAACTTTTCGAATAATTGGAAAGTCAGTGGGCATTTTTTGCATCAACGCCCAGAGATACAGAGCGTTTGCGTCGTAGCCTTTAAGACTCTATAATACATTTTGAGGATTACCTCTGATTCGAGTCTCACCCTTCTCGTGGTGGCGATGAAAGATTATGCTCGGGCCACCCACTATATTATCTCTAAGTGTTTTATGAAGCTCTGCCTCGCGTTTACCGCATAAAGAAAAGACTACGTTTTTAGGTTTGGTGTTGAAGAGGTATCTGAACGTCACACCGGGGACTGAAATGGCGTCCTTAAACATATCTACACCTAAACCTGCGTAAAAATCTATTTGTTTCTCTAATGCGAGTAGGAAGGGTCCGACATCCTTATTATTATACCAAACAAGAAAATCTCTGAGAGTGGACATGTTATTGTCCGCCCATATCTTGTTACAATACTCGTACTGTTCGTTCGAAATATTACAGTTTTTAAGCGTTGAAAAGAAGGCCTCATTAGGGGAAGAGAGGTTTCGTCTAACTTTTTTAGGTTCGTAATATACTCGTAACAAAATACGCATTTAGTCTCTTTAATCTTGTATGTCTGTAAGTATAGTCTCTGTAATCCTGCCAAGTATTTACTATAAGAGAACCCCGGGGCGAGATAATTTATAATATCTAAGAACTTTAGTCGACTGGTGGAGATGCACATAAAATTATTATTGCGCTTAACGATAAACTTGAAGGGCGAGGTCACCACTTTTTAAATTTTGTTTTGTTTCGACTCTTCTTCATATTCTTCTTCTTCTTCATCATCATCTTCTTCATCATCATCTTCTTCATCATCATCTTCTTCATCATCATCTTCTTCATCGTCATCTTCATCATCTTCTTCATTTTTCAATTCTTCTTCTTCATCTTCTTCTTCATCATTATCATCTTCTTCGTTCGCTTTTTCTACTTTGTTCGCCGCAGCTACGAAATGTCTTATTAAATATGGTTTGATAACGTTTAAATCATACTTTCCAGAGTTGAATCCTATAACGGGGAGCTCTCTCAAGTATGACTCGAGTTTCCCTATGAGGTCACTACAGTCACCCTTGTCTCTTAAACTATCAAAAACCTGTTTGAAACTGTCGCGTAAGATTATATACGCCCGTTTCGCTAATGTCTCTAGATAATCTATCATTTTACTCACTAATTTTTGAGAATCACCTTCGCTCACAAAACATACTGGTTTCTCATAACCCGGAATATTACTGGCTACGGCACACGACATTGGAATATGTCTGGCTACATATTCGGTGATATTACTAGTGTTTCCATCTGTCGTCGGTACATTACTAAAGTAACATTCATAATCGTACGTCGATCTGTAGGGATACGCGTAATCATTAGGAACTTCTATACCCCGATTAGCTATCGTTTGAAGTAGAGATTCTTGGTTCCTAAATATCCCTCCCACATATTTGTTTTTTCGCTTATCCCCGGTACATGTCTTCTTGTGTCTATCCATACGCCAACATTCTTTCCACAATTTTCCACATTTAGGACAAGAAAAAGCCCGGGTCGCCTTATCTATATCCTCTATATACATAAAATGATCCTCGTAAAATAGAACTCGTAAGGTGTCGCTATAATTCGTACTACCTCTTAGCATTGGTGACAGGGCTTGGTCATTGTCAAAAGCGAAGACGTCCACGTTAATACCGAAACACTTCTCTAATGCTGGGATCTTAGCTAACGTTGCACCCGGGAACTCGTTGTCTATATCTAAACCCTGCTTTTCTTGCCACTGTTTCAGGAGATCGCTAGTGGGTCTGTGTAAATTACCGAGATTAGCACCCCTAAATAACGCATCTACAGAAACAGAGATTATCAATATAGGGTGATTCCCTTGTGTTATTTTGTAATGTATAAATGAATTTATTTTTTGTAATGTGTTGTGGGAGTTCGGTGGTTATACAGCCGATAGGATATTCGACGTAATGAAAAAGAAAAAAAGTTGTAGCGGCAACATTTTCAACAATATATTTGGTGCTAGGTCTGTTATGATTTGCGTGGTTTAAGGGGTCACTATCTTGTAGTTGTGTAAGGAACCTATCAAAATCTGCTCTGTTATTGATAACCATTGGCGTTTGGAGTATACAACTATTATTGAAACTACTATGGAACAGCCGAAGGTCATTGTTCTCTTTATTCCTCAGGATGAAATTGTGAGAATAGTTTATTTTAAATCTACGTGTTTGGTTATTAAAGATGGGATTTAGAATGTTTGGCCAGTTTGGCAATATGGATGAATTTCCACGTGTGCACTGACAGATGTCCGTTATTATTACTATGTGACCTTATTGCAGGCCAGTTGTCGACATAGACTTTATAGAGATCTAACATCTGCTGGTAAACTAGCTAAACTGTCTAATTCATGATCTATCCGCGCCTTCTTGCTGTGTTGACGCTCTGTCGATTGTTCGTTATTCCGCTTCATCTTATTTGTTGGTTAAGCTCTGGACTTTGAACAGGTCGTCGGTATCGAAGCTGATGAGGCGGAGGTGGTTGATGGTGTTGATGGTCTTGTCGAGGATGGTGAGCTTGTACTTGTTGATATCGCTAGTTGGTGTTTATTTTTAATATGTGTTCTTAGATTGTCCTGTCTGGTACATTCGCAAGGACATAGAGGACACTGATATGTCTGTTTATTGTGAGCAGTGTCTACATGCCGAGCTAGATTGTCTTGTCTATTAAAGATTTTCCCGCAGTCTTTACAAGTGTATTTAGTATTAATGTGTACAGATGATATGTGCTCTGTACTGTCTCTAGGTGTAGACTGGTCACCCCCACGAGTGTTATCTACTCGGGGTTTCTTTCTAGAGTGTTCTTCATCCCCGGTCTCTGCAACATTGTTGTCTGTTGCAGAGAATACTGTCGGGGCCCTTGATGTAGCCGGTGCTGGTGCCAGTGATATAGTTGCATATGTTGCGTGTTTTTTCGCCACATGGTTGGTAAGATTTGTGGATCTTGTAAAGATGCAGCCGCATATAGGACACGGATATCTCTGTTGGCCGTGAGCACTATCTACGTGTCTGGCTAGAGCATCCCAACGTGTACAGCTTTTCCCACACGTTTCACACACGTGGCGTGGTCTGCTTACAAGTTCGTTACGTGAGACCATCTGTCAACGAGATAAAACCATACATTTAGTGTGCGTACCAAAATACATTGAAATAGTATACATATATAACATGCGCTCGCACACGCACGCGCGCACACACACACACATGCACGCACGCACACAAACTATATGTTACTAGACAGTTATTAGTTATCGACCACTTCATTAGCACACATAACCTCACCAGCTCTCATGTCTTACATCATCCCCATACTGACCAGCACTCATCCATCACTCCTACTATCATTAAAGCTATAGCCAGATATGACTCATTTCTCTGCTTTCGGTTGTTTATTATAACTGTCTCTCAGCGTCTACCACCGCTATATCAGTCCGTTTCAAATCTTTCAAAAGTTTCTTTCTTTCTTTCTTTCTCTCTCTTTCTATTTCTCTCTCTCTCTCTCTCTTCCTCGCTCTCTCTTATCAGTAGTTTAATCTTTCCACTCAAAACACATAACCAACATCTACATGATTCTCATTAAATAAAACACGCATCCGTTAAGTTACTTTTAAATATTATATCTTTGTCAGTGAGCGGGTATCTTATAAACTCTCTCTAACCGTCAGCCACTGCTGTATCAGTATGCTTCGATTCTTTCTTTCTTTGTTCTTTTCTTTCTTTCTCTCTTTCTTTCTTTTAAGTATTTCTTTTCTTTTCTTTCTCTCTTCCTTTTTCTATTTCTCTCTCTCTCTCTCTCTCCATCGCTCTCCCTTATCAGTACTTTAATCTTTCCACTCAAAACACATAATAAACACAAACGAACATCTACATACTTATTACATAACTAAAACACGCATCCATTAACACTTACTTTTAAATATTATATTTTTATAGGTAAGCGGTTATCTTATAAACTCTCTCTAACCATCAACCGTTGGTATATCAGCATGCTTCGATTCTTTCTTTCTTTCTTTATTCTTTCTTTCTTTCTTTCTTTCTTTCTTTCTTTCTCTCTCTTTCTATCTCTCTCTCTCTCTCTCGCTCTCTCTTATCAGTAGTTTAATCTTTCCACTCAAAACACATAACGAACATCTACATACTTATTACATAACTAAAACATGCATCCATTAATACTTACTTTAAAAAAAATTATATTTTTATCAGTAAGCGGTTATCTTATAAAGCCCATCTTTCTGATCCTATTATAACTCCCTCTAACCGTCAACCGTTGGTATATCAGGATGCTTAGATTCTTTCTTTTCTTTCTTTCTTTCTTTCTTTCTTTCTTTCTTTCTTTCTTTCTTTCTTTCTTTCTCAATCTCTCTCTCTCTCTCCATTGCTCTCCCTTATCAGTACTTTAATCTTTCCACTCAACACACATAACGAACATCTACATGATTCGCATTAACTAAAACACGCATCCATTAACAGTTAGTTTTAAATATCATATTTTTGTCAGTGAGCGGGTATCTAGGTGTTTACTAAAGCTTTTATTGACATATTTGAGTCTCTATCCCAATCAGAGGACCCTGGCCTATAAGAGTCATGAAAACTTAACACATCGCTCAGTTTGTGTGATCACGCGTAATGTATAGCCGAACATGTCCAGACATGTTTCACATTATTTATTTCACATACCACGCGCGCTTCTGAATTTATCTTATATGGATTCGAAAGTGACTAGTTCCGATTGCAAAATGTGTGTGTCTACAATTTCGAACGAATTTGTGGTCTTAGGAGTTGACATTATCCACACTTACGATAAGACTAAAAAGAAGCTTTCCACGTTTTATAAATCAATGGCTAAACTATTCTATACGGTATCAGAGAGATATGACTCGTTATTCGCTGGTATAACTCTGGGAGTCGGTGATAAGGATATTTACGCCTCGTTTGCAACCATTGTGGTTTATATGGTTTCAGATGGAATTGTAAACTTTGGGCGGGTCGTGATTATTTATACGCTGGCTTATCGACTAATTAAGAACCATGTCAAAGACTTTTACGATTCTGATACAGATATATCTTCTCTGGAAAAGAACTTCGCTTTCTTTGTCGGGATGTTTATCGGTGGATTATTCGGAGACTGGCTTGTAAAAAACGGAGGTTGGAAAAAGTTCCTAGACTTCTCTAACGAAAAGGATACGACACCCTGGACTCTATTTCGTAACAGCTTTGCTCTGTGACCGTTACGACACTTACCGAACACGTTCCAATATGTTACGTAATTCATTTCCATTAATTAAACTATGATAATAAACACACATTGTTATGTATTTGAAGCAAAATTTCAACTTACCTGTATTCTTATAATGGTTTTTAAAGGCTGGTTCTCCTAGCTTCTCCGACGGTGTTTCAGTATAACACCTGTGGTTATCTGCTGTTAGATTTACAGCTCTGGTAGGATAATATCGGTGAGGCTCTGGTGGTAGATTTACAGATATTGAAACGTATCTAGCAGTGTTATCACTGTGGGTACCTCGTGACTGAATGAGTGACCGCCACAAGTCGAATGAATATATTAAATCGTGTACGCGCCTTTTTTTACATAACTTGTTGGTGTTTCGCGCACGCGTGGGGGGAAAAATCGAATGTCCCACGTGCGATCTTCATCGATTGGGTCATTATGTGCCACGGTGGGAGAAAAAATGACTGTTCGTTCATACCATCACCGAGAGATACCTGATTAAATATCACTGATTATGGTCCATATCTTAAATACGGTCCCATTACGTCCACGTAGATATAATAACTATTAATTTATTACTATTATATGTATATATGCTCACCATATCTTTAAAATAACTAACGTATCACTACTCCCTAATATGGTAGTTTCACTTCCGGCGTGGGCGTGGTCTATAGCCGGACAACACACACACATTAGCTCCTATTGGAAGTCACTTTGGCGCGAAAAACTGATATCCATTAGATGACTCATTAACAAATTATCCCCCCCCCCCAAACTATCCTTTCATGCACTATACACGTCCTATACATATATACATACATATCATGGCATCACTCTCCCCAGAGGTTCCACCACCTTCCACCATGGGAAAGTGGTGGTATTTGACTATATAACTCTTGTACTTAAAGGAGTAAATCTGTCCTCCTTCCTCCTTACTCTTTGTCTTTGTATCCAGGCGAGATCCAAAACACCGCCGTCTACTACTTTCTAATAGTCCATCGATCCATCTTTCACGTGGTAGACCCTTGGGTCTGGTGTTCTCGCATGTTTATTGAAGGTTCGTTGTGTTGTGTCTTGATCTTTCTGCCTTGTCACGTGGCAGAACCATTTAATCTGTTGTTTCTTTATATATTCTATATCGAGTGCTATTCCTAGCTTTTTTCTCTCTTCATTTCTGATCTTATCTCTCAGACTGTTTCCTGTCATTCGTCTAACACATTTCATCTCTGTAGAGGTTATTTTTTCTTATTTTTCTTGCATCTAGGGTCCAGGACTGGCATTGGTAGCACAACGTTGGGATGAAGATTGTATTGTAGAGTGCCCGTTTTGCCTCTAGAGTTATTTCCTTGTTGGACAATAGTGCTGATAGCTGTCCAATGATTTGACAAGCTTTGTTGCATCTTGAGTCTATCTCTGCTGTTTGTGAATTGTCGTTTGTCACTAGACATCGTATGTATTTAAATTCCTCTACTTGTTTTAGTTGTCTGTCTTCTATATTTATATTGATGTTCTGTTTCTCTTTTGCGATATTCATGACTTCTGTTTTGTTGATGTTGTATTTTGTGCTTGTTCTGTTGCTGTAACATTAGAGCCGTAGCCAGTTTATGTAAATTAAAATAGTAGCGCATTACCTCATAACAATCCTTGCTCATTTCTTGCACAAACAACAAGATTATTGCTTTAATATATTTATTAATGAACTTTATTTTCGTCTTCGTCTCTTTTGGGATGTCTGTTACTTTTATTTATTTTTTTAAAGCTACCCTTGGAATTATCAACTTCTTCTTCTTTTGCGACAAGGGGATATATATTTTTGATGTCTTTTGTCCTTCTGTTGATCTCAACTGTTGTTATTCTTTCTTAATGTTTCTAATATTATACAAATCCATCGTTTTCTTCGTAAGCGCTTGGGTTTGGTGTTCTGGCAACGTTTAATGAAGGATCATTGTGTAGTGTTTTGATTGTTCTGGTTTACGACGTGGCTAAAATATGTCATCAGTTGCCTTTAGTGTACTCTATGGCGGGAATTATTCCCAGATTTTTTTTATTATTCATTTCTGACCATATCTCTCAGGCTGTTTCCTGTTATGGTTATGGTTATGTAAGGCCCCTGTATCACTGCAAACGATTTAAAATCTATAATTGCTCAACCGTCCGTGCCAGTGGAATCATCCGAATTACTAACTCATCTCCAAAACAAAGAAGGGTAGCTGTTGTCCCCATCATAGCAATCTCAGCACACACCAAAAGACATAAGGCGAAACCACACAGAAAATGAACACAGCCAACTGTTCCCTGTCATGCGATATCATCATTCATCGTAAACCATTGGAATATCGAAACATGATCAAAACGGATGATACACACAGCTCACGGTGTGCACAGAGCACTTAACTCAGTAGCTCCTGCAGCAAGCCGGACTTGAAATATGAGGAAACTGCAACAATGAACACTTTTCAGACACAGCAATTAGAAGTTCCTGCCGCCTCACAGTCATATTGACCGGTATTCCAACGATGGCGTATATTGCAATCAACACAGAACACACTATTGCGCACACTGTAGAGGATTTCAGATCACATGCATGTACTCCGCTTCACCGGGGAAGTTCCCAACAGTGGAACATTTTATCTATACACTGATCTGCATTGGAAAGATAGAATTAACCATCTTTCCGGCACAAAAAAACGTAACAGTGAACGTTGACGCAAACATGACCGCGCCATCTTGAAACCGGAAGTCCTGTTTCCTGTCATGTGTGTCATCTACCATCTCAACACTATTCCCCCCCCCCCCTCTCTCTCTCTCTCTCTCTCTCTCTCTCTCTCTCTCTCTCTCTCTACATGATTACAAATAAAGAAACAAGTTTCTTTACTCACATAACCGTTATTATTTCCTCTTGTTACATCCACAATGGTACAGAACCATCTCAGATAAAACTACCACAAGGTGTAAGAACACAAGAGTCTTATTTGTGACAAAAGAAATTTCTCATGGCTGATTTCCTTCACCAAAATAATAAATAATGACATTATTCATAAATGTATGACATGCAGATGTGTTAATCTGTGTTTGTGTGTTTTTGTGTAGACAATTACAATAAAAGTTAATAAGAGAAACATGAAAATAACTGTGATTGGAGATGTGTGGATGTAATATAACTAATAGCTTTACGTAGTTCTGTCCCACTTATGTGTCAACAGCATAGTGACAACGCACTGGCTTGGTAACACAGAGGACGGTGGTTCCAACTCAGCTTGATGTTCTCTAGTTAACCCAGCCGTAAAAAGGGAACAAGTACCTTGTTTACTGAGTTTGGGAAAGTAATAACAGCGAGGAGGAGCACTGGCCTTACACTTTCAAATTCTTGGTCAATAATGGTCAAATTTATGTCACTCTCCTGTTATGGGACTTGCTACTACAACAATAACAACAACTACTACTACTACCACTACTACCACTACAATTACTACTGCTACAAAAACAACAACTATAATACTACAGCACATGTTTCCATAACAATTCCCTTTCCGGCATAAGCCAGCTGTGACGGCCTTAACTATGACAGATCAGATCTGACACCATAAGCCAGATGTAACGGCCTTAACTATGACAGATCAGATCTGACACCATAAGCCAGATGTGACGGCCTTAACTATGACAGATCAGATCTGACACCATAAGCCAGCTGTGACGGCCTTAACTATGACAGATCAGATCTGACACCATAAGCCAGCTGTGACGGCCTTAACTATGACAGATCAGATCTGACACCATAAGCCAGATGTAACGGCCTCAAACATGATCAATCAGATCTGACACCATACAACACTATAACCCAATAGATATTCTACTGTAAAATGAGGTTTTATGCATTAAAACTTTACCAGTGGATCATCTGTACAAATTTGTTCTTCTGACGTGTCTTCACCACAAAGCGGTAGAGGAGTCTTTGTGTCCATATCCCCAAGAGTTGTTATAGTGGTAGCAATGCTACAAAGGGATTACCCAAGCTGGACAGGTCAAAGGGCTTGGACCGGAAAAAGCGAGACATAAACTTGTTGAAATCGGATGCACCGGGTTACATGCCTAACATAACTGCGCAATGAAATTCTCGCCATGAAGACGTCACAGACTAGAAGAAAGCGATACGGTATTCATCTCATGGATTTCTGCCCGGCAGCGAGAGTGCTGGCCCCCTGCCCCGAAAAGGCCCAACCGATCTGATGATAATCAGAGAAGGCTCTTGTGGCCATCACCGGTACCATTTTAGGACAAGATGTATGACGATGTCCCAGTCTTGAGTTTGTCAACGCTTTCTTTGTACTTATTGACGTCTAGAGGTGTTGCCTCACCGGTAACATACCAGGACAAGCTGTATGACGATGTCCTAGTCTTGAGTTGACCAACGATTTCTTTGTACTTACTGACGTCTAGAGGTGTTGCCATCACCGGTACCATACTAGGACAAGATGTATGACGATGTCCCAGTCTTGAGTTTGTCAACGCTTTATTTGTACTTACTGACGTCTAGAGGTGTTGCCATCACCGGTAGCATACATACCAGGACAAGCTGTATGACGATGTCCTAGTCTTAATTTGACCAACGCTTTCTTTGTACTTAATGACGTCTAGAGGCCTACGCCGAAAAAGAAGATCCACTTTCACGAATGGACAGCTTAGAAAACCAACAACAACAATGCACTAAGTGAAGAAAATGTGCACATAAAATCTGTTATAGACGACAGAATAAAACAAATAATAATTCTTGAACATTTTATCCCTGGATGAGTTCAACTTGACAACTGGTGAATATCCTTGGATGGAGAGGTTACGGAAAGTGAAAAAAAGTGAATACGAAAGAAAGTCAATAACACAACGTGTAGACAAACGTAAATGTACACATGATGTTGTAATGACTCATGCTCATCGATACCGACTGCATGGTACATGATGAGGTCTCATTTAAATTACGAAGAAAGGAAACACAGTTGGTTAGGACAAATTATCAGAAAACTATCTTTACGTCACATAGTACCATTGCTGGTGTATGTCGGGGGCAACGATAGAACCAGAGGGATAAAGGCCGCTTAGTCAAGCAGTCGCCACGACGTGTGAGACTCAGGATTTGTATTTCACCCCCGATAGAAAAAATCCTGTCTACTGCTTCAAACGCCGTACGCCGTCTTTTCAGCAGTTTTAGCCGCACGGCCACGCGCACCTTTATCAGAAAACGATACAGCAAATGCAGCTAGATAGTGATTGACTACT
Source organism: Megaustenia siamemsis (assembly GCA_032433765.1). Classification (NCBI taxonomy): domain Eukaryota; kingdom Metazoa; phylum Mollusca; class Gastropoda; order Stylommatophora; family Ariophantidae; genus Megaustenia; species Megaustenia siamemsis. Next base: position 6,400,031 of record JAVIAB010000156.1, on the reverse strand, counting down.
GGGGGACTTAAGAACATTTGATAAAAAATAGAAGAAGATAAAGGCCAGAACTACCACATGCAACAATGATCCAATGATTCAAATATGCCAAGTAACAAAGTGTAAGGAAAGCTGATTTATTTGATAAACTTCTTTAGCTAGATAAAAAAAAAAAACCAACGTTAATTAAAACAACAAAAAGGAATTTATATGACGAAAAAGACATTTTTGTATTAGAAGACATAAGTAAAGGAATTCATATTTAAACAAATGAATTCACTGAATTACAAACGATAAATGAATCAATTGTGTGGGGAAAAACATAATTCATTGAATTGCAAATGATAAATTAACGAATTCATGTGGGAAAAAATTATTCATTGAATTACAAATGATAAATGAACGAACTCATGTGGGAAAAAAAATCATTCATTGAATTACAAATGATAAATTAACGAATTCATGTGGGAAAAAATTATTCATTGAATTACAAATGATAAATGAACGAACTCATGTGGGAAAAATATCATGCATTGAATTACAAATGATAAATGAACGAATTCATATGGGCAATATCATTCATTGAATTACAAATAATAGATGAACGAATTCATGTGGGGAAAAACATAATTCATGGAATTACAAATAATAAATTAAGGAATTCATGTGGGGGAAAAACCAACTATAATTTAACATAGTAAGATACAACGCATATATTCTGTATATATTAAAGGTTACAATAACAATACAATTATCTATCTTTAACAAAACGTATAATTTTAAAAAGGTGAAGACTATACAAACTGGCCACGTTTGTATACAAACTTTCAAAGTTTATTAATTTTAGGAGATCGAGTTTAGAAACATTTTTTACAACAAATATTTGTAATACAAGAACATAATTACAGATGTAATAACATATATCATGCACGTTTGCTTTCGAGCCGTAGCCGGCCCATATGGCATAGACTAAGATACTCTTTCTCTTATCTACATTTTTATTCTAGCATTTTTCAATCCTTCTAAAGATATTTTATCAAATCACGCCATTTGTCTCTGTTCTGTGCAAGCAACTCTATCTCATTGAAGGAGCCGATTCCTGCTGCTCTTGCTCTCTGATAAATGTTTTTCTCAGTGTCTCGCTGGGTCTGCCGCTTTTTCCTCTTATCTGTTGTTTCCCACATGAGGGCTTGCTTTGCTTTCGGTTATTATCTCTTCTCATCACATGTCCAACATGTGACCATCGTCTTTTCTTTATTACTGAAGATATTAGTGGTTGATTGGCGATTTCTCTAATTTCCTCGTTTGTTTTGAATTCGTTCCACGCTATACCAAGTATTTTCCTTAGACATTTATTTTCTAATGCGTTCAACTTTGTTTCTATATCTCTTGTTGTTTTCCAGCTTTCACACGCATACGTAAGGGTTGATAGCACATTTGATTTGAATAGTCTAAGTTTCGTGTTTGTGCTGATGAGTTTTGATTTCCACAACTTTTCAAGGCTTCTGATAACAAAATACAATCACCAATATAATAATTTACATTACAACTTAAAATACTCCTATTGTAAAGAGTATCGTATATAATAAAGGAAAATTAGTGGGACCAAATACATTAGACAGTAAAATATATAGTTATAGTGGTCAGTGATTGCTGGAGTCAGTGATTGCTGGTGTCAGTGTTTGCTTGTGTCAGTGATTGCCGGCGTCAGTGATTGCTAGTGTCAGTGATTGTTGGTGTCAGTCTTTGCTTGTGTCAGTGATTGTTGGTATCAGTGATTGCCGACGTCAGTGATTGCTTGTGTCAGTGATTGCTTGTGTCAGTGATGGCCGACGTCATTGATTGCTAGTGTCAGTGATTGCTAGTGTCAGTGATGGCCGACGTCAGTGATTGCTGGTATCAGTTATTGACGTATCAGTGATTGCTGGAGTCAGTACACAAGAACTGATAAAAATGAGCCTCCATGTGTTGTCTTGGAAACAGACAAAGTAGCCTGACAAGGTGAGTATGGATTGACGAGGGAAGGCAACCGTGGTCTCATACAAACATTTTGCTGAAGTTGAATGTATCGGGTATAAATGTAATAAAATATTGCATTTTGCTGTAATTAAAAACAAAATTCATCTACACCTATTGACTATTCTTAATAAGGTGAATGGCAAACACGAATTATGTGCGTGAACAGCAAACTGCTGAGGTCATCAGTGAAAACATACTTTTCCAATTGTTGGAAACAATTGAGCACTTTTGACTTTAGACTTAAGAACGGAATGGCACCAGTGCAGGCGGGACACTTCTATGTCTGTTCTGTCCCCTTCCCAGCAACCGAGAGAGTGGTCATCCTGACCGTTCATACTTTTATATTGAACGTACTGTATTTTTAAAAAAAGCGCTCATGATGCATACTTCCGGGTCTCCGTCATGGGAGTTGCGGGAAGCACGGATCTCCACCCGCTTGCGCCCAATCCACGTAGATTTCATGTTCAGTGAACGTGCCCCAAGAATCACTGCCCTTAAAAAAAAAAAAAAAAAAAATAGAGGCAGCCGTTCACTCCAGTGAAGGTCTCAATCCGACCTTAACCTGTCAAATCTGCAGTCGAACACAGATCACACATCTGGTCCCGGGGTAAATCAGGGGCCAGGTACCGTTCCACTTCAATCAACGATCTACCGCTTGCAGCACAAATCTCTGTGCGCCAGCGCCACAACCATGTTGACCTATTAGACAAGTGATTATAATTGGTACACGAACATTCTCGTTAACGCAGCAATTTTGAGTCTGTCTTGAGTGCTGTAATAACAACTCTGATTACACTAAATAAAGAGGGCTAATTAACAAAAATATGGTGACAATAAATTAATTGGTGGACACAGATGAAAAGTAACAATGTTTGAAGTAGCAAACACATTTCATAGGTGAACATTGTGAAGATTAGCAAGCTTTAGAAATAACAAACATAGTTAACGGGAGAAAGAAAACACTGAAGACCACAGAAATGTGGTTTTACAAAAGGATGTTCAGAATATCACAGCTGATAAGAGTAACGATGATGTTCTAAAAGAGGCCAGAACGAAAAGAAAGCTAATTTCCAACATCTGGAGGAGACAATCATATTTTTATGGCAAATGAAAAGGGAAGAGCTGGAATATATTGGGACAACTGGCAAAACTGAGGGAAGAAGAAATAGAGGGAAAAGTGGAAAGAAGATAAAGTACAGATTAAACGAATGAGTTCGTAAAAAGTTAACACAGAAATGAAAAAAAGTTGTAGCGATAGAACGTTGTGGTGAGACATGATCACCTACGCCAGCAGGCGCAATGCGTTATAATGATGACAGTAAATATTACGCAACAAAAGTAATCACATACAAATAAAATCACTTATTGCGTGTTATATTCTTTAAAATAAAAGTATGAGGGAACAAACATAATTAAGGAAAACAAATATTAGGTTAGTAGTGCATAAAAAAATTTGTGCCCAAAGGAGACGCACTGGAATACAAGTTAGAAAACACATTAGAATGCCATCCACAAACAAACCAAAACAGTGAGCATAAATAATTAAGACAGTACTCTGAAATATATCACACATACACGCCTGCGCGCGCACACACACACACACATACAGAGAGAGAGAGTGAGAGAGAGAGAGAGAGACAGACAGACAGACAGACACACATCGTGAATGTGATTTTAGCTTCACAATTTACTTCTATTGTTGTTCTTTTTATGCAGAAACATGAACAATAACTGAGGAAGGACAAAAAGAATGTAATATTTTTGTAATTGTATCAAGTAATATACGTTTAATGAGAGCGGGTAATTTACTAATAATCTGACAAAATCTTTTAAAAGTAAACTTTCCATTTCTTTTCACTTCTTGTAACTGATATCTTAGTGCATCAACATGTTGCTTGATACCTTCAGTGTTATTCATATGTACAGCAGTTCTCAGTTTACAAACAATGTTCTGCATTTGTGTCAAAACATCCTTTAGGGGCTTCAAAGAACCGTCAGCCTGATTCAGTGTGATCCTTTTATCTGTTAACAAATCCTGTATTCGTCTCTCCAAGTAGTCAGCGTCGGCCGTAGACGGATTCTGTGGCAGGTCTATAAGATATGTTACCAGAAGGCCAATCTTCTTTTGAAGGTCCTTGTGTAAACTCTGAAAATTGTCCTCAATAGTAAGTTTTAGCATAAAGTCATTATATAACTTTAGGTATTTACTGGTATAAGGCTCTTTCTGCTTCAGTGGCTCCGCATATTTAATTAATTCATTTCTTTGAGCTTCTAGTTCTTCTGTGCTTTTTGTCAAATTGTTGAAAAGAACAACCCGCCAACTGCATTCATTATAAAGAGCTTTAAAATCGTCATCTTGTTCTCTGACCCAGTCCTGAAAGCTTTTGTTTGGTGTATCATCATTCTCCATGGTGGCACTGAACTCACCACCACCAGTTAGCACAATTATGCCGCGATCTTTCAAGTAATTTTCTCCAAAAATTTCTTTCAAATCTGAAATTGTATCTTTCATTTCAGGTGTGCATTTTTCACCAAATTTTACAACAAACAAAAATACATCTATACCACCATTACATGAACATAGAAATCGACAAATATTTTTAAACATTTGTTTCTTGTCTTCTAATTTACTTAGTTTTGTGTTTTTCATGCCAGGAGTGTCAGTAACTTTGATGTCATAGCGACCATGCTGCGCCCAGACAGTTTTCACCTTTTTAGTTTTGCTGTTACCATTTGAAGATGATTCAAACTTCTTCTCCCCTCCAAGTATTGAGTTCCCTGTCGAACTTTTCCCATGACCAGATCTCCCAATGAGAAGAAGGTGCAGTGGAATCTTCAGTGACAAACATTTGGGGCATTTTGATTTCTGTCAGACAAATATAATTCAAAATACTTTACAATATATCACATTCATGTCTCTACACTTGTACTGACTGTAAGTTGTAATACTTTATATTACAAATTACAAACATATCTGACCTAACTTGAAGGTATGGGATGTAACTAACAATATTTTACATATTTGTATTTCCATTTAGATTTCCTATATGTTATATCGTCAGTAGCCCTGGCATTACAAGTGTAACATTGCGACAATTCTAGTTTTCAGTTACTTGTACAACTTGTAACGTGAGTACTGAGAAATTCATGTTAGGTCGCATCCGCGGAGTATTAGAGGAACTACGGAGAGTCCACTCTGCAAGTGATATTATTGAGGAGTGTTGACGTCATAAATGCAGTTAAGGGTTAGGAAAATGGTTGGGGTATGAATAATGCATTTATTATTATTGTGTTATAACGAATTGACATTGTTAGATTGGGTGAATCATGTGGATGGTGTTGCGTAAATATAGAGATACGTCAGCATATGATTAATGTTATATGTTATATATATATATATATATATATATATATATATATATATATATATATATTATAGGTAGAGAAATTTAGGAGTAGACGTCATGTTATGTAGAGAAAGTTAGAGTAGATGTCATGTTAGGTACAGAAAGTTAGAGTAGATGTCATGTTAGTTACAGAAAGTTAGAGTAGATGTCATGTTAGGTAGAGAAAGTTAGAGTAGATGTCATGTTAGGTAGAAAAAGTTAGAGTAGACGCCATGTTAGTTAGAGAAAGTTAGAGTAGATGTCATGTTAGTTACAGAAAGTTAGAGTAGACGTCATGTTAGATAGAAAAAGTTAGAGTAGACGCCATGTTAGTTAGAGAAAGTTAGAGTAGATGTCATGTTAGTTACAGAAAGTTAGAGTAGATGTCATGTGAGTTACATAAAGTTAGAGTAGATGTCATGTTAGGTAGAGAAAGTTAGAGTAGATGTCATGTTAGTTACAGAAAGTTAGAGTAGATGTCATGTTAGGTAGAGAAAGTTAGAGTAGATGTCATGTTATGTAGAGAAAGTTAGAGTAGACGTCATGTTAGATAGAAAAAGTTAGAGTAGACGCCATGTTAGTTAGAGAAAGTTAGAGTAGATGTCATGTTAGTTACAGAAAGTTAGAGTAGATGTCATGTTAGGTAGAGAAAGTTAGAGTAGATGTCATGTTAGTTACAGAAAGTTAGAGTAGATGTCATGTTAGGTAGAGAAAGTTAGAGTAGATGTCATGTTAGGTAGAAAAAGTTAGAGTAGACGCCATGTTAGTTAGAGAAAGTTAGAGTAGATGTCATGTTAGTTACAGAAAGTTAGAGTAGATGTCATGTGAGTTACATAAAGTTAGAGTAGATGTCATGTTAGGTAGAGAAAGTTAGAGTAGATGTCATGTTAGTTACAGAAAGTTAGAGTAGATGTCATGTTAGGTAGAGAAAGTTAGAGTAGATGTCATGTTAGGTAGAGAAAGTTAGAGTAGATGTCATGTTAGGTAGAGAAAGTTAGAGTAGATGTCATGTTAGGTAGAGAAAGTTAGAGTAGATGTCATGTTAGGTAGAGAAAGTTAGAGTAGATGTCATGTTAGTTACAGAAAGTTAGAGTAGACGTAATTTTAGATAGAGAAAATTAGAGAAGACGTCATGTTAGATAGAGAAAATTAGAGAAGACGTCATGTTAGATAGAGAAAGATAGAGTAGATGTCATGTTAGGTATAGAAAGTTAGAGTAGATGTCATGTTAGTTACAGAAAGTTAAAGTAGATGTCATGTTAGGTAGAGAAAGTTAGAGTAGATGTCATGTTAAGCAGAGAAAGTTAGAGTAGATGTCATGTTAGGTAGAGAAAGTTAGAGTAGATGTCATGTTAGTTACAGAAAGTTAGAGTACACGTAATTTTAGATAGAGAAAATTAGAGAAGACGTCATGTTAGATAGAGAAAGATAGAGCAGACGTCATGTTAGGTGGAGAAAGTTAGAGTAGACGTCATGTTAGATAGAGAAAGTTAGAGTAGACGTCATGTTAGATAGAGAAAGTTAGAGTAGACGCCATGTTAGGTAGAGAAAGATAGAGTAGACGTCATGTTAGGTAGAGAAAGTTAGAGTAGACGCCATGTTAGGTAGAGAAAGATAGAGTAGACGTCATGTTAGGTAGAGAAAGTTAAAGTAGACGCCATGTTAGATAGAGAAAGTTAGAGTAGACGTCATGTTTAGAGAAAGTTAGAGTAGACGTCATGTTAGGTAGATAAAGTTACAGTAGACGTCATGTTAGATAGAGAAAGTTAGAGTAGACGTCATGTTAAATAGAGAAAGTTAGAGTAGACGCCATGTAAGGTAGAGAAAGTTAGAGTAGACGCCATGTTAGGTAGAGAAAGATAGAGTAGACGCCATGTTAGGTAGAGAAAGATAGAGCAGACGTCATGTTAGGTAGAGAAAGTTAGAGTAGACGTCACGTTAGATAGAGAAAGATAGAGTAGACGCCAAGTTAGGTAGAGAAAGTTAGAGTAGACGTCATGTTAGATAGAGAAAGTTAGAGTAGACGTCATGTTAGGTAGATAAAATTGGTGTAGACGCCATGTTAGGTAGAGAAAGTTAGAGTAGACGCCATGTTAGGTAGAGAAAGTTAGAGTAGACGCCATGTTAGATATAGAAAGATAGAGTAGACGTCATGTGAGATAGAGAAAGATAGAGCAGACGTCATGTTAGATAGAGAAAGTTAGAGTAGACGTCATGTTAGATAGAGAAAGTTAAAGTAGACGCCATGTTAGGTAGAGAAAGATAGAGCAGACGCCATGTTAGATAGAGAAAGTTAGAGTAGACGCCATGTTAGGTAGAGAAAGTTAAAGTAGACGTCATGTTAGATAGAGAAAGTTAAAGTAGACGCCATGTTAGGTAGAGAAAGATAGAGCAGACGCCATGTTAGATAGAGAAAGTTAGAGTAGACGCCATGTTAGGTAGAGAAAGTTAAAGTAGACGTCATGTTAGATAGAGAAAGTTAGAGTAGACGCCATGTTAGATAGAGAAAGATAGAGCAGACGCCATGTTAGGTAGAGAAAGTTAGAGTAGACGCCATGTTAGATAGAGAAAGTTAGAGTAGACGCCATGTTAGATAGAGAAAGATAGAGCAGACGTCATGTTAGGTGGAGAAAGTTAGAGTAGACGTCATGTGAGATAGAGAAAGTTAGAGTAGACGTCATGTTAGATAGAGAAAGTTAGAGTAGACGTCATGTTAGGTAGAGAAAGTTAGAGTAGACGTCATGTTAGATAGAGAAAGTTAGAGTTGACGCCATGTTAGACAGAGAAAGTTAGAGTAGACGCCATGTTAGATAGAGAAAGTTAGAGTAGACGTCATGTTAGATAGAGAAAGTTAGAGTAGACGCCATGTTAGTTAGAGAAATTTAGGAGTAGACGTCATGTTAGATAGAGAAAGTTAGAGTTGACGACATGTTAGACAGAGAAAGTTAGAGTAGACGCCATGTTAGATAGAGAAAGTTAGAGTAGACGCCATGTTAGATAGAGAAAGTTAGAGTAGATGTCATGTTAGTTACAGAAAGTTAGAGTAGACGTCATGTTAGGTAGAGAAAGTTAGAGTAGACGTCATGTTAGGTAGAGAAAGTTAGAGTAGACGTCATGTTAGATAGATAAAGTTAGAGTAGATGTCATGTTAGTTACAGAAAGTTAGAGTAGACGTCATTTTAAGTAGAGAAAGTTAGAGTAGACGCCATGTTAGGTAGAGAAAGTTAGAGTAGACGCCATGTTAGATAGAGAAAGTTAGAGTAGACGTCATGTTAGATAGAGAAAGTTAGAGTAGATGTCATGTTAGTTAGAGAAAGTTAGAGTAGACGCCATGTTAGATAGAGAAAGATAGAGTAGACGTCATGTTAGGAAGAGAATGTTAGAGTAGACGCCATTTTAGATAGAGTAGACGTCATGTTAGGTAGAGAAATTTAGAGTAGACGTCATGTTATGTAGAGAAAGTTAGAGTAGATGTCATGTTAGGTAGAGAAAGTTAGAGTAGATGTCATGTTAGTTACAGAAAGTTAGAGTAGATGTCATGTTAGGTAGAGAAAGTTAGAGTAGATGTCATGTTAGGTAGAAAAAGTTAGAGTAGACGCCATGTTAGTTAGAGAAAGTTAGAGTAGATGTCATGTTAGTTACAGAAAGTTAGAGTAGACGTCATGTTAGATAGAAAAAGTTAGAGTAGACGCCATGAGAGTTAGAGAAAGTTAGAGTAGATGTCATGTTAGTTACAGAAAGTTAGAGTAGATGTCATGTTAGGTAGAGAAAGTTAGAGTAGATGTCATGTGAGTTACAGAAAGTTAGAGTAGATGTCATGTTAGGTAGAGAAAGTTAGAGTAGATGTCATGTTAGGTAGAGAAAGTTAGAGTAGATGTCATGTTAGGTAGAGAAAGTTAGAGTAGATGTCATGTTAGGTAGAGAAAGTTAGAGTAGATGTCATGTTAGGTAGAGAAAGTTAGAGTAGATGTCATGTTAGGTAGAGAAAGTTAGAGTAGATGTCATGTTAGGTAGAGAAAGTTAGAGTAGATGTCATGTTAGTTACAGAAAGTTAGAGTAGACGTAATTTTAGATAGAGAAAATTAGAGTAGACGTCATGTTAGGTAAAGAAAGATAGAGTAGACGTCATGTTAGATAGAGAAAGTTAGAGTAGACGTCATGTTAAATAGAGAAAGTTAGAGTAGACGCCATGTTAGGTAGAGAAAGATAGAGTAGACGTCATGTTAGGTAGAGAAAGTTAAAGTAGACGCCATGTTAGATAGAGAAAGTTAGAGTAGACGTCATGTTAGATAGAGAAAGATAGAGTAGACGTCATGTTAGGTAGAGAAAGTTAGAGTAGACGTCATGTTAGATAGAGAAAGTTAGAGTAGACGTCATGTTAGATAGAAAAGGTTAGAGTAGACGTCATGTTAGGTAGAGAAAGTTAGAGTAGATGTCATGTTAGGAAGAGAAAGTTAGAGTAGACGTCATGTTAGGTAGAGAAAGATAGAGTAGACGCCATGTAAGGTAGAGAAAGTTAGAGTAGACGCCATGTTAGGTAGAGAAAGATAGAGTAGACGCCATGTTAGATAGAGAAAGATAGAGTAGACGTCATGTTAGATAGAGAAAGTTAGAGTAGACGTCATGTTAGGTAGAGAAAGTTAGAGTAGACGTCATGTTAGATAGATAAAGTTAGAGTAGATGTCATGTTAGTTACAGAAAGTTAGAGTAGACGTCATTTTAAGTAGAGAAAGTTAGAGTAGACGCCATGTCAGGTAGAGAAAGTTAGAGTAGACGCCATGTTAGATAGAGAAAGTTAGAGTAGACGCCATGTTAGATAGAGTAGAGTAGACGTCATGTTAGAAGAGAAGTTAGAGTAGACGCCATTTTAGATAGAGTAGACGTCATGTTAGATAGAGAAAGTTAGAGTAGATGTCATGTTAGTTAGAGAAAGTTAGAGTAGACGTCATTTTAGTAGAGAAAGTTAGAGTAGACGCCATGTTAGGTAGAGAAAGTTAGAGTAGACGCCATGTTAGATAGAGAAAGTTAGAGTAGACGCCATGTTAGATAGAGAAAGATAGAGTAGACGTCATGTTAGGAAGAGAATGTTAGAGTAGACGCCATTTTAGATAGAGTAGACGTCATGTTAGGTAGAGAAAGTTAGAGTAGACGTCATGTTATGTAGAGAAAGTTAGAGTAGATGTCATGTTAGGTAGAGAAAGTTAGAGTAGATGTCATGTTAGTTACAGAAAGTTAGAGTAGATGTCATGTTAGGTAGAGAAAGTTAGAGTAGATGTCATGTTAGGTAGAAAAAGTTAGAGTAGACGCCATGTTAGTTAGAGAAAGTTAGAGTAGATGTCATGTTAGTTACAGAAAGTTAGAGTAGACGTCATGTTAGATAGAAAAAGTTAGAGTAGACGGCATGAGAGTTAGAGAAAGTTAGAGTAGATGTCATGTTAGTTACAGAAAGTTAGAGTAGATGTCATGTTAGGTAGAGAAAATTAGAGTAGATGTCATGTGAGTTACAGAAAGTTAGAGTAGATGTCATGTTAGGTAAAGAAAGTTAGAGTAGATGTCATGTTAGGTAGAGAAAGTTAGAGTAGATGTCATGTTAGGTAGAGAAAGTAAGAGTAGATGTCATGTTAGATAGAGAAAGTTAGAGTAGATGTCATGTTAGGTAGAGAAAGTTAGAGTAGATGTCATGTTAGGTAGAGAAAGTTAGAGTAGATGTCATGTTAGGTAGAGAAAGTTAGAGTAGATGTCATGTTAGTTACAGAAAGTTAGAGTAGACGTAATTTTAGATAGAGAAAATTAGAGAAGACGTCATGTTAGATAGAGAAAGATAGAGCAGACGTCATGTTAGGTAGAGAAAGTTAGAGTAGACGTCATGTTAGATAGAGAAAGTTAGAGTAGACGTCATGTTAGATAGAGAAAGATAGAGTAGACGTCATGTTAGGTAGAGAAAGTTAGAGTAGACGCCATGTTAGGTAGAGAAAGATAGAGTAGACGTCATGTTAGGTAGAGAAAGTTAAAGTAGACGCCATGTTAGATAGAGAAAGTTAGAGTAGACGTCATGTTAGATAGAGAAAGATAGAGTAGACGTCATGTTAGATAGAGAAAGTTAGAGTAGACGTCATGTTAGGTAGAGAAAGATAGAGTAGACGTCATGTTAGATAGAGAAAGTTAGAGTAGACGTCATGTTAAATAGAGAAAGTTAGAGTAGACGCCATGTTAGGTAGAGAAAGATAGAGTAGACGTCATGTTAGGTAGAGAAAGTTAAAGTAGACGCCATGTTAGATAGAGAAAGTTAGAGTAGACGTCATGTTAGATAGAGAAAGATAGAGTAGACGTCATGTTAGGCAGAGAAAGTTAGAGTAGACGTCATGTTAGATAGAGAAAGTTAGAGTAGACGTCATGTTATATAGAAAAGGTTATAGTAGACGTCATGTTAGGTAGAGAAAGTTAGAGTAGATGTCATGTTAGGAAGAGAAAGTTAGAGTAGACGTCATGTTAGGTAGAGAAAGATAGAGTAGACGCCATGTAAGGTAGAGAAAGTTAGAGTAGACGCCATGTTAGGTAGAGAAAGATAGAGTAGACGCCATGTTAGGTAGAGAAAGATAGAGCAGACGTCATGTTAGGTAGAGAAAGTTAGAGTAGACGTCATGTTAGGAAGAGAAAGTTAGAGTAGACGTCATGTTAGGTAGAGAAAGATAGAGTAGACGCCATGTAAGGTAGAGAAAGTTAGAGTAGACGCCATGTTAGGTAGAGAAAGATAGAGTAGACGCCATGTTAGGTAGAGAAAGATAGAGCAGACGTCATGTTAGGTAGAGAAAGTTAGAGTAGACGTCATGTTAGATAGAAAAAGATAGAGTAGACGTCATGTTAGATAGAGAAAGTTAGAGTAGACGTCATGTTAGATAGAGAAAGTTAAAGTAGACGCCATGTTAGATAGAGTAAGTTAAAGTAGACGCCATGTTAGGTAGAGAAAGATAGAGCAGACGTCATGTTAGATAGGGAAAGATAGAGCAGACGTCATGTTAGGTAGAGAATGTTAGAGTAGATGCCATTTTAGATAGAGAAAGTTAGAGTAGACGCCATGTTAGGTAGAGAAAGTTAAAGTAGACGTCATGTTAGATAGAGAAAGTTAGAGTAGACGCCATGTTAGATAGAGAAAGATAGAGCAGACGCCATGTGAGGTAGAGAAAGTTAGAGTAGACGCCATGTTAGATAGAGAAAGTTAGAGTAGACGCCATGTTAGATAGAGAAAGATAGAGCAGACGTCATGTTAGGTAGAGAAAGTTAGAGTAGACGTCATGTGAGATAGAGAAATTTAGAGTAGACGTCATGTTAGATAGAGAAAGTGAGAGTAGACGTCATGTTAGGTAGAGAAAGTTAGAGTAGACGTCATGTTAGATAGAGAAAGTTAGAGTTGACGCCATGTTACACAGAGAAAGTTAGAGTAGATGTCATGTTAGATAGAGAAAGTTAGAGTAGACGCCATGTTAGATAGAGAAAGATAGAGTAGACGTCATGTTAGGAAGAGAATGTTAGAGTAGACGCCATTTTAGATAGAGTAGACGTCATGTTAGGTAGAGAAATTTAGAGTAGACGTCATGTTATGTAGAGAAAGTTAGAGTAGACGTCATGTTAGGTAGAGAAATTTAGGTAGACGTCATGTTAGGTAGAGAAAGTTAGAGTAGACGTCATGTTAGGTAGAGAAAGATAGAGCAGACGCCATGTTAGATAGAGAAAGTTAGAGTAGACGCCATGTTAGGTAGAGAAAGTTAAAGTAGACGTCATGTTAGATAGAGAAAATTAGAGTAGACGCCATGTTAGATAGAGAAAGATAGAGCAGACGCCATGTTAGGTAGAGAAAGTTAGAGTAGACGCCATGTTAGATAGAGAAAGTTAGAGTAGACGCCATGTTAGATAGAGAAAGATAGAGCAGACGTCATGTTAGGTAGAGAAAGTTAGAGTAGACGTCATGTGAGATAGAGAAAGTTAGAGTAGACGTCATGTTAGATAGAGAAAGTTAGAGTAGACGTCATGTTAGGTAGAGAAAGTTAGAGTAGACGTCATGTTAGATAGAGAAAGTTAGAGTTGACGCCATGTTAGACAGAGAAAGTTAGAGTAGACGCCATGTTAGATAGAGAAAGTTAGAGTAGACGTCATGTTAGATAGAGAAAGTTAGAGTAGACGCCATGTTAGTTAGAGAAATTTAGGAGTAGACGTCATGTTAGATAGAGAAAGTTAGAGTTGACGCCATGTTAGACAGAGAAAGTTAGAGTAGACGCCATGTTAGATAGAGAAAGTTAGAGTAGACGCCATGTTAGATAGAGAAAGTTAGAGTAGATGTCATGTTAGTTACAGAAAGTTAGAGTAGACGTCATGTTAGGTAGAGAAAGTTAGAGTAGACGTCATGTTAGGTAGAGAAAGTTAGAGTAGACGTCATGTTAGATAGATAAAGTTAGAGTAGATGTCATGTTAGTTACAGAAAGTTAGAGTAGACGTCATTTTAAGTAGAGAAAGTTAGAGTAGACGCCATGTTAGGTAGAGAAAGTTAGAGTAGACGCCATGTTAGATAGAGAAAGTTAGAGTAGACGTCATGTTAGATAGAGAAAGTTAGAGTAGATGTCATGTTAGTTAGAGAAAGTTAGAGTAGACGCCATGTTAGATAGAGAAAGATAGAGTAGACGTCATGTTAGGAAGAGAATGTTAGAGTAGACGCCATTTTAGATAGAGTAGACGTCATGTTAGGTAGAGAAATTTAGAGTAGACGTCATGTTATGTAGAGAAAGTTAGAGTAGATGTCATGTTAGGTAGAGAAAGTTAGAGTAGATGTCATGTTAGTTACAGAAAGTTAGAGTAGATGTCATGTTAGGTAGAGAAAGTTAGAGTAGATGTCATGTTAGGTAGAAAAAGTTAGAGTAGACGCCATGTTAGTTAGAGAAAGTTAGAGTAGATGTCATGTTAGTTACAGAAAGTTAGAGTAGACGTCATGTTAGATAGAAAAAGTTAGAGTAGACGCCATGAGAGTTAGAGAAAGTTAGAGTAGATGTCATGTTAGTTACAGAAAGTTAGAGTAGATGTCATGTTAGGTAGAGAAAGTTAGAGTAGAAGTCATGTGAGTTACAGAAAGTTAGAGTAGATGTCATGTTAGGTAGAGAAAGTTAGAGTAGATGTCATGTTAGGTAGAGAAAGTTAGAGTAGATGTCATGTTAAGTAGAGAAAGTTAGAGTAGATGTCATGTTAGGTAGAGAAAGTTAGAGTAGATGTCATGTTAGGTAGAGAAAGTTAGAGTAGATGTCATGTTAGGTAGAGAAAGTTAGAGTAGATGTCATGTTAGGTAGAGAAAGTTAGAGTAGATGTCATGTTAGTTACAGAAAGTTAGAGTAGACGTAATTTTAGATAGAGAAAATTAGAGTAGACGTCATGTTAGGTAAAGAAAGATAGAGTAGACGTCATGTTAGATAGAGAAAGTTAGAGTAGACGTCATGTTAAATAGAGAAAGTTAGAGTAGACGCCATGTTAGGTAGAGAAAGATAGAGTAGACGTCATGTTAGGTAGAGAAAGTTAAAGTAGACGCCATGTTAGATAGAGAAAGTTAGAGTAGACGTCATGTTAGATAGAGAAAGATAGAGTAGACGTCATGTTAGGTAGAGAAAGTTAGAGTAGACGTCATGTTAGATAGAGAAAGTTAGAGTAGACGTCATGTTAGATAGAAAAGGTTAGAGTAGACGTCATGTTAGGTAGAGAAAGTTAGAGTAGATGTCATGTTAGGAAGAGAAAGTTAGAGTAGACGTCATGTTAGGTAGAGAAAGTTAGAGTAGACGCCATGTTAGATAGAGAAAGATAGAGTAGACGTCATGTTAGAAGAGAATGTTAGAGTAGACGCCATTTTAGATAGAGTAGACGTCATGTTAGGTAGAGAAATTTAGAGTAGACGTCATGTTATGTAGAGAAAGTTAGAGTAGACGTCATGTTAGGTAGAGAAATTTAGAGTAGACGTCATGTTAGGTAGAGAAAGTTAGAGTAGACGTCATGTTAGGTAGAGAAAGATAGAGCAGACGCCATGTTAGATAGAGAAAGTTAGAGTAGACGCCATGTTAGGTAGAGAAAGTTAAAGTAGACGTCATGTTAGATAGAGAAAGTTAGAGTAGACGCCATGTTAGATAGAGAAAGATAGAGCAGACGCCATGTTAGGTAGAGAAAGTTAGAGTAGACGCCATGTTAGATAGAGAAAGTTAGAGTAGACGCCATGTTAGATAGAGAAAGATAGAGCAGACGTCATGTTAGGTAGAGAAAGTTAGAGTAGACGTCATGTGAGATAGAGAAAGTTAGAGTAGACGTCATGTTAGATAGAGAAAGTTAGAGTAGACGTCATGTTAGGTAGAGAAAGTTAGAGTAGACGTCATGTTAGATAGAGAAAGTTAGAGTTGACGCCATGTTAGACAGAGAAAGTTAGAGTAGACGCCATGTTAGATAGAGAAAGTTAGAGTAGACGTCATGTTAGATAGAGAAAGTTAGAGTAGACGCCATGTTAGTTAGAGAAATTTAGGAGTAGACGTCATGTTAGATAGAGAAAGTTAGAGTTGACGCCATGTTAGACAGAGAAAGTTAGAGTAGACGCCATGTTAGATAGAGAAAGTTAGAGTAGACGCCATGTTAGATAGAGAAAGTTAGAGTAGATGTCATGTTAGTTAGAGAAAGTTAGAGTAGACGTCATGTTAGGTAGAGAAAGTTAGAGTAGACGTCATGTTAGGTAGAGAAAGTTAGAGTAGACGTCATGTTAGATAGAGAAAGTTAGAGTAGATGTCATGTTAGTTAGAGAAAGTTAGAGTAGACGTCATTTTAAGTAGAGAAAGTTAGAGTAGACGCCATGTTAGGTAGAGAAAGTTAGAGTAGACGCCATGTTAGATAGAGAAAGTTAGAGTAGACGTCATGTTAGATAGAGAAAGTTAGAGTAGATGTCATGTTAGTTAGAGAAAGTTAGAGTAGACGCCATGTTAGATAGAGAAAGATAGAGTAGACGTCATGTTAGGAGAGAAGAGAGTGTTAGAGTAGACGCCATTTTAGATAGAGTAGACGTCATGTTAGGTAGAGAAATTTAGAGTAGACGTCATGTTATGTAGAGAAAGTTAGAGTAGATGTCATGTTAGGTAGAGAAAGTTAGAGTAGATGTCATGTTAGTTAGAGAAAGTTAGAGTAGATGTCATGTTAGGTAGAGAAAGTTAGAGTAGATGTCATGTTAGGTAGAAAAAGTTAGAGTAGACGCCATGTTAGTTAGAGAAAGTTAGAGTAGATGTCATGTTAGTTACAGAAAGTTAGAGTAGACGTCATGTTAGATAGAAAAGTTAGAGTAGACGCCATGAGAGTTAGAGAAAGTTAGAGTAGATGTCATGTTAGTTAGAGAAAGTTAGAGTAGATGTCATGTTAGGTAGAGAAAGTTAGAGTAGATGTCATGTTAGTTACAGAAAGTTAGAGTAGATGTCATGTTAGGTAGAGAAAGTTAGAGTAGATGTCATGTTAGGTAGAGAAAGTTAGAGTAGATGTCATGTTAGGTAGAGAAAGTTAGAGTAGATGTCATGTTAGGTAGAGAAAGTTAGAGTAGATGTCATGTTAGGTAGAGAAAGTTAGAGTAGATGTCATGTTAGGTAGAGAAAGTTAGAGTAGATGTCATGTTAGGTAGAGAAAGTTAGAGTAGATGTCATGTTAGTTACAGAAAGTTAGAGTAGACGTCATTTTAGATAGAGAAAATTAGAGTAGACGTCATGTTAGGTAAGAAAGATAGAGTAGACGTCATGTTAGATAGAGAAAGTTAGAGTAGACGTCATGTTAAATAGAGAAAGTTAGAGTAGACGCCATGTTAGGTAGAGAAAGATAGAGTAGACGTCATGTTAGGTAGAGAAAGTTAAAGTAGACGCCATGTTAGATAGAGAAAGTTAGAGTAGACGTCATGTTAGATAGAGAAAGATAGAGTAGACGTCATGTTAGGTAGAGAAAGTTAGAGTAGACGTCATGTTAGATAGAGAAAGTTAGAGTAGACGTCATGTTAGATAGAAAAGGTTAGAGTAGACGTCATGTTAGGTAGAGAAAGTTAGAGTAGACGTCATGTTAGGAAGAGAAAGTTAGAGTAGACGTCATGTTAGGTAGAGAAAGATAGAGTAGACGCCATGTAAGGTAGAGAAAGTTAGAGTAGACGCCATGTTAGGTAGAGAAAGATAGAGTAGACGCCATGTTAGATAGAGAAAGATAGAGTAGACGTCATGTTAGATAGAGAAAGTTAGAGTAGACGTCATGTTAGGTAGAGAAAGTTAGAGTAGACGTCATGTTAGATAGAGAAAGTTAGAGTAGATGTCATGTTAGTTAGAGAAAGTTAGAGTAGACGTCATGTTAAGTAGAGAAAGTTAGAGTAGACGCCATGTTAGGTAGAGAAAGTTAGAGTAGACGCCATGTTAGATAGAGAAAGTTAGAGTAGACGTCATGTTAGATAGAGAAAGTTAGAGTAGACGTCATGTTAGATAGAGAAAGTTAGAGTAGACGCCATGTTAGATAGAGAAAGATAGAGTAGACGTCATGTTAGGAAGAGAATGTTAGAGTAGACGCCATTTTAGATAGAGTAGACGTCATGTTAGGTAGAGAAAGTTAGAGTAGACGTCATGTTAGTAGAGAAAGTTAGAGTAGACGTCATGTTAGGTAGAGAAAGTTAGAGTAGACGTCATGTTAGTTAGAGAAAGTTAGAGTAGACGTCATGTTAGGTAGAGAAAGTTAGAGTAGACGTCATGTTAGGTAGAAAAAGTTAGAGTAGACGCCATGTTAGTTAGAGAAAGTTAGAGTAGACGTCATGTTAGTTAGAGAAAGTTAGAGTAGACGTCATGTTAGATAGAAAAAGTTAGAGTAGACGGCATGAGAGTTAGAGAAAGTTAGAGTAGACGTCATGTTAGTTAGAGAAAGTTAGAGTAGATGTCATGTTAGGTAGAGAAAATTAGAGTAGACGTCATGTTAGTTAGAGAAAGTTAGAGTAGACGTCATGTTAGGTAAGAAAGTTAGAGTAGACGTCATGTTAGGTAGAGAAAGTTAGAGTAGACGTCATGTTAGGTAGAGAAAGTAAGAGTAGACGTCATGTTAGATAGAGAAAGTTAGAGTAGATGTCATGTTAGGTAGAGAAAGTTAGAGTAGACGTCATGTTAGGTAGAGAAAGTTAGAGTAGATGTCATGTTAGGTAGAGAAAGTTAGAGTAGATGTCATGTTAGTTACAGAAAGTTAGAGTAGACGTAATTTTAGATAGAGAAAATTAGAGAAGACGTCATGTTAGATAGAGAAAGATAGAGTAGACGTCATGTTAGGTAGAGAAAGTTAGAGTAGACGTCATGTTAGATAGAGAAAATTAGAGTAGACGTCATGTTAGATAGAGAAAGATAGAGTAGACGTCATGTTAGGTAGAGAAAGTTAGAGTAGACGCCATGTTAGGTAGAGAAAGATAGAGTAGACGTCATGTTAGGTAGAGAAAGTTAAAGTAGACGCCATGTTAGATAGAGAAAGTTAGAGTAGACGTCATGTTAGATAGAGAAAGATAGAGTAGACGTCATGTTAGATAGAGAAAGTTAGAGTAGACGTCATGTTAGGTAGAGAAAGATAGAGTAGACGTCATGTTAGATAGAGAAAGTTAGAGTAGACGTCATGTTAAATAGAGAAAGTTAGAGTAGACGCCATGTTAGGTAGAGAAAGATAGAGTAGACGTCATGTTAGGTAGAGAAAGTTAAAGTAGACGCCATGTTAGATAGAGAAAGTTAGAGTAGACGTCATGTTAGATAGAGAAAGATAGAGTAGACGTCATGTTAGGTAGAGAAAGTTAGAGTAGACGTCATGTTAGATAGAGAAAGTTAGAGTAGACGTCATGTTAGATAGAAAAGGTTAGAGTAGACGTCATGTTAGGTAGAGAAAGTTAGAGTAGACGTCATGTTAGGAAGAGAAAGTTAGAGTAGACGTCATGTTAGGTAGAGAAAGATAGAGTAGACGCCATGTTAGGTAGAGAAAGTTAGAGTAGACGCCATGTTAGGTAGAGAAAGATAGAGTAGACGCCATGTTAGGTAGAGAAAGTTAGAGTAGACGCCATGTTAGATAGAGAAAGATAGAGTAGACGCCATGTTAGGTAGAGAAAGTTAGAGTAGACGCCATGTTAGATAGAGAAAGTTAGAGTAGACGCCATGTTAGATAGAGAAAGATAGAGCAGACGTCATGTTAGGTAGAGAAAGTTAGAGTAGACGTCATGTTAGATAGAGAAATTTAGAGTAGACGTCATGTTAGATAGAGAAAGTTAGAGTAGACGTCATGTTAGGTAGAAAAAGTTAGAGTAGACGTCATGTTAGATAGAGAAAGTTAGAGTAGACGCCATGTTACATAGAGAAAGTTAGAGTAGATGTCATGTTAGATAGAGAAAGTTAGAGTAGACGCCATGTTAGATAGAGAAAGATAGAGTAGACGTCATGTTAGGAAGAGAAAGTTAGAGTAGACGCCATTTTAGATAGAGTAGACGTCATGTTAGGTAGAGAAATTTAGAGTAGACGTCATGTTATGTAGAGAAAGTTAGAGTAGACGTCATGTTAGGTAGAGAAAGTTAGAGTAGACGTCATGTTAGGTAGAGAAAGTTAGAGTAGACGTCATGTTAGGTAGAGAAAGTTAGAGTAGACGTCATGTTAGGTAGAGAAAGTTAGAGTAGCGTCATGTTAGATAGAGAAAGTTAGAGTAGACGCCATGTTAGGTAGAGAAAGATAGAGCAGACGTCGTCATGTTAGGTAGAGAAAGTTAGAGTAGACGTCATGTTAGATAGAGAAAGTTAGAGTAGATGTCATGTTAGTTACAGAAAGTTAGAGTAGACGTCATGTTAGGTAGAGAAAGTTAGAGTAGACGCCATGTTAGGTAGAGAAAGTTAGAGTAGACGCCATGTTAGATAAAGAAAGTTAGAGTACTGTCATGTTAGATAGAGAAAGTTAGAGTAGACGTCATGTTAGGTAGAGAAAGTTAGAGTAGACGTCATGTTAGGTAGAGAAAGTTAGAGTAGACGTCATGTTAGATAGAGAAAGTTAGAGTAGACGTCATGTTAGGTAGAGAAAGTTAGAGTAGACGTCATGTTAGGTAGAGAAAGTTAGAGTAGACGTCATGTTAGTTAGAGAAAGTTAGAGTAGACGTCATTTTAGATAGAGAAAATTAGAGAAGACGTCATGTTAGATAGAGAAAGATAGAGCAGACGTCATGTTAGGTAGAGAAAGTTAGAGTAGACGTCATGTTAGATAGAGAAAGTTAGAGTAGACGTCATGTTAGATAGAAAAGTTAGAGTAGACGTCATGTTAGGTAGAGAAAGTTAGAGTAGACGTCATGTTAGGAAGAGAAAGTTAGAGTAGACGTCATGTTAGGTAGAGAAAGATAGAGTAGACGCCATGTAAGGTAGAGAAAGTTAGAGTAGACGCCATGTTAGGTAGAGAAAGATAGAGTAGACGCCATGTTAGGTAGAGAAAGATAGAGCAGACGTCATGTTAGGTAGAGAAAGTTAGAGTAGACGTCATGTTAGATAGAAAAAGAAAAGATAGAGTAGACGCCAAGTTAGGTAGAGAAAGTTAGAGTAGACGTCATGTTAGATAGAGAAAGTTAGAGTAGACGTCATGTTAGGTAGATAAAATTGGTGTAGATGCCATGTTAGGTAGAGAAAGTTAGAGTAGACGCCATGTTAGGTAGAGAAAGTTAGAGTAGACGCCATGTTAGATAGAGAAAGATAGAGTAGACGTCATGTGAGATAGAGAAAGATAGAGCAGACGTCATGTTAGATAGAGAAAGTTAGAGTAGACGTCATGTTAGATAGAGAAAGTTAAAGTAGACGCCATGTTAGATAGAGAAAGTTAGAGTAGACGCCATGTTAGGTAGAGAAAGATAGAGTAGACGCCATGTTAGATAGAGAAAGATAGAGCAGACGTCATGTTAGGTAGAGAAAGTTAGAGTAGACGCCATGTTAGATAGAGAAAGTTAGAGTAGACGCCATGTTAGGTAGAGAAAGTTAAGTAGACGTCATGTTAGATAGAGAAAGTTAGAGTAGACGCCATGTTAGATAGAGAAAGTTAGAGTAGACGCCATGTTAGACAGAGAAAGTTAGAGTAGACGCCATGTTAGATAGAGAAAGTTAGAGTAGACGTCATGTTAGATAGAGAAAGTTAGAGTAGACGCCATGTTAGTTAGAGAAATTTAGAGTAGACGTCATGTTAGATAGAGAAAGTTAGAGTTGACGCCATGTTAGACAGAGAAAGTTAGAGTAGACGCCATGTTAGATAGAGAAAGTTAGAGTAGATGTCATGTTAAATAGAGAAAGTTAGAGTAGACGTCATGTTAGGTAGAGAAAGTTAGAGTAGACGTCATGTTAGGTAGAGAAAGTTAGAGTAGATGTCATGTTAGTTAGAGAAAGTTAGAGTAGACGTCATGTTAGGTAGAGAAAGTTAGAGTAGACGTCATGTTAGAGTAGATGGCATGTTAGTTAGAGAAAGTTAGAGTAGACGTCATTTTAGGTAGAGAAAGTTAGAGTAGACGCCATGTTAAGTAGAGAAAGTTAGAGTAGACGCCATGTTAGATAGAGAAAGTTAGAGTAGACGCCATGTTAGATAGAGAAAGTTAGAGTAGATGTCATGTTAGATAGAGAAAGTTAGAGTAGACGCCATGTTAGATAGAGAAAGATAGAGTAGACGTCATGTTAGGAAGAGAATGTTAGAGTAGACGCCATTTTAGATAGAGTAGACGTCATGTTAGGTAGAGAAATTTAGAGTAGACGTCATGTTAGTAGAGAAAGTTAGAGTAGACGTCATGTTAGGTAGAGAAAGTTAGAGTAGACGTCATGTTAGGTAGAGAAAGTAAGAGTAGATGTCATGTTAGGTAGAGAAAGTTAGAGTAGACGTCATGTTAGGTAGAGAAAGTTAAAGTAGATGTCATGTTAGGTAGAGAAAGTTAGAGTAGCGTCATGTTAGATAGAGAAAGTTAGAGTAGACGCCATGTTAGGTAGAGAAAGATAGAGCAGACGTCGTCATGTTAGGTAGAGAAAGTTAGAGTAGACGTCATGTTAGGTAGAGAAAGTTAGAGTAGACGCCATGTTAGGTAGAGAAGGTTAGAGTAGACGCCATGTTAGGTAGAGAAAGTTAGAGTAGACGTCATGTTAGATAGAGAAAGTTAGAGTAGACGTCATGTTAGGTAGAGAAAGATAGAATAGACGTCATGTTAGATAGAGAAAGTTAGAGTAGACGCCATGTTAGATAGAGAAAGTAGAGTAGATGTCATGTTAGGTAGAGAAAGATAGAATAGACGTCATGTTAGGTAGAGAAAGTTAGAGTAGACGTCATGTTAGATAGAGAAAGTTAGAGTAGATGTCATGTTAGTTAGAGAAAGTTAGAGTAGACGTCATGTTAGGTAGAGAAAGTTAGAGTAGACGCCATGTTAGGTAGAGAAAGTTAGAGTAGACGCCATGTTAGATAAGAAAGTTAGAGTACTGTCATGTTAGATAGAGAAAGTTAGAGTAGACGTCATGTTAGGTAGAGAAAGTTAGAGTAGACGTCATGTTAGGTAGAGAAAGTTAGAGTAGACGTCATGTTAGATAGAGAAAGTTAGAGTAGACGTCATGTTAGGTAGAGAAAGTTAGAGCAGACGTCATGTTAGGTAGAGAAAGTTAGAGTAGACGCCATGTTAGATAGAGAAAGTTAGAGTAGACGTCATGTTAGACAGAGAAAGTTAGAGTAGACGTCATGTTAGGTAGAGAAAGATAGAATAGACGTCATGTTAGATAGAGAATGTTAGAGTAGACGCCATGTTAGATAGAGAAAGTAGAGTAGATGTCATGTTAGGTAGAGAAAGATAGAATAGACGTCATGTTAGATAGAGAAAGTTAGAAAAGACGACCATGTTAGATAGAGAAAGATAGAGTAGACGTCATGTTAGATAGAGAAAGATAGAGTAGACGTCATGTTAGATAGAGAAAGTTAGAGTAGACGTCATGTTAGATAGAGAAAGTTAGAGTAGACGCCATGTTAGGTAGAGAAAGATAGAACAGACGTCGTCATGTTAGGTAGAGAAAGTTAGAGTAGACGTCATGTTAGATAGAGAAAGTTAGAGTAGACGTCATGTTAGTTAGAGAAAGTTAGAGTAGACGTCATGTTAGGTAGAGAAAGTAAGAGTAGACGTCATGTTAGGTAGAGAAAGTTAGAGTAGACGTCATGTTAGGTAGAGAAAGTTAGAGTAGACGTCATGTTAGGTAGAGAAAGTTAGAGTAGACGTCATGTTAGATAGAGAAAGTTAGAGTAGACGCCATGTTAGGTAGAGAAAGATAGAGTAGACGTCGTCATGTTAGGTAGAGAAAGTTAGAGTAGACGTCATGTTAGATAGAGAAAGTTAGAGTAGATGTCATGTTAGTTAGAGAAAGTTAGAGTAGACGTCATGTTAGGTAGAGAAAGTTAGAGTAGACGCCATGTTAGGTAGAGAAAGTTAGAGTAGACGCCATGTTAGGTAGAGAAAGTTAGAGTAGACGTCATGTTAGATAGAGAAAGTTAGAGTAGACGTCATGTTAGGTAGAGAAAATTAGAGTAGACGCCATGTTAGGTAGAGAAAGTTAGAGTAGACGCCATGTTAGGTAGAGAAAGTTAGAGTAGACGCCATGTTAGATAGAGAAAGATAGAGTAGACGTCATGTTAGATAGAGAAAGATAGAGCAGACGTCATGTTAGATAGAGAAAGTTAGAGTAGACGTCATGTTAGACAGAGAAAGTTAGAGTAGACGTCATGTTAGGTAGAGAAAGATAGAGTAGACGTCATGTTAGATAGAGAAAGTTAGAGTAGACGCCATGTTAGATAGAGAAAGTAGTAGAGACGTCATGTTAGGTAGAGAAAGATAGAGTAGACGTCATGTTAGATAGAGAAAGTTAGAAAAGACGCCATGTTAGATAGAGAAAGATAGAGTAGACGTCATGTTAGATAGAGAAAGATAGAGTAGACGTCATGTTAGATAGAGAAAGTTAGAGTAGACGTCATGTTAGGTAGAGAAAGTTAGAGTAGACGTCATGTTAGGTAGAGAAAGTTAGAGTAGACGTCATGTTAGATAGAGAAAGTTAGAGTAGACGTCATGTTAGTTAGAGAAAGTTAGAGTAGACGTCATGTTAGGTAGAGAAAGTTAGAGTAGACGCCATGTTAGGTAGAGAAAGTTAGAGTAGACGCCATGTTAGATAGAGAAAGTTAGAGTACTGTCATGTTAGATAGAGAAAGTTAGAGTAGACGTCATGTTAGGTAGAGAAAGTTAGAGTAGACGTCATGTTAGGTAGAGAAAGTTAGAGTAGACGTCATGTTAGATAGAGAAAGTTAGAGTAGACGTCATGTTAGGTAGAGAAAGTTAGAGCAGACGTCATGTTAGGTAGAGAAAGTTAGAGTAGACGCCATGTTAGATAGAGAAAGTTAGAGTAGACGTCATGTTAGATAGAGAAAGTTAGAGTAGACGTCATGTTAGGTAGAGAAAGATAGAGTAGACGTCATGTTAGATAGAGAAAGTTAGAGTAGACGCCATGTTAGATAGAGAAAGTAGAGTAGATGTCATGTTAGGTAGAGAAAGATAGAATAGACGTCATGTTAGATAGAGAAAGTTAGAGTAGACGCCATGTTAGATAGAGAAAGATAGAGTAGACGTCATGTTAGATAGAGAAAGATAGAGTAGACGTCATGTTAGATAGAGAAAGTTAGAGTAGACGTCATGTTAGGTAGAGAAAGATAGAGTAGACGTCATGTTAGATAGAGAAAGTTAGAGTAGACGTCATGTTAAATAGAGAAAGTTAGAGTAGACGCCATGTTAGGTAGAGAAAGATAGAGTAGACGTCATGTTAGGTAGAGAAAGTTAGAGTAGACGCCATGTTAGATAGAGAAAGTTAGAGTAGACGTCATGTTAGATAGAAAAGTTAGAGTAGACGTCATGTTAGGTAGAGAAAGTTAGAGTAGATGTCATGTTAGGAAGAGAAAGTTAGAGTAGACGTCATGTTAGGTAGAGAAAGATAGAGTAGACGCCATGTAGGTAGAGAAAGTTAGAGTAGACGCCATGTTAGGTAGAGAAAGATAGAGTAGACGCCATGTTAGGTAGAGAAAGATAGAGTAGACGTCATGTTAGGTAGAGAAAGTTAGAGTAGACGTCATGTTAGATAGAGAAAGATAGAGTAGACGCCATGTTAGGTAGAGAAAGATAGAGTAGACGCCATGTTAGGTAGAGAAAGATAGAGTAGACGTCATGTTAGGTAGAGAAAGTTAGAGTAGACGTCATGTTAGATAGAAAAAGATAGAGTAGACGCCATGTTAGGTAGAGAAAGTTAGAGTAGACGCCATGTTAGGTAGAGAAAGTTAGAGTAGACGCCATGTTAGGTAGAGAAAGATAGAGTAGACGCCATGTTAGGTAGAGAAAGATAGAGCAGACGTCATGTTAGGTAGAGAAAGTTAGAGTAGACGTCATGTTAGATAGAAAAAGATAGAGTAGACGCCATGTTAGGTAGAGAAAGTTAGAGTAGACGTCATGTTAGATAGAGAAAGTTAGAGTAGACGTCATGTTAGGTAGAGAAATTAGAGTAGATGCCATGTTAGGTAGAGAAAGTTAGAGTAGACGCCATGTTAGGTAGAGAAAGTTAGAGTAGACGCCATGTTAGATAGAGAAAGATAGAGTAGACGTCATGTTAGATAGAAAAATAGAGTAGACGTCATGTTAGATAGAGAAAGTTAGAGTAGACGTCATGTTAGATAGAGAAAGTTAAAGTAGACGCCATGTTAGATAGAGAAAGTTAGAGTAGACGCCATGTTAGATAGAGAAAGATAGAGCAGACGCCATGTTAGGTAGAGAAAGTTAGAGTAGACGCCATGTTAGATAGAGAAAGTTAGAGTAGACGCCATGTTAGATAGAGAAATATAGAGTAGACGTCATGTTAGGTAGAGAAAGTTAGAGTAGACGTCATGTTAGATAGAGAAAGTTAGAGTAGACGCCATGTTAGACAGAGAAAGTTAGAGTAGACGCCATGTTAGATAGAGAAAGTTAGAGTAGACGTCATGTTAGATAGAGAAAGTTAGAGTAGACGCCATGTTAGTTAGAGAAATTTAGAGTAGACGTCATGTTAGATAGAGAAAGTTAGAGTAGACGCCATGTTAGATAGAGAAAGTTAGAGTAGACGCCATGTTAGATAGAGAAAGTTAGAGTAGACGTCATGTTAAATAGAGAAAGTTAGAGTAGACGTCATGTTAGGTAGAGAAAGTTAGAGTAGACGTCATGTTAGGTAGAGAAAGTTAGAGTAGACGTCATGTTAGTTAGAGAAAGTTAGAGTAGACGTCATGTTAGGTAGAGAAAGTTAGAGTAGACGTCATGTTAGATAGATAAAGTTAGAGTAGATGTCATGTTAGTTAGAGAAAGTTAGAGTAGACGTCATGTTAGGTAGAGAAAGTTAGAGTAGACGCCATGTTAAGTAGAGAAAGTTAGAGTAGACGCCATGTTAGATAGAGAAAGTTAGAGTAGACGCCATGTTAGATAGAGAAAGTTAGAGTAGATGTCATGTTAGATAGAGAAAGTTAGAGTAGACGCCATGTTAGATAGAGAAAGATAGAGTAGAAGTCATGTTAGGAAGAGAATGTTAGAGTAGACGCCATTTTAGATAGAGTAGACGTCATGTTAGGTAGAGAAATTTAGAGTAGACGTCATGTTATGTAGAGAAAGTTAGAGTAGACGTCATGTTAGGTAGAGAAAGTTAGAGTAGACGTCATGTTAGGTAGAGAAAGTAAGAGTAGATGTCATGTTAGGTAGAGAAAGTTAGAGTAGACGTCATGTTAGGTAGAGAAAGTTAAAGTAGATGTCATGTTAGGTAGAGAAAGTTAGAGTAGCGTCATGTTAGATAGAGAAAGTTAGAGTAGACGCCATGTTAGGTAGAGAAAGATAGAGCAGACGTCGTCATGTTAGGTAGAGAAAGTTAGAGTAGACGTCATGTTAGATAGAGAAAGTTAGAGTAGATGTCATGTTAGTTAGAGAAAGTTAGAGTAGACGTCATGTTAGGTAGAGAAAGTTAGAGTAGACGCCATGTTATGTAGAGAAGGTTAGAGTAGACGCCATGTTAGATAAAGAAAGTTAGAGTACTGTCATGTTAGATAGAGAAAGTTAGAGTAGACGTCATGTTAGGTAGAGAAAGTTAGAGTAGACGTCATGTTAGGTAGGGAAAGTTAGAGTAGACGTCATGTTAGATAGAGAAAGTTAGAGTATACGTCATGTTAGGTAGAGAAAGTTAGAGCAGACGTCATGTTAGGTAGAGAAAGTTAGAGTAGACGCCATGTTAGATAGAGAAAGTTAGAGAAGACGTCATGTTAGACAGAGAAAGTTAGAGTAGACGTCATGTTAGGTAGAGAAAGATAGAGTAGACGTCATGTTAGATAGAGAAAGTTAGAGTAGACGCCATGTTAGATAGAGAAAGTAGAGTAGATGTCATGTTAGGTAGAGAAAGATAGAGTAGACGTCATGTTAGATAGAGAAAGTTAGAAAAGACGCCATGTTAGATAGAGAAAGATAGAGTAGACGTCATGTTAGATAGAGAAAGATAGAGTAGACGTCATGTTAGATAGAGAAAGTTAGAGTAGACGTCATGTTAGGTAGAGAAAGATAGAGTAGACGTCATGTTAGATAGAGAAAGTTAGAGTAGACGTCATGTTAATAGAGAAAGTTAGAGTAGACGCCATGTTAGGTAGAGAAAGATAGAGTAGACGTCATGTTAGGTAGAGAAAGTTAGAGTAGACGCCATGTTAGATAGAGAAAGTTAGAGTAGACGTCATGTTAGATAGAAAAGTTAGAGTAGACGTCATGTTAGGTAGAGAAAGTTAGAGTAGATGTCATGTTAGGAAGAGAAAGTTAGAGTAGACGTCATGTTAGGTAGAGAAAGATAGAGTAGACGCCATGTTAGGTAGAGAAAGTTAGAGTAGACGTCATGTTAGATAGAGAAAGTTAGAGTAGACGTCATGTTAGTTAGAGAAAGTTAGAGTAGACGTCATGTTAGGTAGAGAAAGTTAGAGTAGACGCCATGTTAGGTAGAGAAAGTTAGAGTAGACGCCATGTTAGATAGAGAAAGTTAGAGTACTGTCATGTTAGATAGAGAAAGTTAGAGTAGACGTCATGTTAGGTAGAGAAAGTTAGAGTAGACGTCATGTTAGGTAGAGAAAGTTAGAGTAGACGTCATGTTAGGTAGAGAAAGATAGAGTAGACGCCATGTTAGGTAGAGAAAGTTAGAGTAGACGCCATGTTAGGTAGAGAAAGATAGAGTAGACGCCATGTTAGGTAGAGAAAGATAGAGCAGACGTCATGTTAGGTAGAGAAAGTTAGAGTAGACGTCATGTTAGATAGAAAAAGATAGAGTAGACGCCATGTTAGGTAGAGAAAGATAGAGTAGACGCCATGTTAGGTAGAGAAAGATAGAGTAGACGTCATGTTAGGTAGAGAAAGTTAGAGTAGACGTCATGTTAGATAGAAAAAGATAGAGTAGACGCCATGTTAGGTAGAGAAAGTTAGAGTAGACGCCATGTTAGGTAGAGAAAGTTAGAGTAGACGCCATGTTAGGTAGAGAAAGATAGAGTAGACGCCATGTTAGGTAGAGAAAGATAGAGCAGACGTCATGTTAGGTAGAGAAAGTTAGAGTAGACGTCATGTTAGATAGAAAAAGATAGAGTAGACGCCATGTTAGGTAGAGAAAGTTAGAGTAGACGTCATGTTAGATAGAGAAAGTTAGAGTAGACGTCATGTTAGGTAGAGAAAATTAGAGTAGATGCCATGTTAGGTAGAGAAAGTTAGAGTAGACGCCATGTTAGGTAGAGAAAGTTAGAGTAGACGCCATGTTAGATAGAGAAAGATAGAGTAGACGTCATGTTAGATAGAGAAAGATAGAGTAGACGTCATGTTAGATAGAGAAAGTTAGAGTAGACGTCATGTTAGATAGAGAAAGTTAAAGTAGACGCCATGTTAGATAGAGAAAGTTAGAGTAGACGCCATGTTAGGTAGAGAAAGATAGAGCAGACGCCATGTTAGATAGAGAAAGATAGAGTAGACGTCATGTTAGGTAGAGAAAGTTAGAGTAGACGCCATGTTAGATAGAGAAAGTTAGAGTAGACGCCATGTTAGGTAGAGAAAGTTAAAGTAGACGTCATGTTAGATAGAGAAAGTTAGAGTAGACGCCATGTTAGATAAAGATAGAGTAGACGCCATGTTAGGTAGAGAAAGTTAGAGTAGACGCCATGTTAGATAGAGAAAGTTAGAGTAGACGCCATGTTAGATAGAGAAAGATAGAGTAGACGTCATGTTAGGTAGAGAAAGTTAGAGTAGACGTCATGTTAGATAGAGAAAGTTAGAGTAGACGTCATGTTAGATAGAGAAAGTTAGAGTAGACGTCATGTTAGGTAGAGAAAGTTAGAGTAGACGTCATGTTAGATAGAGAAAGTTAGAGTAGACGCCATGTTAGACAGAGAAAGTTAGAGTAGACGCCATGTTAGATAGAGAAAGTTAGAGTAGACGTCATGTTAGATAGAGAAAGTTAGAGTAGACGCCATGTTAGTTAGAGAAATTTAGAGTAGACGTCATGTTAGATAGAGAAAGTTAGAGTAGACGCCATGTTAGATAGAGAAAGTTAGAGTAGACGCCATGTTAGAATGAGAAAGTTAGAGTAGACGCCATGTTAGATAGAGAAAGTTAGAGTAGACGTCATGTTAAATAGAGAAAGTTAGAGTAGACGTCATGTTAGGTAGAGAAAGTTAGAGTAGACGTCATGTTAGGTAGAGAAAGTTAGAGTAGACGTCATGTTAGTAGAGAAAGTTAGAGTAGACGTCATGTTAGGTAGAGAAAGTTAGAGTAGACGTCATGTTAGGTAGAGAAAGTTAGAGTAGACGTCATGTTAGGTAGAGAAAGTTAGAGTAGACGTCATGTTAGGTAGAGAAAGTTAGAGTAGACGTCATGTTAGGTAGAGAAAGTTAGAGTAGACGTCATGTTAGGTAGAGAAAGTTAGAGTAGACGCCATGTTAGGTAGAGAAAGTTAGAGTAGACGTCATGTTAGGTAGAGAAAGTTAGAGTAGACGTCATGTTAGGTAGAGAAAGTTAGAGTAGACGTCATGTTAGATAGAGAAAGTTAGAGTAGACGCCATGTTAGGTAGAGAAAGATAGAGTAGACGTCGTCATGTTAGGTAGAGAAAGTTAGAGTAGACGTCATGTTAGATAGAGAAAGTTAGAGTAGACGTCATGTTAGTTAGAGAAAGTTAGAGTAGACGTCATGTTAGGTAGAGAAAGTTAGAGTAGACGTCATGTTAGTTAGAGAAAGTTAGAGTAGATGTCATGTTAGGTAGAGAAAGTTAGAGTAGACGTCATGTTAGGTAGAGAAAGTTAGAGTAGACGTCATGTTAGGTAGAGAAAGTTAGAGTAGACGTCATGTTAGGTAGAGAAAGTTAGAGTAGACGTCATGTTAGGTAGAGAAAGTTAGAGTAGACGTCATGTTAGGTAGAGAAAGTTAGAGTAGACGTCATGTTAGGTAGAGAAAGTTAGAGTAGACGTCATGTTAGTTAGAGAAAGTTAGAGTAGACGTCATGTTAGATAGAGAAAATTAGAGTAGACGTCATGTTAGATAGAGAAAGATAGAGTAGACGTCATGTTAGGTAGAGAAAGTTAGAGTAGACGTCATGTTAGATAGAGAAAGTTAGAGTAGACGTCATGTTAGATAGAGAAAGATAGAGTAGACGTCATGTTAGGTAGAGAAAGTTAGAGTAGACGCCATGTTAGGTAGAGAAAGATAGAGTAGACGTCATGTTAGGTAGAGAAAGTTAGAGTAGACGCCATGTTAGATAGAGAAAGTTAGAGTAGACGTCATGTTAGATAGAGAAAGATAGAGTAGACGTCATGTTAGGTAGAGAAAGTTAGAGTAGACGTCATGTTAGGTAGAGAAAGTTAGAGTAGACGTCATGTTAGATAGAGAAAGTTAGAGTAGACGTCATGTTAGGTAGAGAAAGTTAGAGTAGACGTCATGTTAGGTAGAGAAAGTTAGAGTAGACGCCATGTTAGATAGAGAAAGTTAGAGTAGACGTCATGTTAGATAGAGAAAGTTAGAGTAGACGTCATGTTAGGTAGAGAAAGATAGAGTAGACGTCATGTTAGATAGAGAAAGTTAGAGTAGACGCCATGTTAGATAGAGAAAGTAGAGTAGACGTCATGTTAGGTAGAGAAAGATAGAGTAGACGTCATGTTAGATAGAGAAAGTTAGAGTAGACGCCATGTTAGATAGAGAAAGATAGAGTAGACGTCATGTTAGATAGAGAAAGATAGAGTAGACGTCATGTTAGATAGAGAAAGTTAGAGTAGACGTCATGTTAGGTAGAGAAAGATAGAGTAGACGTCATGTTAGATAGAGAAAGTTAGAGTAGACGTCATGTTAGATAGAGAAAGTTAGAGTAGACGCCATGTTAGGTAGAGAAAGATAGAGTAGACGTCATGTTAGGTAGAGAAAGTTAGAGTAGACGCCATGTTAGATAGAGAAAGTTAGAGTAGACGTCATGTTAGATAGAAAAGTTAGAGTAGACGTCATGTTAGGTAGAGAAAGTTAGAGTAGACGTCATGTTAGGTAGAGAAAGTTAGAGTAGACGTCATGTTAGGTAGAGAAAGTTAGAGTAGACGCCATGTTAGGTAGAGAAAGTTAGAGTAGACGCCATGTTAGGTAGAGAAAGTTAGAGTAGACGCCATGTTAGGTAGAGAAAGATAGAGTAGACGTCATGTTAGGTAGAGAAAGTTAGAGTAGACGTCATGTTAGATAGAGAAAGTTAGAGTAGACGCCATGTTAGGTAGAGAAAGTTAGAGTAGACGCCATGTTAGGTAGAGAAAGTTAGAGTAGACGTCATGTTAGGTAGAGAAAGTTAGAGTAGACGTCATGTTAGATAGAGAAAGATAGAGTAGACGCCATGTTAGGTAGAGAAAGTTAGAGTAGACGCCATGTTAGGTAGAGAAAGTTAGAGTAGACGCCATGTTAGATAGAGAAAGTTAGAGTAGACGCCATGTTAGATAGAGAAAGTTAGAGTAGACGTCATGTTAGATAGAGAAAGTTAGAGTAGACGCCATGTTAGTTAGAGAAAGTTAGAGTAGACGTCATGTTAGATAGAGAAAGTTAGAGTAGACGCCATGTTAGATAGAGAAAGTTAGAGTAGACGCCATGTTAGATAGAGAAAGTTAGAGTAGACGTCATGTTAGATAGAGAAAGTTAGAGTAGACGTCATGTTAGGTAGAGAAAGTTAGAGTAGACGTCATGTTAGGTAGAGAAAGTTAGAGTAGACGTCATGTTAGTTAGAGAAAGTTAGAGTAGACGTCATGTTAGGTAGAGAAAGTTAGAGTAGACGTCATGTTAGATAGAGAAAGTTAGAGTAGACGTCATGTTAGTTAGAGAAAGTTAGAGTAGACGTCATGTTAGGTAGAGAAAGTTAGAGTAGACGCCATGTTAAGTAGAGAAAGTTAGAGTAGACGCCATGTTAGATAGAGAAAGTTAGAGTAGACGCCATGTTAGATAGAGAAAGTTAGAGTAGACGTCATGTTAGATAGAGAAAGTTAGAGTAGACGCCATGTTAGATAGAGAAAGATAGAGTAGACGTCATGTTAGGAAGAGAATGTTAGAGTAGACGCCATTTTAGATAGAGTAGACGTCATGTTAGGTAGAGAAATTTAGAGTAGACGTCATGTTATGTAGAGAAAGTTAGAGTAGACGTCATGTTAGGTAGAGAAAGTTAGAGTAGACGTCATGTTAGGTAGAGAAAGTAAGAGTAGATGTCATGTTAGGTAGAGAAAGTTAGAGTAGACGTCATGTTAGGTAGAGAAAGTTAGAGTAGATGTCATGTTAGGTAGAGAAAGTTAGAGTAGACGTCATGTTAGATAGAGAAAGTTAGAGTAGACGCCATGTTAGGTAGAGAAAGATAGAGCAGACGTCGTCATGTTAGGTAGAGAAAGTTAGAGTAGACGTCATGTTAGATAGAGAAAGTTAGAGTAGATGTCATGTTAGTTAGAGAAAGTTAGAGTAGACGTCATGTTAGGTAGAGAAAGTTAGAGTAGACGCCATGTTAGGTAGAGAAAGTTAGAGTAGACGCCATGTTAGATAAAGAAAGTTAGAGTACTGTCATGTTAGATAGAGAAAGTTAGAGTAGACGTCATGTTAGGTAGAGAAAGTTAGAGTAGACGTCATGTTAGGTAGAGAAAGTTAGAGTAGACGTCATGTTAGATAGAGAAAGTTAGAGTAGACGTCATGTTAGGTAGAGAAAGTTAGAGTAGACGTCATGTTAGGTAGAGAAAGTTAGAGTAGACGCCATGTTAGATAGAGAAAGTTAGAGTAGACGTCATGTTAGACAGAGAAAGTTAGAGTAGACGTCATGTTAGGTAGAGAAAGATAGAGTAGACGTCATGTTAGATAGAGAAAGTTAGAGTAGACGCCATGTTAGATAGAGAAAGTAGAGTAGATGTCATGTTAGGTAGAGAAAGATAGAATAGACGTCATGTTAGATAGAGAAAGTTAGAAAGACGCCATGTTAGATAGAGAAAGATAGAGTAGACGTCATGTTAGATAGAGAAAGATAGAGTAGACGTCATGTTAGATAGAGAAAGTTAGAGTAGACGTCATGTTAGGTAGAGAAAGATAGAGTAGACGTCATGTTAGATAGAGAAAGTTAGAGTAGACGTCATGTTAAATAGAGAAAGTTAGAGTAGACGCCATGTTAGGTAGAGAAAGATAGAGTAGACGTCATGTTAGGTAGAGAAAGTTAGAGTAGACGCCATGTTAGATAGAGAAAGTTAGAGTAGACGTCATGTTAGATAGAAAGTTAGAGTAGACGTCATGTTAGGTAGAGAAAGTTAGAGTAGATGTCATGTTAGGAAGAGAAAGTTAGAGTAGACGTCATGTTAGGTAGAGAAAGATAGAGTAGACGCCATGTTAGGTAGAGAAAGTTAGAGTAGACGTCATGTTAGATAGAGAAAGTTAGAGTAGATGTCATGTTAGTTAGAGAAAGTTAGAGTAGACGTCATGTTAGGTAGAGAAAGTTAGAGTAGACGCCATGTTAGGTAGAGAAAGTTAGAGTAGACGCCATGTTAGATAGAGAAAGTTAGAGTACTGTCATGTTAGATAGAGAAAGTTAGAGTAGACGTCATGTTAGGTAGAGAAAGTTAGAGTAGACGTCATGTTAGGTAGAGAAAGTTAGAGTAGACGTCATGTTAGGTAGAGAAAGATAGAGTAGACGCCATGTAAGGTAGAGAAAGTTAGAGTAGACGCCATGTTAGGTAGAGAAAGATAGAGTAGACGCCATGTTAGGTAGAGAAAGATAGAGTAGACGTCATGTTAGGTAGAGAAAGTTAGAGTAGACGTCATGTTAGATAGAGAAAGATAGAGTAGACGCCATGTTAGGTAGAGAAAGATAGAGTAGACGCCATGTTAGGTAGAGAAAGATAGAGTAGACGTCATGTTAGGTAGAGAAAGTTAGAGTAGACGTCATGTTAGATAGAAAAAGATAGAGTAGACGCCATGTTAGGTAGAGAAAGTTAGAGTAGACGCCATGTAAGGTAGAGAAAGTTAGAGTAGACGCCATGTTAGGTAGAGAAAGATAGAGTAGACGCCATGTTAGGTAGAGAAAGATAGAGTAGACGTCATGTTAGGTAGAGAAAGTTAGAGTAGACGTCATGTTAGATAGAAAAAGATAGAGTAGACGCCATGTTAGGTAGAGAAAGTTAGAGTAGACGTCATGTTAGATAGAGAAAGTTAGAGTAGACGTCATGTTAGGTAGATAAAATTAGAGTAGATGCCATGTTAGGTAGAGAAAGTTAGAGTAGACGCCATGTTAGGTAGAGAAAGTTAGAGTAGACGCCATGTTAGATAGAGAAAGATAGAGTAGACGTCATGTTAGATAGAGAAAGATAGAGTAGACGTCATGTTAGATAGAGAAAGTTAGAGTAGACGTCATGTTAGATAGAGAAAGTTAAAGTAGACGCCATGTTAGATAGAGAAAGTTAGAGTAGACGCCATGTTAGGTAGAGAAAGATAGAGTAGACGCCATGTTAGATAGAGAAAGATAGAGTAGACGTCATGTTAGGTAGAGAAAGTTAGAGTAGACGCCATGTTAGATAGAGAAAGTTAGAGTAGACGCCATGTTAGGTAGAGAAAGTTAAGTAGACGTCATGTTAGATAGAGAAAGTTAGAGTAGACGCCATGTTAGATAAAGATAGAGTAGACGCCATGTTAGGTAGAGAAAGTTAGAGTAGACGCCATGTTAGATAGAGAAAGTTAGAGTAGACGCCATGTTAGATAGAGAAAGATAGAGTAGACGTCATGTTAGGTAGAGAAAGTTAGAGTAGACGTCATGTTAGATAGAGAAAGTTAGAGTAGACGTCATGTTAGATAGAGAAAGTTAGAGTAGACGTCATGTTAGGTAGAGAAAGTTAGAGTAGACGTCATGTTAGATAGAGAAAGTTAGAGTAGACGCCATGTTAGACAGAGAAAGTTAGAGTAGACGCCATGTTAGATAGAGAAAGTTAGAGTAGACGTCATGTTAGATAGAGAAAGTTAGAGTAGACGCCATGTTAGTTAGAGAAATTTAGAGTAGACGTCATGTTAGATAGAGAAAGTTAGAGTAGACGCCATGTTAGATAGAGAAAGTTAGAGTAGACGCCATGTTAGAATGAGAAAGTTAGAGTAGACGCCATGTTAGATAGAGAAAGTTAGAGTAGATGTCATGTTAAATAGAGAAAGTTAGAGTAGACGTCATGTTAGGTAGAGAAAGTTAGAGTAGACGTCATGTTAGGTAGAGAAAGTTAGAGTAGACGTCATGTTATGTAGAGAAAGTTAGAGTAGACGTCATGTTAGGTAGAGAAAGTTAGAGTAGACGTCATGTTAGGTAGAGAAAGTTAGAGTAGACGTCATGTTAGGTAGAGAAAGTTAGAGTAGACGTCATGTTAGGTAGAGAAAGTTAGAGTAGCGTCATGTTAGGTAGAGAAAGTTAGAGTAGACGTCATGTTAGGTAGAGAAAGTTAGAGTAGACGCCATGT
Organism: Megaustenia siamemsis; assembly: GCA_032433765.1. Lineage (NCBI taxonomy): Eukaryota > Metazoa > Mollusca > Gastropoda > Stylommatophora > Ariophantidae > Megaustenia > Megaustenia siamemsis. The sequence goes on along the minus strand of JAVIAB010000156.1, from coordinate 6,363,570 downwards.
TAGGTAGAGAAAGTTAGAGTAGACGTCATGTTAGGTAGAGAAAGTTAGAGTAGACGTCATGTTAGGTAGAGAAAGTTAGAGTAGACGTCATGTTAGATAGAGAAAGTTAGAGTAGACGCCATGTTAGGTAGAGAAAGATAGAGTAGACGTCGTCATGTTAGGTAGAGAAAGTTAGAGTAGACGTCATGTTAGATAGAGAAAGTTAGAGTAGATGTCATGTTAGTTAGAGAAAGTTAGAGTAGACGTCATGTTAGGTAGAGAAAGTTAGAGTAGACGTCATGTTAGTTAGAGAAAGTTAGAGTAGACGTCATGTTAGGTAGAGAAAGTTAGAGTAGACGTCATGTTAGGTAGAGAAAGTTAGAGTAGACGTCATGTTAGGTAGAGAAAGTTAGAGTAGACGTCATGTTAGGTAGAGAAAGTTAGAGTAGACGTCATGTTAGGTAGAGAAAGTTAGAGTAGATGTCATGTTAGGTAGAGAAAGTTAGAGTAGATGTCATGTTAGGTAGAGAAAGTTAGAGTAGACGTCATGTTAGTTAGAGAAAGTTAGAGTAGACGTCATGTTAGATAGAGAAAATTAGAGTAGACGTCATGTTAGATAGAGAAAGATAGAGTAGACGTCATGTTAGGTAGAGAAAGTTAGAGTAGACGTCATGTTAGATAGAGAAAGTTAGAGTAGACGTCATGTTAGATAGAGAAAGATAGAGTAGACGTCATGTTAGGTAGAGAAAGTTAGAGTAGACGCCATGTTAGGTAGAGAAAGATAGAGTAGACGTCATGTTAGGTAGAGAAAGTTAGAGTAGACGCCATGTTAGATAGAGAAAGTTAGAGTAGACGTCATGTTAGATAGAGAAAGATAGAGTAGACGTCATGTTAGATAGAGAAAGTTAGAGTAGACGTCATGTTAGGTAGAGAAAGATAGAGTAGACGTCATGTTAGATAGAGAAAGTTAGAGTAGACGTCATGTTAAATAGAGAAAGTTAGAGTAGACGCCATGTTAGGTAGAGAAAGATAGAGTAGACGTCATGTTAGGTAGAGAAAGTTAGAGTAGACGCCATGTTAGATAGAGAAAGTTAGAGTAGACGTCATGTTAGATAGAGAAAGATAGAGTAGACGTCATGTTAGGTAGAGAAAGTTAGAGTAGACGTCATGTTAGATAGAGAAAGTTAGAGTAGACGTCATGTTAGATAGAAAGGTTAGAGTAGATGTCATGTTAGGAAGAGAAAGTTAGAGTAGACGTCATGTTAGGTAGAGAAAGATAGAGTAGACGCCATGTTAGGTAGAGAAAGTTAGAGTAGACGCCATGTTAGGTAGAGAAAGATAGAGTAGACGCCATGTTAGGTAGAGAAAGATAGAGTAGACGCCATGTTAGGTAGAGAAAGATAGAGTAGACGTCATGTTAGGTAGAGAAAGTTAGAGTAGACGTCATGTTAGGAAGAGAAAGTTAGAGTAGACGTCATGTTAGGTAGAGAAAGATAGAGTAGACGCCATGTTAGGTAGAGAAAGTTAGAGTAGACGCCATGTTAGGTAGAGAAAGATAGAGTAGACGCCATGTTAGGTAGAGAAAGATAGAGTAGACGTCATGTTAGGTAGAGAAAGTTAGAGTAGACGTCATGTTAGATAGAGAAAGTTAGAGTAGACGTCATGTTAGATAGAGAAAGTTAGAGTAGACGCCATGTTAGATAGAGAAAGTTAAGTAGACGCCATGTTAGGTAGAGAAAGATAGAGTAGACGCCATGTTAGATAGAGAAAGATAGAGCAGACGTCATGTTAGGTAGAGAAAGTTAGAGTAGACGCCATGTTAGATAGAGAAAGTTAGAGTAGACGCCATGTTAGGTAGAGAAAGTTAGAGTAGACGTCATGTTAGATAGAGAAAGTTAGAGTAGACGCCATGTTAGATAGAGAAAGATAGAGTAGACGCCATGTTAGGTAGAGAAAGTTAGAGTAGACGCCATGTTAGATAGAGAAAGTTAGAGTAGACGCCATGTTAGATAGAGAAAGATAGAGTAGACGTCATGTTAGGTAGAGAAAGTTAGAGTAGACGTCATGTTAGATAGAGAAAGTTAGAGTAGACGTCATGTTAGATAGAGAAAGTTAGAGTAGACGTCATGTTAGGTAGAGAAAGTTAGAGTAGACGTCATGTTAGATAGAGAAAGTTAGAGTAGACGCCATGTTAGGTAGAGAAAGTTAGAGTAGACGTCATGTTAGATAGAGAAAGTTAGAGTAGACGCCATGTTAGATAGAGAAAATTAGAGTAGACGTCATGTTAGATAGAGAAAGTTAGAGTAGACGTCATGTTAGGTAGAGAAAGTTAGAGTAGACGTCATGTTAGATAGAGAAAGTTAGAGTAGACGTCATGTTAGATAGAGAAAGTTAGAGTAGACGTCATGTTAGGTAGAGAAAGATAGAGTAGACGTCATGTTAGGTAGAGAAAGTTAGAGTAGACGCCATGTTAGATAGAGAAAGTTAGAGTAGACGTCATGTTAGATAGAGAAAGATAGAGTAGACGTCATGTTAGATAGAGAAAGTTAGAGTAGACGTCATGTTAGGTAGAGAAAGATAGAGTAGACGTCATGTTAGATAGAGAAAGTTAGAGTAGACGTCATGTTAGATAGAGAAAGTTAGAGTAGACGCCATGTTAGGTAGAGAAAGATAGAGTAGACGTCATGTTAGGTAGAGAAAGTTAGAGTAGACGCCATGTTAGATAGAGAAAGTTAGAGTAGACGTCATGTTAGATAGAGAAAGATAGAGTAGACGTCATGTTAGGTAGAGAAAGTTAGAGTAGACGTCATGTTAGATAGAGAAAGTTAGAGTAGACGTCATGTTAGGTAGAGAAAGTTAGAGTAGACGTCATGTTAGGTAGAGAAAGTTAGAGTAGACGTCATGTTAGGTAGAGAAAGTTAGAGTAGACGCCATGTTAGGTAGAGAAAGTTAGAGTAGACGCCATGTTAGGTAGAGAAAGTTAGAGTAGACGTCATGTTAGATAGAGAAAGTTAGAGTAGACGCCATGTTAGATAGAGAAAGATAGAGTAGACGCCATGTTAGGTAGAGAAAGTTAGAGTAGACGCCATGTTAGATAGAGAAAGTTAGAGTAGACGCCATGTTAGATAGAGAAAGATAGAGTAGACGTCATGTTAGGTAGAGAAAGTTAGAGTAGACGTCATGTTAGATAGAGAAAGTTAGAGTAGACGTCATGTTAGATAGAGAAAGTTAGAGTAGACGTCATGTTAGGTAGAGAAAGTTAGAGTAGACGTCATGTTAGATAGAGAAAGTTAGAGTAGACGCCATGTTAGGTAGAGAAAGTTAGAGTAGACGTCATGTTAGATAGAGAAAGTTAGAGTAGACGTCATGTTAGGTAGAGAAAATTAGAGTAGACGTCATGTTAGGTAGAGAAAGTTAGAGTAGACGTCATGTTAGGTAGAGAAAGTTAGAGTAGACGTCATGTTAGATAGAGAAAGATAGAGTAGACGTCATGTTAGATAGAGAAAGTTAGAGTAGACGTCATGTTAGATAGAGAAAGTTAGAGTAGACGTCATGTTAGATAGAGAAAGTTAGAGTAGACGCCATGTTAGATAGAGAAAGTTAGAGTAGACGCCATGTTAGGTAGAGAAAGTTAGAGTAGACGCCATGTTAGATAGAGAAAGTTAGAGTAGACGTCATGTTAGGTAGAGAAAGTTAGAGTAGACGTCATGTTAGATAGAGAAAGTTAGAGTAGACGTCATGTTAGGTAGAGAAAGTTAGAGTAGACGTCATGTTAGATAGAGAAAGTTAGAGTAGACGCCATGTTAGATAGAGAAAGATAGAGTAGACGCCATGTTAGGTAGAGAAAGTTAGAGTAGACGCCATGTTAGATAGAGAAAGTTAGAGTAGACGCCATGTTAGATAGAGAAAGATAGAGTAGACGTCATGTTAGGTAGAGAAAGTTAGAGTAGACGTCATGTTAGATAGAGAAAGTTAGAGTAGACGCCATGTTAGATAGAGAAAGTTAGAGTAGACGCCATGTTAGATAGAGAAAGTTAGAGTAGACGTCATGTTAGATAGAGAAAGTTAGAGTAGACGCCATGTTAGTTAGAGAAAGTTAGAGTAGACGTCATGTTAGATAGAGAAAGTTAGAGTAGACGCCATGTTAGATAGAGAAAGTTAGAGTAGACGCCATGTTAGATAGAGAAAGTTAGAGTAGACGTCATGTTAGATAGAGAAAGTTAGAGTAGACGTCATGTTAGGTAGAGAAAGTTAGAGTAGACGTCATGTTAGGTAGAGAAAGTTAGAGTAGACGTCATGTTAGGTAGAGAAAGTTAGAGTAGACGTCATGTTAGGTAGAGAAAGTTAGAGTAGACGTCATGTTAGAGTAGAGTAGGCATGTTAGTTAGAGAAAGTTAGAGTAGACGTCATGTTAGGTAGAGAAAGTTAGAGTAGACGCCATGTTAGTAGAGAAAGTTAGAGTAGACGCCATGTTAGATAGAGAAAGTTAGAGTAGACGCCATGTTAGATAGAGAAAGTTAGAGTAGACGTCATGTTAGATAGAGAAAGTTAGAGTAGACGCCATGTTAGATAGAGAAAGTTAGAGTAGACGTCATGTTAGGAAGAGAAAGTTAGAGTAGACGCCATTTTAGATAGAGTAGACGTCATGTTAGGTAGAGAAAGTTAGAGTAGACGTCATGTTAGGTAGAGAAAGTTAGAGTAGACGTCATGTTAGGTAGAGAAAGTTAGAGTAGACGTCATGTTAGGTAGAGAAAGTTAGAGTAGACGTCATGTTAGGTAGAGAAAGTTAGAGTAGACGTCATGTTAGGTAGAGAAAGTTAGAGTAGACGTCATGTTAGGTAGAGAAAGTTAGAGTAGACGTCATGTTAGATAGAGAAAGTTAGAGTAGACGCCATGTTAGGTAGAGAAAGATAGAGTAGACGCGTCATGTTAGGTAGAGAAAGTTAGAGTAGACGTCATGTTAGGTAGAGAAAGTTAGAGTAGACGCCATGTTAGGTAGAGAAAGTTAGAGTAGACGCCATGTTAGGTAGAGAAAGTTAGAGTAGACGTCATGTTAGATAGAGAAAGTTAGAGTAGACGTCATGTTAGGTAGAGAAAGTTAGAGTAGACGCCATGTTAGGTAGAGAAAGTTAGAGTAGACGTCATGTTAGGTAGAGAAAGTTAGAGTAGACGCCATGTTAGATAGAGAAAGTTAGAGTAGACGTCATGTTAGATAGAGAAAGTTAGAGTAGACGTCATGTTAGATAGAGAAAGTTAGAGTAGACGTCATGTTAGATAGAGAAAGTTAGAGTAGACGTCATGTTAGGTAGAGAAAGTTAGAGTAGACGTCATGTTAGATAGAGAAAGTTAGAGTAGACGCCATGTTAGATAGAGAAAGTAGAGTAGACGTCATGTTAGGTAGAGAAAGTTAGAGTAGACGTCATGTTAGGTAGAGAAAGTTAGAGTAGACGTCATGTTAGATAGAGAAAGTTAGAGTAGACGTCATGTTAGTTAGAGAAAGTTAGAGTAGACGTCATGTTAGTAGAGAAAGTTAGAGTAGACGCCATGTTAGTAGAGAAAGTTAGAGTAGACGCCATGTTAGATAGAGAAAGTTAGAGTAGACGTCATGTTAGATAGAGAAAGTTAGAGTAGACGTCATGTTAGGTAGAGAAAGTTAGAGTAGACGTCATGTTAGGTAGAGAAAGTTAGAGTAGACGTCATGTTAGATAGAGAAAGTTAGAGTAGACGTCATGTTAGGTAGAGAAAGTTAGAGTAGACGTCATGTTAGGTAGAGAAAGTTAGAGTAGACGCCATGTTAGATAGAGAAAGTTAGAGTAGACGTCATGTTAGATAGAGAAAGTTAGAGTAGACGTCATGTTAGGTAGAGAAAGTTAGAGTAGACGTCATGTTAGATAGAGAAAGTTAGAGTAGACGCCATGTTAGATAGAGAAAGTAGAGTAGACGTCATGTTAGGTAGAGAAAGTTAGAGTAGACGTCATGTTAGATAGAGAAAGTTAGAGTAGACGCCATGTTAGATAGAGAAAGTTAGAGTAGACGTCATGTTAGATAGAGAAAGTTAGAGTAGACGTCATGTTAGATAGAGAAAGTTAGAGTAGACGTCATGTTAGATAGAGAAAGTTAGAGTAGACGCCATGTTAGGTAGAGAAAGTTAGAGTAGACGTCATGTTAGGTAGAGAAAGTTAGAGTAGACGTCATGTTAGATAGAGAAAGTTAGAGTAGACGTCATGTTAGGTAGAGAAAGTTAGAGTAGACGTCATGTTAGGTAGAGAAAGTTAGAGTAGACGTCATGTTAGGTAGAGAAAGTTAGAGTAGACGTCATGTTAGGTAGAGAAAGTTAGAGTAGACGTCATGTTAGGTAGAGAAAGTTAGAGTAGACGTCATGTTAGATAGAGAAAGTTAGAGTAGACGCCATGTTAGGTAGAGAAAGTTAGAGACGACGTCATGTTAGGTAGAGAAAGTTAGAGTAGACGTCATGTTAGATAGAGAAAGTTAGAGTAGACGTCATGTTAGGTAGAGAAAGTTAGAGTAGACGTCATGTTAGGTAGAGAAAGTTAGAGTAGACGCCATGTTAGGTAGAGAAAGTTAGAGTAGACGCCATGTTAGGTAGAGAAAGTTAGAGTAGACGTCATGTTAGATAGAGAAAGTTAGAGTAGACGTCATGTTAGGTAGAGAAAGTTAGAGTAGACGCCATGTTAGGTAGAGAAAGTTAGAGTAGACGCCATGTTAGGTAGAGAAAGTTAGAGTAGACGCCATGTTAGATAGAGAAAGATAGAGTAGACGTCATGTTAGATAGAGAAAGTTAGAGTAGACGTCATGTTAGATAGAGAAAGTTAGAGTAGACGTCATGTTAGATAGAGAAAGTTAGAGTAGACGTCATGTTAGGTAGAGAAAGTTAGAGTAGACGTCATGTTAGATAGAGAAAGTTAGAGTAGACGCCATGTTAGATAGAGAAAGTAGAGTAGACGTCATGTTAGGTAGAGAAAGTTAGAGTAGACGTCATGTTAGATAGAGAAAGTTAGAGTAGACGCCATGTTAGATAGAGAAAGATAGAGTAGACGTCATGTTAGATAGAGAAAGTTAGAGTAGACGTCATGTTAGATAGAGAAAGTTAGAGTAGACGTCATGTTAGGTAGAGAAAGTTAGAGTAGACGTCATGTTAGGTAGAGAAAGTTAGAGTAGACGTCATGTTAGATAGAGAAAGTTAGAGTAGACGTCATGTTAGTTAGAGAAAGTTAGAGTAGACGTCATGTTAGGTAGAGAAAGTTAGAGTAGACGCCATGTTAGGTAGAGAAAGTTAGAGTAGACGCCATGTTAGATAGAGAAAGTTAGAGTAGACGTCATGTTAGATAGAGAAAGTTAGAGTAGACGTCATGTTAGGTAGAGAAAGTTAGAGTAGACGTCATGTTAGGTAGAGAAAGTTAGAGTAGACGTCATGTTAGATAGAGAAAGTTAGAGTAGACGTCATGTTAGGTAGAGAAAGTTAGAGTAGACGTCATGTTAGGTAGAGAAAGTTAGAGTAGACGCCATGTTAGATAGAGAAAGTTAGAGTAGACGTCATGTTAGATAGAGAAAGTTAGAGTAGACGTCATGTTAGGTAGAGAAAGATAGAGTAGACGTCATGTTAGATAGAGAAAGTTAGAGTAGACGCCATGTTAGATAGAGAAAGTAGAGTAGACGTCATGTTAGGTAGAGAAAGATAGAGTAGACGTCATGTTAGATAGAGAAAGTTAGAGTAGACGCCATGTTAGATAGAGAAAGTTAGAGTAGACGTCATGTTAGATAGAGAAAGTTAGAGTAGACGTCATGTTAGATAGAGAAAGTTAGAGTAGACGTCATGTTAGGTAGAGAAAGTTAGAGTAGACGTCATGTTAGATAGAGAAAGTTAGAGTAGACGTCATGTTAGATAGAGAAAGTTAGAGTAGACGCCATGTTAGGTAGAGAAAGTTAGAGTAGACGCCATGTTAGGTAGAGAAAGTTAGAGTAGACGCCATGTTAGATAGAGAAAGTTAGAGTACTGTCATGTTAGATAGAGAAAGTTAGAGTAGACGTCATGTTAGGTAGAGAAAGTTAGAGTAGACGTCATGTTAGGTAGAGAAAGTTAGAGTAGACGTCATGTTAGATAGAGAAAGTTAGAGTAGACGTCATGTTAGGTAGAGAAAGTTAGAGTAGACGTCATGTTAGGTAGAGAAAGTTAGAGTAGACGCCATGTTAGATAGAGAAAGTTAGAGTAGACGTCATGTTAGATAGAGAAAGTTAGAGTAGACGTCATGTTAGGTAGAGAAAGATAGAGTAGACGTCATGTTAGATAGAGAAAGTTAGAGTAGACGCCATGTTAGATAGAGAAAGTAGAGTAGACGTCATGTTAGGTAGAGAAAGATAGAGTAGACGTCATGTTAGATAGAGAAAGTTAGAGTAGACGCCATGTTAGATAGAGAAAGATAGAGTAGACGTCATGTTAGATAGAGAAAGTTAGAGTAGACGTCATGTTAGATAGAGAAAGTTAGAGTAGACGTCATGTTAGGTAGAGAAAGATAGAGTAGACGTCATGTTAGATAGAGAAAGTTAGAGTAGACGTCATGTTAGATAGAGAAAGTTAGAGTAGACGCCATGTTAGGTAGAGAAAGATAGAGTAGACGTCATGTTAGGTAGAGAAAGTTAGAGTAGACGCCATGTTAGATAGAGAAAGTTAGAGTAGACGTCATGTTAGATAGAGAAAGTTAGAGTAGACGTCATGTTAGGTAGAGAAAGTTAGAGTAGACGTCATGTTAGGTAGAGAAAGTTAGAGTAGACGTCATGTTAGGTAGAGAAAGTTAGAGTAGACGCCATGTTAGGTAGAGAAAGTTAGAGTAGACGCCATGTTAGGTAGAGAAAGTTAGAGTAGACGTCATGTTAGGTAGAGAAAGTTAGAGTAGACGTCATGTTAGGTAGAGAAAGTTAGAGTAGACGTCATGTTAGATAGAGAAAGTTAGAGTAGACGCCATGTTAGGTAGAGAAAGTTAGAGTAGACGTCATGTTAGGTAGAGAAAGTTAGAGTAGACGTCATGTTAGGTAGAGAAAGTTAGAGTAGACGTCATGTTAGATAGAGAAAGTTAGAGTAGACGTCATGTTAGGTAGAGAAAGTTAGAGTAGACGTCATGTTAGGTAGAGAAAGTTAGAGTAGACGCCATGTTAGATAGAGAAAGTTAGAGTAGACGTCATGTTAGATAGAGAAAGTTAGAGTAGACGTCATGTTAGGTAGAGAAAGATAGAGTAGACGTCATGTTAGATAGAGAAAGTTAGAGTAGACGCCATGTTAGATAGAGAAAGTAGAGTAGACGTCATGTTAGGTAGAGAAAGATAGAGTAGACGTCATGTTAGATAGAGAAAGTTAGAGTAGACGCCATGTTAGATAGAGAAAGATAGAGTAGACGTCATGTTAGATAGAGAAAGTTAGAGTAGACGTCATGTTAGATAGAGAAAGTTAGAGTAGACGTCATGTTAGATAGAGAAAGTTAGAGTAGACGCCATGTTAGGTAGAGAAAGATAGAGTAGACGTCGTCATGTTAGGTAGAGAAAGTTAGAGTAGACGTCATGTTAGATAGAGAAAGTTAGAGTAGACGTCATGTTAGGTAGAGAAAGTTAGAGTAGACGTCATGTTAGGTAGAGAAAGTTAGAGTAGACGTCATGTTAGGTAGAGAAAGTTAGAGTAGACGTCATGTTAGGTAGAGAAAGTTAGAGTAGACGTCATGTTAGGTAGAGAAAGTTAGAGTAGACGTCATGTTAGATAGAGAAAGTTAGAGTAGACGCCATGTTAGGTAGAGAAAGATAGAGTAGACGTCGTCATGTTAGGTAGAGAAAGTTAGAGTAGACGTCATGTTAGATAGAGAAAGTTAGAGTAGACGTCATGTTAGTTAGAGAAAGTTAGAGTAGACGTCATGTTAGGTAGAGAAAGTTAGAGTAGACGCCATGTTAGGTAGAGAAAGTTAGAGTAGACGCCATGTTAGGTAGAGAAAGTTAGAGTAGACGTCATGTTAGATAGAGAAAGTTAGAGTAGACGTCATGTTAGGTAGAGAAAGTTAGAGTAGACGCCATGTTAGGTAGAGAAAGTTAGAGTAGACGCCATGTTAGGTAGAGAAAGTTAGAGTAGACGCCATGTTAGATAGAGAAAGTTAGAGTAGACGTCATGTTAGATAGAGAAAGTTAGAGTAGACGTCATGTTAGATAGAGAAAGTTAGAGTAGACGTCATGTTAGATAGAGAAAGTTAGAGTAGACGTCATGTTAGGTAGAGAAAGTTAGAGTAGACGTCATGTTAGATAGAGAAAGTTAGAGTAGACGCCATGTTAGATAGAGAAAGTTAGAGTAGACGTCATGTTAGGTAGAGAAAGTTAGAGTAGACGTCATGTTAGATAGAGAAAGTTAGAGTAGACGCCATGTTAGATAGAGAAAGTTAGAGTAGACGTCATGTTAGATAGAGAAAGTTAGAGTAGACGTCATGTTAGATAGAGAAAGTTAGAGTAGACGTCATGTTAGGTAGAGAAAGTTAGAGTAGACGTCATGTTAGGTAGAGAAAGTTAGAGTAGACGTCATGTTAGATAGAGAAAGTTAGAGTAGACGTCATGTTAGTTAGAGAAAGTTAGAGTAGACGTCATGTTAGGTAGAGAAAGTTAGAGTAGACGCCATGTTAGGTAGAGAAGTTAGAGTAGACGCCATGTTAGATAGAGAAAGTTAGAGTACGTCATGTTAGATAGAGAAAGTTAGAGTAGACGTCATGTTAGGTAGAGAAAGTTAGAGTAGACGTCATGTTAGGTAGAGAAAGTTAGAGTAGACGTCATGTTAGATAGAGAAAGTTAGAGTAGACGTCATGTTAGGTAGAGAAAGTTAGAGTAGACGTCATGTTAGGTAGAGAAAGTTAGAGTAGACGCCATGTTAGATAGAGAAAGTTAGAGTAGACGTCATGTTAGATAGAGAAAGTTAGAGTAGACGTCATGTTAGGTAGAGAAAGTTAGAGTAGACGTCATGTTAGATAGAGAAAGTTAGAGTAGACGCCATGTTAGATAGAGAAAGTAGAGTAGATGTCATGTTAGGTAGAGAAATAGAGTAGACGTCATGTTAGATAGAGAAAGTTAGAGTAGACGCCATGTTAGATAGAGAAAGTTAGAGTAGACGTCATGTTAGATAGAGAAAGTTAGAGTAGACGTCATGTTAGATAGAGAAAGTTAGAGTAGACGTCATGTTAGGTAGAGAAAGTTAGAGTAGACGTCATGTTAGATAGAGAAAGTTAGAGTAGACGTCATGTTAGATAGAGAAAGTTAGAGTAGACGCCATGTTAGGTAGAGAAAGTTAGAGTAGACGTCATGTTAGGTAGAGAAAGTTAGAGTAGACGCCATGTTAGATAGAGAAAGTTAGAGTACGTCATGTTAGATAGAGAAAGTTAGAGTAGACGTCATGTTAGGTAGAGAAAGTTAGAGTAGACGTCATGTTAGGTAGAGAAAGTTAGAGTAGACGTCATGTTAGATAGAGAAAGTTAGAGTAGACGTCATGTTAGGTAGAGAAAGTTAGAGTAGACGTCATGTTAGGTAGAGAAAGTTAGAGTAGACGCCATGTTAGATAGAGAAAGTTAGAGTAGACGTCATGTTAGATAGAGAAAGTTAGAGTAGACGTCATGTTAGGTAGAGAAAGATAGAGTAGACGTCATGTTAGATAGAGAAAGTTAGAGTAGACGCCATGTTAGATAGAGAAAGTTAGAGTAGACGTCATGTTAGGTAGAGAAAGTTAGAGTAGACGTCATGTTAGATAGAGAAAGTTAGAGTAGACGCCATGTTAGATAGAGAAAGATAGAGTAGACGTCATGTTAGATAGAGAAAGTTAGAGTAGACGTCATGTTAGATAGAGAAAGTTAGAGTAGACGTCATGTTAGGTAGAGAAAGATAGAGTAGACGTCATGTTAGATAGAGAAAGTTAGAGTAGACGTCATGTTAGATAGAGAAAGTTAGAGTAGACGCCATGTTAGGTAGAGAAAGATAGAGTAGACGTCATGTTAGGTAGAGAAAGTTAGAGTAGACGCCATGTTAGATAGAGAAAGTTAGAGTAGACGTCATGTTAGATAGAGAAAGTTAGAGTAGACGTCATGTTAGGTAGAGAAAGTTAGAGTAGACGTCATGTTAGGTAGAGAAAGTTAGAGTAGACGTCATGTTAGGTAGAGAAAGATAGAGTAGACGCCATGTTAGGTAGAGAAAGTTAGAGTAGACGCCATGTTAGGTAGAGAAAGATAGAGTAGACGCCATGTTAGGTAGAGAAAGTTAGAGTAGACGTCATGTTAGGTAGAGAAAGTTAGAGTAGACGTCATGTTAGATAGAGAAAGTTAGAGTAGACGCCATGTTAGGTAGAGAAAGTTAGAGTAGACGCCATGTTAGGTAGAGAAAGATAGAGTAGACGTCATGTTAGGTAGAGAAAGTTAGAGTAGACGTCATGTTAGATAGAGAAAGTTAGAGTAGACGCCATGTTAGGTAGAGAAAGTTAGAGTAGACGCCATGTTAGGTAGAGAAAGTTAGAGTAGACGCCATGTTAGTAGAGAAAGTTAGAGTAGACGCCATGTTAGGTAGAGAAAGTTAGAGTAGACGTCATGTTAGGTAGAGAAAGTTAGAGTAGACGTCATGTTAGATAGAGAAAGATAGAGTAGACGCCATGTTAGGTAGAGAAAGTTAGAGTAGACGTCATGTTAGATAGAGAAAGTTAGAGTAGACGTCATGTTAGGTAGAGAAATTAGAGTAGACGCCATGTTAGGTAGAGAAAGTTAGAGTAGACGCCATGTTAGGTAGAGAAAGTTAGAGTAGACGCCATGTTAGATAGAGAAAGATAGAGTAGACGTCATGTTAGATAGAGAAAGTTAGAGTAGACGTCATGTTAGATAGAGAAAGTTAGAGTAGACGTCATGTTAGATAGAGAAAGTTAGAGTAGACGCCATGTTAGATAGAGAAAGTTAGAGTAGACGCCATGTTAGATAGAGAAAGATAGAGTAGACGCCATGTTAGGTAGAGAAAGTTAGAGTAGACGTCATGTTAGATAGAGAAAGTTAGAGTAGACGCCATGTTAGATAGAGAAAGATAGAGTAGACGTCATGTTAGGTAGAGAAAGTTAGAGTAGACGTCATGTTAGATAGAGAAAGTTAGAGTAGACGTCATGTTAGATAGAGAAAGTTAGAGTAGACGCCATGTTAGATAGAGAAAGTTAGAGTAGACGTCATGTTAGATAGAGAAAGTTAGAGTAGACGCCATGTTAGGTAGAGAAAGTTAGAGTAGACGTCATGTTAGATAGAGAAAGTTAGAGTAGACGCCATGTTAGATAGAGAAAGTTAGAGTAGACGTCATGTTAGATAGAGAAAGTTAGAGTAGACGCCATGTTAGATAGAGAAAGTTAGAGTAGACGTCATGTTAGAAGAGAAAGTTAGAGTAGACGCCATTTTAGATAGAGTAGACGTCATGTTAGGTAGAGAAAGTTAGAGTAGACGTCATGTTAGTAGAGAAAGTTAGAGTAGACGTCATGTTAGGTAGAGAAAGTTAGAGTAGACGTCATGTTAGGTAGAGAAAGTTAGAGTAGACGTCATGTTAGGTAGAGAAAGTTAGAGTAGACGTCATGTTAGGTAGAGAAAGTTAGAGTAGACGTCATGTTAGGTAGAGAAAGTTAGAGTAGACGTCATGTTAGATAGAGAAAGTTAGAGTAGACGTCATGTTAGGTAGAGAAAGTTAGAGTAGACGTCGTCATGTTAGGTAGAGAAAGTTAGAGTAGACGTCATGTTAGATAGAGAAAGTTAGAGTAGACGTCATGTTAGTTAGAGAAAGTTAGAGTAGACGTCATGTTAGGTAGAGAAAGTTAGAGTAGACGTCATGTTAGGTAGAGAAAGTTAGAGTAGACGCCATGTTAGATAGAGAAAGTTAGAGTACTGTCATGTTAGATAGAGAAAGTTAGAGTAGACGTCATGTTAGGTAGAGAAAGTTAGAGTAGACGTCATGTTAGGTAGAGAAAGTTAGAGTAGACGTCATGTTAGATAGAGAAAGTTAGAGTAGACGTCATGTTAGGTAGAGAAAGTTAGAGTAGACGTCATGTTAGGTAGAGAAAGTTAGAGTAGACGCCATGTTAGATAGAGAAAGTTAGAGTAGACGTCATGTTAGATAGAGAAAGTTAGAGTAGACGTCATGTTAGGTAGAGAAAGTTAGAGTAGACGTCATGTTAGATAGAGAAAGTTAGAGTAGACGCCATGTTAGATAGAGAAAGTTAGAGTAGACGTCATGTTAGGTAGAGAAAGTTAGAGTAGACGTCATGTTAGATAGAGAAAGTTAGAGTAGACGTCATGTTAGATAGAGAAAGATAGAGTAGACGTCATGTTAGATAGAGAAAGTTAGAGTAGACGTCATGTTAGATAGAGAAAGTTAGAGTAGACGTCATGTTAGGTAGAGAAAGTTAGAGTAGACGTCATGTTAGGTAGAGAAAGTTAGAGTAGACGTCATGTTAGATAGAGAAAGTTAGAGTAGACGTCATGTTAGGTAGAGAAAGATAGAGTAGACGTCATGTTAGGTAGAGAAAGTTAGAGTAGACGCCATGTTAGATAGAGAAAGTTAGAGTAGACGTCATGTTAGATAGAGAAAGTTAGAGTAGACGTCATGTTAGGTAGAGAAAGTTAGAGTAGACGTCATGTTAGGAAGAGAAAGTTAGAGTAGACGTCATGTTAGGTAGAGAAAGATAGAGTAGACGTCATGTTAGGTAGAGAAAGTTAGAGTAGACGTCATGTTAGATAGAGAAAGTTAGAGTAGACGTCATGTTAGTAGAGAAAGTTAGAGTAGACGTCATGTTAGGTAGAGAAAGTTAGAGTAGACGCCATGTTAGGTAGAGAAAGTTAGAGTAGACGCCATGTTAGATAGAGAAAGTTAGAGTAGACGTCATGTTAGATAGAGAAAGTTAGAGTAGACGTCATGTTAGGTAGAGAAAGTTAGAGTAGACGTCATGTTAGGTAGAGAAAGTTAGAGTAGACGTCATGTTAGGTAGAGAAAGATAGAGTAGACGCCATGTTAGGTAGAGAAAGTTAGAGTAGACGCCATGTTAGGTAGAGAAAGTTAGAGTAGACGCCATGTTAGGTAGAGAAAGATAGAGTAGACGTCATGTTAGGTAGAGAAAGTTAGAGTAGACGTCATGTTAGATAGAGAAAGATAGAGTAGACGTCATGTTAGGTAGAGAAAGATAGAGTAGACGCCATGTTAGGTAGAGAAAGATAGAGTAGACGCCATGTTAGTAGAGAAAGATAGAGTAGACGTCATGTTAGGTAGAGAAAGTTAGAGTAGACGTCATGTTAGATAGAAAAGATAGAGTAGACGCCATGTTAGGTAGAGAAAGTTAGAGTAGACGCCATGTTAGGTAGAGAAAGTTAGAGTAGACGCCATGTTAGGTAGAGAAAGATAGAGTAGACGCCATGTTAGGTAGAGAAAGATAGAGCAGACGTCATGTTAGGTAGAGAAAGTTAGAGTAGACGTCATGTTAGATAGAAAAGATAGAGTAGACGCCATGTTAGGTAGAGAAAGTTAGAGTAGACGTCATGTTAGATAGAGAAAGTTAGAGTAGACGTCATGTTAGGTAGAGAAAATTGAGTAGATGCCATGTTAGGTAGAGAAAGTTAGAGTAGACGCCATGTTAGGTAGAGAAAGTTAGAGTAGACGCCATGTTAGATAGAGAAAGATAGAGTAGACGTCATGTTAGATAGAGAAAAATAGAGCAGACGTCATGTTAGATAGAGAAAGTTAGAGTAGACGTCATGTTAGATAGAGAAAGTTAGAGTAGACGCCATGTTAGATAGAGAAAGTTAGAGTAGACGCCATGTTAGATAGAGAAAGATAGAGCAGACGCCATGTTAGGTAGAGAAAGTTAGAGTAGACGCCATGTTAGATAGAGAAAGTTAGAGTAGACGCCATGTTAGATAGAGAAAGATAGAGTAGACGTCATGTTAGGTAGAGAAAGTTAGAGTAGACGTCATGTTAGATAGAGAAAGTTAGAGTTGACGCCATGTTAGACAGAGAAAGTTAGAGTAGACGCCATGTTAGATAGAGAAAGTTAGAGTAGACGTCATGTTAGATAGAGAAAGTTAGAGTAGACGCCATGTTAGTTAGAGAAATTTAGAGTAGACGTCATGTTAGATAGAGAAAGTTAGAGTTGACGCCATGTTAGATAGAGAAAGTTAGAGTAGACGCCATGTTAGATAGAGAAAGTTAGAGTAGACGTCATGTTAAATAGAGAAAGTTAGAGTAGACGTCATGTTAGGTAGAGAAAGTTAGAGTAGACGTCATGTTAGGTAGAGAAAGTTAGAGTAGACGTCATGTTAGTTAGAGAAAGTTAGAGTAGACGTCATGTTAGGTAGAGAAAGTTAGAGTAGACGTCATGTTAGATAGAGAAAGTTAGAGTAGACGTCATGTTAGTTAGAGAAAGTTAGAGTAGACGTCATGTTAGGTAGAGAAAGTTAGAGTAGACGCCATGTTAGTAGAGAAAGTTAGAGTAGACGCCATGTTAGATAGAGAAAGTTAGAGTAGACGCCATGTTAGATAGAGAAAGTTAGAGTAGATGTCATGTTAGATAGAGAAAGTTAGAGTAGACGCCATGTTAGATAGAGAAAGATAGAGTAGACGTCATGTTAGGAAGAGAAAGTTAGAGTAGACGCCATTTTAGATAGAGTAGACGTCATGTTAGGTAGAGAAATTTAGAGTAGACGTCATGTTATGTAGAGAAAGTTAGAGTAGACGTCATGTTAGGTAGAGAAAGTTAGAGTAGACGTCATGTTAGGTAGAGAAAGTTAGAGTAGACGTCATGTTAGGTAGAGAAAGTTAGAGTAGACGTCATGTTAGGTAGAGAAAGTTAGAGTAGACGTCATGTTAGGTAGAGAAAGTTAGAGTAGACGTCATGTTAGATAGAGAAAGTTAGAGTAGACGCCATGTTAGGTAGAGAAAGATAGAGTAGACGTCGTCATGTTAGGTAGAGAAAGTTAGAGTAGACGTCATGTTAGATAGAGAAAGTTAGAGTAGATGTCATGTTAGTTAGAGAAAGTTAGAGTAGACGTCATGTTAGGTAGAGAAAGTTAGAGTAGACGCCATGTTAGGTAGAGAAAGTTAGAGTAGACGCCATGTTAGATAAAGAAAGTTAGAGTACTGTCATGTTAGATAGAGAAAGTTAGAGTAGACGTCATGTTAGGTAGAGAAAGTTAGAGTAGACGTCATGTTAGGTAGAGAAAGTTAGAGTAGACGTCATGTTAGATAGAGAAAGTTAGAGTAGACGTCATGTTAGGTAGAGAAAGTTAGAGTAGACGTCATGTTAGGTAGAGAAAGTTAGAGTAGACGCCATGTTAGATAGAGAAAGTTAGAGAAGACGTCATGTTAGATAGAGAAAGTTAGAGTAGACGTCATGTTAGGTAGAGAAAGATAGAGTAGACGTCATGTTAGATAGAGAAAGTTAGAGTAGACGCCATGTTAGATAGAGAAAGTAGAGTAGACGTCATGTTAGGTAGAGAAAGATAGAGTAGACGTCATGTTAGATAGAGAAAGTTAGAAAAGACGCCATGTTAGATAGAGAAAGATAGAGTAGACGTCATGTTAGATAGAGAAAGATAGAGTAGACGTCATGTTAGATAGAGAAAGTTAGAGTAGACGTCATGTTAGGTAGAGAAAGATAGAGTAGACGTCATGTTAGATAGAGAAAGTTAGAGTAGACGTCATGTTAATAGAGAAAGTTAGAGTAGACGCCATGTTAGGTAGAGAAAGATAGAGTAGACGTCATGTTAGGTAGAGAAAGTTAGAGTAGACGCCATGTTAGATAGAGAAAGTTAGAGTAGACGTCATGTTAGATAGAGAAAGTTAGAGTAGACGTCATGTTAGGTAGAGAAAGTTAGAGTAGACGTCATGTTAGGAAGAGAAAGTTAGAGTAGACGTCATGTTAGGTAGAGAAAGATAGAGTAGACGCCATGTTAGGTAGAGAAAGTTAGAGTAGACGTCATGTTAGATAGAGAAAGTTAGAGTAGACGTCATGTTAGTTAGAGAAAGTTAGAGTAGACGTCATGTTAGGTAGAGAAAGTTAGAGTAGACGCCATGTTAGGTAGAGAAAGTTAGAGTAGACGCCATGTTAGATAGAGAAAGTTAGAGTACGTCATGTTAGATAGAGAAAGTTAGAGTAGACGTCATGTTAGGTAGAGAAAGTTAGAGTAGACGTCATGTTAGGTAGAGAAAGTTAGAGTAGACGTCATGTTAGGTAGAGAAAGATAGAGTAGACGCCATGTTAGGTAGAGAAAGTTAGAGTAGACGCCATGTTAGGTAGAGAAAGATAGAGTAGACGCCATGTTAGGTAGAGAAAGATAGAGTAGACGTCATGTTAGGTAGAGAAAGTTAGAGTAGACGTCATGTTAGATAGAGAAAGATAGAGTAGACGCCATGTTAGGTAGAGAAAGATAGAGTAGACGCCATGTTAGGTAGAGAAAGATAGAGTAGACGTCATGTTAGGTAGAGAAAGTTAGAGTAGACGTCATGTTAGATAGAAAAAGATAGAGTAGACGCCATGTTAGGTAGAGAAAGTTAGAGTAGACGCCATGTTAGGTAGAGAAAGTTAGAGTAGACGCCATGTTAGGTAGAGAAAGATAGAGTAGACGCCATGTTAGGTAGAGAAAGATAGAGCAGACGTCATGTTAGGTAGAGAAAGTTAGAGTAGACGTCATGTTAGATAGAAAAGATAGAGTAGACGCCATGTTAGGTAGAGAAAGTTAGAGTAGACGTCATGTTAGATAGAGAAAGTTAGAGTAGACGTCATGTTAGGTAGATAAAATTAGAGTAGACGCCATGTTAGGTAGAGAAAGTTAGAGTAGACGCCATGTTAGGTAGAGAAAGTTAGAGTAGACGCCATGTTAGATAGAGAAAGATAGAGTAGACGTCATGTTAGATAGAGAAAGTTAGAGTAGACGTCATGTTAGATAGAGAAAGTTAGAGTAGACGTCATGTTAGATAGAGAAAGTTAGAGTAGACGCCATGTTAGATAGAGAAAGTTAAAGTAGACGCCATGTTAGGTAGAGAAAGATAGAGTAGACGCCATGTTAGATAGAGAAAGATAGAGTAGACGTCATGTTAGGTAGAGAAAGTTAGAGTAGACGCCATGTTAGATAGAGAAAGTTAGAGTAGACGCCATGTTAGGTAGAGAAAGTTAAGTAGACGTCATGTTAGATAGAGAAAGTTAGAGTAGACGCCATGTTAGATAAAGATAGAGTAGACGCCATGTTAGGTAGAGAAAGTTAGAGTAGACGCCATGTTAGATAGAGAAAGTTAGAGTAGACGCCATGTTAGATAGAGAAAGATAGAGTAGACGTCATGTTAGGTAGAGAAAGTTAGAGTAGACGTCATGTGATAGAGAAAGTTAGAGTAGACGTCATGTTAGATAGAGAAAGTTAGAGTAGACGTCATGTTAGGTAGAGAAAGTTAGAGTAGACGTCATGTTAGATAGAGAAAGTTAGAGTAGACGCCATGTTAGACAGAGAAAGTTAGAGTAGACGCCATGTTAGATAGAGAAAGTTAGAGTAGACGTCATGTTAGATAGAGAAAGTTAGAGTAGACGCCATGTTAGTTAGAGAAAGTTAGAGTAGACGTCATGTTAGATAGAGAAAGTTAGAGTAGACGCCATGTTAGATAGAGAAAGTTAGAGTAGACGCCATGTTAGATGAGAAAGTTAGAGTAGACGCCATGTTAGATAGAGAAAGTTAGAGTAGACGTCATGTTAATAGAGAAAGTTAGAGTAGACGTCATGTTAGGTAGAGAAAGTTAGAGTAGACGTCATGTTAGGTAGAGAAATTTAGAGTAGACGTCATGTTAGTAGAGAAAGTTAGAGTAGACGTCATGTTAGGTAGAGAAAGTTAGAGTAGACGTCATGTTAGGTAGAGAAAGTTAGAGTAGACGTCATGTTAGGTAGAGAAAGTTAGAGTAGACGTCATGTTAGGTAGAGAAAGTTAGAGTAGACGTCATGTTAGGTAGAGAAAGTTAGAGTAGACGTCATGTTAGGTAGAGAAAGTTAGAGTAGACGTCATGTTAGGTAGAGAAAGTTAGAGTAGACGTCATGTTAGGTAGAGAAAGTTAGAGTAGACGTCATGTTAGATAGAGAAAGTTAGAGTAGACGCCATGTTAGGTAGAGAAAGATAGAGTAGACGTCGTCATGTTAGGTAGAGAAAGTTAGAGTAGACGTCATGTTAGATAGAGAAAGTTAGAGTAGACGTCATGTTAGTTAGAGAAAGTTAGAGTAGACGTCATGTTAGGTAGAGAAAGTTAGAGTAGATGTCATGTTAGTTAGAGAAAGTTAGAGTAGACGTCATGTTAGGTAGAGAAAGTTAGAGTAGACGTCATGTTAGGTAGAGAAAGTTAGAGTAGACGTCATGTTAGGTAGAGAAAGTTAGAGTAGACGTCATGTTAGGTAGAGAAAGTTAGAGTAGACGTCATGTTAGGTAGAGAAAGTTAGAGTAGACGTCATGTTAGGTAGAGAAAGTTAGAGTAGACGTCATGTTAGGTAGAGAAAGTTAGAGTAGACGTCATGTTAGTTAGAGAAAGTTAGAGTAGACGTCATGTTAGATAGAGAAAGTTAGAGTAGACGTCATGTTAGATAGAGAAAGATAGAGCAGACGTCATGTTAGGTAGAGAAAGTTAGAGTAGACGTCATGTTAGATAGAGAAAGTTAGAGTAGACGTCATGTTAGATAGAGAAAGATAGAGTAGACGTCATGTTAGGTAGAGAAAGTTAGAGTAGACGCCATGTTAGGTAGAGAAAGATAGAGTAGACGTCATGTTAGGTAGAGAAAGTTAGAGTAGACGCCATGTTAGATAGAGAAAGTTAGAGTAGACGTCATGTTAGATAGAGAAAGATAGAGTAGACGTCATGTTAGATAGAGAAAGTTAGAGTAGACGTCATGTTAGGTAGAGAAAGTTAGAGTAGACGTCATGTTAGATAGAGAAAGTTAGAGTAGACGTCATGTTAGATAGAGAAAGTTAGAGTAGACGCCATGTTAGGTAGAGAAAGATAGAGTAGACGTCATGTTAGGTAGAGAAAGTTAGAGTAGACGCCATGTTAGATAGAGAAAGTTAGAGTAGACGTCATGTTAGATAGAGAAAGTTAGAGTAGACGTCATGTTAGGTAGAGAAAGTTAGAGTAGACGTCATGTTAGATAGAGAAAGTTAGAGTAGACGTCATGTTAGATAGAAAAGTTAGAGTAGACGTCATGTTAGATAGAGAAAGTTAGAGTAGACGTCATGTTAGTAGAGAAAGTTAGAGTAGACGCCATGTTAGGTAGAGAAAGTTAGAGTAGACGCCATGTTAGGTAGAGAAAGTTAGAGTAGACGCCATGTTAGGTAGAGAAAGATAGAGTAGACGCCATGTTAGGTAGAGAAAGATAGAGTAGACGTCATGTTAGGTAGAGAAAGTTAGAGTAGACGTCATGTTAGGAAGAGAAAGTTAGAGTAGACGTCATGTTAGGTAGAGAAAGATAGAGTAGACGCCATGTTAGGTAGAGAAAGTTAGAGTAGACGCCATGTTAGGTAGAGAAAGATAGAGTAGACGCCATGTTAGGTAGAGAAAGATAGAGTAGACGTCATGTTAGGTAGAGAAAGTTAGAGTAGACGTCATGTTAGATAGAGAAAGATAGAGTAGACGTCATGTTAGATAGAGAAAGTTAGAGTAGACGTCATGTTAGATAGAGAAAGTTAGAGTAGACGCCATGTTAGATAGAGAAAGTTAGAGTAGACGCCATGTTAGGTAGAGAAAGATAGAGTAGACGCCATGTTAGATAGAGAAAGATAGAGTAGACGTCATGTTAGGTAGAGAAAGTTAGAGTAGACGCCATGTTAGATAGAGAAAGTTAGAGTAGACGCCATGTTAGGTAGAGAAAGTTAGAGTAGACGTCATGTTAGATAGAGAAAGTTAGAGTAGACGCCATGTTAGATAGAGAAAGTTAGAGTAGACGCCATGTTAGGTAGAGAAAGTTAGAGTAGACGCCATGTTAGATAGAGAAAGTTAGAGTAGACGCCATGTTAGATAGAGAAAGATAGAGTAGACGTCATGTTAGGTAGAGAAAGTTAGAGTAGACGTCATGTTAGATAGAGAAAGTTAGAGTAGACGTCATGTTAGATAGAGAAAGTTAGAGTAGACGTCATGTTAGGTAGAGAAAGTTAGAGTAGACGTCATGTTAGATAGAGAAAGTTAGAGTAGACGCCATGTTAGGTAGAGAAAGTTAGAGTAGACGTCATGTTAGATAGAGAAAGTTAGAGTAGACGCCATGTTAGATAGAGAAAATTAGAGTAGACGTCATGTTAGATAGAGAAAGTTAGAGTAGACGTCATGTTAGGTAGAGAAAGTTAGAGTAGACGTCATGTTAGATAGAGAAAGTTAGAGTAGACGTCATGTTAGATAGAGAAAGTTAGAGTAGACGTCATGTTAGGTAGAGAAAGATAGAGTAGACGTCATGTTAGGTAGAGAAAGTTAGAGTAGACGCCATGTTAGATAGAGAAAGTTAGAGTAGACGTCATGTTAGATAGAGAAAGATAGAGTAGACGTCATGTTAGATAGAGAAAGTTAGAGTAGACGTCATGTTAGGTAGAGAAAGATAGAGTAGACGTCATGTTAGATAGAGAAAGTTAGAGTAGACGTCATGTTAGATAGAGAAAGTTAGAGTAGACGCCATGTTAGGTAGAGAAAGATAGAGTAGACGTCATGTTAGGTAGAGAAAGTTAGAGTAGACGCCATGTTAGATAGAGAAAGTTAGAGTAGACGTCATGTTAGATAGAGAAAGATAGAGTAGACGTCATGTTAGGTAGAGAAAGTTAGAGTAGACGTCATGTTAGATAGAAAAGTTAGAGTAGACGTCATGTTAGGTAGAGAAAGTTAGAGTAGACGTCATGTTAGGTAGAGAAAGTTAGAGTAGACGTCATGTTAGGTAGAGAAAGATAGAGTAGACGCCATGTTAGGTAGAGAAAGTTAGAGTAGACGCCATGTTAGGTAGAGAAAGTTAGAGTAGACGTCATGTTAGATAGAGAAAGTTAGAGTAGACGTCATGTTAGATAGAGAAAGTTAGAGTAGACGCCATGTTAGGTAGAGAAAGTTAGAGTAGACGCCATGTTAGATAGAGAAAGTTAGAGTAGACGCCATGTTAGATAGAGAAAGATAGAGTAGACGTCATGTTAGGTAGAGAAAGTTAGAGTAGACGTCATGTTAGATAGAGAAAGTTAGAGTAGACGTCATGTTAGATAGAGAAAGTTAGAGTAGACGTCATGTTAGGTAGAGAAAGTTAGAGTAGACGTCATGTTAGATAGAGAAAGTTAGAGTAGACGCCATGTTAGGTAGAGAAAGTTAGAGTAGACGTCATGTTAGATAGAGAAAGTTAGAGTAGACGTCATGTTAGATAGAGAAAATTAGAGTAGACGTCATGTTAGATAGAGAAAGTTAGAGTAGACGTCATGTTAGGTAGAGAAAGTTAGAGTAGACGTCATGTTAGATAGAGAAAGTTAGAGTAGACGTCATGTTAGATAGAGAAAGTTAGAGTAGACGTCATGTTAGGTAGAGAAAGATAGAGTAGACGTCATGTTAGATAGAGAAAGTTAGAGTAGACGTCATGTTAGATAGAGAAAGTTAGAGTAGACGCCATGTTAGGTAGAGAAAGATAGAGTAGACGTCATGTTAGGTAGAGAAAGTTAGAGTAGACGTCATGTTAGATAGAGAAAGTTAGAGTAGACGTCATGTTAGATAGAGAAAGTTAGAGTAGACGTCATGTTAGGTAGAGAAAGTTAGAGTAGAGACGCCATGTTAGGTAGAGAAAGTTAGAGTAGACGCCATGTTAGGTAGAGAAAGTTAGAGTAGACGCCATGTTAGGTAGAGAAAGTTAGAGTAGACGTCATGTTAGGTAGAGAAAGTTAGAGTAGACGTCATGTTAGGTAGAGAAAGTTAGAGTAGACGTCATGTTAGGTAGAGAAAGTTAGAGTAGACGCCATGTTAGGTAGAGAAAGTTAGAGTAGACGCCATGTTAGGTAGAGAAAGTTAGAGTAGACGCCATGTTAGGTAGAGAAAGTTAGAGTAGACGTCATGTTAGGTAGAGAAAGTTAGAGTAGACGTCATGTTAGATAGAGAAAGATAGAGTAGACGTCATGTTAGATAGAGAAAGTTAGAGTAGACGTCATGTTAGATAGAGAAAGTTAGAGTAGACGCCATGTTAGATAGAGAAAGTTAGAGTAGACGCCATGTTAGGTAGAGAAAGTTAGAGTAGACGCCATGTTAGATAGAGAAAGATAGAGTAGACGTCATGTTAGGTAGAGAAAGTTAGAGTAGACGCCATGTTAGATAGAGAAAGTTAGAGTAGACGCCATGTTAGGTAGAGAAAGTTAGAGTAGACGTCATGTTAGATAGAGAAAGTTAGAGTAGACGCCATGTTAGATAGAGAAAGATAGAGTAGACGCCATGTTAGGTAGAGAAAGTTAGAGTAGACGCCATGTTAGATAGAGAAAGTTAGAGTAGACGCCATGTTAGATAGAGAAAGATAGAGTAGACGTCATGTTAGGTAGAGAAAGTTAGAGTAGACGTCATGTTAGATAGAGAAAGTTAGAGTAGACGTCATGTTAGATAGAGAAAGTTAGAGTAGACGTCATGTTAGGTAGAGAAAGTTAGAGTAGACGTCATGTTAGATAGAGAAAGTTAGAGTAGACGCCATGTTAGGTAGAGAAAGTTAGAGTAGACGTCATGTTAGATAGAGAAAGTTAGAGTAGACGCCATGTTAGATAGAGAAAGTTAGAGTAGACGTCATGTTAGATAGAGAAAGTTAGAGTAGACGTCATGTTAGGTAGAGAAAGTTAGAGTAGACGCCATGTTAGATAGAGAAAGTTAGAGTAGACGTCATGTTAGATAGAGAAAGTTAGAGTAGACGTCATGTTAGGTAGAGAAAGTTAGAGTAGACGCCATGTTAGGTAGAGAAAGTTAGAGTAGACGCCATGTTAGGTAGAGAAAGTTAGAGTAGACGCCATGTTAGGTAGAGAAAGTTAGAGTAGACGTCATGTTAGGTAGAGAAAGTTAGAGTAGACGTCATGTTAGATAGAGAGTAGAGTTAGAGTAGACGCCATGTTAGTAGAGAAAGTTAGAGTAGACGCCATGTTAGGTAGAGAAAGATAGAGTAGACGTCATGTTAGATAGAGAAAGTTAGAGTAGACGCCATGTTAGATAGAGAAAGTAGAGTAGACGTCATGTTAGGTAGAGAAAGATAGAGTAGACGTCATGTTAGATAGAGAAAGTTAGAGTAGACGCCATGTTAGATAGAGAAAGATAGAGTAGACGTCATGTTAGATAGAGAAAGTTAGAGTAGACGTCATGTTAGATAGAGAAAGTTAGAGTAGACGTCATGTTAGGTAGAGAAAGTTAGAGTAGACGTCATGTTAGATAGAGAAAGTTAGAGTAGACGTCATGTTAGATAGAGAAAGTTAGAGTAGACGTCATGTTAGGTAGAGAAAGTTAGAGTAGACGCCATGTTAGGTAGAGAAAGTTAGAGTAGACGCCATGTTAGATAGAGAAAGTTAGAGTAGACGTCATGTTAGATAGAGAAAGTTAGAGTAGACGTCATGTTAGGTAGAGAAAGTTAGAGTAGACGTCATGTTAGGTAGAGAAAGTTAGAGTAGACGTCATGTTAGATAGAGAAAGTTAGAGTAGACGCCATGTTAGATAGAGAAAGTTAGAGTAGACGTCATGTTAGATAGAGAAAGTTAGAGTAGACGTCATGTTAGGTAGAGAAAGTTAGAGTAGACGTCATGTTAGATAGAGAAAGTTAGAGTAGACGTCATGTTAGATAGAGAAAGTTAGAGTAGACGTCATGTTAGGTAGAGAAAGTTAGAGTAGACGCCATGTTAGGTAGAGAAAGATAGAGTAGACGTCATGTTAGGTAGAGAAAGTTAGAGTAGACGTCATGTTAGATAGAGAAAGTTAGAGTAGACGTCATGTTAGATAGAGAAAGATAGAGTAGACGTCATGTTAGATAGAGAAAGTTAGAGTAGACGTCATGTTAGGTAGAGAAAGTTAGAGTAGACGTCATGTTAGATAGAGAAAGTTAGAGTAGACGTCATGTTAGGTAGAGAAAGTTAGAGTAGACGCCATGTTAGGTAGAGAAAGATAGAGTAGACGTCATGTTAGGTAGAGAAAGTTAGAGTAGACGCCATGTTAGATAGAGAAAGTTAGAGTAGACGTCATGTTAGATAGAGAAAGATAGAGTAGACGTCATGTTAGGTAGAGAAAGTTAGAGTAGACGTCATGTTAGATAGAGAAAGTTAGAGTAGACGTCATGTTAGGTAGAGAAAGTTAGAGTAGATGTCATGTTAGGTAGAGAAAGTTAGAGTAGACGTCATGTTAGGTAGAGAAAGTTAGAGTAGACGCCATGTTAGGTAGAGAAAGTTAGAGTAGACGTCATGTTAGGTAGAGAAAGTTAGAGTAGACGTCATGTTAGATAGAGAAAGTTAGAGTAGACGTCATGTTAGATAGAGAAAGTTAGAGTAGACGCCATGTTAGTAGAGAAAGTTAGAGTAGACGTCATGTTAGGTAGAGAAAGTTAGAGTAGACGCCATGTTAGATAGAGAAAGTTAGAGTAGACGTCATGTTAGGTAGAGAAAGTTAGAGTAGACGTCATGTTAGATAGAGAAAGTTAGAGTAGACGTCATGTTAGATAGAGAAAGTTAGAGTAGACGTCATGTTAGGTAGAGAAAGTTAGAGTAGACGTCATGTTAGATAGAGAAAGTTAGAGTAGACGCCATGTTAGGTAGAGAAAGTTAGAGTAGACGTCATGTTAGATAGAGAAAGTTAGAGTAGACGTCATGTTAGATAGAGAAAGTTAGAGTAGACGTCATGTTAGATAGAGAAAGTTAGAGTAGACGTCATGTTAGGTAGAGAAAGTTAGAGTAGACGTCATGTTAGATAGAGAAAGTTAGAGTAGACGTCATGTTAGATAGAGAAAGTTAGAGTAGACGTCATGTTAGGTAGAGAAAGTTAGAGTAGACGTCATGTTAGATAGAGAAAGTTAGAGTAGACGTCATGTTAGATAGAGAAAGTTAGAGTAGACGTCATGTTAGGTAGAGAAAGTTAGAGTAGACGTCATGTTAGGTAGAGAAAGTTAGAGTAGACGTCATGTTAGATAGAGAAAGTTAGAGTAGACGTCATGTTAGATAGAGAAAGTTAGAGTAGACGTCATGTTAGGTAGAGAAAGTTAGAGTAGACGTCATGTTAGGTAGAGAAAGTTAGAGTAGACGCCATGTTAGGTAGAGAAAGTTAGAGTAGACGCCATGTTAGGTAGAGAAAGTTAGAGTAGACGTCATGTTAGGTAGAGAAAGTTAGAGTAGACGTCATGTTAGGTAGAGAAAGTTAGAGTAGACGTCATGTTAGGTAGAGAAAGTTAGAGTAGACGCCATGTTAGGTAGAGAAAGTTAGAGTAGACGCCATGTTAGTAGAGAAAGTTAGAGTAGACGCCATGTTAGGTAGAGAAAGATAGAGTAGACGTCATGTTAGGTAGAGAAAGTTAGAGTAGACGTCATGTTAGATAGAGAAAGTTAGAGTAGACGTCATGTTAGATAGAGAAAGTTAGAGTAGACGTCATGTTAGATAGAGAAAGTTAGAGTAGACGTCATGTTAGATAGAGAAAGTTAGAGTAGACGTCATGTTAGGTAGAGAAAGTTAGAGTAGACGCCATGTTAGATAGAGAAAGTTAGAGTAGACGTCATGTTAGGTAGAGAAAGTTAGAGTAGACGCCATGTTAGATAGAGAAAGTTAGAGTAGACGTCATGTTAGGTAGAGAAAGTTAGAGTAGACGTCATGTTAGATAGAGAAAGTTAGAGTAGACGTCATGTTAGATAGAGAAAGTTAGAGTAGACGTCATGTTAGGTAGAGAAAGTTAGAGTAGACGTCATGTTAGATAGAGAAAGTTAGAGTAGACGCCATGTTAGATAGAGAAAGATAGAGTAGACGTCATGTTAGGTAGAGAAAGTTAGAGTAGACGTCATGTTAGATAGAGAAAGTTAGAGTAGACGTCATGTTAGATAGAGAAAGTTAGAGTAGACGTCATGTTAGGTAGAGAAAGTTAGAGTAGACGTCATGTTAGATAGAGAAAGTTAGAGTAGACGCCATGTTAGATAGAGAAAGTTAGAGTAGACGTCATGTTAGATAGAGAAAGTTAGAGTAGACGCCATGTTAGATAGAGAAAGTTAGAGTAGACGCATGTTAGGTAGAGAAAGTTAGAGTAGACGTCATGTTAGGTAGAGAAAGTTAGAGTAGACGTCATGTTAGGTAGAGAAAGTTAGAGTAGACGTCATGTTAGGTAGAGAAAGTTAGAGTAGACGTCATGTTAGGTAGAGAAAGTTAGAGTAGACGTCATGTTAGGTAGAGAAAGTTAGAGTAGACGTCATGTTAGGTAGAGAAAGTTAGAGTAGACGTCATGTTAGGTAGAGAAAGTTAGAGTAGACGTCATGTTAGATAGAGAAAGTTAGAGTAGACGTCATGTTAGATAGAGAAAGTTAGAGTAGACGTCATGTTAGATAGAGAAAGTTAGAGTAGACGCCATGTTAGATAGAGAAAGTTAGAGTAGACGCCATGTTAGGTAGAGAAAGTTAGAGTAGACGCCATGTTAGATAGAGAAAGTTAGAGTAGACGTCATGTTAGGTAGAGAAAGTTAGAGTAGACGCCATGTTAGATAGAGAAAGTTAGAGTAGACGTCATGTTAGGTAGAGAAAGTTAGAGTAGACGTCATGTTAGATAGAGAAAGTTAGAGTAGACGTCATGTTAGATAGAGAAAGATAGAGTAGACGCCATGTTAGGTAGAGAAAGTTAGAGTAGACGTCATGTTAGATAGAGAAAGTTAGAGTAGACGTCATGTTAGATAGAGAAAGTTAGAGTAGACGTCATGTTAGGTAGAGAAAGTTAGAGTAGACGTCATGTTAGATAGAGAAAGTTAGAGTAGACGTCATGTTAGATAGAGAAAGTTAGAGTAGACGTCATGTTAGGTAGAGAAAGTTAGAGTAGACGTCATGTTAGATAGAGAAAGTTAGAGTAGACGTCATGTTAGGTAGAGAAAGTTAGAGTAGACGTCATGTTAGATAGAGAAAGTTAGAGTAGACGCCATGTTAGATAGAGAAAGTTAGAGTAGACGTCATGTTAGATAGAAAAGTTAGAGTAGACGTCATGTTAGGTAGAGAAAGTTAGAGTAGACGTCATGTTAGATAGAGAAAGTTAGAGTAGACGTCATGTTAGATAGAGAAAGTTAGAGTAGACGTCATGTTAGGTAGAGAAAGATAGAGTAGACGCCATGTTAGGTAGAGAAAGTTAGAGTAGACGCCATGTTAGGTAGAGAAAGATAGAGTAGACGCCATGTTAGGTAGAGAAAGATAGAGTAGACGTCATGTTAGGTAGAGAAAGTTAGAGTAGACGTCATGTTAGATAGAAAAGTTAGAGTAGACGCCATGTTAGGTAGAGAAAGTTAGAGTAGACGCCATGTTAGGTAGAGAAAGATAGAGTAGACGTCATGTTAGATAGAGAAAGTTAGAGTAGACGCCATGTTAGATAGAGAAAGTAGAGTAGACGTCATGTTAGGTAGAGAAAGTTAGAGTAGACGTCATGTTAGATAGAGAAAGTTAGAGTAGACGCCATGTTAGATAGAGAAAGTTAGAGTAGACGTCATGTTAGATAGAGAAAGTTAGAGTAGACGTCATGTTAGATAGAGAAAGTTAGAGTAGACGTCATGTTAGGTAGAGAAAGTTAGAGTAGACGTCATGTTAGATAGAGAAAGTTAGAGTAGACGTCATGTTAGATAGAGAAAGTTAGAGTAGACGTCATGTTAGGTAGAGAAAGTTAGAGTAGACGTCATGTTAGGTAGAGAAAGTTAGAGTAGACGTCATGTTAGATAGAGAAAGTTAGAGTAGACGTCATGTTAGATAGAGAAAGTTAGAGTAGACGTCATGTTAGGTAGAGAAAGTTAGAGTAGACGTCATGTTAGGTAGAGAAAGTTAGAGTAGACGTCATGTTAGATAGAGAAAGTTAGAGTAGACGCCATGTTAGATAGAGAAAGTTAGAGTAGACGTCATGTTAGATAGAGAAAGATAGAGTAGACGTCATGTTAGGTAGAGAAAGTTAGAGTAGACGTCATGTTAGATAGAGAAAGTTAGAGTAGACGTCATGTTAGATAGAGAAAGTTAGAGTAGACGTCATGTTAGGTAGAGAAAGTTAGAGTAGACGCCATGTTAGGTAGAGAAAGTTAGAGTAGACGTCATGTTAGGTAGAGAAAGTTAGAGTAGACGCCATGTTAGATAGAGAAAGTTAGAGTAGACGTCATGTTAGATAGAGAAAGATAGAGTAGACGTCATGTTAGATAGAGAAAGTTAGAGTAGACGTCATGTTAGGTAGAGAAAGTTAGAGTAGACGTCATGTTAGATAGAGAAAGTTAGAGTAGACGTCATGTTAGATAGAGAAAGTTAGAGTAGACGCCATGTTAGGTAGAGAAAGATAGAGTAGACGTCATGTTAGGTAGAGAAAGTTAGAGTAGACGCCATGTTAGATAGAGAAAGTTAGAGTAGACGTCATGTTAGATAGAGAAAGATAGAGTAGACGTCATGTTAGGTAGAGAAAGTTAGAGTAGACGTCATGTTAGATAGAGAAAAGTTAGAGTAGACGTCATGTTAGGTAGAGAAAGTTAGAGTAGACGTCATGTTAGTAGAGAAAGTTAGAGTAGACGTCATGTTAGGTAGAGAAAGATAGAGTAGACGCCATGTTAGGTAGAGAAAGTTAGAGTAGACGCCATGTTAGGTAGAGAAAGTTAGAGTAGACGTCATGTTAGATAGAGAAAGTTAGAGTAGACGCCATGTTAGATAGAGAAAGATAGAGTAGACGCCATGTTAGGTAGAGAAAGTTAGAGTAGACGCCATGTTAGATAGAGAAAGTTAGAGTAGACGCCATGTTAGATAGAGAAAGATAGAGTAGACGTCATGTTAGGTAGAGAAAGTTAGAGTAGACGTCATGTTAGATAGAGAAAGTTAGAGTAGACGTCATGTTAGATAGAGAAAGTTAGAGTAGACGTCATGTTAGGTAGAGAAAGTTAGAGTAGACGTCATGTTAGATAGAGAAAGTTAGAGTAGACGCCATGTTAGGTAGAGAAAGTTAGAGTAGACGTCATGTTAGATAGAGAAAGTTAGAGTAGACGTCATGTTAGATAGAGAAAGTTAGAGTAGACGTCATGTTAGATAGAGAAAGTTAGAGTAGACGTCATGTTAGGTAGAGAAAGTTAGAGTAGACGTCATGTTAGATAGAGAAAGTTAGAGTAGACGTCATGTTAGATAGAGAAAGTTAGAGTAGACGTCATGTTAGGTAGAGAAAGTTAGAGTAGACGTCATGTTAGATAGAGAAAGTTAGAGTAGACGTCATGTTAGATAGAGAAAGTTAGAGTAGACGCCATGTTAGGTAGAGAAAGTTAGAGTAGACGTCATGTTAGGTAGAGAAAGTTAGAGTAGACGCCATGTTAGATAGAGAAAGTTAGAGTAGACGTCATGTTAGATAGAGAAAGTTAGAGTAGACGTCATGTTAGGTAGAGAAAGTTAGAGTAGACGCCATGTTAGGTAGAGAAAGTTAGAGTAGACGCCATGTTAGGTAGAGAAAGTTAGAGTAGACGCCATGTTAGGTAGAGAAAGTTAGAGTAGACGTCATGTTAGGTAGAGAAAGTTAGAGTAGACGTCATGTTAGGTAGAGAAAGTTAGAGTAGACGTCATGTTAGGTAGAGAAAGTTAGAGTAGACGCCATGTTAGGTAGAGAAAGTTAGAGTAGACGCCATGTTAGGTAGAGAAAGTTAGAGTAGACGCCATGTTAGGTAGAGAAAGATAGAGTAGACGTCATGTTAGGTAGAGAAAGTTAGAGTAGACGTCATGTTAGATAGAGAAAGTTAGAGTAGACGTCATGTTAGATAGAGAAAGTTAGAGTAGACGTCATGTTAGATAGAGAAAGTTAGAGTAGACGTCATGTTAGATAGAGAAAGTTAGAGTAGACGCCATGTTAGGTAGAGAAAGTTAGAGTAGACGCCATGTTAGATAGAGAAAGTTAGAGTAGACGTCATGTTAGGTAGAGAAAGTTAGAGTAGACGCCATGTTAGATAGAGAAAGTTAGAGTAGACGCCATGTTAGGTAGAGAAAGTTAGAGTAGACGTCATGTTAGATAGAGAAAGTTAGAGTAGACGCCATGTTAGATAGAGAAAGTTAGAGTAGACGCCATGTTAGGTAGAGAAAGTTAGAGTAGACGCCATGTTAGATAGAGAAAGTTAGAGTAGACGCCATGTTAGATAGAGAAAGTTAGAGTAGACGTCATGTTAGGTAGAGAAAGTTAGAGTAGACGTCATGTTAGATAGAGAAAGTTAGAGTAGACGTCATGTTAGATAGAGAAAGTTAGAGTAGACGTCATGTTAGGTAGAGAAAGTTAGAGTAGACGTCATGTTAGATAGAGAAAGTTAGAGTAGACGCCATGTTAGATAGAGAAAGTTAGAGTAGACGTCATGTTAGATAGAGAAAGTTAGAGTAGACGTCATGTTAGATAGAGAAAGTTAGAGTAGACGTCATGTTAGGTAGAAAAGTTAGAGTAGACGTCATGTTAGGTAGAGAAAGTTAGAGTAGACGCCATGTTAGATAGAGAAAGTTAGAGTAGACGTCATGTTAGATAGAGAAAGTTAGAGTAGACGTCATGTTAGGTAGAGAAAGATAGAGTAGACGCCATGTTAGGTAGAGAAAGTTAGAGTAGACGCCATGTTAGGTAGAGAAAGTTAGAGTAGACGCCATGTTAGGTAGAGAAAGATAGAGTAGACGTCATGTTAGGTAGAGAAAGTTAGAGTAGACGTCATGTTAGATAGAGAAAGTTAGAGTAGACGTCATGTTAGGTAGAGAAAGTTAGAGTAGACGCCATGTTAGGTAGAGAAAGATAGAGTAGACGTCATGTTAGATAGAGAAAGTTAGAGTAGACGCCATGTTAGATAGAGAAAGTAGAGTAGACGTCATGTTAGGTAGAGAAAGTTAGAGTAGACGTCATGTTAGATAGAGAAAGTTAGAGTAGACGCCATGTTAGATAGAGAAAGTTAGAGTAGACGTCATGTTAGATAGAGAAAGTTAGAGTAGACGTCATGTTAGATAGAGAAAGTTAGAGTAGACGTCATGTTAGGTAGAGAAAGTTAGAGTAGACGTCATGTTAGATAGAGAAAGTTAGAGTAGACGTCATGTTAGTTAGAGAAAGTTAGAGTAGACGTCATGTTAGGTAGAGAAAGTTAGAGTAGACGCCATGTTAGGTAGAGAAAGTTAGAGTAGACGCCATGTTAGATAGAGAAAGTTAGAGTACGTCATGTTAGATAGAGAAAGTTAGAGTAGACGTCATGTTAGGTAGAGAAAGTTAGAGTAGACGTCATGTTAGGTAGAGAAAGTTAGAGTAGACGTCATGTTAGATAGAGAAAGTTAGAGTAGACGTCATGTTAGGTAGAGAAAGTTAGAGTAGACGTCATGTTAGGTAGAGAAAGTTAGAGTAGACGCCATGTTAGATAGAGAAAGTTAGAGTAGACGTCATGTTAGATAGAGAAAGTTAGAGTAGACGTCATGTTAGGTAGAGAAAGTTAGAGTAGACGTCATGTTAGATAGAGAAAGTTAGAGTAGACGCCATGTTAGATAGAGAAAGTAGAGTAGACGTCATGTTAGGTAGAGAAAGTTAGAGTAGACGTCATGTTAGATAGAGAAAGTTAGAGTAGACGCCATGTTAGATAGAGAAAGTTAGAGTAGACGTCATGTTAGATAGAGAAAGATAGAGTAGACGTCATGTTAGATAGAGAAAGTTAGAGTAGACGTCATGTTAGATAGAGAAAGTTAGAGTAGACGTCATGTTAGGTAGAGAAAGTTAGAGTAGACGTCGTCATGTTAGGTAGAGAAAGTTAGAGTAGACGTCATGTTAGATAGAGAAAGTTAGAGTAGACGTCATGTTAGATAGAGAAAGTTAGAGTAGACGTCATGTTAGGTAGAGAAAGTTAGAGTAGACGTCATGTTAGGTAGAGAAAGTTAGAGTAGACGTCATGTTAGGTAGAGAAAGTTAGAGTAGACGTCATGTTAGGTAGAGAAAGTTAGAGTAGACGTCATGTTAGATAGAGAAAGTTAGAGTAGACGCCATGTTAGGTAGAGAAAGATAGAGTAGACGTCGTCATGTTAGGTAGAGAAAGTTAGAGTAGACGTCATGTTAGATAGAGAAAGTTAGAGTAGACGTCATGTTAGTTAGAGAAAGTTAGAGTAGACGTCATGTTAGGTAGAGAAAGTTAGAGTAGACGCCATGTTAGGTAGAGAAAGTTAGAGTAGACGCCATGTTAGGTAGAGAAAGTTAGAGTAGACGTCATGTTAGATAGAGAAAGTTAGAGTAGACGTCATGTTAGGTAGAGAAAGTTAGAGTAGACGTCATGTTAGGTAGAGAAAGTTAGAGTAGACGTCATGTTAGATAGAGAAAGTTAGAGTAGACGTCATGTTAGGTAGAGAAAGTTAGAGTAGACGTCATGTTAGGTAGAGAAAGTTAGAGTAGACGCCATGTTAGATAGAGAAAGTTAGAGTAGACGTCATGTTAGATAGAGAAAGTTAGAGTAGACGTCATGTTAGGTAGAGAAAGATAGAGTAGACGTCATGTTAGATAGAGAAAGTTAGAGTAGACGCCATGTTAGATAGAGAAAGTAGAGTAGACGTCATGTTAGGTAGAGAAAGATAGAGTAGACGTCATGTTAGATAGAGAAAGTTAGAGTAGACGCCATGTTAGATAGAGAAAGATAGAGTAGACGTCATGTTAGATAGAGAAAGTTAGAGTAGACGTCATGTTAGATAGAGAAAGTTAGAGTAGACGTCATGTTAGGTAGAGAAAGATAGAGTAGACGTCATGTTAGATAGAGAAAGTTAGAGTAGACGTCATGTTAGATAGAGAAAGTTAGAGTAGACGCCATGTTAGGTAGAGAAAGATAGAGTAGACGTCATGTTAGGTAGAGAAAGTTAGAGTAGACGCCATGTTAGATAGAGAAAGTTAGAGTAGACGTCATGTTAGATAGAGAAAGTTAGAGTAGACGTCATGTTAGGTAGAGAAAGTTAGAGTAGACGTCATGTTAGGTAGAGAAAGTTAGAGTAGACGTCATGTTAGGTAGAGAAAGTTAGAGTAGACGCCATGTTAGGTAGAGAAAGTTAGAGTAGA
This sequence comes from Megaustenia siamemsis, assembly GCA_032433765.1. Taxonomy (NCBI): domain Eukaryota; kingdom Metazoa; phylum Mollusca; class Gastropoda; order Stylommatophora; family Ariophantidae; genus Megaustenia; species Megaustenia siamemsis. The sequence continues at coordinate 6,328,344 of JAVIAB010000156.1, read as the reverse complement.
CGCCATGTTAGGTAGAGAAAGTTAGAGTAGACGCCATGTTAGGTAGAGAAAGATAGAGTAGACGTCATGTTAGGTAGAGAAAGTTAGAGTAGACGTCATGTTAGATAGAGAAAGTTAGAGTAGACGCCATGTTAGGTAGAGAAAGTTAGAGTAGACGTCATGTTAGGTAGAGAAAGTTAGAGTAGACGTCATGTTAGGTAGAGAAAGTTAGAGTAGACGTCATGTTAGATAGAGAAAGTTAGAGTAGACGCCATGTTAGGTAGAGAAAGTTAGAGTAGACGCCATGTTAGGTAGAGAAAGTTAGAGTAGACGCCATGTTAGGTAGAGAAAGATAGAGTAGACGCCATGTTAGGTAGAGAAAGTTAGAGTAGACGTCATGTTAGGTAGAGAAAGTTAGAGTAGACGTCATGTTAGATAGAGAAAGTTAGAGTAGACGCCATGTTAGGTAGAGAAAGTTAGAGTAGACGTCATGTTAGATAGAGAAAGTTAGAGTAGACGTCATGTTAGGTAGAGAAAATTAGAGTAGACGCCATGTTAGGTAGAGAAAGTTAGAGTAGACGTCATGTTAGGTAGAGAAAGTTAGAGTAGACGCCATGTTAGATAGAGAAAGATAGAGTAGACGTCATGTTAGATAGAGAAAGTTAGAGTAGACGTCATGTTAGATAGAGAAAGTTAGAGTAGACGTCATGTTAGATAGAGAAAGTTAGAGTAGACGTCATGTTAGATAGAGAAAGTTAGAGTAGACGCCATGTTAGATAGAGAAAGATAGAGTAGACGCCATGTTAGGTAGAGAAAGTTAGAGTAGACGCCATGTTAGATAGAGAAAGTTAGAGTAGACGCCATGTTAGATAGAGAAAGATAGAGTAGACGTCATGTTAGGTAGAGAAAGTTAGAGTAGACGTCATGTTAGATAGAGAAAGTTAGAGTAGACGCCATGTTAGATAGAGAAAGTTAGAGTAGACGTCATGTTAGATAGAGAAAGTTAGAGTAGACGTCATGTTAGATAGAGAAAGTTAGAGTAGACGCCATGTTAGGTAGAGAAAGTTAGAGTAGACGTCATGTTAGATAGAGAAAGTTAGAGTAGACGTCATGTTAGATAGAGAAAGTTAGAGTAGACGTCATGTTAGATAGAGAAAGTTAGAGTAGACGTCATGTTAGATAGAGAAAGTTAGAGTAGACGTCATGTTAGGTAGAGAAAGTTAGAGTAGACGTCATGTTAGGTAGAGAAAGTTAGAGTAGACGTCATGTTAGTTAGAGAAAGTTAGAGTAGACGTCATGTTAGGTAGAGAAAGTTAGAGTAGACGTCATGTTAGATAGAGAAAGTTAGAGTAGACGTCATGTTAGTAGAGAAAGTTAGAGTAGACGTCATGTTAGGTAGAGAAAGTTAGAGTAGACGTCATGTTAGTAGAGAAAGTTAGAGTAGACGCCATGTTAGATAGAGAAAGTTAGAGTAGACGTCATGTTAGATAGAGAAAGTTAGAGTAGACGTCATGTTAGATAGAGAAAGTTAGAGTAGACGCCATGTTAGATAGAGAAAGTTAGAGTAGACGTCATGTTAGATAGAGAAAGTTAGAGTAGACGCCATTTTAGATAGAGTAGACGTCATGTTAGGTAGAGAAAGTTAGAGTAGACGTCATGTTAGTAGAGAAAGTTAGAGTAGACGTCATGTTAGGTAGAGAAAGTTAGAGTAGACGTCATGTTAGGTAGAGAAAGTAGAGTAGACGTCATGTTAGGTAGAGAAAGTTAGAGTAGACGTCATGTTAGTAGAGAAAGTTAGAGTAGACGTCATGTTAGGTAGAGAAAGTTAGAGTAGACGTCATGTTAGATAGAGAAAGTTAGAGTAGACGCCATGTTAGGTAGAGAAAGATAGAGTAGACGTCGTCATGTTAGTAGAGAAAGTTAGAGTAGACGTCATGTTAGATAGAGAAAGTTAGAGTAGACGTCATGTTAGGTAGAGAAAGTTAGAGTAGACGTCATGTTAGGTAGAGAAAGTTAGAGTAGACGCCATGTTAGGTAGAGAAAGTTAGAGTAGACGCCATGTTAGATAGAGAAAGTTAGAGTAGACGTCATGTTAGATAGAGAAAGTTAGAGTAGACGTCATGTTAGGTAGAGAAAGTTAGAGTAGACGTCATGTTAGGTAGAGAAAGTTAGAGTAGACGTCATGTTAGATAGAGAAAGTTAGAGTAGACGTCATGTTAGGTAGAGAAAGTTAGAGTAGACGTCATGTTAGGTAGAGAAAGTTAGAGTAGACGTCATGTTAGATAGAGAAAGTTAGAGTAGACGTCATGTTAGATAGAGAAAGTTAGAGTAGACGTCATGTTAGGTAGAGAAAGTTAGAGTAGACGTCATGTTAGATAGAGAAAGTTAGAGTAGACGCCATGTTAGATAGAGAAAGTTAGAGTAGACGTCATGTTAGGTAGAGAAAGATAGAGTAGACGTCATGTTAGGTAGAGAAAGTTAGAGTAGACGCCATGTTAGATAGAGAAAGTTAGAGTAGACGCCATGTTAGGTAGAGAAAGTTAGAGTAGACGTCATGTTAGATAGAGAAAGTTAGAGTAGACGTCATGTTAGGTAGAGAAAATTAGAGTAGACGCCATGTTAGGTAGAGAAAGTTAGAGTAGACGCCATGTTAGGTAGAGAAAGTTAGAGTAGACGCCATGTTAGATAGAGAAAGTTAGAGTAGACGTCATGTTAGATAGAGAAAGATAGAGTAGACGTCATGTTAGATAGAGAAAGTTAGAGTAGACGTCATGTTAGATAGAGAAAGTTAGAGTAGACGCCATGTTAGATAGAGAAAGTTAGAGTAGACGCCATGTTAGATAGAGAAAGATAGAGTAGACGCCATGTTAGGTAGAGAAAGTTAGAGTAGACGCCATGTTAGATAGAGAAAGTTAGAGTAGACGCCATGTTAGATAGAGAAAGATAGAGTAGACGTCATGTTAGGTAGAGAAAGTTAGAGTAGACGTCATGTTAGATAGAGAAAGTTAGAGTAGACGCCATGTTAGATAGAGAAAGTTAGAGTAGACGCCATGTTAGATAGAGAAAGTTAGAGTAGACGTCATGTTAGATAGAGAAAGTTAGAGTAGACGCCATGTTAGTTAGAGAAAGTTAGAGTAGACGTCATGTTAGATAGAGAAAGTTAGAGTAGACGCCATGTTAGATAGAGAAAGTTAGAGTAGACGCCATGTTAGATAGAGAAAGTTAGAGTAGACGTCATGTTAGATAGAGAAAGTTAGAGTAGACGTCATGTTAGGTAGAGAAAGTTAGAGTAGACGTCATGTTAGGTAGAGAAAGTTAGAGTAGACGTCATGTTAGTTAGAGAAAGTTAGAGTAGACGTCATGTTAGGTAGAGAAAGTTAGAGTAGACGTCATGTTAGATAGAGAAAGTTAGAGTAGATGTCATGTTAGTTAGAGAAAGTTAGAGTAGACGTCATGTTAGGTAGAGAAAGTTAGAGTAGACGCCATGTTAGTAGAGAAAGTTAGAGTAGACGCCATGTTAGATAGAGAAAGTTAGAGTAGACGCCATGTTAGATAGAGAAAGTTAGAGTAGACGTCATGTTAGATAGAGAAAGTTAGAGTAGACGCCATGTTAGATAGAGAAAGATAGAGTAGACGTCATGTTAGGAAGAGAAAGTTAGAGTAGACGCCATTTTAGATAGAGTAGACGTCATGTTAGGTAGAGAAATTTAGAGTAGACGTCATGTTATGTAGAGAAAGTTAGAGTAGACGTCATGTTAGGTAGAGAAAGTTAGAGTAGACGTCATGTTAGGTAGAGAAAGTAAGAGTAGACGTCATGTTAGGTAGAGAAAGTTAGAGTAGACGTCATGTTAGGTAGAGAAAGTTAGAGTAGACGTCATGTTAGGTAGAGAAAGTTAGAGTAGACGTCATGTTAGATAGAGAAAGTTAGAGTAGACGCCATGTTAGGTAGAGAAAGATAGAGCAGACGTCGTCATGTTAGGTAGAGAAAGTTAGAGTAGACGTCATGTTAGATAGAGAAAGTTAGAGTAGATGTCATGTTAGTTAGAGAAAGTTAGAGTAGACGTCATGTTAGGTAGAGAAAGTTAGAGTAGACGCCATGTTAGGTAGAGAAAGTTAGAGTAGACGCCATGTTAGATAAGAAAGTTAGAGTACTGTCATGTTAGATAGAGAAAGTTAGAGTAGACGTCATGTTAGGTAGAGAAAGTTAGAGTAGACGTCATGTTAGGTAGAGAAAGTTAGAGTAGACGTCATGTTAGATAGAGAAAGTTAGAGTAGACGTCATGTTAGGTAGAGAAAGTTAGAGTAGACGTCATGTTAGGTAGAGAAAGTTAGAGTAGACGCCATGTTAGATAGAGAAAGTTAGAGTAGACGTCATGTTAGACAGAGAAAGTTAGAGTAGACGTCATGTTAGGTAGAGAAAGATAGAGTAGACGTCATGTTAGATAGAGAAAGTTAGAGTAGACGCCATGTTAGATAGAGAAAGTAGAGTAGACGTCATGTTAGGTAGAGAAAGATAGAGTAGACGTCATGTTAGATAGAGAAAGTTAGAGTAGACGCCATGTTAGATAGAGAAAGATAGAGTAGACGTCATGTTAGATAGAGAAAGATAGAGTAGACGTCATGTTAGATAGAGAAAGTTAGAGTAGACGTCATGTTAGGTAGAGAAAGATAGAGTAGACGTCATGTTAGATAGAGAAAGTTAGAGTAGACGTCATGTTAGATAGAGAAAGTTAGAGTAGACGCCATGTTAGGTAGAGAAAGATAGAGTAGACGTCATGTTAGGTAGAGAAAGTTAGAGTAGACGCCATGTTAGATAGAGAAAGTTAGAGTAGACGTCATGTTAGATAGAAAAGTTAGAGTAGACGTCATGTTAGGTAGAGAAAGTTAGAGTAGACGTCATGTTAGGAAGAGAAAGTTAGAGTAGACGTCATGTTAGGTAGAGAAAGATAGAGTAGACGCCATGTTAGGTAGAGAAAGTTAGAGTAGACGTCATGTTAGATAGAGAAAGTTAGAGTAGACGTCATGTTAGTTAGAGAAAGTTAGAGTAGACGTCATGTTAGGTAGAGAAAGTTAGAGTAGACGCCATGTTAGGTAGAGAAAGTTAGAGTAGACGCCATGTTAGATAGAGAAAGTTAGAGTACTGTCATGTTAGATAGAGAAAGTTAGAGTAGACGTCATGTTAGGTAGAGAAAGTTAGAGTAGACGTCATGTTAGGTAGAGAAAGTTAGAGTAGACGTCATGTTAGGTAGAGAAAGATAGAGTAGACGCCATGTTAGGTAGAGAAAGTTAGAGTAGACGCCATGTTAGGTAGAGAAAGTTAGAGTAGACGCCATGTTAGGTAGAGAAAGATAGAGTAGACGTCATGTTAGGTAGAGAAAGTTAGAGTAGACGTCATGTTAGATAGAGAAAGATAGAGTAGACGCCATGTTAGGTAGAGAAAGATAGAGTAGACGCCATGTTAGGTAGAGAAAGATAGAGTAGACGTCATGTTAGGTAGAGAAAGTTAGAGTAGACGTCATGTTAGATAGAAAAGATAGAGTAGACGCCATGTTAGGTAGAGAAAGTTAGAGTAGACGCCATGTAGGTAGAGAAAGTTAGAGTAGACGCCATGTTAGGTAGAGAAAGATAGAGTAGACGCCATGTTAGGTAGAGAAAGATAGAGTAGACGTCATGTTAGGTAGAGAAAGTTAGAGTAGACGTCATGTTAGATAGAAAAAGATAGAGTAGACGCCATGTTAGGTAGAGAAAGTTAGAGTAGACGTCATGTTAGATAGAGAAAGTTAGAGTAGACGTCATGTTAGGTAGAGAAATTAGAGTAGACGCCATGTTAGGTAGAGAAAGTTAGAGTAGACGCCATGTTAGGTAGAGAAAGTTAGAGTAGACGCCATGTTAGATAGAGAAAGATAGAGTAGACGTCATGTTAGATAGAGAAAGATAGAGTAGACGTCATGTTAGATAGAGAAAGTTAGAGTAGACGTCATGTTAGATAGAGAAAGTTAGAGTAGACGCCATGTTAGATAGAGAAAGTTAGAGTAGACGCCATGTTAGGTAGAGAAAGATAGAGTAGACGCCATGTTAGATAGAGAAAGATAGAGTAGACGTCATGTTAGGTAGAGAAAGTTAGAGTAGACGCCATGTTAGATAGAGAAAGTTAGAGTAGACGCCATGTTAGGTAGAGAAAGTTAGAGTAGACGTCATGTTAGATAGAGAAAGTTAGAGTAGACGCCATGTTAGATAAAGATAGAGTAGACGCCATGTTAGGTAGAGAAAGTTAGAGTAGACGCCATGTTAGATAGAGAAAGTTAGAGTAGACGCCATGTTAGATAGAGAAAGATAGAGCAGACGTCATGTTAGGTAGAGAAAGTTAGAGTAGACGTCATGTTAGATAGAGAAAGTTAGAGTAGACGTCATGTTAGATAGAGAAAGTTAGAGTAGACGTCATGTTAGGTAGAGAAAGTTAGAGTAGACGTCATGTTAGATAGAGAAAGTTAGAGTAGACGCCATGTTAGACAGAGAAAGTTAGAGTAGACGCCATGTTAGATAGAGAAAGTTAGAGTAGACGTCATGTTAGATAGAGAAAGTTAGAGTAGACGCCATGTTAGTTAGAGAAATTTAGAGTAGACGTCATGTTAGATAGAGAAAGTTAGAGTAGACGCCATGTTAGATAGAGAAAGTTAGAGTAGACGCCATGTTAGATGAGAAAGTTAGAGTAGACGCCATGTTAGATAGAGAAAGTTAGAGTAGACGTCATGTTAATAGAGAAAGTTAGAGTAGACGTCATGTTAGGTAGAGAAAGTTAGAGTAGACGTCATGTTAGGTAGAGAAAGTTAGAGTAGACGTCATGTTAGTAGAGAAAGTTAGAGTAGACGTCATGTTAGGTAGAGAAAGTTAGAGTAGACGTCATGTTAGGTAGAGAAAGTTAGAGTAGACGTCATGTTAGGTAGAGAAAGTTAGAGTAGACGTCATGTTAGGTAGAGAAAGTTAGAGTAGACGTCATGTTAGGTAGAGAAAGTTAGAGTAGACGTCATGTTAGGTAGAGAAAGTTAGAGTAGACGCCATGTTAGGTAGAGAAAGTTAGAGTAGACGTCATGTTAGGTAGAGAAAGTTAGAGTAGACGTCATGTTAGGTAGAGAAAGTTAGAGTAGACGTCATGTTAGATAGAGAAAGTTAGAGTAGACGCCATGTTAGGTAGAGAAAGATAGAGTAGACGTCGTCATGTTAGGTAGAGAAAGTTAGAGTAGACGTCATGTTAGATAGAGAAAGTTAGAGTAGACGTCATGTTAGTTAGAGAAAGTTAGAGTAGACGTCATGTTAGGTAGAGAAAGTTAGAGTAGACGTCATGTTAGTTAGAGAAAGTTAGAGTAGACGTCATGTTAGGTAGAGAAAGTTAGAGTAGACGTCATGTTAGGTAGAGAAAGTTAGAGTAGACGTCATGTTAGGTAGAGAAAGTTAGAGTAGACGTCATGTTAGGTAGAGAAAGTTAGAGTAGACGTCATGTTAGGTAGAGAAAGTTAGAGTAGACGTCATGTTAGGTAGAGAAAGTTAGAGTAGACGTCATGTTAGGTAGAGAAAGTTAGAGTAGACGTCATGTTAGTTAGAGAAAGTTAGAGTAGACGTCATGTTAGATAGAGAAAATTAGAGTAGACGTCATGTTAGATAGAGAAAGATAGAGTAGACGTCATGTTAGGTAGAGAAAGTTAGAGTAGACGTCATGTTAGATAGAGAAAGTTAGAGTAGACGTCATGTTAGATAGAGAAAGATAGAGTAGACGTCATGTTAGGTAGAGAAAGTTAGAGTAGACGCCATGTTAGGTAGAGAAAGATAGAGTAGACGTCATGTTAGGTAGAGAAAGTTAGAGTAGACGCCATGTTAGATAGAGAAAGTTAGAGTAGACGTCATGTTAGATAGAGAAAGATAGAGTAGACGTCATGTTAGATAGAGAAAGTTAGAGTAGACGTCATGTTAGGTAGAGAAAGATAGAGTAGACGTCATGTTAGATAGAGAAAGTTAGAGTAGACGTCATGTTAGATAGAGAAAGTTAGAGTAGACGCCATGTTAGGTAGAGAAAGATAGAGTAGACGTCATGTTAGGTAGAGAAAGTTAGAGTAGACGCCATGTTAGATAGAGAAAGTTAGAGTAGACGTCATGTTAGATAGAGAAAGATAGAGTAGACGTCATGTTAGGTAGAGAAAGTTAGAGTAGACGTCATGTTAGATAGAGAAAGTTAGAGTAGACGTCATGTTAGATAGAAAAGTTAGAGTAGACGTCATGTTAGGAAGAGAAAGTTAGAGTAGACGTCATGTTAGGTAGAGAAAGTTAGAGTAGACGCCATGTTAGGTAGAGAAAGTTAGAGTAGACGCCATGTTAGGTAGAGAAAGTTAGAGTAGACGCCATGTTAGGTAGAGAAAGATAGAGTAGACGCCATGTTAGGTAGAGAAAGATAGAGTAGACGTCATGTTAGGTAGAGAAAGTTAGAGTAGACGTCATGTTAGGAAGAGAAAGTTAGAGTAGACGTCATGTTAGGTAGAGAAAGATAGAGTAGACGCCATGTTAGGTAGAGAAAGTTAGAGTAGACGCCATGTTAGGTAGAGAAAGATAGAGTAGACGCCATGTTAGGTAGAGAAAGATAGAGTAGACGTCATGTTAGGTAGAGAAAGTTAGAGTAGACGTCATGTTAGATAGAAAAGTTAGAGTAGACGTCATGTTAGATAGAGAAAGTTAGAGTAGACGTCATGTTAGATAGAGAAAGTTAGAGTAGACGCCATGTTAGATAGAGAAAGTTAGAGTAGACGCCATGTTAGGTAGAGAAAGATAGAGTAGACGTCATGTTAGATAGAGAAAGTTAGAGTAGACGTCATGTTAGGTAGAGAAAGTTAGAGTAGACGCCATGTTAGATAGAGAAAGTTAGAGTAGACGTCATGTTAGGTAGAGAAAGTTAGAGTAGACGTCATGTTAGGTAGAGAAAGTTAGAGTAGACGTCATGTTAGGTAGAGAAAGTTAGAGTAGACGTCATGTTAGGTAGAGAAAGTTAGAGTAGACGTCATGTTAGTTAGAGAAAGTTAGAGTAGACGTCATGTTAGATAGAGAAAATTAGAGTAGACGTCATGTTAGATAGAGAAAGTTAGAGTAGACGTCATGTTAGGTAGAGAAAGTTAGAGTAGACGTCATGTTAGATAGAGAAAGTTAGAGTAGACGTCATGTTAGATAGAGAAAGTTAGAGTAGACGTCATGTTAGGTAGAGAAAGTTAGAGTAGACGCCATGTTAGGTAGAGAAAGTTAGAGTAGACGTCATGTTAGGTAGAGAAAGTTAGAGTAGACGCCATGTTAGATAGAGAAAGTTAGAGTAGACGTCATGTTAGATAGAGAAAGATAGAGTAGACGTCATGTTAGATAGAGAAAGTTAGAGTAGACGTCATGTTAGGTAGAGAAAGTTAGAGTAGACGTCATGTTAGATAGAGAAAGTTAGAGTAGACGTCATGTTAGATAGAGAAAGTTAGAGTAGACGCCATGTTAGGTAGAGAAAGATAGAGTAGACGTCATGTTAGGTAGAGAAAGTTAGAGTAGACGCCATGTTAGATAGAGAAAGTTAGAGTAGACGTCATGTTAGATAGAGAAAGATAGAGTAGACGTCATGTTAGGTAGAGAAAGTTAGAGTAGACGTCATGTTAGATAGAGAAAGTTAGAGTAGACGTCATGTTAGATAGAGAAAGTTAGAGTAGACGTCATGTTAGGTAGAGAAAGTTAGAGTAGACGTCATGTTAGGTAGAGAAAGATAGAGTAGACGCCATGTTAGGTAGAGAAAGTTAGAGTAGACGCCATGTTAGGTAGAGAAAGTTAGAGTAGACGTCATGTTAGGTAGAGAAAGTTAGAGTAGACGTCATGTTAGGTAGAGAAAGTTAGAGTAGACGTCATGTTAGGTAGAGAAAGTTAGAGTAGACGCCATGTTAGGTAGAGAAAGTTAGAGTAGACGCCATGTTAGGTAGAGAAAGTTAGAGTAGACGCCATGTTAGGTAGAGAAAGTTAGAGTAGACGTCATGTTAGGTAGAGAAAGTTAGAGTAGACGTCATGTTAGATAGAGAAAGTTAGAGTAGACGTCATGTTAGATAGAGAAAGTTAGAGTAGACGTCATGTTAGATAGAGAAAGTTAGAGTAGACGCCATGTTAGATAGAGAAAGTTAGAGTAGACGCCATGTTAGGTAGAGAAAGTTAGAGTAGACGCCATGTTAGATAGAGAAAGATAGAGTAGACGTCATGTTAGGTAGAGAAAGTTAGAGTAGACGCCATGTTAGATAGAGAAAGTTAGAGTAGACGCCATGTTAGGTAGAGAAAGTTAGAGTAGACGTCATGTTAGATAGAGAAAGTTAGAGTAGACGCCATGTTAGATAGAGAAAGATAGAGTAGACGCCATGTTAGGTAGAGAAAGTTAGAGTAGACGCCATGTTAGATAGAGAAAGTTAGAGTAGACGCCATGTTAGATAGAGAAAGATAGAGTAGACGTCATGTTAGGTAGAGAAAGTTAGAGTAGACGTCATGTTAGATAGAGAAAGTTAGAGTAGACGTCATGTTAGATAGAGAAAGTTAGAGTAGACGTCATGTTAGGTAGAGAAAGTTAGAGTAGACGTCATGTTAGATAGAGAAAGTTAGAGTAGACGCCATGTTAGTAGAGAAAGTTAGAGTAGACGTCATGTTAGATAGAGAAAGTTAGAGTAGACGCCATGTTAGATAGAGAAAATTAGAGTAGACGTCATGTTAGATAGAGAAAGTTAGAGTAGACGTCATGTTAGGTAGAGAAAGTTAGAGTAGACGTCATGTTAGATAGAGAAAGTTAGAGTAGACGTCATGTTAGATAGAGAAAGTTAGAGTAGACGTCATGTTAGGTAGAGAAAGTTAGAGTAGACGCCATGTTAGGTAGAGAAAGATAGAGTAGACGTCATGTTAGGTAGAGAAAGTTAGAGTAGACGCCATGTTAGATAGAGAAAGTTAGAGTAGACGTCATGTTAGATAGAGAAAGATAGAGTAGACGTCATGTTAGATAGAGAAAGTTAGAGTAGACGTCATGTTAGGTAGAGAAAGTTAGAGTAGACGTCATGTTAGATAGAGAAAGTTAGAGTAGACGTCATGTTAATAGAGAAAGTTAGAGTAGACGCCATGTTAGGTAGAGAAAGATAGAGTAGACGTCATGTTAGGTAGAGAAAGTTAGAGTAGACGTCATGTTAGATAGAGAAAGTTAGAGTAGACGTCATGTTAGATAGAGAAAGTTAGAGTAGACGTCATGTTAGGTAGAGAAAGTTAGAGTAGACGTCATGTTAGATAGAAAGTTAGAGTAGACGTCATGTTAGGTAGAGAAAGTTAGAGTAGACGTCATGTTAGGTAGAGAAAGTTAGAGTAGACGTCATGTTAGGTAGAGAAAGTTAGAGTAGACGCCATGTTAGGTAGAGAAAGTTAGAGTAGACGCCATGTTAGGTAGAGAAAGTTAGAGTAGACGTCATGTTAGATAGAGAAAGTTAGAGTAGACGCCATGTTAGATAGAGAAAGTTAGAGTAGACGCCATGTTAGGTAGAGAAAGTTAGAGTAGACGCCATGTTAGATAGAGAAAGTTAGAGTAGACGCCATGTTAGATAGAGAAAGATAGAGTAGACGTCATGTTAGGTAGAGAAAGTTAGAGTAGACGTCATGTTAGATAGAGAAAGTTAGAGTAGACGTCATGTTAGATAGAGAAAGTTAGAGTAGACGTCATGTTAGGTAGAGAAAGTTAGAGTAGACGTCATGTTAGATAGAGAAAGTTAGAGTAGACGCCATGTTAGGTAGAGAAAGTTAGAGTAGACGTCATGTTAGATAGAGAAAGTTAGAGTAGACGCCATGTTAGATAGAGAAAGTTAGAGTAGACGTCATGTTAGATAGAGAAAGATAGAGTAGACGTCATGTTAGGTAGAGAAAGTTAGAGTAGACGTCATGTTAGATAGAGAAAGTTAGAGTAGACGTCATGTTAGATAGAGAAAGTTAGAGTAGACGTCATGTTAGGTAGAGAAAGATAGAGTAGACGTCATGTTAGATAGAGAAAGTTAGAGTAGACGTCATGTTAGATAGAGAAAGTTAGAGTAGACGCCATGTTAGGTAGAGAAAGTTAGAGTAGACGTCATGTTAGGTAGAGAAAGTTAGAGTAGACGTCATGTTAGATAGAGAAAGTTAGAGTAGACGTCATGTTAGATAGAGAAAGTTAGAGTAGACGTCATGTTAGGTAGAGAAAGTTAGAGTAGACGTCATGTTAGATAGAGAAAGTTAGAGTAGACGTCATGTTAGTAGAGAAAGTTAGAGTAGACGTCATGTTAGGTAGAGAAAGTTAGAGTAGACGTCATGTTAGGTAGAGAAAGTTAGAGTAGACGCCATGTTAGGTAGAGAAAGTTAGAGTAGACGCCATGTTAGGTAGAGAAAGTTAGAGTAGACGTCATGTTAGTAGAGAAAGTTAGAGTAGACGTCATGTTAGGTAGAGAAAGTTAGAGTAGACGTCATGTTAGGTAGAGAAAGTTAGAGTAGACGTCATGTTAGGTAGAGAAAGATAGAGTAGACGTCATGTTAGGTAGAGAAAGTTAGAGTAGACGCCATGTTAGGTAGAGAAAGTTAGAGTAGACGCCATGTTAGGTAGAGAAAGATAGAGTAGACGTCATGTTAGGTAGAGAAAGTTAGAGTAGACGTCATGTTAGATAGAGAAAGATAGAGTAGACGTCATGTTAGATAGAGAAAGTTAGAGTAGACGTCATGTTAGATAGAGAAAGTTAGAGTAGACGCCATGTTAGATAGAGAAAGTTAGAGTAGACGTCATGTTAGGTAGAGAAAGTTAGAGTAGACGCCATGTTAGATAGAGAAAGATAGAGTAGACGTCATGTTAGGTAGAGAAAGTTAGAGTAGACGCCATGTTAGATAGAGAAAGTTAGAGTAGACGTCATGTTAGGTAGAGAAAGTTAGAGTAGACGTCATGTTAGATAGAGAAAGTTAGAGTAGACGCCATGTTAGATAGAGAAAGTTAGAGTAGACGCCATGTTAGGTAGAGAAAGTTAGAGTAGACGCCATGTTAGATAGAGAAAGTTAGAGTAGACGTCATGTTAGATAGAGAAAGATAGAGTAGACGTCATGTTAGGTAGAGAAAGTTAGAGTAGACGTCATGTTAGATAGAGAAAGTTAGAGTAGACGTCATGTTAGATAGAGAAAGTTAGAGTAGACGTCATGTTAGGTAGAGAAAGTTAGAGTAGACGTCATGTTAGATAGAGAAAGTTAGAGTAGACGCCATGTTAGATAGAGAAAGTTAGAGTAGACGTCATGTTAGATAGAGAAAGTTAGAGTAGACGCCATGTTAGATAGAGAAAGTTAGAGTAGACGTCATGTTAGATAGAGAAAGTTAGAGTAGACGTCATGTTAGGTAGAGAAAGTTAGAGTAGACGCCATGTTAGATAGAGAAAGTTAGAGTAGACGTCATGTTAGATAGAGAAAGTTAGAGTAGACGTCATGTTAGGTAGAGAAAGTTAGAGTAGACGTCATGTTAGGTAGAGAAAGTTAGAGTAGACGCCATGTTAGGTAGAGAAAGTTAGAGTAGACGCCATGTTAGGTAGAGAAAGATAGAGTAGACGTCATGTTAGGTAGAGAAAGTTAGAGTAGACGTCATGTTAGATAGAGAAAGTTAGAGTAGACGCCATGTTAGGTAGAGAAAGTTAGAGTAGACGCCATGTTAGGTAGAGAAAGTTAGAGTAGACGTCATGTTAGGTAGAGAAAGTTAGAGTAGACGTCATGTTAGATAGAGAAAGTTAGAGTAGACGTCATGTTAGGTAGAGAAAGTTAGAGTAGACGTCATGTTAGATAGAGAAAGTTAGAGTAGACGTCATGTTAGGTAGAGAAAGTTAGAGTAGACGTCATGTTAGGTAGAGAAAGTTAGAGTAGACGTCATGTTAGGTAGAGAAAGTTAGAGTAGACGTCATGTTAGGTAGAGAAAGTTAGAGTAGACGTCATGTTAGGTAGAGAAAGTTAGAGTAGACGTCATGTTAGGTAGAGAAAGTTAGAGTAGACGTCATGTTAGGTAGAGAAAGTTAGAGTAGACGTCATGTTAGTTAGAGAAAGTTAGAGTAGACGTCATGTTAGATAGAGAAAGTTAGAGTAGACGTCATGTTAGATAGAGAAAGTTAGAGTAGACGTCATGTTAGGTAGAGAAAGTTAGAGTAGACGTCATGTTAGATAGAGAAAGTTAGAGTAGACGTCATGTTAGATAGAGAAAGTTAGAGTAGACGTCATGTTAGGTAGAGAAAGTTAGAGTAGACGCCATGTTAGGTAGAGAAAGTTAGAGTAGACGTCATGTTAGGTAGAGAAAGTTAGAGTAGACGCCATGTTAGATAGAGAAAGTTAGAGTAGACGTCATGTTAGATAGAGAAAGTTAGAGTAGACGTCATGTTAGATAGAGAAAGTTAGAGTAGACGTCATGTTAGGTAGAGAAAGTTAGAGTAGACGTCATGTTAGATAGAGAAAGTTAGAGTAGACGTCATGTTAGATAGAGAAAGTTAGAGTAGACGCCATGTTAGGTAGAGAAAGATAGAGTAGACGTCATGTTAGGTAGAGAAAGTTAGAGTAGACGCCATGTTAGATAGAGAAAGTTAGAGTAGACGTCATGTTAGATAGAGAAAGATAGAGTAGACGTCATGTTAGGTAGAGAAAGTTAGAGTAGACGTCATGTTAGATAGAGAAAGTTAGAGTAGACGTCATGTTAGATAGAGAAAGTTAGAGTAGACGTCATGTTAGGTAGAGAAAGTTAGAGTAGACGTCATGTTAGGTAGAGAAAGTTAGAGTAGACGCCATGTTAGGTAGAGAAAGTTAGAGTAGACGCCATGTTAGGTAGAGAAAGTTAGAGTAGACGCCATGTTAGGTAGAGAAAGTTAGAGTAGACGCCATGTTAGGTAGAGAAAGTTAGAGTAGACGTCATGTTAGGTAGAGAAAGTTAGAGTAGACGTCATGTTAGGTAGAGAAAGTTAGAGTAGACGTCATGTTAGGTAGAGAAAGTTAGAGTAGACGCCATGTTAGGTAGAGAAAGTTAGAGTAGACGCCATGTTAGGTAGAGAAAGTTAGAGTAGACGCCATGTTAGGTAGAGAAAGTTAGAGTAGACGTCATGTTAGGTAGAGAAAGTTAGAGTAGACGTCATGTTAGATAGAGAAAGTTAGAGTAGACGTCATGTTAGATAGAGAAAGTTAGAGTAGACGTCATGTTAGATAGAGAAAGTTAGAGTAGACGCCATGTTAGATAGAGAAAGTTAGAGTAGACGCCATGTTAGGTAGAGAAAGTTAGAGTAGACGTCATGTTAGATAGAGAAAGTTAGAGTAGACGTCATGTTAGGTAGAGAAAGTTAGAGTAGACGTCATGTTAGATAGAGAAAGTTAGAGTAGACGTCATGTTAGGTAGAGAAAGTTAGAGTAGACGTCATGTTAGGTAGAGAAAGTTAGAGTAGACGTCATGTTAGGTAGAGAAAGTTAGAGTAGACGTCATGTTAGGTAGAGAAAGTTAGAGTAGACGTCATGTTAGTTAGAGAAAGTTAGAGTAGACGTCATGTTAGATAGAGAAAGTTAGAGTAGACGTCATGTTAGATAGAGAAAGATAGAGTAGACGTCATGTTAGGTAGAGAAAGTTAGAGTAGACGTCATGTTAGATAGAGAAAGTTAGAGTAGACGTCATGTTAGATAGAGAAAGTTAGAGTAGACGTCATGTTAGGTAGAGAAAGTTAGAGTAGACGCCATGTTAGGTAGAGAAAGATAGAGTAGACGTCATGTTAGGTAGAGAAAGTTAGAGTAGACGCCATGTTAGATAGAGAAAGTTAGAGTAGACGTCATGTTAGATAGAGAAAGTTAGAGTAGACGTCATGTTAGATAGAGAAAGTTAGAGTAGACGTCATGTTAGGTAGAGAAAGTTAGAGTAGACGTCATGTTAGATAGAGAAAGTTAGAGTAGACGTCATGTTAGATAGAGAAAGTTAGAGTAGACGCCATGTTAGGTAGAGAAAGATAGAGTAGACGTCATGTTAGGTAGAGAAAGTTAGAGTAGACGCCATGTTAGATAGAGAAAGTTAGAGTAGACGTCATGTTAGATAGAGAAAGATAGAGTAGACGTCATGTTAGGTAGAGAAAGTTAGAGTAGACGTCATGTTAGATAGAGAAAGTTAGAGTAGACGTCATGTTAGATAGAAAGTTAGAGTAGACGTCATGTTAGGAAGAGAAAGTTAGAGTAGACGTCATGTTAGGTAGAGAAAGTTAGAGTAGACGCCATGTTAGGTAGAGAAAGTTAGAGTAGACGCCATGTTAGGTAGAGAAAGTTAGAGTAGACGCCATGTTAGGTAGAGAAAGTTAGAGTAGACGCCATGTTAGGTAGAGAAAGATAGAGTAGACGTCATGTTAGGTAGAGAAAGTTAGAGTAGACGTCATGTTAGATAGAGAAAGTTAGAGTAGACGTCATGTTAGGTAGAGAAAGATAGAGTAGACGCCATGTTAGGTAGAGAAAGTTAGAGTAGACGCCATGTTAGGTAGAGAAAGTTAGAGTAGACGCCATGTTAGGTAGAGAAAGATAGAGTAGACGTCATGTTAGGTAGAGAAAGTTAGAGTAGACGTCATGTTAGATAGAGAAAGATAGAGTAGACGTCATGTTAGATAGAGAAAGTTAGAGTAGACGTCATGTTAGATAGAGAAAGTTAGAGTAGACGTCATGTTAGATAGAGAAAGTTAGAGTAGACGCCATGTTAGGTAGAGAAAGATAGAGTAGACGCCATGTTAGGTAGAGAAAGTTAGAGTAGACGTCATGTTAGATAGAGAAAGTTAGAGTAGACGCCATGTTAGATAGAGAAAGTTAGAGTAGACGTCATGTTAGGTAGAGAAAGTTAGAGTAGACGTCATGTTAGATAGAGAAAGTTAGAGTAGACGTCATGTTAGATAGAGAAAGTTAGAGTAGACGTCATGTTAGGTAGAGAAAGTTAGAGTAGACGTCATGTTAGATAGAGAAAGTTAGAGTAGACGCCATGTTAGGTAGAGAAAGTTAGAGTAGACGTCATGTTAGATAGAGAAAGTTAGAGTAGACGTCATGTTAGATAGAGAAAGTTAGAGTAGACGTCATGTTAGATAGAGAAAGTTAGAGTAGACGTCATGTTAGGTAGAGAAAGTTAGAGTAGACGTCATGTTAGATAGAGAAAGTTAGAGTAGACGTCATGTTAGATAGAGAAAGTTAGAGTAGACGTCATGTTAGGTAGAGAAAGTTAGAGTAGACGTCATGTTAGATAGAGAAAGTTAGAGTAGACGTCATGTTAGATAGAGAAAGTTAGAGTAGACGTCATGTTAGGTAGAGAAAGATAGAGTAGACGTCATGTTAGGTAGAGAAAGTTAGAGTAGACGTCATGTTAGATAGAGAAAGTTAGAGTAGACGTCATGTTAGATAGAGAAAGTTAGAGTAGACGTCGTCATGTTAGGTAGAGAAAGTTAGAGTAGACGTCATGTTAGATAGAGAAAGTTAGAGTAGACGTCATGTTAGATAGAGAAAGTTAGAGTAGACGTCATGTTAGGTAGAGAAAGTTAGAGTAGACGTCATGTTAGGTAGAGAAAGTTAGAGTAGACGTCATGTTAGGTAGAGAAAGTTAGAGTAGACGCCATGTTAGGTAGAGAAAGTTAGAGTAGACGCCATGTTAGGTAGAGAAAGTTAGAGTAGACGCCATGTTAGGTAGAGAAAGATAGAGTAGACGTCATGTTAGGTAGAGAAAGTTAGAGTAGACGTCATGTTAGGAAGAGAAAGTTAGAGTAGACGTCATGTTAGGTAGAGAAAGATAGAGTAGACGCCATGTTAGGTAGAGAAAGTTAGAGTAGACGCCATGTTAGGTAGAGAAAGTTAGAGTAGACGCCATGTTAGGTAGAGAAAGATAGAGTAGACGTCATGTTAGGTAGAGAAAGTTAGAGTAGACGTCATGTTAGATAGAGAAAGATAGAGTAGACGTCATGTTAGATAGAGAAAGTTAGAGTAGACGTCATGTTAGATAGAGAAAGTTAGAGTAGACGCCATGTTAGATAGAGAAAGTTAGAGTAGACGCCATGTTAGGTAGAGAAAGATAGAGTAGACGCCATGTTAGATAGAGAAAGATAGAGTAGACGTCATGTTAGGTAGAGAAAGTTAGAGTAGACGCCATGTTAGATAGAGAAAGTTAGAGTAGACGCCATGTTAGGTAGAGAAAGTTAGAGTAGACGTCATGTTAGATAGAGAAAGTTAGAGTAGACGCCATGTTAGATAGAGAAAGATAGAGTAGACGCCATGTTAGGTAGAGAAAGTTAGAGTAGACGCCATGTTAGATAGAGAAAGTTAGAGTAGACGCCATGTTAGATAGAGAAAGATAGAGTAGACGTCATGTTAGGTAGAGAAAGTTAGAGTAGACGTCATGTTAGATAGAGAAAGTTAGAGTAGACGTCATGTTAGATAGAGAAAGTTAGAGTAGACGTCATGTTAGGTAGAGAAAGTTAGAGTAGACGTCATGTTAGATAGAGAAAGTTAGAGTAGACGCCATGTTAGATAGAGAAAGTTAGAGTAGACGTCATGTTAGATAGAGAAAGTTAGAGTAGACGCCATGTTAGATAGAGAAAGATAGAGTAGACGTCATGTTAGATAGAGAAAGTTAGAGTAGACGTCATGTTAGGTAGAGAAAGTTAGAGTAGACGCCATGTTAGATAGAGAAAGTTAGAGTAGACGTCATGTTAGATAGAGAAAGTTAGAGTAGACGTCATGTTAGGTAGAGAAAGTTAGAGTAGACGCCATGTTAGGTAGAGAAAGTTAGAGTAGACGCCATGTTAGGTAGAGAAAGTTAGAGTAGACGCCATGTTAGGTAGAGAAAGATAGAGTAGACGTCATGTTAGGTAGAGAAAGTTAGAGTAGACGTCATGTTAGATAGAGAAAGTTAGAGTAGACGCCATGTTAGGTAGAGAAAGTTAGAGTAGACGCCATGTTAGGTAGAGAAAGTTAGAGTAGACGCCATGTTAGGTAGAGAAAGTTAGAGTAGACGCCATGTTAGGTAGAGAAAGATAGAGTAGACGTCATGTTAGGTAGAGAAAGTTAGAGTAGACGTCATGTTAGATAGAGAAAGATAGAGTAGACGCCATGTTAGGTAGAGAAAGTTAGAGTAGACGTCATGTTAGATAGAGAAAGTTAGAGTAGACGTCATGTTAGATAGAAAATTAGAGTAGACGCCATGTTAGGTAGAGAAAGTTAGAGTAGACGTCATGTTAGGTAGAGAAAGTTAGAGTAGACGTCATGTTAGATAGAGAAAGTTAGAGTAGACGTCATGTTAGATAGAGAAAGTTAGAGTAGACGTCATGTTAGATAGAGAAAGTTAGAGTAGACGTCATGTTAGATAGAGAAAGTTAGAGTAGACGCCATGTTAGATAGAGAAAGTTAGAGTAGACGTCATGTTAGATAGAGAAAGTTAGAGTAGACGCCATGTTAGATAGAGAAAGTTAGAGTAGACGCCATGTTAGGTAGAGAAAGTTAGAGTAGACGCCATGTTAGATAGAGAAAGTTAGAGTAGACGTCATGTTAGGTAGAGAAAGTTAGAGTAGACGTCATGTTAGATAGAGAAAGTTAGAGTAGACGCCATGTTAGGTAGAGAAAGTTAGAGTAGACGTCATGTTAGATAGAGAAAGTTAGAGTAGACGTCATGTTAGATAGAGAAAGTTAGAGTAGACGTCATGTTAGGTAGAGAAAGTTAGAGTAGACGCCATGTTAGATAGAGAAAGTTAGAGTAGACGTCATGTTAGATAGAGAAAGTTAGAGTAGACGTCATGTTAGATAGAGAAAGTTAGAGTAGACGTCATGTTAGATAGAGAAAGTTAGAGTAGACGTCATGTTAGGTAGAGAAAGTTAGAGTAGACGTCATGTTAGATAGAGAAAGTTAGAGTAGACGTCATGTTAGATAGAGAAAGTTAGAGTAGACGTCATGTTAGATAGAGAAAGTTAGAGTAGACGTCATGTTAGGTAGAGAAAGTTAGAGTAGACGTCATGTTAGATAGAGAAAGTTAGAGTAGACGCCATGTTAGATAGAGAAAGTTAGAGTAGACGCCATGTTAGATAGAGAAAGTTAGAGTAGACGTCATGTTAGATAGAGAAAGTTAGAGTAGACGTCATGTTAGGTAGAGAAAGTTAGAGTAGACGTCATGTTAGGTAGAGAAAGTTAGAGTAGACGTCATGTTAGGTAGAGAAAGTTAGAGTAGACGCCATGTTAGATAGAGAAAGTTAGAGTAGACGTCATGTTAGATAGAGAAAGTTAGAGTAGACGTCATGTTAGATAGAGAAAGTTAGAGTAGACGTCATGTTAGGTAGAGAAAGATAGAGTAGACGTCATGTTAGATAGAGAAAGTTAGAGTAGACGTCATGTTAGATAGAGAAAGTTAGAGTAGACGCCATGTTAGGTAGAGAAAGATAGAGTAGACGTCATGTTAGGTAGAGAAAGTTAGAGTAGACGCCATGTTAGATAGAGAAAGTTAGAGTAGACGTCATGTTAGATAGAGAAAGTTAGAGTAGACGTCATGTTAGGTAGAGAAAGTTAGAGTAGACGTCATGTTAGATAGAGAAAGTTAGAGTAGACGTCATGTTAGATAGAGAAAGTTAGAGTAGACGTCATGTTAGGTAGAGAAAGTTAGAGTAGACGTCATGTTAGGTAGAGAAAGATAGAGTAGACGCCATGTTAGGTAGAGAAAGTTAGAGTAGACGCCATGTTAGTAGAGAAAGTTAGAGTAGACGTCATGTTAGATAGAGAAAGTTAGAGTAGACGTCATGTTAGGTAGAGAAAGTTAGAGTAGACGTCATGTTAGGTAGAGAAAGTTAGAGTAGACGCCATGTTAGGTAGAGAAAGTTAGAGTAGACGCCATGTTAGGTAGAGAAAGTTAGAGTAGACGTCATGTTAGATAGAGAAAGTTAGAGTAGACGTCATGTTAGATAGAGAAAGTTAGAGTAGACGTCATGTTAGATAGAGAAAGTTAGAGTAGACGTCATGTTAGATAGAGAAAGTTAGAGTAGACGTCATGTTAGATAGAGAAAGTTAGAGTAGACGTCATGTTAGATAGAGAAAGTTAGAGTAGACGTCATGTTAGGTAGAGAAAGTTAGAGTAGACGTCATGTTAGATAGAGAAAGTTAGAGTAGACGCCATGTTAGGTAGAGAAAGTTAGAGTAGACGTCATGTTAGATAGAGAAAGTTAGAGTAGACGCCATGTTAGATAGAGAAAGTTAGAGTAGACGTCATGTTAGATAGAGAAAGATAGAGTAGACGTCATGTTAGGTAGAGAAAGTTAGAGTAGACGTCATGTTAGATAGAGAAAGTTAGAGTAGACGTCATGTTAGATAGAGAAAGTTAGAGTAGACGTCATGTTAGGTAGAGAAAGTTAGAGTAGACGTCATGTTAGGTAGAGAAAGATAGAGTAGACGTCATGTTAGGTAGAGAAAGTTAGAGTAGACGCCATGTTAGATAGAGAAAGTTAGAGTAGACGTCATGTTAGATAGAGAAAGATAGAGTAGACGTCATGTTAGATAGAGAAAGTTAGAGTAGACGTCATGTTAGGTAGAGAAAGTTAGAGTAGACGTCATGTTAGATAGAGAAAGTTAGAGTAGACGTCATGTTAGATAGAGAAAGTTAGAGTAGACGCCATGTTAGGTAGAGAAAGTTAGAGTAGACGTCATGTTAGGTAGAGAAAGTTAGAGTAGACGCCATGTTAGATAGAGAAAGTTAGAGTAGACGTCATGTTAGATAGAGAAAGATAGAGTAGACGTCATGTTAGGTAGAGAAAGTTAGAGTAGACGTCATGTTAGATAGAAAGTTAGAGTAGACGTCATGTTAGGTAGAGAAAGTTAGAGTAGACGTCATGTTAGTAGAGAAAGTTAGAGTAGACGTCATGTTAGGTAGAGAAAGATAGAGTAGACGCCATGTTAGGTAGAGAAAGTTAGAGTAGACGCCATGTTAGGTAGAGAAAGTTAGAGTAGACGTCATGTTAGATAGAGAAAGTTAGAGTAGACGCCATGTTAGATAGAGAAAGATAGAGTAGACGCCATGTTAGGTAGAGAAAGTTAGAGTAGACGCCATGTTAGATAGAGAAAGTTAGAGTAGACGCCATGTTAGATAGAGAAAGATAGAGTAGACGTCATGTTAGGTAGAGAAAGTTAGAGTAGACGTCATGTTAGATAGAGAAAGTTAGAGTAGACGTCATGTTAGATAGAGAAAGTTAGAGTAGACGTCATGTTAGGTAGAGAAAGTTAGAGTAGACGTCATGTTAGATAGAGAAAGTTAGAGTAGACGCCATGTTAGGTAGAGAAAGTTAGAGTAGACGTCATGTTAGATAGAGAAAGTTAGAGTAGACGCCATGTTAGATAGAGAAAGTTAGAGTAGACGTCATGTTAGATAGAGAAAGATAGAGTAGACGTCATGTTAGGTAGAGAAAGTTAGAGTAGACGTCATGTTAGATAGAGAAAGTTAGAGTAGACGTCATGTTAGATAGAGAAAGTTAGAGTAGACGTCATGTTAGGTAGAGAAAGATAGAGTAGACGTCATGTTAGATAGAGAAAGTTAGAGTAGACGTCATGTTAGATAGAGAAAGTTAGAGTAGACGCCATGTTAGGTAGAGAAAGATAGAGTAGACGTCATGTTAGGTAGAGAAAGTTAGAGTAGACGCCATGTTAGATAGAGAAAGTTAGAGTAGACGTCATGTTAGATAGAGAAAGATAGAGTAGACGTCATGTTAGGTAGAGAAAGTTAGAGTAGACGTCATGTTAGATAGAGAAAGTTAGAGTAGACGTCATGTTAGATAGAAAAGTTAGAGTAGACGTCATGTTAGGTAGAGAAAGTTAGAGTAGACGTCATGTTAGGAAGAGAAAGTTAGAGTAGACGTCATGTTAGGTAGAGAAAGATAGAGTAGACGCCATGTTAGGTAGAGAAAGTTAGAGTAGACGCCATGTTAGGTAGAGAAAGATAGAGTAGACGCCATGTTAGGTAGAGAAAGATAGAGTAGACGTCATGTTAGGTAGAGAAAGTTAGAGTAGACGTCATGTTAGAAGAGAAAGTTAGAGTAGACGTCATGTTAGGTAGAGAAAGATAGAGTAGACGCCATGTTAGGTAGAGAAAGTTAGAGTAGACGCCATGTTAGGTAGAGAAAGTTAGAGTAGACGCCATGTTAGGTAGAGAAAGATAGAGTAGACGTCATGTTAGGTAGAGAAAGTTAGAGTAGACGTCATGTTAGATAGAGAAAGTTAGAGTAGACGTCATGTTAGATAGAGAAAGTTAGAGTAGACGTCATGTTAGATAGAGAAAGTTAGAGTAGACGCCATGTTAGATAGAGAAAGTTAGAGTAGACGCCATGTTAGGTAGAGAAAGATAGAGTAGACGCCATGTTAGATAGAGAAAGTTAGAGTAGACGTCATGTTAGGTAGAGAAAGTTAGAGTAGACGCCATGTTAGATAGAGAAAGTTAGAGTAGACGCCATGTTAGGTAGAGAAAGTTAGAGTAGACGTCATGTTAGATAGAGAAAGTTAGAGTAGACGCCATGTTAGATAGAGAAAGATAGAGTAGACGCCATGTTAGGTAGAGAAAGTTAGAGTAGACGCCATGTTAGATAGAGAAAGTTAGAGTAGACGCCATGTTAGATAGAGAAAGATAGAGTAGACGTCATGTTAGGTAGAGAAAGTTAGAGTAGACGTCATGTTAGATAGAGAAAGTTAGAGTAGACGTCATGTTAGATAGAGAAAGTTAGAGTAGACGTCATGTTAGGTAGAGAAAGTTAGAGTAGACGTCATGTTAGATAGAGAAAGTTAGAGTAGACGCCATGTTAGATAGAGAAAGTTAGAGTAGACGTCATGTTAGATAGAGAAAGTTAGAGTAGACGCCATGTTAGATAGAGAAAGTTAGAGTAGACGTCATGTTAGATAGAGAAAGTTAGAGTAGACGTCATGTTAGTAGAGAAAGTTAGAGTAGACGTCATGTTAGATAGAGAAAGTTAGAGTAGACGTCATGTTAGATAGAGAAAGTTAGAGTAGACGTCATGTTAGGTAGAGAAAGTTAGAGTAGACGCCATGTTAGGTAGAGAAAGTTAGAGTAGACGCCATGTTAGGTAGAGAAAGATAGAGTAGACGTCATGTTAGATAGAGAAAGTTAGAGTAGACGTCATGTTAGATAGAGAAAGTTAGAGTAGACGTCATGTTAGGTAGAGAAAGTTAGAGTAGACGTCATGTTAGATAGAGAAAGTTAGAGTAGACGCCATGTTAGATAGAGAAAGTTAGAGTAGACGTCATGTTAGATAGAGAAAGTTAGAGTAGACGTCATGTTAGATAGAGAAAGTTAGAGTAGACGTCATGTTAGGTAGAGAAAGTTAGAGTAGACGTCATGTTAGGTAGAGAAAGTTAGAGTAGACGTCATGTTAGGTAGAGAAAGTTAGAGTAGACGCCATGTTAGATAGAGAAAGTTAGAGTAGACGTCATGTTAGATAGAGAAAGTTAGAGTAGACGTCATGTTAGATAGAGAAAGTTAGAGTAGACGTCATGTTAGGTAGAGAAAGTTAGAGTAGACGTCATGTTAGATAGAGAAAGTTAGAGTAGACGTCATGTTAGATAGAGAAAGTTAGAGTAGACGCCATGTTAGGTAGAGAAAGTTAGAGTAGACGTCATGTTAGGTAGAGAAAGTTAGAGTAGACGCCATGTTAGATAGAGAAAGTTAGAGTAGACGTCATGTTAGATAGAGAAAGTTAGAGTAGACGTCATGTTAGGTAGAGAAAGTTAGAGTAGACGTCATGTTAGATAGAGAAAGTTAGAGTAGACGTCATGTTAGATAGAGAAAGTTAGAGTAGACGTCATGTTAGTAGAGAAAGTTAGAGTAGACGTCATGTTAGGTAGAGAAAGTTAGAGTAGACGTCATGTTAGGTAGAGAAAGTTAGAGTAGACGCCATGTTAGGTAGAGAAAGTTAGAGTAGACGTCATGTTAGATAGAGAAAGTTAGAGTAGACGTCATGTTAGGTAGAGAAAGTTAGAGTAGACGTCATGTTAGGTAGAGAAAGATAGAGTAGACGCCATGTTAGGTAGAGAAAGTTAGAGTAGACGCCATGTTAGGTAGAGAAAGTTAGAGTAGACGTCATGTTAGATAGAGAAAGATAGAGTAGACGTCATGTTAGATAGAGAAAGTTAGAGTAGACGTCATGTTAGATAGAGAAAGTTAGAGTAGACGCCATGTTAGATAGAGAAAGTTAGAGTAGACGCCATGTTAGGTAGAGAAAGTTAGAGTAGACGTCATGTTAGATAGAGAAAGTTAGAGTAGACGTCATGTTAGGTAGAGAAAGTTAGAGTAGACGCCATGTTAGATAGAGAAAGTTAGAGTAGACGCCATGTTAGGTAGAGAAAGTTAGAGTAGACGTCATGTTAGATAGAGAAAGTTAGAGTAGACGCCATGTTAGATAGAGAAAGATAGAGTAGACGCATGTTAGGTAGAGAAAGTTAGAGTAGACGCCATGTTAGATAGAGAAAGTTAGAGTAGACGCCATGTTAGATAGAGAAAGATAGAGTAGACGTCATGTTAGGTAGAGAAAGTTAGAGTAGACGTCATGTTAGATAGAGAAAGTTAGAGTAGACGTCATGTTAGATAGAGAAAGTTAGAGTAGACGTCATGTTAGGTAGAGAAAGTTAGAGTAGACGTCATGTTAGATAGAGAAAGTTAGAGTAGACGCCATGTTAGGTAGAGAAAGTTAGAGTAGACGTCATGTTAGATAGAGAAAGTTAGAGTAGACGCCATGTTAGATAGAGAAAGTTAGAGTAGACGTCATGTTAGATAGAGAAAGATAGAGTAGACGTCATGTTAGGTAGAGAAAGTTAGAGTAGACGTCATGTTAGATAGAGAAAGTTAGAGTAGACGTCATGTTAGATAGAGAAAGATAGAGTAGACGTCATGTTAGGTAGAGAAAGTTAGAGTAGACGCCATGTTAGGTAGAGAAAGATAGAGTAGACGTCATGTTAGGTAGAGAAAGTTAGAGTAGACGCCATGTTAGATAGAGAAAGTTAGAGTAGACGTCATGTTAGATAGAGAAAGTTAGAGTAGACGTCATGTTAGATAGAGAAAGTTAGAGTAGACGTCATGTTAGGTAGAGAAAGATAGAGTAGACGTCATGTTAGATAGAGAAAGTTAGAGTAGACGTCATGTTAGATAGAGAAAGTTAGAGTAGACGCCATGTTAGGTAGAGAAAGATAGAGTAGACGTCATGTTAGGTAGAGAAAGTTAGAGTAGACGCCATGTTAGATAGAGAAAGTTAGAGTAGACGTCATGTTAGATAGAGAAAGTTAGAGTAGACGTCATGTTAGGTAGAGAAAGTTAGAGTAGACGTCATGTTAGATAGAGAAAGTTAGAGTAGACGTCATGTTAGGTAGAGAAAGTTAGAGTAGACGTCATGTTAGGTAGAGAAAGTTAGAGTAGACGTCATGTTAGGTAGAGAAAGTTAGAGTAGACGCCATGTTAGGTAGAGAAAGTTAGAGTAGACGCCATGTTAGGTAGAGAAAGTTAGAGTAGACGTCATGTTAGATAGAGAAAGTTAGAGTAGACGCCATGTTAGATAGAGAAAGATAGAGTAGACGCCATGTTAGGTAGAGAAAGTTAGAGTAGACGCCATGTTAGATAGAGAAAGTTAGAGTAGACGCCATGTTAGATAGAGAAAGATAGAGTAGACGTCATGTTAGGTAGAGAAAGTTAGAGTAGACGTCATGTTAGATAGAGAAAGTTAGAGTAGACGTCATGTTAGATAGAGAAAGTTAGAGTAGACGTCATGTTAGGTAGAGAAAGTTAGAGTAGACGTCATGTTAGATAGAGAAAGTTAGAGTAGACGCCATGTTAGGTAGAGAAAGTTAGAGTAGACGTCATGTTAGATAGAGAAAGTTAGAGTAGACGCCATGTTAGATAGAGAAAGTTAGAGTAGACGTCATGTTAGGTAGAGAAAGTTAGAGTAGACGTCATGTTAGATAGAGAAAGTTAGAGTAGACGTCATGTTAGATAGAGAAAGTTAGAGTAGACGTCATGTTAGGAAGAGAAAGTTAGAGTAGACGTCATGTTAGGTAGAGAAAGTTAGAGTAGACGCCATGTTAGGTAGAGAAAGTTAGAGTAGACGCCATGTTAGGTAGAGAAAGATAGAGTAGACGCCATGTTAGGTAGAGAAAGATAGAGTAGACGTCATGTTAGGTAGAGAAAGTTAGAGTAGACGTCATGTTAGAAGAGAAAGTTAGAGTAGACGTCATGTTAGGTAGAGAAAGTTAGAGTAGACGCCATGTTAGGTAGAGAAAGTTAGAGTAGACGCCATGTTAGAGAAAGATAGAGTAGACGCCATGTTAGGTAGAGAAAGATAGAGTAGACGTCATGTTAGGTAGAGAAAGTTAGAGTAGACGTCATGTTAGATAGAGAAAGATAGAGTAGACGTCATGTTAGATAGAGAAAGTTAGAGTAGACGTCATGTTAGATAGAGAAAGTTAGAGTAGACGCCATGTTAGATAGAGAAAGTTAGAGTAGACGCCATGTTAGGTAGAGAAAGATAGAGTAGACGCCATGTTAGATAGAGAAAGATAGAGTAGACGTCATGTTAGGTAGAGAAAGTTAGAGTAGACGCCATGTTAGATAGAGAAAGTTAGAGTAGACGCCATGTTAGGTAGAGAAAGTTAGAGTAGACGTCATGTTAGATAGAGAAAGTTAGAGTAGACGCCATGTTAGATAGAGAAAGATAGAGTAGACGCCATGTTAGGTAGAGAAAGTTAGAGTAGACGCCATGTTAGATAGAGAAAGTTAGAGTAGACGCCATGTTAGATAGAGAAAGATAGAGTAGACGTCATGTTAGGTAGAGAAAGTTAGAGTAGACGTCATGTTAGATAGAGAAAGTTAGAGTAGACGTCATGTTAGATAGAGAAAGTTAGAGTAGACGTCATGTTAGGTAGAGAAAGTTAGAGTAGACGTCATGTTAGATAGAGAAAGTTAGAGTAGACGCCATGTTAGATAGAGAAAGTTAGAGTAGACGTCATGTTAGATAGAGAAAGTTAGAGTAGACGCCATGTTAGATAGAGAAAGATAGAGTAGACGTCATGTTAGATAGAAAAGTTAGAGTAGACGTCATGTTAGGTAGAGAAAGTTAGAGTAGACGCCATGTTAGATAGAGAAAGTTAGAGTAGACGTCATGTTAGATAGAAAGTTAGAGTAGACGTCATGTTAGGTAGAGAAAGATAGAGTAGACGCCATGTTAGGTAGAGAAAGTTAGAGTAGACGCCATGTTAGGTAGAGAAAGATAGAGTAGACGCCATGTTAGGTAGAGAAAGATAGAGTAGACGTCATGTTAGGTAGAGAAAGTTAGAGTAGACGTCATGTTAGATAGAGAAAGATAGAGTAGACGCCATGTTAGGTAGAGAAAGATAGAGTAGACGCCATGTTAGGTAGAGAAAGATAGAGTAGACGTCATGTTAGGTAGAGAAAGTTAGAGTAGACGTCATGTTAGATAGAGAAAGATAGAGTAGACGTCATGTTAGGTAGAGAAAGTTAGAGTAGACGTCATGTTAGGTAGAGAAAGTTAGAGTAGACGCCATGTTAGTAGAGAAAGTTAGAGTAGACGCCATGTTAGGTAGAGAAAGATAGAGTAGACGTCATGTTAGGTAGAGAAAGTTAGAGTAGACGTCATGTTAGATAGAGAAAGTTAGAGTAGACGCCATGTTAGGTAGAGAAAGTTAGAGTAGACGTCATGTTAGATAGAGAAAGTTAGAGTAGACGTCATGTTAGGTAGAGAAAGTTAGAGTAGACGCCATGTTAGGTAGAGAAAGTTAGAGTAGACGCCATGTTAGGTAGAGAAAGTTAGAGTAGACGCCATGTTAGGTAGAGAAAGTTAGAGTAGACGTCATGTTAGATAGAGAAAGTTAGAGTAGACGTCATGTTAGATAGAGAAAGTTAGAGTAGACGTCATGTTAGATAGAGAAAGTTAGAGTAGACGTCATGTTAGATAGAGAAAGTTAGAGTAGACGTCATGTTAGGTAGAGAAAGTTAGAGTAGACGTCATGTTAGGTAGAGAAAGTTAGAGTAGACGCCATGTTAGGTAGAGAAAGTTAGAGTAGACGCCATGTTAGGTAGAGAAAGTTAGAGTAGACGTCATGTTAGATAGAGAAAGTTAGAGTAGACGTCATGTTAGGTAGAGAAAGTTAGAGTAGACGTCATGTTAGGTAGAGAAAGATAGAGTAGACGTCATGTTAGGTAGAGAAAGTTAGAGTAGACGCCATGTTAGGTAGAGAAAGTTAGAGTAGACGTCATGTTAGATAGAAAAGATAGAGTAGACGTCATGTTAGATAGAGAAAGTTAGAGTAGACGTCATGTTAGATAGAGAAAGTTAGAGTAGACGTCATGTTAGATAGAGAAAGTTAGAGTAGACGTCATGTTAGGTAGAGAAAGTTAGAGTAGACGCCATGTTAGATAGAGAAAGATAGAGTAGACGTCATGTTAGGTAGAGAAAGTTAGAGTAGACGCCATGTTAGATAGAGAAAGTTAGAGTAGACGTCATGTTAGGTAGAGAAAGTTAGAGTAGACGTCATGTTAGATAGAGAAAGTTAGAGTAGACGCCATGTTAGATAGAGAAAGATAGAGTAGACGCCATGTTAGGTAGAGAAAGTTAGAGTAGACGTCATGTTAGATAGAGAAAGTTAGAGTAGACGCCATGTTAGATAGAGAAAGATAGAGTAGACGTCATGTTAGGTAGAGAAAGTTAGAGTAGACGTCATGTTAGATAGAGAAAGTTAGAGTAGACGTCATGTTAGATAGAGAAAGTTAGAGTAGACGTCATGTTAGGTAGAGAAAGTTAGAGTAGACGTCATGTTAGATAGAGAAAGTTAGAGTAGACGCCATGTTAGGTAGAGAAAGTTAGAGTAGACGTCATGTTAGATAGAGAAAGTTAGAGTAGACGCCATGTTAGATAGAGAAAATTAGAGTAGACGTCATGTTAGATAGAGAAAGTTAGAGTAGACGTCATGTTAGGTAGAGAAAGTTAGAGTAGACGTCATGTTAGATAGAGAAAGTTAGAGTAGACGCCATGTTAGGTAGAGAAAGTTAGAGTAGACGTCATGTTAGATAGAGAAAGTTAGAGTAGACGCCATGTTAGATAGAGAAAGTTAGAGTAGACGTCATGTTAGGTAGAGAAAGTTAGAGTAGACGTCATGTTAGATAGAGAAAGTTAGAGTAGACGCCATGTTAGATAGAGAAAGTTAGAGTAGACGTCATGTTAGGTAGAGAAAGTTAGAGTAGACGCCATGTTAGATAGAGAAAGTTAGAGTAGACGCCATGTTAGGTAGAGAAAGTTAGAGTAGACGTCATGTTAGATAGAGAAAGTTAGAGTAGACGTCATGTTAGTAGAGAAAGTTAGAGTAGACGTCATGTTAGAAGAGAAAGTTAGAGTAGACGTCATGTTAGGTAGAGAAAGTTAGAGTAGACGTCATGTTAGGTAGAGAAAGTTAGAGTAGACGTCATGTTAGGTAGAGAAAGTTAGAGTAGACGTCATGTTAGATAGAGAAAGTTAGAGTAGACGTCATGTTAGATAGAGAAAGATAGAGTAGACGCCATGTTAGGTAGAGAAAGTTAGAGTAGACGCCATGTTAGATAGAGAAAGTTAGAGTAGACGCCATGTTAGATAGAGAAAGATAGAGTAGACGTCATGTTAGGTAGAGAAAGTTAGAGTAGACGTCATGTTAGATAGAGAAAGTTAGAGTAGACGTCATGTTAGATAGAGAAAGTTAGAGTAGACGTCATGTTAGGTAGAGAAAGTTAGAGTAGACGTCATGTTAGGTAGAGAAAGATAGAGTAGACGCCATGTTAGGTAGAGAAAGTTAGAGTAGACGCCATGTTAGGTAGAGAAAGATAGAGTAGACGCCATGTTAGGTAGAGAAAGATAGAGTAGACGTCATGTTAGGTAGAGAAAGTTAGAGTAGACGTCATGTTAGAAGAGAAAGTTAGAGTAGACGTCATGTTAGGTAGAGAAAGATAGAGTAGACGCCATGTTAGGTAGAGAAAGTTAGAGTAGACGCCATGTTAGAGAAAGATAGAGTAGACGCCATGTTAGGTAGAGAAAGATAGAGTAGACGTCATGTTAGGTAGAGAAAGTTAGAGTAGACGTCATGTTAGATAGAGAAAGATAGAGTAGACGTCATGTTAGATAGAGAAAGTTAGAGTAGACGTCATGTTAGATAGAGAAAGTTAAAGTAGACGCCATGTTAGATAGAGAAAGTTAAGTAGACGCCATGTTAGGTAGAGAAAGATAGAGTAGACGCCATGTTAGATAGAGAAAGATAGAGCAGACGTCATGTTAGGTAGAGAAAGTTAGAGTAGACGCCATGTTAGATAGAGAAAGTTAGAGTAGACGCCATGTTAGGTAGAGAAAGTTAGAGTAGACGTCATGTTAGATAGAGAAAGTTAGAGTAGACGCCATGTTAGATAGAGAAAGATAGAGTAGACGCCATGTTAGGTAGAGAAAGTTAGAGTAGACGCCATGTTAGATAGAGAAAGTTAGAGTAGACGCCATGTTAGATAGAGAAAGATAGAGTAGACGTCATGTTAGGTAGAGAAAGTTAGAGTAGACGTCATGTTAGATAGAGAAAGTTAGAGTAGACGTCATGTTAGATAGAGAAAGTTAGAGTAGACGTCATGTTAGGTAGAGAAAGTTAGAGTAGACGTCATGTTAGATAGAGAAAGTTAGAGTAGACGCCATGTTAGATAGAGAAAGTTAGAGTAGACGTCATGTTAGATAGAGAAAGTTAGAGTAGACGCCATGTTAGATAGAGAAAGATAGAGTAGACGTCATGTTAGATAGAAAGGTTAGAGTAGACGTCATGTTAGGTAGAGAAAGTTAGAGTAGACGCCATGTTAGATAGAGAAAGATAGAGTAGACGTCATGTTAGATAGAAAAGTTAGAGTAGACGTCATGTTAGGTAGAGAAAGATAGAGTAGACGCCATGTTAGGTAGAGAAAGTTAGAGTAGACGCCATGTTAGGTAGAGAAAGATAGAGTAGACGCCATGTTAGGTAGAGAAAGATAGAGTAGACGTCATGTTAGGTAGAGAAAGTTAGAGTAGACGTCATGTTAGATAGAAAAGATAGAGTAGACGCCATGTTAGGTAGAGAAAGATAGAGTAGACGCCATGTTAGGTAGAGAAAGTTAGAGTAGACGTCATGTTAGGTAGAGAAAGTTAGAGTAGACGTCATGTTAGATAGAGAAAGATAGAGTAGACGTCATGTTAGGTAGAGAAAGTTAGAGTAGACGCCATGTTAGGTAGAGAAAGTTAGAGTAGACGCCATGTTAGGTAGAGAAAGATAGAGTAGACGCCATGTTAGGTAGAGAAAGATAGAGTAGACGTCATGTTAGGTAGAGAAAGTTAGAGTAGACGTCATGTTAGATAGAGAAAGTTAGAGTAGACGCCATGTTAGGTAGAGAAAGTTAGAGTAGACGTCATGTTAGATAGAGAAAGTTAGAGTAGACGTCATGTTAGGTAGAGAAAGTTAGAGTAGACGCCATGTTAGGTAGAGAAAGTTAGAGTAGACGCCATGTTAGGTAGAGAAAGTTAGAGTAGACGCCATGTTAGGTAGAGAAAGTTAGAGTAGACGTCATGTTAGATAGAGAAAGATAGAGTAGACGTCATGTTAGATAGAGAAAGTTAGAGTAGACGTCATGTTAGATAGAGAAAGTTAGAGTAGACGTCATGTTAGATAGAAAAGTTAGAGTAGACGTCATGTTAGGAAGAGAAAGTTAGAGTAGACGTCATGTTAGGTAGAGAAAGATAGAGTAGACGCCATGTTAGGTAGAGAAAGTTAGAGTAGACGCCATGTTAGGTAGAGAAAGATAGAGTAGACGCCATGTTAGATAGAAAAGTTAGAGTAGATGTCATGTTAGGAAGAGAAAGTTAGAGTAGACGTCATGTTAGGTAGAGAAAGATAGAGTAGACGCCATGTTAGGTAGAGAAAGTTAGAGTAGACGCCATGTTAGGTAGAGAAAGTTAGAGTAGACGTCATGTTAGATAGAAAAGATAGAGTAGACGTCATGTTAGATAGAGAAAGTTAGAGTAGACGTCATGTTAGATAGAGAAAGTTAGAGTAGACGCCATGTTAGATAGAGTAAGTTAAAGTAGACGCCATGTTAGGTAGAGAAAGATAGAGTAGACGCCATGTTAGATAGAGAAAGATAGAGCAGACGTCATGTTAGGTAGAGAAAGTTAGAGTAGACGCCATGTTAGATAGAGAAAGTTAGAGTAGACGCCATGTTAGGTAGAGAAAGTTAAAGTAGACGTCATGTTAGATAGAGAAAGTTAGAGTAGACGCCATGTTAGATAGAGAAAGATAGAGTAGACGCCATGTTAGGTAGAGAAAGTTAGAGTAGACGCCATGTTAGATAGAGAAAGTTAGAGTAGACGCCATGTTAGATAGAGAAAGATAGAGCAGACGTCATGTTAGGTAGAGAAAGTTAGAGTAGACGTCATGTGAGATAGAGAAAGTTAGAGTAGACGTCATGTTAGATAGAGAAAGTTAGAGTAGACGTCATGTTAGGTAGAGAAAGTTAGAGTAGACGTCATGTTAGATAGAGAAAGTTAGAGTAGACGCCATGTTAGGTAGAGAAAGTTAAAGTAGACGTCATGTTAGATAGAGAAAGTTAGAGTAGACGCCATGTTAGATAGAGAAAATTAGAGAAGACGTCATGTTAGATAGAGAAAGATAGAGTAGACGTCATGTTAGGTAGAGAAAGTTAGAGTAGACGTCATGTTAGATAGAGAAAGTTAGAGTAGACGTCATGTTAGATAGAGAAAGATAGAGTAGACGTCATGTTAGGTAGAGAAAGTTAGAGTAGACGCCATGTTAGGTAGAGAAAGATAGAGTAGACGTCATGTTAGGTAGAGAAAGTTAAGTAGACGCCATGTTAGATAGAGAAAGTTAGAGTAGACGTCATGTTAGATAGAGAAAGATAGAGTAGACGTCATGTTAGATAGAGAAAGTTAGAGTAGACGTCATGTTAGGTAGAGAAAGATAGAGTAGACGTCATGTTAGATAGAGAAAGTTAGAGTAGACGTCATGTTAAATAGAGAAAGTTAGAGTAGACGCCATGTTAGGTAGAGAAAGATAGAGTAGACGTCATGTTAGGTAGAGAAAGTTAAAGTAGACGCCATGTTAGATAGAGAAAGTTAGAGTAGACGTCATGTTAGATAGAGAAAGATAGAGTAGACGTCATGTTAGGTAGAGAAAGTTAGAGTAGACGTCATGTTAGATAGAAAAGGTTAGAGTAGACGTCATGTTAGGTAGAGAAAGTTAGAGTAGACGTCATGTTAGGAAGAGAAAGTTAGAGTAGACGTCATGTTAGGTAGAGAAAGATAGAGTAGACGCCATGTAAGGTAGAGAAAGTTAGAGTAGACGCCATGTTAGGTAGAGAAAGTTAAAGTAGACGTCATGTTAGATAGAGAAAGTTAGAGTAGACGCCATGTTAGATAGAGAAAGATAGAGCAGACGCCATGTGAGGTAGAGAAAGTTAGAGTAGACGCCATGTTAGATAGAGAAAGTTAGAGTAGACGCCATGTTAGATAGAGAAAGATAGAGCAGACGTCATGTTAGGTAGAGAAAGTTAGAGTAGACGTCATGTGAGATAGAGAAAGTTAGAGTAGACGTCATGTTAGATAGAGAAAGTTAGAGTAGACGTCATGTTAGGTAGAGAAAGTTAGAGTAGACGTCATGTTAGATAGAGAAAGTTAGAGTAGACGCCATGTTAGGTAGAGAAAGTTAAAGTAGACGTCATGTTAGATAGAGAAAGTTAGAGTAGACGCCATGTTAGATAGAGAAAGATAGAGCAGACGTCATGTTAGGTAGAGAAAGTTAGAGTAGACGTCATGTTAGATAGAGAAAGATAGAGTAGACGTCATGTTAGATAGAGAAAGATAGAGTAGATGTCATGTTAGGAAGAGAAAGTTAGAGTAGACGTCATGTTAGGTAGAGAAAGATAGAGTAGACGCCATGTAAGGTAGAGAAAGTTAGAGTAGACGCCATGTTAGGTAGAGAAAGATAGAGTAGACGCCATGTTAGGTAGAGAAAGATAGAGCAGACGTCATGTTAGGTAGAGAAAGTTAGAGTAGACGTCATGTTAGGAAGAGAAAGTTAGAGTAGACGTCATGTTAGGTAGAGAAAGATAGAGTAGACGCCATGTAAGGTAGAGAAAGTTAGAGTAGACGCCATGTTAGAGAAAGATAGAGTAGACGCCATGTTAGGTAGAGAAAGATAGAGCAGACGTCATGTTAGGTAGAGAAAGTTAGAGTAGACGTCATGTTAGATAGAAAAAGATAGAGTAGACGTCATGTTAGATAGAGAAAGTTAGAGTAGACGTCATGTTAGATAGAGAAAGTTAAAGTAGACGCCATGTTAGATAGAGTAAGTTAAAGTAGACGCCATGTTAGGTAGAGAAAGATAGAGCAGACGCCATGTTAGATAGAGAAAGATAGAGCAGACGTCATGTTAGGTAGAGAAAGTTAGAGTAGACGCCATGTTAGATAGAGAAAGTTAGAGTAGACGCCATGTTAGGTAGAGAAAGTTAAAGTAGACGTCATGTTAGATAGAGAAAGTTAGAGTAGACGCCATGTTAGATAGAGAAAGATAGAGCAGACGCCATGTGAGGTAGAGAAAGTTAGAGTAGACGCCATGTTAGATAGAGAAAGTTAGAGTAGACGCCATGTTAGATAGAGAAAGATAGAGCAGACGTCATGTTAGGTAGAGAAAGTTAGAGTAGACGTCATGTGAGATAGAGAAAGTTAGAGTAGACGTCATGTTAGATAGAGAAAGTTAGAGTAGACGTCATGTTAGGTAGAGAAAGTTAGAGTAGACGTCATGTTAGATAGAGAAAGTTAGAGTTGACGCCATGTTAGACAGAGAAAGTTAGAGTAGATGTCATGTTAGATAGAGAAAGTTAGAGTAGACGCCATGTTAGATAGAGAAAGATAGAGTAGACGTCATGTTAGATAGAAAAGGTTAGAGTAGACGTCATGTTAGGTAGAGAAAGTTAGAGTAGACGCCATGTTAGATAGAGAAAGATAGAGTAGACGTCATGTTAGATAGAAAAGGTTAGAGTAGACGTCATGTTAGGTAGAGAAAGATAGAGTAGACGCCATGTAAGGTAGAGAAAGTTAGAGTAGACGCCATGTTAGGTAGAGAAAGATAGAGTAGACGCCATGTTAGGTAGAGAAAGATAGAGCAGACGTCATGTTAGGTAGAGAAAGTAAGAGTAGACGTCATGTTAGATAGAAAAAGATAGAGTAGACGCCATGTTAGGTAGAGAAAGATAGAGTAGACGCCATGTTAGGTAGAGAAAGATAGAGCAGACGTCATGTTAGGTAGAGAAAGTTAGAGTAGACGTCATGTTAGATAGAAAAAGATAGAGTAGACGCCAAGTTAGGTAGAGAAAGTTAGAGTAGACGCCATGTAAGGTAGAGAAAGTTAGAGTAGACGCCATGTTAGGTAGAGAAAGATAGAGTAGACGCCATGTTAGGTAGAGAAAGATAGAGCAGACGTCATGTTAGGTAGAGAAAGTTAGAGTAGACGTCATGTTAGATAGAAAAAGATAGAGTAGACGCCAAGTTAGGTAGAGAAAGTTAGAGTAGACGTCATGTTAGATAGAGAAAGTTAGAGTAGACGTCATGTTAGGTAGATAAAATTGGTGTAGACGCCATGTTAGGTAGAGAAAGTTAGAGTAGACGCCATGTTAGGTAGAGAAAGTTAGAGTAGACGCCATGTTAGATAGAGAAAGATAGAGTAGACGTCATGTGAGATAGAGAAAGATAGAGCAGACGTCATGTTAGATAGAGAAAGTTAGAGTAGACGTCATGTTAGATAGAGAAAGTTAAAGTAGACGCCATGTTAGATAGAGTAAGTTAAAGTAGACGCCATGTTAGGTAGAGAAAGATAGAGCAGACGCCATGTTAGATAGAGAAAGATAGAGCAGACGTCATGTTAGGTAGAGAAAGTTAGAGTAGACGCCATGTTAGATAGAGAAAGTTAGAGCAGACGCCATGTTAGGTAGAGAAAGTTAAAGTAGACGTCATGTTAGATAGAGAAAGTTAGAGTAGACGCCATGTTAGATAAAGATAGAGCAGACGCCATGTTAGGTAGAGAAAGTTAGAGTAGACGCCATGTTAGATAGAGAAAGTTAGAGTAGACGCCATGTTAGATAGAGAAAGATAGAGCAGACGTCATGTTAGGTAGAGAAAGTTAGAGTAGACGTCATGTGAGATAGAGAAAGTTAGAGTAGACGTCATGTTAGATAGAGAAAGTTAGAGTAGACGTCATGTTAGGTAGAGAAAGTTAGAGTAGACGTCATGTTAGATAGAGAAAGTTAGAGTTGACGCCATGTTAGACAGAGAAAGTTAGAGTAGACGCCATGTTAGATAGAGAAAGTTAGAGTAGACGTCATGTTAGATAGAGAAAGTTAGAGTAGACGCCATGTTAGTTAGAGAAATTTACGAGTAGACGTCATGTTAGATAGAGAAAGTTAGAGTTGACGCCATGTTAGACAGAGAAAGTTAGAGTAGACGCCATGTTAGAATGAGAAAGTTAGAGTAGACGCCATGTTAGATAGAGAAAGTTAGAGTAGATGTCATGTTAAATACAGAAAGTTAGAGTAGACGTCATGTTAGGTAGAGAAAGTTAGAGTAGACGCCATGTTAGATAGAGAAAGATAGAGTAGACGTCATGTGAGATAGAGAAAGATAGAGCAGACGTCATGTTAGATAGAGAAAGTTAAAGTAGACGCCATGTTAGATAGAGTAAGTTAAAGTAGACGCCATGTTAGGTAGAGAAAGATAGAGCAGACGCCATGTTAGATAGAGAAAGATAGAGTAGACGTCATGTGAGATAGAGAAAGTTAGAGTAGACGTCATGTTAGATAGAGAAAGTTAGAGTAGACGTCATGTTAGGTAGAGAAAGTTAGAGTAGACGTCATGTTAGATAGAGAAAGTTAGAGTTGACGCCATGTTAGACAGAGAAAGTTAGAGTAGACGTCATGTTAGATAGAGAAAGTTAGAGTAGACGCCATGTTAGTTAGAGAAATTTAGGAGTAGACGTCATGTTAGATAGAGAAAGTTAGAGTTGACGCCATGTTAGACAGAGAAAGTTAGAGTGGACGCCATGTTAGATAGAGAAAGTTAGAGTAGACGCCATGTTAGATAGAGAAAGTTAGAGTAGATGTCATGTTAGTTACAGAAAGTTAGAGTAGACGTCATGTTAGGTAGAGAAAGTTAGAGTAGACGTCATGTTAGGTAGAGAAAGTTAGAGTAGACGTCATGTTAGATAGATAAAGTTAGAGTAGATGTCATGTTAGTTACAGAAAGTTAGAGTAGACGTCATTTTAGGTAGAGAAATTTAGAGTAGACGTCATGTTATGTAGAGAAAGTTAGAGTAGACGTCATGTTAGGTAGAGAAATTTAGAGTAGACGTCATGTTAGGTAGAGAAAGTTAGAGTAGACGTCATGTTAGGTAGAGAAAGTTAGAGTAGATGTCATGTTAGGTAGAGACAGTTAGGGTAGACGTCATGTTAGATAGAGAAAGTTAAAGTAGACGTCATGTTAGGTAGAGAAAGATAGAGTAGACGTCATGTTAGGTAGAGAAAGTTAGAGTAGACGTCATGTTAGATACAGAAAGATAGAGTAGACGTCATGTTAGGTAGAGACAGTTAGGGTAGACGTCATGTTAGATAGAGAAAGTTAAAGTAGACGTCATGTTAGATACAGAAAGATAGAGTAGACGTCATGTTAGGTAGAAAAAGTTAGAGTAGACATTATATTAGGTTTATAAAATTAGAGTAGACGTTATGTGAGGTTGATAAAGTTAGAGTAGACGTCATGTTAGGTAGAGAAAGTTAGAGTAGACGTTATGTATGGTTGATAAAGTTAGAGTACTGTCATGTTAGGTAGAGAAAGTTAGAGTAGACGTTATGTATGGTTGATAAAGTTAGAGTACTGTCATGTTAGGTAGAGAAAGTTAGAGTAGACGTCATATCAGATAGAGAAAAGTAAAGTAGATATCATGGCAGACAGAGATAGAGGAGTAGACATCATGTTGGATAGAGAAAGAAGGAAAACAGTGAAAGGATCTGGTTAATTTCAGATATAATTCTTTGTGCTGGTAAAATTGAGAGGTAGATCAATGGATATTAACATAATTCAAGTGCACCAACAAGTAATAGCGAAGAAGAAGACATTGACACTTTTTACAATGAGCTAGAGATAACCATGGAACAGTGTAAATCCCAAGAAATAACTATTATATTAGGGGATTTCTGTGCAAAGGTAGGAGCAGCTAAAGTGCAATATGTGAATGGAGGACATGGCCTTGGAGAGATGAATTACAGAGGGGATAGATTGATAGATTGGACAAAGACACATGAAATGATGATAGGTAACACCTGGTTCAAATAACACCTTAGGCGACTATGTACATGGCAAAGCCCAGACAAAAAAGTACACAATCAAATTGATTTGATACTGGTACAGAGACGATTCAGGAATGGGCTAACATCTGTTAAAACAAGGCCAGGAGCAGATTGCAATAGTGACCATGTACCAGTAGTTGGAAAGATAAGAATAAAACTGCGGAAGACACAGAAATCCGCAAGAAATATGGAATTTCAATTAGACATGCTTAGAGTAGATAGACAGATAAGTGATGAGTACAATACGATAGTACAAAAGAGATATAAAGCTATTGAGAAAATAGAGAACATCGAGGAGCAGTGGGAAACCCTCAAACAATCGATTCAATAAACATCAAAAAAGTAATACCAGTGACTAAAAGGATCAACAAGAAGACATTGATGACAGAAAGAATACTGCAACGAATGGACGAAGACATAAGAAAGTAGAACTCACGTACAAAATATTGGACATGGAAATCAAAACACATGTTTAGAAGCAAAGGTAGGATGGTTAAAGCAGAAATGTGAAGAAATGGAAAAACAACAAATGAAAGACACACAATTTATGCACAATTAATTAAACAAATAAATAGGAAGAAAAGAAGTCAAAGTTTCAGGATGTGTGGAATCAAAGGTAGGAAATGTTATAGAGTTGTATATTATCTTGTATAGTCTCTTGAATGACACACATCACAGTACTTGACGTTACTACATGTAACAAATAAGATCATGACAGAGTCTCTTTTCTTAATATATAATGATATTCACGTTTATTGAATTCTACTGGCACACATGATCTATAGTCTTGGATGCAATGTTTCATTCATTTCACACAATTTGTTATAATCTATCTACTTACGACATGTAAGATGAATATATGAAACACAATTCTTGAAACACTTGGAAGTGGAACTCATCACTTCACTACTACTGTCATAATATTCTTGTCAACTTCTTTATCTAGTTTCTATCAATGTCAATTCCTACTGACTTGACTACTCAAGACTTCTACTCTTAACTTCTCACTGTTCTGACTCTAACTGTTTCTACACTGCTTAACTGCTTCTTGTCTAGATGTTTCTACTCTGTCCTAACTCCTTGTTCTTTAAATACTCCTCAACTCTCTTCTACCTGCGAGATGGTGACCAATAAGATCATCGCAAATTGACCACTCCAACGTGATCTGGTCACTCAATGTTTACGTGTCCAGTGTCCACCATCTGTGACTCACCTGAACTTTCCCATCTTTTGGACAAAGCATCCTGTTTTTCCGAAATCTCTACGCCCTATTTGGGATAATATTACCTCATGACACTGACCTCTCCTGGTAGCTAATTACCTGGCAGAGTAACACCATGAGTTTAGTGCATGGTATCATGTGATGGTCATTTACAATAACAACTAACTAGTTGTTGTGAACATGATGGACACTCGTGGAGATCTGACAATAACACCACGCGGCCGTTGCATGTAACTAAACTTTTCCATGTAGTGAGACATTGTGTCGATCCACTATTCTGGACCTCTCCTTCGGTGCGTGTCACTACCCACCCTCTACAACTGGTGAGTGGGGATCATGTAACCTCCCATCGCTTTGTCCAATACTCTGAACCTCACTCCTTCCTCCTGGTTACTACCCTTCTCCTATAACCTCTACTGTAACTAAACTTCTGACTCACTAGTTATACTGAAATACCATCATTATAGTTAAATCTGCTGGTCGCCACTATATGATACTGCTATCGTCTATTTGAGAAGCGGTAGCTTCCACCAGCTTCACTGTTACATTATCTCCCCCTAATGTCCAGATTTACATACGCAGTATTAAATTTTGTAACATCATAATAAAAATAGTAACAGTATACATATATACATCTTTGAATTCTATGGTCTACTAACTGATAACATGCAATAGCAGATTCTAAGTCATGTGAGTAAAATGTTTCTCTAAATAATTGTCACAATATAACATTCATTCTTTAATAATACATAAGCATCAACACAATCTAGGAGACAATAAGGTACTGAGCAATCAAAATTATTTGTAACAAAAAAATGTAACATTTCCAAGGGACTTAATTTTTCAAAATATGTCCAGTTGTGTCCCCTGATAATAAAAAAATTCAAGTCTTCTTGAGCATTCTAACTACTTCTGATGACTGATTGCCAGCTTCTTGAGGAGAGCTACATTACAGGCATCAGCAGAACCTCTGTCGACTGGCATCTGTGATCCCAGTATCAGAATCTAAAATAAACTCATACAAATAAACCATTTACAACATTTATTATCATGCATCATTATTACGAGTCTTTATGCTTTAGAACATATCCGCTCAATTGACATAGAACATATACTGACAAAACTTAGACAATGCACATATCTCCGGAGATCACAATCACAACACGATCACCAACCACACTTAGCTTGAGCAATAATATATCAATATACATACATATATATCTTCAGACTTATCTATTTACAACATACCCTCTTTGAGCCTCATTTTAAAACTCAACTTCTTCATGATACTCTCTTTTAGTATCTCCTCTCTACTCTCAATATCAGAATTATCTGGATACAGTCCACTTGACAGCATCTGCTAGTCATTAATTTGACTCAGAATAATCTGCGATTAATCCATTAATCTCTTGTATTCACACAGGACTACTATCTAGTCTCAATAATCCTGGAACTCTCTCTCAAGTTCCATCTTTTTCTATTCCTCATAATGCTCTATTTCTGTGTATGTATCTTCATATCTGTACAAACTTTGTCATTCGACAACAGAATATATATATCGCATCAACCTCTAAGGTTCTCATTACTTCTTCATCTCACTATCTTATATAGCTTCTCTTTTCATGTAACTTTTCTATGAGTTATCACTCAGTTACATGATTAATTTCACAACTTAGAATTCTCTTTGAGGTTCTCTCAATAATTCTCTCATTTCTCTGACTTTCATTTCTCCGACTTCTTGTAATTTTCCTATAATTCGCTCATGTAACCTTTCTATGAGTTATCACTCGGTACATGTTTCACATGAGTCTCTTCCAGACTCCTTTTCTCATGATGCTTCATTTAGTAATCACATTTATAACCTAATTTCCTTTTAGGTCTCACTCAATACAGGTTATCACTTTGTCTTTTCTCATTACCTATTATTGGTCAGTTGTTCCTTGGATTACCATCCAACTTCGCCAGTTTAAGAACTCTGACCAACTCGCAGCTAGTTACCATATGTTCCACATTGGTAACTCTTTTAACTCCTAGTTCATCTGAGGTAATCTCTCTATTTCCTCAGGTCTCTTGTCTTCTATATTCTCTTGACACTACTATCTTCTCCAGACATTCTCTATAAATCAAATCCTGTGTACATAGTGGTTATTAATATTAAAATTATTTATTCTTCTAATTAGTGAGTCATTACATCTCACTGTATTATCACATCTCCATGGGATGTTTACCCTTACTCTTGCTGGCATGCTCCAGGAACTCACTCATTCTTCCTATTCTGCGAGCAAAAAACATGTCTATTTTTACACGTTCATCATCTTGTCTTTTTCTTTCTTCTATTATTTTGGTCCTTTCTGGGGATCCGAGTGGCCAAAAGACTACTCCTGAATTAATATCTTCCTTTAAATCGTTATCTTTACTGACACAAACTGTAGCAACTTGTCTATCCTTTTTCTTCTTTGTCTTTGCTGTACATTTCTTGGAGGATTTCTGTCCTGTCGTATAACCTTGCGAGCCTTCCGCTTTTGTCACCTTACCGTCTTCTATCGTTGTCCCCCAATACTCTCTACGGATCTCTGTTCCGTTGTCACTATCATAATCCACTGTACACTGGTCTGGATATAGTGGATGCATATAACGTGGTCGGTCTGAATCGGTAGTCCACAAGACAACCGAATTAATGTCTAATCTTGATTGAATTTTCCTGGCTCTCACCGAATTTTGTCTCTCCGGATGGACCTTTACTTTCTGTCTAACATCTTCTGTGTCTGTCATCTTTGAAAATTTCTCTTCAA
Organism: Megaustenia siamemsis; assembly: GCA_032433765.1. NCBI lineage: Eukaryota > Metazoa > Mollusca > Gastropoda > Stylommatophora > Ariophantidae > Megaustenia > Megaustenia siamemsis. Next base: position 6,284,851 of record JAVIAB010000156.1, on the reverse strand, counting down.
GCTGTAGTTTATCATGCGTCAGTTGTCCAATATATTCCTCCGCCTCCATTATATCATTTTCTATTTTGTCTACTTCTTTCTTCATGCCTTTGTTCTTCGTCTTTAACCTATCAACTGTCTCTGTCAACTCTACAATCTTTTTATTATTTTTCTCATTAGTTTGCCTTAGTATCCTAATCTCATGATCTTGTTTTATTAATTTCTCATTTAATTCTTCTATTATTTTGTTATTTTCTTTATTCTTCTCAATCCATTTAGTCTCATATTCTTGCCATGTGTCACTGTCACTACCTACACAGGCATCTATATAAGTCTTTAAAACTGTAGTCTCTACTTCAGTCTGTGTACTCCTTGTCTCTTGTTCAGTGTCTGTATTTCTAATAATCTCTTCTCTAATAATTCTATTTGTTTTTAAACTATATAGTCTATAGTCTGGTTTAGCGTATGTTGTTGGATTAGTGTATGTATGTTTTGTAATGGCCTATAAACTTTGACTGTTATCTTACTATTATTTATTGTGTGCATGCTATTTAAAATTTTATTGACAATGTTACTGTCTCTGTATAGGATTATGGCTCTGTTTGTCTCTTCTTCAGGTCTATAAATTAATTTAACAAATATTATTTCTCCATACGTATTAAAATAATTTCTAATATCTATGTCACTAATGTTTTTATTTAAATTGGTTATCAATATTTTGCAGCTATTAGTATTTATAATTTGTTTACTGTCCATGTCTCTCTATAATATTATATAATGAACTATTAGATGAATACTATACGACTACTTGCGAAGAATCCAACTGTTAAAAGAACAAAACAATTACAATTTATTATATGTTATAAATTATAAAATATCAACACTTTATGACTCTACTCTGGCCTCAGTATCTGGAATAAATAGAAATTATTATTAGTTCTCTGTGGACTAAAAACAGTGTAGTCTAAAAATTATTATTATTAAATATGTTTATCTTAAATTTATGACAACATTAGTCTTCATTCACTTTAAACATCAACATAAACCAGTTAAAAAAATTCAACCTGCACATAAAAAAATGTCATACAGTATCATATGTCAATGTACCAATAATAATACTATATTTTAAAATCAATTATTTATCCAAAACTACATACACAAGACTATGTAATAAAATCAAAATGTCAACCAGTTGAACCAGCTGTTGAGAAAATGGTTTACAATATACTGCTGGTATTATTAAATAATATTTAAAAATACACTCTTTAACTAATTACTATCGTTAATTAATTACTTCACAAATTAATTAATCAAATACTTAATAACTAAATTAATTACTTAATAAATTGAATAACCAACTACTTAACTTAATTACTTAATTATATGTTTCTCAGCTGATGATGATCGGTCTCCTTGTCACAATGTTAATAATATAAATATATTTTAATTTAACTACACACGCGAATGGCCATTATAACACTTGAATATTACACTGTTATTTGATACTTAATTTGTTCTCTAATTTAAAACACACCACTTGGATTTCTAGAATATCATCACAATTTCTCAATCACTATGAGACATGAACTCATTCCTCAACTTCAACACATGCGGGACGATTTCCTTTGAGTTATCTGATCTTGAGACGAATTCGTTCAGAGTTGTCTTTACTGACTTGGCGATTTAAAATTGACAACTGGGTTCACAGGTCAGGCTAACAAATGAATGAAAAATTTGACGAAACAATGATTTGTTGCAACTTGACGCTATGCTGGATACCAACAAAATAGGTAACATTGACTGACAATTTGACAATCTCTTGGCTGGTCAGATTTAATGCTGACTAAAAATTGTAGTGCCTCTCTTAGACACTTGACACAGGTAAATTTCAGACTTGTAACACCGTAATTTAACTTTTTGACCTGAAGGACAGGTAGAACTGTGGTCGTGTTGAACTTTTGACCTTAGTAGACGGTACACGATATTTCCAGGTTGAAAACTGGACTGGCTTTTTATTCTTCCGTTAACTTTTCTGTCACTCTTATTTGATTTCTCTCTCCGCGACAACTTCAGGTTTAGAATCCTTTGATCACTTAGCACCAAATCTTTTATTATAATGTTATAGAGTTGTATATTATCTTGTATAGTCTCTTGAATGACACACATCACAGTACTTGACGTTACTACATGTAACAAATAAGATCATGACAGTCTCTTTTCTTAATATATAATGATATTCACGTTTATTGAATTCTACTGGCACACATGATCTATAGTCTTGGATGCAATGTTTCATTCATTTCACACAATTTGTTATAATCTATCTACTTACGACATGTAAGATGAATATATGAAACACAATTCTTGAAACACTTGGAAGTGGAACTCATCACTTCACTACTACTGTCATAATATTCTTGTCAACTTCTTTATCTAGTTTCTATCAATGTCAATTCCTACTGACTTGACTACTCAAGACTTCTACTCTTAACTTCTCACTGTTCTGACTCTAACTGTTTCTACACTGCTTAACTGCTTCTTGTCTAGATGTTTCTACTCTGTCCTAACTCCTTGTTCTTTAAATACTCCTCAACTCTCTTCTACCTGCGAGATGGTGACCAATAAGATCATCGCAAATTGACCACTCCAACGTGATCTGGTCACTCAATGTTTACGTGTCCAGTGTCCACCATCTGTGACTCACCTGAACTTTCCCATCTTTTGGACAAAGCATCCTGTTTTTCCGAAATCTCTACGCCCTATTTGGGATAATATTACCTCATGACACTGACCTCTCCTGGTAGCTAATTACCTGGCAGAGTAACACCATGAGTTTAGTGCATGGTATCATGTGATGGTCATTTACAATAACAACTAACTAGTTGTTGTGAACATGATGGACACTCGTGGAGATCTGACAATAACACCACGCGGCCGTTGCATGTAACTAAACTTTTCCATGTAGTGAGACATTGTGTCGATCCACTATTCTGGACCTCTCCTTCGGTGCGTGTCACTACCCACCCTCTACAACTGGTGAGTGGGGATCATGTAACCTCCCATCGCTTTGTCCAATACTCTGAACCTCACTCCTTCCTCCTGGTTACTACCCTTCTCCTATAACCTCTACTGTAACTAAACTTCTGACTCACTAGTTATACTGAAATACCATCATTATAGTTAAATCTGCTGGTCGCCACTATATGATACTGCTATCGTCTATTTGAGAAGCGGTAGCTTCCACCAGCTTCACTGTTACAGGAAATATAATAACGGGACAGGAGAAGATAATGGAAAGATGGACAGAAAACATAAGTCAACTCTATGATGATGAAATACCTGGGCTAAACAATTCAAACAAATACACAATAATGCAGAGTGAAGTGGAAAAGGCAATTCAATACATGAAAGCAACAAGCTCTTAAAAATAAAAAAAAGTCTCATTTTTCTCCTGAAGCAAAGCTCCAGGTCCCTACAATATAACAATCGAAGAGATAAATGCATTAGGAGAGCTGTGAGTACATACAAGTTACAACAAGACTACTCAATGACATATATAACACTGGACACATACCCGAAGATCTACTAACATTTATCTTTGAAGCCATCCTAAAGAAGTCAGGCGTCACTAATTGCGAAGATCCTCGCACTATTAGTCTCATGAGCCATTTGACCTAAATATTACTAAGAATCATCATGAGACGTGTAAGAAACAAAATAAAACCAGAAATAAGTGAGGAACAACGCGGATCTGTGGAAGAGAAAGACACCAATAATGCAATATGCATCCTGAGAACATTGATAAAAAGTGCTTTAGAGGTAAAAAGAAATCTATACGTGTGCTTTATATACTACACAGACGCAGTTGACAAAATAAAGCATGTGGAAATAATCAATAATGCTGGAGAAATTAAACATTGATGGCAACAGATCTGAGAATCATTAAAAAAAAACATGTAAACACAACAAACAGCAGCTATACGAATTTGCAATCAAACATGACAGTTCCAATATATAAAACAAGGAGTCAGACAAGGCCGTGTCCTGTCGCCGGATTTGTTCTCCGTTTATAGCAAAAATATTAGATCAACAGAAAACAAAAAAGAAATTAAAGTCAATATATTGAAGTAAATTACTATAAGGAGATCCAATGCAATTCCCCCACCCAACCCACCCCTGCTTCCTTATTAACAGACGTGTCATGATCTATTGCATCAATCAAAATGTGTCATTCTTTTTTGTTTCACAATTATAAAAAAAACATACTGTTGTATTAAAGTACAAGCACACACAAAAAATGGCCTGAGCCTGGACTAATTCTAATTATTTTATCACAGTTCTTTGTCACAGATACTTTAGTTCATATGTTCATTTTTGCATTTCCTAGAAGATTTTTAAAAATGCAGGCATCTTCTATTGCATATTCAAAACGATTAGATTGTATCATACATTTTTTGGTTAAAATTGAATCTCCTGAAACTCTCAGATTTGCTAAACTTTGATCTTTTTTAAGTCTTTTGAAGACTTATTTAACTAAAAATATCATTTGTACATTTTTATTTTAACTACAAATATCACTTATACATATATGCTTTAACTACAAATATCACTTATGTAACCGTGAATGATAGCACATACATATTTAGATCATAATTGAGGACTAAACAGGACTAGACAAATTTAGCATAGGGATGACTAACCGCACTGACTGACATAAACTAAAGGTGCTAGATGGCTGGGGAATGACCACTGGTCGTAAACTTACTTTAGTTGTCGGTGAGGAATGTAGAACTAGAAACTAAACGCTAGTCACGACCACCATGACTGACCACTGGTCGTAAACTTACTTTAGCTGTCGGTAAGGAATGTAGAACTAGAAACTAAACGCTAGTCACGACCACCATGACTGACCACTGGTCGTAAACTTACTTTAGCTGTCGGTAAGGAATGTAGAACTAGAAACTAAACGCTAGTCACGACCACCATGACTGACCACTGGTCGTAAACTTACTTTAGCTGTCGGTAAGGAATGTAGAACTAGAAACTAAACGCTAGTCACGACCACCATGACTGACCACTGGTCGTAAACTTACTTTAGCTGTCGGTGAGGAATGTAGAACTAGAAACTAAACGCTAGTCACGACCACCATGACTGACCACTGGTCGTAAACTTACTTTAGCTGTCAGTGAGGAATGTGGAACTAGAAACTAAACGCTAGTCACGACCACCATGACTGGTCGTGAACTTACTTTAGCTGTCGGTAAGGAATGTGGAATGCACGAAATAAGAGGCTAGTCACAAAGAGTGACAGATGGCCAGGGAAGGTCACTTAGAATGCAGAAAGAAGTAGAGCCAGATATCACTTTTATCTGGATAAAGAATAGTTGGCTGGAAAAAAGGTTCACGGTCAGTCAAAACCGTATAAAAGTTAGAGGGCAGACTTGATGAGACGGACTTCCATTTTGACATCTCGACTAGGAACACACAGAGATGGCCACGCACTAGCGACCGATAGGAATTGAGATAGTCACAGAAGAACTTCAACTTAGAGATAGAAAGACAGATAGAATATCCATTATACGAATAGCTGAGGTACACCACCGACGGTAGTCGAAATACTTCAGCGGCCAAGACTTATTAGATCGAACAAGTATCTACAAAACAGAGACGCTAGGAAGGACAGTCTGATAGTATCTATATATATATATATATATATATATATGTAATATAATAAATGAGGACTGATTAGTAACACGCAAGTTTGTTGATTCTTCAATGTGTGGTGTCGTGTCATATCCAAAGAACAGTCAGAACACGGTTATACTTATACATATATGCTTTAACTACAAATATCACTTATACATATATATGCTTTAACTACAAATATCACTTATACATATATGCTTTAACTACAAATATCACTTATACATATATGCTTTAACTACAAATATCACTTATACATATATACTTTAACTACAAATATTATGTATCTCACAAATTGAAACCACTTTAATAAGATATTAATTTTAAGAATGAGAGACATGTTTTAGGCTCATATCTTCATCCATAAACGATGCACAATTTACAAGGTTAGAACTAAAATACCACTTTGAGATGAGAACAAACAGCCGTACATAGCCTGCATGACATTTGTCATAACATAAGGACATAGTCCACAAATGTGATGATTCTATTCTTGCCAAATGTCCTTTATGTAATAAATAGTTTACAGTTATAAGTAAGTATAGTATAGCAAGTAATACGTGTTAATGATGTTGCTTTAAATTAGTAAATACCAATCAAGCTTACCGCACAAGGACTAAGACCATCACACTCTGGCTTTGATTTGCGATTACCCATTATTTGGATGGTTTGAGAAATCAATTTTCTTTTGAAAATACACTGGAGTCACTTCTGTTCTCTCTGCTCTGCGTTTCTATGTTCGTGACTAGAAGTCATTATTAAGGATATGTTGTGTGGGCGTGGCCTTCCACCACCTAGTTTCACACTCGTAGCCTCGATAGAGATTATTTTGAGGGGCTATATAGTGGTTAATGCAGATTATTATCATCCAATCAGATTGCTTTGATAAGTCAGCTGACTTGGTACGGATGTGAAACATATAATCGCACTGGATAATAATGTTTTTTAAATAAAAAAATAAATAACTTGTGCAACAAGCCATTGCCATTGAGAGTTAGAAAGGGTGTCTTACAGTGCCACATCAAACCAGTGCTGCTTCATTCGGGTAGAATCGTTGACAGAAGGAAAAGATATACAACGCCAGACAGTGTCAGATTAGATGTAACGTGGACAGCCAACAATATAAAACGAGATTGTACTAAAGAGACAGATAAATGAGAAGGCTTTAACATAAATTAGGAAATGTCAGTCCAGGTGTGTGAAACATGATGGAGAAGAGGTGGGTTGAAATACTTAGTAACAACAGGAAACAGTAGAAGGCAGAAGAGATAGAGGGAGACAAAGGAAACATGTGATGGATCTTTTTACAACGAACAAGATCGGGGGTTGTTGAGGATCATGATATTCGAGACTTCTCGACTTCGACCATAAAAAGTCTTACCTGCTGACGGATAAGTATTTTGCACAGGTGTCGTACAACGTAACATACTTTACTATTGGTGAGGGGTTTTCCAGGAAACTACATTTTCCTAGAATATCCCGGCTCAATACATTGATATTTGCTTTGTTTACTGGAACAGCTTACAATATGGTCGTACCGCTGCGTTTAGGCTTAAGTGTACGCTTTTTTATTACATTATTTTTATGTTTCAATTTAGCCGTCTATTTATGTTATTAATCAAACACACACACACACACACATACATACATATACACACATATGCAGTTGAGTATGTCACTATATCGACTTACACTGTATGTATGTTTATGTGGGTATCTGTGTGTATATGGGTATCTGTGTGTATGTGGGTATTTGGATGTATGTGTATGTATAAGATTTCCCCGTCAGGAATTCTCGTGGAAACCATCTGTTAAAAGAAAACAAGAAAGACCAAGAGAATCGCTACACAGAACAATTACTAGTGAAGGCTCAACCATGGGACTAAGAAACAACCAAGAACTACATGAACTAGCAACAGATCGTCAGTCGTGCAGAACTATGACCTTCGCCCTAGGTGCCGTCCTCGGTCCGAGAGGAAGATCTTATTCATCAGGTTGAAGGCCTTTTGCAGAAATATGATAATTGTATAATTATAACAAATAAAACAGTGTGTTAGACAAGGTTGTGTGCTGTCACCAGACACGGTTTGTCGGAAAGAATCTCTATCTCTAGTCAAATCTCCCACTTCTTCTGTTCACATGTTCAAGCTCTCCTTGATGTCTTGAAACTAGCTTCATATTTGTCTGTCCCTGTCTCGTCTTCCTGGAACCATGCCCTCCATTGTTCTTTCCAGCCAACTGTGTCTTTTGACGTGGCCATAGTATTTAAATTTCCTCTGTAAGATGTTGTTTATAAGTCAGTTCTCTTCATTGTTTATATCTTTTACTATGTCTTCATTTATTCTGCGCATGTTTTCAGTGGGCTACTGGCAATTTTAAATTCCTAGAAAACAGTTCAAGGCTATTGACACCTGTAGCCTAAAGCTGGCAGAGGGCTGTCCTCCTATAAATCATCATCATCATTGAGTACTGTCTCCACATCGAAGGTTGGCTACCATGGAGCGCCATTCCACTCTGTCTCTTGCTTTGATGGTGCAGATTGTCATAGGTTGACTTGTCCATCTTTTGATGTTACTCGTCCATGTTAGTCTTGGTCTGCCTCTGCTACCTTATATTTTCCCTTCCAATACTACTTTTAGTAGGCTGTTGTGTCTTTTAACATGCCCCAAAAATTTCATTTGTCTTGTTCTAATTGTGTTTAGCAGTTCTCTTTTCATTTTTAGTTGTTTTAAGGATTTCATCGTTTGTTTTCTTTTCCTTCCATCCAATTCTACCTATTCTTCTATATATCCACATTTCAAAGGCTTCAATTTTCTGTTCTGTTTTCTTGTCTAATGTCCATGTTCTGCACCATACAGGAATATTGAGAAGATGTAACATTTTGCTATTCTTAGTTTTAGCCCTGGTGTTATTTGTTTTGATGTTAGTATATTTTTCACGGCATTGAAATTACTCTTTGCCATACCTATTCTTTGGTTTATTTCAGTTTTACATTTTCCATCACTGGTTATAGTATGTCCAAGGTAGTTGTAGCTCTGAACTGTCTCTAGATGTACTCTTTCCACTTTGATATTTAATTGTAGGTCTTGAGAATTTTCTTTGTTTATGATCATAGTTTTAGTCTTTTTGACATTCATATCTATTCTATATATTTTGCTTGTCATGTTTATTACATTAATTAATTGTTGTAGATCTTTAGGATTTTCTGCTAGTAGTACAGTAACATCAGCATATCTCAGGTTATTGATTATCTTTCCATTAATGTTTAGGCCTGACATCTCTGTGATGTTTTTAAAGATTTGCTCAGTGTATAAATTGAATAAGCTTCGTGATAGGCTGCATCCTTGTCTTATTCCTCTTTTTATATCAATGGGAGTAGAGTTCTCCTTGTTATATTTTATTATTGCTGTTTGCTCCCAGTACAAATTTCATATAGGCGTATGTCTGTGTCGTCCAGATTTATATCTTTTAAACAGTCTATAAGTTGATTATGGTGTATTCTATCAAATGCTTGGTGTAGTCTATGAAGCAGGCATATATTGGTTTGTTTACTTCTATGTACTTTTCAATCAATGTCCTCATGCTGAATTTGGCTTCTTTTGTCCCACTGTTTTTCATAAATCCAAATTGCTGCTCATCTAATTCAGTATTGATTTTATTCTGAATCCTTCCCTGTATAACTTTTAGTAAAATTTTGGTTACCTGGCTCATTAGGCTTATTGCTCTAAAATCACTGCATTCAACTGCACCATTATTTTTAGGCAATGCAATGAAAGTTGATGTTTTTAGTTCATTTTGTATGTATCCGGTATGGTATATGTCATTGCATATGCCTGTGATCACTCCAATGCCAAAATCTTCTAGTGCCTGTATCATCTCTATCTGTATGTTGTCAGGCCCTGCTGCCTTTCCATTTTTCATTGTTTTTATAGTTTTTTCTACTTCAGATTTAAGGTCAACTTAACCAATGGCAACAATATACCCTCTAACGCAGACGTGGCGCCGATCATTTATTACATGCACAGTCTAATATCACAAGTCGATGTGTCCCTGAACAATACACTGGTCACCCCTAGCGAGAACACGTACCCATACAGGGCCTACCCGGAAGCTACCTTAAATTAAGGAGAGAAGAAAGGTCATCTGACGTCAGCTCTTATTTACAAAGACAAAACAATACGGACGTCCTTTCCTTTCTGACATCCCTAGGTTTCACCTGAGTGTCCGTGCAGTCTGAACATGAACGACACATAATGATGATGATAACACATGAAATAAAACTGAACCCCAAGTCTGGTACAAGCTGCTGCCACCAATATTAGGCATATCTATTTTGACGAATTTCAAAATGGCGGACTAAGAGTGATACAAGTGTGAACAACTACATGTATTTACAAGAAATTATGTATAGTACTTCAGTACGTGTTATGTAGGTGCTACACATGTGTTGTGTAGGTGCTGTGTATGAGTTGTGTAGCTATTGCGCATGCGTTGCTTATGTGTTGTGGACGTGTTGTGCAAGCGTTGTAAATGTATGTGTTTCCTCGGGAAACCCCAACGCTTGTCTTTGACCATGTAATGAACACGCCAAGATTCTATGTACGTACAACGTCTATTTGCCAAGGACACTTAGATATTTTGCTAAATTTATCACTTAAAAAAATAACGTGTTTATAACTTTTCTATGTAGCATTCATGCTGATTAGAATTTACATCTTATATTTGATTAACAGCTTTGGAAAAAAAAACAATTTCACGTCATAAGTGTCAAATTAGTTAGTCCTTGAAATGTTTAGACCTCTCAGGTTTCCTCCATCATACACTGATTAATGTCACTTTGGGCTCCTTTAACAATGTCTTTATTATACACTGTGTATTGGCCTGCATTCCTTTTCCAAATTTTTCACCTCCCGCCCCCTCATCCCACCAGGTAAATCTCTTGTCATGTTTTCAAGGTACCTTATGGGTAAGAAGGTTATTACTTGAAATATCTGTCAGTTACCACCTGTAATACCTGCCTATTACAACCAGGATGTTCTGTCTGTTACCACCAACAATATATGTTTGCTACCTGGAATATGTGTCTGTTACCAAATGGAATAGGGAGCCGCGATAACTTAGTGTTTAGTGAACTGGACTACAAAGGACAAGAGGTAGGGTTCGATCCCAACCGACGGCTTCCGGGTTCACCCAGCCTTTAATGGGCACCTGATTTTTTTCAGGAAAGTGAAGCGGCACAGGCGTAATACCGACCACATTACCCCAAAAATCATGTGCCGAAGGTCTGAAAAATATATGGTCACTAACACCATATTACCTATACGCCACTTGGCGTGACGGGGGTACTTGACTTATTTTTTTACCAAATGGAATATCAGTCTGTTAACACCTGGAATATCTGTCTGTTACCACCTGGAAAATATGCATGTTAAGACCTGGATCATACGTCTGTTACCAGCTGGAATATCTGTCTGTTATCACCTGGAATATATGTTTGTCACTACTTGTCATGTCGGGTAATTTTACCTGCTACTGTATGCAGTAAACAGTACAACCTGTGGCTGCCCTGCTGCCTTGCAGGTAAGCTCGGGAGAGTAAAAGACTAAGGGAGGGTACCCCGAAGTAAAACAACCCCACTGCCTTGTGGGTGGGACTTTTTAGTCCAAGGCTAGCGAAGCCAACGGTAAACAAATCGACGGAAGGCAACAGAAAACCACCGTAACTTCTTTGTAAAATCATGAATCGCCACAACAATAGAAATAACAACAACGTTAAGGGGGATTCCAATGGAAAACCCTCGTTCGGTAGGGGATATCATGTGCTACAGGTGATACCCGATCGTCATCAAGCTACTGCAAGCAAAATAAATATAAAACAAACTCTAACGATAGGTACTTGGAATGTGAGAACACTCATGCAGAAGGGTAAACTAGAAAACATCAAACAAAAAATGAAAAGAATGGGTTTACAATTACTGGGACTTTGCGAAATGAGATACACCGGATCAGGGGAGATGTATTCTGATAAACATAAAATAATCTTTTCTGGAGGTACTGAACACCAAAGAGGAGTAGGTATCATCTTGGATGCAGAAAGAGCAAGAACAGTGAAAGGCTTTTACCCAATATCTGACAGAGTCCTTTTAGTGAAATTGAATGGAAAGCCAATAGACATAAATATTATACAAGTTTATGCACCAACAGCAGACAGTCTAGAGGAAACAATTGATAAATTTTACAACGAGTTAAATGAGGCACTTCATAAATGCAAACCACATGAAAACACCATAGTTCTATGGGATTTTAACGCAAAAGTAGGAAAGGAAAGAGTTGAGGAAGTAGTTGGTCAATATGGCTTAGGCAAGAGGAATGAAAGAGGTGAGAAACTTATTGAATGGGCAAGAACACACAACATGATGATAGGGAACACCTGGTTTAAGCAACATCCAAGACGTCTGTGGACATGGAAAAACCCAGGGGACAACGCGCGTAATCAAATTGATTATATAATGAGAAGCAATAGATTTAGAAATAGTCTGATGTGTGTGTGAAAACTAGACCAGGGGCAGATTGCAATAGTGATCATGTACCAGTTGTGGGAAAGCTTAGAGTAAAATTAAAAAGAACAAAACGACCCTCAGTTAACATCAAGTTAAATTTAGATTTACTAAAATCAGACAAGATGCTGCAAGACAAATATAAAATCACGATTCAGAACCGGTACAATGCAATAGAGAAGATACAAAGCATTGATGAACTGTGGGAAATGCTAAAAGAATAAATGCAACAAACATCAAAAGAGTTCATACCACCAGTGAGGACAAATTAAAGAAAGAAATGGATGACAGATTACATTTTGCAGCTAATGGATACAAGAAGAAGAAATAAAGAAAATAAAGATAAGTATAAGAGATTAAATAAAGAAAATGTAAAAATTGCATTTCAAATGCAATGAAGCATAAGAAGCATGGCTAAAATAGAGATGCAAAGAGATTGAAATGCAACAAAAAGGAGATGCTAAAGCTATATACAAACAAATTAAGGAATTAACAAGTGGACAAACGCAATCAAAAACTGGATGTATAAGATCAAAGGAATGAAAACTGTTGATTGATCAAGAAAACATAAGGGAACGATGGACAGAATACATTAAAGATCTTTATAATGATGAACAAACAGAAGTAAATATTAAGGATAATGGAGAAGGACCAGAAATACTCAGAGAAGAAGTGGAAGACGCCTTGCGCAATATGAAAGCAGGCAAAGATCATGGACCAGATAATATAACTAAAGAAGAGATTGAAGCCATGGGTGATTTTGAAATAAAAATAATAACAAAAATATTGAATGATATCTACAACAGCGGATATATACCAGACGACATGCTCAAATCAATATTCATAGCCCTACCAAAGAAATCGGGTGGGATTGAATGCGATGATCATCGCACAATAAGCCTTATGAGTCACATGACTAAGATATTACTATGAATCATCATGCGAAGAATGCGAAACAAAATCAGTCTCAGAAATTAGCGATGAACAGTGTGGTTTTGTTAGAGATAAAGGAACAAGCAATGCCATTTATATCATAAGATCTTTAGTAAAAAGAGCCATAGAGGTCTATACCTAAGTTTCATAGATTACACCAAACCATTTGACAAAGTAAAGCACCAAGAAATAATCAAAATTTTAGAAAGCATAAACGTAGACAGCAAAGATCTAAGAATAATAAAGAACACGTACTGGCAGCAAACAGCGGCCATAAGAACTGGAAACCATTTGGAATGTTTCAACAAATAAAACGGGTGTTAGGCAAGGTTGTGTGCTCTCACCATATTTGTTTAATATTTATAGTGAGATTATTTTAAGATCCATAAGTGGCATGCCTGGAATAACAATTGGAGGTCATAATATAAATAATCTAAGGTATGCTGATGATACAGTCTTAATCGCTAAGAGTGAAAATGAGTTACAAGAAATGTTGGACATTATAGTGAAAGAAAGCAAAAATAAAGGACTCAGCCTTAATAGCAAAAAGACAGAGGTAATGGTAACAACAAAGAAAAAGACATCACCTCAGTGCAAAAATAAAGACAAGTGGAACAATATTAAAACAGGTAAATGAATTTAAATATTTGGGAACTTTGTTAACCTCAGACGGAAGATGTACAAAAGAGGTGAGATGCAGAATGGCTCAGGCAAAAGCAGCTTTCCAAAAAATGAGGAAAATACTATGCAATCCATTTTTGACAATAGAAACAAGAAAAAGAGTTATTAAATGTTACGTAGAGTCAGTCTTTTCATATGGATGCGAAGCATAGACAAGACAAGAAAATCACTGGAGTCTGTAAAAATGTGGTTTTACAGAAGAATGTTGAGAATACCATGAGTAGTGATGGTGGCTGTCACCCACTCCAAAAGTGCACTTGCATGCACCGATACTGCACCAAAGACAATGGATTTTGCACCGTGCAATGGTGCAAAAAAAAAAAAAATTCGTTATTTTTTCGAATAATATTTTTTGGGGGTAATTTTTTTTTTTGTTTTGGTGTTCGTCACTTTGTCTAAAAGTCCACTGCGTCTCAGGGGATTAACGCAGGTAAATTGAAAAGGCGGATTATTTCAAGGGTGCGTCGGCTGACAAGAGTTATTTTAAAGATGTATTTGTGAAAGAGTATTTTAAAGATATGTATATTTGTGAAAGTAAAAAATGTATAATTATTAACAAATATGGTGTAAATTTTTAAAAACTCAGAATTATTAAAATAAATAAATATAAAAAATAGGCTCCCACCAGAATTCGAACACCGGTCTCCCCCGTGACAGGCAACGCTACTCAGCACTACCGAAGTCATAGAATGAAAGGATTAACGCAGGTAAATTGAAAAGGCGGATTATTTTTAATGGTGCGTCTACTGTGTTCCCAGAGTTATTTTAAAGATGTATTTGTGAAAGTAAAAAAAATAAAATTATTAAAAGAGTATGGTTTAAATTTTAAAAACTCAGAATTATTAAAAACAAACAGAAGCGAACATATCATCATGTGCCACCCTCAACAGCATCATCATCATGCCACACAAAGTGCCGATTATTAGTGCATTTTTAGTGATCATCCGGTGCTCGGATCATCATCCGATGCTCGGCTCCGCGCTCTGGTCATCATCCGGTACTCGGCTCGGGGCTCGTCGGTGCTCGGGCAACATCAGCATCCTGTGCTTGGGCAACATCGTCATCATGTGTTTTGTAGTTACTAAATAGTGGCGCTCTCTCTCATGAGCAACATCATCATCATGTGTTTTATAGTCATTAAATAGTGACTCTCTCTCTCTCTTTCACATTCATGGTAAAGCAAAACAAAATTCGTTCTATATTTCACAGTTTTATTAATACAACAAATAAACAAAACATATTTGAATATATATTACTGTCCGGTTGTTGAATTTGTGCATCCGTGGGCCCCTCGAAGCCGAAATAGCCACGGGGCGAGCAAACGATAATGAAACGGTCGTTTTTGTGTTGTCTCGGTGAAAAAGGCATGAGAATTCTGTTAAGTTTCGCGCCACGACACTTAAGAAGTATATAATAAACACAATATAGACCGCACGTGCTGCTAAACAAATGTTGCAACACCCGCGTGTTGTAGACGAATGGAACGTGTGAGTTTTGCTCTATAAAGTTTAAAATATCCACGTGTCTGGGAGGCTAACCGTAGGAATCGAGATACTCACATTCGTGGAGACCGTTGTAAAATAGGGCCACCCAGTGCTCACCGGGTTCGTGTGCCGGGTCTGTGTTTATGACAAAGGCTGCGGTCGCCGTTGGGTCGATGGTGGGCGGTAAGTGGTTTCGTGAAATGACGCTAACAAGGGAACAACGTCGAACGAAAATATCCGACATCAAAAGGTTGTAAATCTCTCTCGTGTTCATCTTCTTTCTCTCTCAAACGGCGAAATCTGTTAGAATCTGCCTTGTCTTGGACACCTCGAGCACCAACTCGGCGTAGACGATAACTTGTAGGGGAGTTAGTGTGGGAGCGGCAAACTTGAGTTCTATCGACAAGGGTCCGCTTGTGGCTAGCTCAAAATGGGACCCGTCCAGTAGGCTGGATGAGAGGTCAAAACCAAATAGACAATATCCGCCCTTGAACTCTCTATAATCAACGTTATTCCCAGCGTCTTTACCAATCAGACCCATGGCCAGATTTGTACCGAAAAAAACTCTCGCGTATTGATTTCGTTCAAAGTCCATAGTTAGAGGCTTTCCCGAGATACATTTCCTGTCGACCGTCAGGTTCATATAAATCAGACCAAAGTGTTGAAAATTGAACGGGTTAGCTGTATAAAAACCGTTAAACGCACTGGCCGTAATCAGACCTATCACTATATGGGCCGGTGTTTGAGACAAAAATAAATTGTCTTGACTGTGGGAGAACATCCAGCTAGCGATGGAAAATGTCTTGATTGTAACCCTCTTGATCGGGTACCGTGCATTCCCGCTTAAAAGAGCCTTTTCGTGGGCCAGAGAAATCGCGGGGTTTAGCTTAGCTTTCCTGACCACGAGCGCGGCGTAAGTGATAACACTCTTATAATCCACAGAGCTATCGTGAGCCGTGAGGTTGAGCACATCCTTAGAGGGCGTGAGTTTTATCTTTACATCGACTCTGTTTAACATGTAACGATCCTGCACAAAGACATTAGAGTGCAAACGACCCATCATTTCAACCTCTTTACTACCCGAAGTCAAATCGCGCCGTGTTTTAAAACCCTCATTTTCTTTCAAATCGTCATGGTGGCCAGCTGTATCTTTGTAGAACAGAGCGGCCGTCAAGTATCCCGTTTTCGCATCCTCCCCGTAGTTTAGCGTAGCCTCAAACACCGCTCTAACAGGATAGGTATTCTCCGACGGTGTAACCAACGTGTCGTTTAACGATACGTCGACTTGTGAAAATAGACTGTGAAGATAATTGTTGATTGGTCCTACCTCAGCATCGGGTGGTACACTATCACCATTCGGGAGGGTGATCTTGACCCGCAGCTGCAAAAACGTGTTGAAAAGATCTAGATACCCCTCGCTGTTTCCAGAAATGAAAAACTCTATCGGTGCGCTATGCGACAAGGCTGCGATCGGACGAATTTCAATAAACTGGCCAGAGTCTAGAGATGTCTGTGTGAGTGGAACGCTAAATAAATCCAAACAAGAGTGAAGACATTCATACGATTTGGGGTGAATGAGGGACATTATTCGTCGAAAATATCCTTTGCCACCCTCTTCTTCGTCTTCTTGCTGTACACCGAATGAAGTGTGAACTGTCTAGTAGTCGGTTTTATCCTCTTCATAACGGGTTCTCCTGGTGGAGGTAACTTCATAACTCGCTTTCTGCTTTGTGGTAAACCACTTTCTGATTGGTTGTTAACACTCAGGTGGTCTACGGCCCCGTGTATCAACCGCTGACCGGCCTCCTTAGCTCGTTCTTTGAAAGCTTCACCGACATTTTACCCGGCTAATGCGTCCTGTGCGACCTGCAGACCGGTCTCCAATCCTTTTCTGAGCAAGGCCTTACCGCCGGTTTTTAACCAGGGTAAAATAGTATTCCCGATTCCACCAAAGAAACTACCGATTCCTCGACCGCTCTGACTTCGACCTCCTATAAACACGGGCATTCCATCACCCGCCTGACAACAGTAAGTCTTCGTATAACTCAACATCTCGATGAAGGGGGGTGTGTCTCACCATTATAACAGCTCGAGATGCTTCTTCACTCGAAAGTGTACCGTTAACACCGACGTCCCGCTGGTGAATGAAATGGTTTTTCCGTATTCGTTGGCTAAAAGGATTTCCACGGTATCGAAGGAAAATCTACTCAGGGGTAGGTAGTGAGGCTTATCGTAGATCTGAAACACCGAGGTGTGATTTCTATTGAGAACAGGCACGCTCCTGAGGAGAGGCACCATCACATCCCCGACCGGTCTGGGGAAACGAGATCGCAGTAGACGTAGACATTCTTCGCAACACTTTCCAAGTCCATTACACCCACGCTGAAGATATCGGGAGCCGTGTCTGATATTGTGGTCGTGGGGAAGGCTAACATGTTTTTCAAAGTGTCGCTTATGGTAACACTGACTCCTTTTTCGTAAAGTTTCAAGATGGCCTTATTCACCTCCTTTGCGTAAATGAATCTCATTTTTTTCCCTTTCACATCCCCGTTCGACTCATCCTCCGCTTTTATGATCGACGCATTCAACGCGCCGATGAACGCCTCGGGTTTCTTGTATAACCCAGGCTCCAATGTCACGTTGAAATGAAATCTAGCGTCGCAAATATCGTCGTTAGCGAGAGATTCGTACCGGATCCAGACATCGCCCTCTATTACATTGAAATAATTTAGCGGAAACTGTATCTCCACCAGTGCGATCTCATACTGCGCCGAAATGTCAATGGTCTGAGGGAGTTTAACGAAAAAGTGGCCGGGGTTATTATCCTTAAAAAGTTCCATAGATGCATTGCTGGGTAGGGTGACATGAAAACTCATTTTTTTTACTCGTTTCACCGTCGCCTATCCAAGTTTGGATTCGGTAGCATGTAACCCAAACAGCTGCTCAGTAGGGCTATCCGCAGTTTTCCCTCTTTTGCGTCTGGCTTTTCGGTGGTCAGATTGAACAGCGAAACCGCGACAACGGTATATATAACTACCCCTTGAGAAATAAAGACAAGTTCTACGTAGAGGGATAGTTTCCCAAACACCGACCCCAGCATGGTTCGCTCTCTCTTCACTCCCGAGTTTACGGCTCGCGAATCGGGCTCTCCAAAAGTTTCCACTTCTTCTTTTTTTTCCTTTCATCTCTAGTTTTTGTATCTGACAATGTCCTTGGACGGTATCCAAGTGTTAAATGAGGAACCGTATCCAAACCATTTGACTAAACTCTCTTTTCGCCCAAATGATGTGCGACGCTCGGTTATGATACTCTCGATTCTGTACTCGTGCTTGTCACCAACTTTTTAAATTTCCGGTGTGTAGAATGACCCCTCTATCTCATCGCTCTTATCGTCTTTCAACACATATGTAACGGGTTTGTTTCATTTACTCGACTGATGGAAAACAGTTCCTCCGTCCAAGCCGGGGCATAACCCTTTTTAAAATTGGCTCTGCCCAGGACCAGTCTAACTCGATCACCAGGCTTATACAGGGGTCTTTCAAATTTAAAGTTGCGTTTGCTATTATACAACGTGTTCCATACCTGTTCTTGATTGTCTGCGTTGACGTCGACCGGTGCCATTTTTATACTTCTGTGATACGAATGGTTATAACTTCGAAGCAGGGCGGGTAGGACATGGACATAAGACAGCTTATTGGATTTCGTGAAATATCGCCACATCCGTTGTTTCAGAGTCCTATTAAAGCGTTCCACCATTGCGGCCTTAATATCTTCGTTCTGTGTAGTGAAAAAGTGAACGTTGTTGTCAGCGAGGAATTTCTGAAATGTTCTGTTCAGAAACTCTGACGCCTTATCCGTTTGAAAACTCGCGGGTTTCCCCATCGAGAAATATCTTACCGACGGCTTCCACTAATGATTTCCCCGTTTTGGTTCGTATCGGTACAGACCACGCGAATTTACTGAAAACGTTCACGCAAGAAACCAAATAGAAATACCCATCGTTGTGGTTTTTCAAATGTCTCAAATCAATTAGGTCTGCCTGATATTGCTGTTAGGGGCCACTTGTTATAATGGGACGCTTTTCAAATCTGCGACGAATTGGTTTATGAAGGGTATAGGTATCCTGATGACTCAACCATTGTTTGATCTTTGCGAGTCCCAGTTTGGTGTTACGTTCCAGGGCCGTTGCACCACTATACGCCCCTGGTCGAGTAGGGTCAAAGTAATGACGTCTTAATATTTTCTCCACCGTTCCCATTTTGGTGTTGGGATTCCGCTCTTTCTTTTTTTAAGTCTCAGTTTATACGTGGTTACGGACGGAGTGGTTTCATTACCTAGCTTTGGGGTTTCCGGTGGTGTCTTGGTCTGCTCTGGTGGTACCTCGATTGATGGTTGTGATGGTGGGGAAGGTGTTTTTTCTTTTGCCGTGTTGTGTTGAATGAGATCGACCGAGCCCAATGAGCGTCGTTTATACTGCTCCAATCTAGTTAAATATTGATGCAGGGCACGTTGGTACACTCTGGCCTTATCGGCGGGTGCTAAATAATCTCGGAATAGGATACGTTGCATTTCATCATCTAAATCTCTCAAATTGTCACCGAGCGCCTCGGGTGGGCTATACGACGTGCTAGTAGTCTGTTTAAGACCCTCGAGGAAACGAGGATCCATCAAGATCATTTTTTTGGCCATTGTTACGCCCCTAATACTCCACCGAGAATACTTAGTATAGGACGGAGCAAAGCACCTATGAACCCACCGGTTTGTAGAATCTCTTTCCGCCGCTTGAGATTCGGTTTCTTTTTAGTGAGAAGTCTCAACTTGTACTTGTGTCGACGTAGCTCGCACTTCTGTCGTTGAGTGAGTGTAACATTACCTTTTAATATGTTATGACAACACTCGCACAAAAAGTGTATGAGTTTGGGAGAACCTGTTTTAATATGGCTCTTAAACCGCTCGGTGAGGCGGTGCGCATACATTTCAACATTTCACAGGGCCGTCTAGTGCTTCATCACACATGATTCTCTACTTTGGCACGTAGACGATTATTTGTCTCTCCCCTGGGAATATTTGTGTTCTCAACCTAAGATTATCAGGTGTGTCCTGACGAAGATCAACCAGCAAATAACCGTGAGGAGACGCTGTCGCGTCCTTAAAACTATCTTGGAGGTACCCCACCTGTCCTGGGTACATTTGTTTAGCCAGATTGATAATTTGACTCCCGTCTCTCGGGTTCTTGAAAAGGACTAAATAGTGCGTATTGAGACTTATGGTTCGATGTTCTTTATTTTTTTCCGAATAGATTTTGAACAATGTACATCACACTAATATCTCTGTGATGACTACCTTTGGTGAATAATTTTGTTACCCTCTCGTCCGTCTCAGACATCAAGTCATCGATGACGATCAGTCTTCTCTTCTTACCACCTTCCAATTTATCGACGTCTGGTAGACCCTCGATAAATCTCACTGACCCCATAGTCTCGTATATCGATTGCCATTCCCCATAACACCATATAACTTCCTCCGGTACGGGGACAGCTAACTCGTGAAGGTTCTGTATAAACTTTTGCACAAATACCGTTTTCCCACACCCGGTAGGACCGGCTATCAGAGCTGTGAAGGGATGATTCCATCGGGGATCCATCCTCACAAGTGCTACTAACTTTAGTGATTACGCCACTGACAAAATAACAATGAGTGATTTTAGGTCAGCGCGCGAGGTTTCCCCTCTTCAACTAACACCTATTTAAAAATTCCACATCCTATATAAACACTACAGGGGGTTTCCTAGTCTCAATCCGCATTACCTGAGACCGAATTGTTACACGCACATACATACACAATTATTTCACGCATCAGCGTCCAGGTCAGCTGGGGATTTCCCACACATCACCCTATTGGGTTAGTTCCAGAGGTCACTGAACATGTCGCAACACGACTGATAACGTATTACCACGCCTGATAACGTATTGCGTTAGCTACTATAAATAGACGGCCTCGACCCGATAACCGTAAGGGTATAAAACCCCTATTTGTTGTATTAATAAAACTGTGAAATATAGAACGAATTTTGTTTTACTTTACCATGAATGTGAAAGAGAGAGAGAGTCACTATTTAGTAACTACAAAACACATGATGCTGATGTTGCCCGAGCGCCGACGAGCCCCGAGCCGAGAACCGGATGATGACCAGAGCGCCGACGAGCACCGGATGATGATCCGAGCACCGAATGATCACTAATAATCGGCACTTTGTGTGGCATGATGATGATGCTGTTGAGGGTGGCACATGATGATGATATGTTCGCTTCTATTTGTTTTTAATAATTCTGAGTTTTTAAAATTTAAACCATACTCTTTTAATAATTATAATTTTTTTTTTTACTTTCACAAATACATCTTTAAAATAACTCTGGGAACACAGTAGACGCACCATTAAAAAATAATCCGCCTTTTCAATTTACCTGCGTTAATCCTTTCATTATTCTTCTTTGTGTTGTGTGTTCGCGGTTCGATAGGCAAGCACATGGTTTGACAAAAATGTCAACGGAAAAACGGGTATGTTCAACCCTTATGTGAAAAGTCTGTGAGGGTGGATGGAGGCGGAGGAATCAAGAATGATCAACGGCCCAGAAAGCGAAAACAGCAAATTGTGTGGTACACAAGAGGCATGTTCAGAACACGAAAGACGAACATGGCTGACCACCGTGAAAGAGATTGGAGCCTCATCACGTACCAATCCAGAGGAAGCCATGGAGAGTCGGAGAAATTCGAACTTATGTCGGAGGAAAGATCTTAAAATAAGTACTTGGAATGTTAGGACTCTATATCAACAAGGGAAATTGGAAAATCTGATTCAAGAAGCAGAACGAATAAATATAGATATTTTAGGCATATCAGAGACTAGATGGAAGGAATGTGGGTACATTGAAGACGAAAAATATACATTTATATACTCAGGAAACACAACAGAACATCAAAGGGGGGTAGGAATACTGATAAAAAGAGAGCTACAAAAATATATAAGTACCCACTGGACATACAGTGATAGGATTATACTACTCAAGTTGAAAGCAAAACCATTCGACATAGCAATAATACAGACATATGCACCTACTCAAGACTACACAGATGAACAAATAGAGGCATTATGAAGACCTAAATAAAGTTATGAAGCAAGTGAAATCTTCAGACATCTTGATTGTAATGGGTGACATGAACGCTAAAGTAGGAAAAGGTAGATATAAGACAATTATAGGAAATCATGGTTTAGGAAAAAGAAATGACAGAGGAGAAAGATTAATACAATTCTGTGAAGAAAACAGGCTGATAATATGTAACACCTACTTTGAGCAAGAGAAAAGGAAACTATACACATGGAAAAGCCCTGGAGATAAGAAGAGGAATCAAATAGATTACATAATGATGAAAGAAAGGTTCCGTAACAGCGTAAAGAAAGCCAAAACCTACCCAGGAGCAGATATTAATTCTGATCACAATCCTGTAATGATTAAAATGAAAATCAAACTAAAGAGAAACAAGCAAAAATCTGATTCATCAACAAACCCACTCGACATAACAGCTTTAAATCAAAAAGATATTAAAGATACCTATACAATACAAGTAAAGAACACATACCAGAAGCTGCTAGAGGAAGGAATTGAACAATACAGAAGAGAAAATCCTGATGAAAAAGTAACAACCAAATGGCAATGCATAAAGAAAAGCATACAAAAAGCCTGCGACACCTTACCCAAAAGAGAAAAGAACAAAAAACAAAAATGGATAACTAACACCATCTTAGAAAAAATGGAAGAAAGGAGACAAGCGAAGAACACTGCCCAATACAATAAAATAGATAATGAGATACGCAAAATGTGCAAAAAGGCAAAAGAAGACTGGCTCAGCCAAAAATGTAGAGAAATAGAAACTATGGAAAGCAAACAAGACCTAAGAGGAATGCACACAGAAATAAAGAGAATGACTAATAAAAATAAAAAAAGCCACAGAAGGTGGATGCATTGCAGACAAAAAAGGAAAAAAGCTAACAGACAATAAGGATATCATAGATAGATGGCAGGAATATATAACAGAACTATTTCATGATCAAAGGGACAAGAAACCAGTTATAAAATGTACATCAGGCTATAAAATCTTAAAATCTGAGGTGGAAAAAGCTATAAAAACAATCTATCTATCTATCTATCTTTCGTTCGCCTGAAGTATTGTCTATATCTGCAATGTCGTTTCCTGTATAAATTTTACTGTCTTTTGTAATTCTTGCAGTGGCCCATATAGTTTTGTCTGTAGTGTTGTATCTATGGGCCAATGGATTTTCCTCAGTCTACTATATTCAGTGCAGTCTTGAAGTATGTGTTCAGCAGTCTGGGGTGCCTGTCCACATGTACAAGTAGTTGATGTGCCGATCTTGAATTTTGTATACATGTGACTATGGAGTCGATTGTGTCCTGTTCTTAGGCGTATAATGATAACTTGTTCATATCTGTTCATATTATGAAAGGCATCCTGATTTGGGGCTTGTGGTCCTCTGATTGATTTGATTATCTGTTTCTTATGATGGTATGTAACCGGTGTATCTAGTTGTGTGCCTGTTGAACCTTCCTTTGCCAACTGATCTGCTTTCTCATTTTCTGGTATTCCACAGTGAGACGGGATTCACTGCAGGGCAACCCTGTGGTGCTTGCAGAGTTCAGTCAATAAGGTCTGCAGATGTGGTAATTTTCTGGATTGTAGTGCCTGGAGTACTGATCTTGCATCTGTCAAAAACACTACAGGCTGTGGGCTAAGATTACTGTTCAGCAGTTTTTCTATTGCCAATTTTGTTGCTTGTATTTCTGCATCATAATTGTGACAATATTTCCCTGTTGCTATTTTATTCATATCCCTAGTGTTATTTGGGTACTCTATATATGCACCTGCTCCCCCATTCTTTACTGCATTCTGTGCTGATCCATCTGTGTACACACGGATCCATAGGTCCTGTGGGTATTCTTCATCCAGGAAGCTGAGAGTTATTGTTTTTCGCTGTAGACTATTTTGTTCCTCTTTGTCAACTATTCCTTTCACTTCTGTCCGTATTTGAACTGATAATCCTGATTCATCTGTCCAGGGAGTCTGTTCTGGTATGGGCAGAAGGGGTTTAACAACTCTTGGCATGTCTGGTGTTTGTCTACTAATACGCTTGGCTTGGTGGATAAAGCTGCTTCTCTTAAGTCGTCCCAATGCAAGATTTTGGAATCTGTCCTTCATTGGATGTCTCAGCATGCATACCAATTTTTCTGCCTGTATCAGCACCTTTGTGTCTCTCCGTTCTCTCAGTGCTGGTATCCTCCACAATTTCTCCATCTCCAATATTGGTGTTGATTTCATTGCTCCTGTGATGACCCTAAGTGCCTGGTTTTGTACTTTATCCAGTTCTTGCAATGTGGTGTTTGATGCTGAGCACCATGCGGATGATCCATATTCTAAATGTGGGCGTATACTCTGTTGGTAAACTTTACTGAGTATTTTCCCACTCGCACCCCATGTGGTTCCACACAACTTTCTTAGAATAGCCAATTTCCTCCTTGCTTTTTGGGTTGCCTTATTTATCTGCTGTTTCCAAGATAGTTTGTTATCAAATGTAACTCCGAGATATGTAGCTTGTATGTCTTCTTTCACAGGCTCATTGTTTATGTAGATGGCTCCTGCTTTTTGTTTTGGGGAGAGTGTGAAAAGTGTAGTACTGCATTTGTCTGTATTGATGCTGATACACCATCTATTTGTCCATGAATTCAGTGCATTCATAGCTCTTTGTAGCAATTTGGAGGCCACTGTTGCATACTCCTCTGTGCACCACATTACCAAGTCATCTGCATACATTGCCACTTTGATGCCATGTGGTAGTTCAGTAACTAGGTCATTGATGTAGATCAGAAAAAGTGTTGGAGATAGTACCCCTCCTTGTGGAACGCCCTGGCGCAATAAGACCTTCTTACTCTTAAGACCATCCAGTTGCACTCTGGCTCTCCTGTTATGCAGGTATGCTTTGACCCATTTGTACATCCTGCCATTTACTCCATAGTTTCTCAGTTTCTTCAAAAGCCCTTCCTTCCATACCTTATCGAATGCTTTCTTAGGTGTCCGGTTAGCGCAATCGATAGGCGCTTGGCTTACCACGGCAACAGCCGGGGTTCGTACCCTGGCGAGGACACCTGGGTTTTACTAATTCCCTAAAAATTAGTACCTCTGAAGTCGGAGTAAATTTGCCTGCATGGCGAGGGGCATCCTGTAATGGGATAAAACAGACTTTACACGCAAAATTCAGTCCCACAAAATTGAGTGGGTGGGACTTCGTCAGAGGTCAAAGCTGACGAAAGCGAACGAACGAACGAATGCTTTCTTTAGGTCTATCCATGCTGCTAGTACCAGTTTCTTTTCTTGAAACGCATCTTCAATTTCCTGGGAAAGATAGGTTGCTTGATCTTCGGTAGAGTAACACTGTCTAAAGCCTGCTTGTTGTGGGACAAGAAGATTTTCACTTTCCAGGTACCACTGCAGTCTGAGATTGATTATACGTTCCATTGTTTTACACAAACAGCTTGTAAGGCTGATTGGTCTATAGCTGGATGTCATTGAACCATCTTTTCCTGGCTTTAGTAATGGTATCATAATTGCTTCTCTCCATGCCTGTGGCACTCTACCTGTGATCCAGCAAATGTTGTAGATCTGCAGTAGTTTTGCTTTAGCTGCAGTTCCCAAGTACTTAATCATTTCATTGGACACTCCATCATTGCCTGGTGACTTTTTCATTTTTAATTTGGATATTGCCAGCTCTGGCTCTCTTTGTGTAATGGGTGTTTCCATTACTTCATGTGTGGTCTCTTCTTGTCTTGCATTTTGTTGTTTTAAACGGGTCTATAAAAACAATGAAAAGGGGAAAAGCAGCAGGACCTGAAAGCATACAGATAGAGATGATACAGGCACTTGAAGATTTTGGCATTGAAGTGATTACAGACATATGCAACGACATATACCACACAGGATACATACCAAATGAACTAAAAACATCAACTTTCATTGCATTGCCTAAAAAGAATGGTGCAGTTGAATGCAGTGACTTTAGAACAATAAGCCTAATGAGCCATGTTACAAAAATCTTGCTAAAAGTTATACAAGGAAGGATTCAGAATAAAATCAATACTGAATTAGATGAGCAGCAATTTGGATTTAGGAAAAATAGCGGGACAAAAGAAGCCATATTCTGCATGAGAACATTAATCGAAAAATACACAGAAGTAAACAAACCAATATATGCCTGCTTCATAGACTACACCAAAGCTTTTGATAGAGTACACCACAAACAACTTATAGAATGCCTAAAAGAGATACATCTAGATGACATGGATATACGACTAATATGCAATCTATACTGGGAGCAAACAGCAATAATAAAATATAACAAAGAGTTCTCTACACCCATTGATATAAAAAGAGGAGTAAGACAAGGATGCATCCTATCACCAAGCTTGTTCAATCTATACACTGAGCAAATCTTTAAAAACATCATAGAGATGCCAGGCCTACAAATTAATGGAAAGATAATCAATAACCTGAGATATGCTGATGTTACTGTACTACTAGCAGAAAATCCTAAAGACCTACAACAATTACTTAATGAAATAAACACGACAAGCAAAAAATATGGACTAGATATGAATATCAAAAAGACTAAAACTATGATCATAAACAAAGAAAATACTCAAAACCCACAAGTGGATATCAAAATTGAAGGAATAGACCTTGAGACAGTTCAGAACTATAACTACCTTGGACATACTATAACCAGTGATGGAAAATGTACAACTGAAATAAACAAAAGAATAGGAATGGCAAAAAGTAATTTTAATGTCATGAAGGACATACTAACATCAAAACAAATAACACCAGAGCTAAAACTAAGAATAGCAAAATGTTACATCTTCTCAATATTCCTATATGGTGCTGAAACATGGACATTAGACAAGAAAACAGAACAGAGAATTGAAGCCTTTGAAATGTGGATATATAGAAGAATAGGTAGAATTGAATGGAAGGAAAAGAAAACAAATGACAAAGTCTTAAAACAACTAAAAATGAAAAGAGAACTTCTGAACACAATTAGAACAAGACCAATGCGATTCTTAGGCCATGTTAAAAGACACAACAGCCTACTGAAAGTGATCCTGGAGGGGAAAATACAAGGTAAAAGCGGCAGAGGCAGACCAAGATTAACATGGACGAGTAACATCAAAAGATGGACAAATCAACCGATGACAACCTGCACCATAAAAAGCAAGAGATAGAGCAAAATGGCGCTCCATGGTAGCCAACCTTCGTTGCGGAGACGGCACTCAATGATGATGATGATGAATCCTTTCATTCTATGACTTCGGTAGTGCTGAGTAGCGTTGCCTGTCACGGGGGAGACCGGTGTTCGAATTCTGGTGGGAGCCTATTTTTTATATTTATTTATTTTAATAATTTTGAGTTTTTACAAATTTACACCATATTTGTTAATAATTATACATTTTTTACTTTCACAAATATACATATCTTTAAAATACTTTAAAATACTCTTTCACAAATACATCTTTAAAATAACTCTTGTCAGCCGACGCACCCTTGAAATAATCCGCCTTTTCAATTTACCTGCGTTAATCCCCTGAGACGCAGTGGACTTTTCGACAAAGTGACGAACACCAAAACAAAAAAAAAAATTACCCCCAAAAAATTTTTTCGAAAAAATAACGAATTTTTTTTTTTTGGCACCATTGCACGGTGCAAAATCCATTATCTTTGGTGCAATATCGGTGCATGCACGTGCACTTTTGGGTGGCCACCATCACTACTACCATGGACAGCTAAGAAGAGTAATGAAAATGTTTTGAAAGAGGTCAAAGCAAAAAGAGAGCTAATTTCCAATATTAGGAAGAAACAATCATCATTTTGGCCATGTAATGAGAAGAGAACAACTTGAATATATTGTAACAACTGGAAAAATTGAGGGACGAAGAGATAGAGGGAAGCAAAGAGAAAAAATAACAGACAGTTTAAGAGAATGGCTTGGCCGAAGGTCAACAACAGAAATGATAAAGAACTTTCGAGATCGAAAATTGTGGAGAGACATGATCACCTATGTCAGTAGGCTCGGTACTTGATGATGATGACAACCTGTAATATATGTTTGTTACTACCTGTAATATATGTTTGTTACTACCTATAATATATGTTTGTTACTACCTGTAATATATGTTTGTTACTACCTGTAATATATGTTTGTTACTACCTGTAATATATGTTTGTTACTACCTGTAACTCAGTGGTTAGTGAACTGGACTACCACGGACAAGAGGTAGGGTTCGATCCCAACCGACGGCTTCCGGGTTCACCCAGCCTTAAATGGGTACGGGATTTTTTTTATGGGAAAGTAAAGCAGCACGGGCGTAATACTGACCACATTACCCCAAAAATCATGTGCTGGAGGTCTGTAAAATATAGGGTCACTAACACCATATTTCCCTATACGCCACTTGGCGTGACGGGGGTACTTTACTACTTTTACTACCTGTAATATGTGTTTGTTACTACCTGTAATATATGTTTGTTACTACCTGTAATATGTGTTTGTTACTACCTGTAATGTATGCTTGTAACCACCTGTAATATATGTTTGTTACCGCCTTAAAAATCTTTCTGTTACAATCTGGAATATATATTTGTAACAATTTGTAAGAAAAATATGTGTTACCACCTGAAATATCTGTCTGTTAGCACCACGATGATCTGTCTGTTACCACCTGAAATATATGTTTGTTACCTCCTGGAATATCTGTCAGTTACCACCTGGAATATATGTTTGTTACCACCTGGAATATCTGTCAGTTACCACCTGGAATATTTGCTTTCTTTTACCTGGAGTATATGTTTGTTACCACCTGGAATATATGTTTGTTACCACCTGAAATATCTGTCTGTTACCACCTGGAATATTTGCTTTCTTTTACCTGGAATATCTGTCAGTTACCACCTGGAATATATGTTTGTTACCACCTGGAATATCTGTCTGTTACCACCTGGAATATTTGCTTTCTTTTACCTGGAATATCTGTCAGTTACCACCTGGAATATATGTTTGTTACCACCTGGAATATCTGTCTGTTACCACCTGGAATATCTGTCAGTTACCACCTGGAATATCTGTCTGTTACCACCTGGAATATCTGTCTGTTACCACCTGGAATATCTGTCAGTTACCACCTGGAATATTAGCTTTCTTTTACCTGGAATATCTGTCAGTTACCACCTGGAATATATGTTTGTTACCAGCTGGAATATCTGTCTGTTACCACCTGGAATATCTGTCAGTTACCACCTGGAATATTAGCTTTCTTTTAGCTGGAATATCTGTCAGTTACCACCTGGAATATTTGCTTTCTTTTACCTGGAATATCTGTCAGTTACCACCTGGAATATTTGCTTTCTTTTACCTGGAATATCTGTCAGTTACCACCTGGAATATATGTTTGTTACCACCTGGAATATATGTCTGTTACCACCTGGAATATATGATTGTTACCATCTGAAATATCTGTCAGTTATCACCTGGAATATTTGCTTTCTTTTACCTGGAATATCTGTCAGTTACCACCTGGAATATATGTTTGTTACCACCTGGAATATATGTTTGTTACCACCTGGAATATATGTCTGTTACCACCTGGAATATATGATTGTTACCATCTGAAATATCTGTCTGTCACCACCTGGAATAGCTGTCTGTTACCACCTGGAATATCTGTCAGTTACCACCTGGAATATATGTTTGTTACCACCTCGAATATATTTTTGTTACCACATGAAATATATGTTTGTAAGGATCTGGAATATCTGCATGTTACAACCTGGAATATCTGTCTGTTACTACCTGGAATACATGTTTGTTACCACCTGAAATATATGTCTTTTACAACATGGAAAATTGCTTATTTCCACCTGGAATATCTGTTTGTTATAATCTGGAATATTTGCTATTTCCACTTAGAATATTTGTTTTTACCATCTGAAATATTTTTTGCTATTTCCTGGAATATTTTATTATTTCCACCTGTAATATATATTTGTTGCCACCTGTAAAATGTGTCTGTTACCACCTGGAATATATGTTTCTTACCATCTGACATATCTGTTTGTTAGTGACTAGAATATCTGTCTGTTACTACCTGTAATATCTGTTTGTTACCACCTGGAACATATGTTTCTTACCATCTGAAATATATGTCTGTTAGCAACTAGAATATCTGTCTGTTACCACATGAAATACCTGTCTGTTACCACCTGGAATATTTGTTTGTTACCACCTGTAATTTCTGTTTGTTACCTCCTGAAATATTTGTTTGATAAAACCTGAAATATCCATCTGTTACCACCTGGAATATTCTATTTTGTTTCCACCAGGAATATATGTCGGTTACCATCTAGAAGATTTGTTTATTATCTCCAGGAATATATGTTTGTTACCAACTGGCATATTGTATTATTTCCACCTCGAATATTTGCTAATTTCCACCTGGTATACATGTCTGTTACCATCTGGAATCTCTCTCTGTTACCACTTGGAATATCTGTCTGATACCACATGGAATGAGTGTCTGATACCACCTGGAATATCTGTTTATTACCACCTGAAGTATGTGTTTGTTACCACCTGAAATATCTGTCTGTTACCAACTGGAATATCTGTCTGTTACCACCTGGAATATTTGCTAATTTCCACCTGGAATATCTGTTTGTTACCACCTGGAATATATGTTTACTAAAGGAGTGACACAGTGATGTGTACTCGCCCCCACCCTTTTTGGTATATTTTTTGCTGCCCTCCTAAATTACGCCTTCGAAAAACAGCTCAGGAGATATTTACATTCGCACAAGACCAGATGGCTCACTGTTCAACTTAGCACGACTAAGAGCAAAAACCAAAACAAATGTTGCCCTACTTAAAGAACTTTTATTTGCTGACGATGCAGCCCTAGTCGCTCATAGTGAAGCCACCCTACAGTCGCTGATCAACAACCTGGAGAAAGCATGCAACCTTTTTTCACTGTCAATTAGTGTTCAGAAAACAGTAATACTAAGTCAAGGCGACATCAAACCTCTATTAATTACTCTAAAAGACTGCCCACTAGAATCAGTTCAGCAATTCACGTATCTTGGATCCACAATTAGCAAACCATTTCTCTTGATGGTGAAATACAGTCGAATTGGTAAGGCAGCTACGACCTTCGGCAAACTCACAGAAAGGGCCTGGAACAACACGAAACTAACTCAAAAGACTAAACTCTTAATATATCAAACTTGTGTGCTTAGCACACTACTATATGGATCCGAAACCTGGACAACATACTCAAACCAGGAAAAAAGACTAAATGTCTTCCACATGCGATGTCTCCGCAGAATAATGCACATCAAATGGCAGGACAAAATAACCAACTTAACTGTCCTGCTAAGACCCCAACAATCATGTCGGTGCTCAGATGTAGAAGACTATGATGGTTGGAGCACGTCCAGCAAATGGAAGAAAAACGCATCCCCAAGCAAATACAATGAACTAATACACGGAAAAAGACAAATCGGCAGACCTAAACTGCTAAATAGAGATATCTGTAAATCTTCTCTGAATGACTTCTCCATCTGTGAAAATGACTGGGAACATCTGACAAGTGATCGCACATCATGGAGAGCATGTATAAGGAACGGTGTAACATCATTTGAGACTGTGCTAAGGCAAAACTTAGAAGAGAAAAAACTCATGAGGAAGAATAGAAAACCCTGTGGATCAGCGGGCCTGACTTGTTTATTCTGTGACCGCATGTGTTTATAAAAAATTGGTAGAATTAGCCACGAGAGAAGTTGTTTGACAAAAACAAAACATAAAAAAATATACACAATAGCTTCCACAAGACCGTCTGACAAGACAAAAAATGACATATATACCACCTGGATAATATGTTTGTTACCACCTGTAATATGCTCTGTTACTACCTGGATGGAGTCCCTAAGGCAGTTCAGTGTTGATTTCAACATTGCTCTGGCAACTCCTGCGACACAGTTGGCACCAAACTGTTCTTGCCCTGCAAGACCTTTGGATCGCTCGGCTGTGTGGAGAGAAGAAACATGTCGCATGGACAACAACATGTCCCTTTCTTTTTCTGCTCAAGCTCGTGCCCTGGATAGGACACTCCTGAATCGTCATTTTGGTGTCGACAGGTTACCATCAACACCTGCCACACAGGGGGCCTCGGTAGCCGAGTTGGGAAAACCACCCGACTGGGCCACCGACGTTCGGACAACCCGTGTTCGATTCCCGCTGGGAGCAGTGTGAGTTGTACTCGTGGTTGGAAAAAAAAATACCCCCACGGTCGACCCAGCTGTTGGCAGAAATGGGTACCAGGGTATTACCCTGGGAAGGTGAGGAATGTCACCTCGTATCGTGAGTTTCGACGCTTGAAGCGACACTTAAGAAATCTCCGAACATTTATGGATAGGCGGCCGAGCACATATGGGTGGAAACTCGCGTGCTAAGACGCCGGTTCAAGTCTCGTACTTTACCTTTACCTTTACCTTACCTGCCACAGAAGTGAAATCAACAACCAAGAAAGTTAATCTATGTTTGGGTTGCTGGAACGTCATGACTATGCAAATTAACGAGAGGTCATGGCTCGCACAGGCCTCCCGAACATCTACACACTGCTCAAACAATGTAGGTTACGCTGGTTTGGCCAAGTACACCGTATGAAAGATGACCGCATACCAAAAGATATTCTCTATGGACAACTGGCAGATGGCAGTGGGACTAGTGGGCGCCAAAAACTTCGATTTGTAGACGTGTGTAAACGTGACATGAAGACTGAAAATGAACCATGCAGCCTGGGAAGACATAGCTGTAGACCGCAATCTTTGGAAACACGCTCCGAAGGTCTACTTCAAACAAGAAGCAGACCGATTCGTAGAAAAAGAGAACACACGGCGAAAGGAAAGAGAAGAAAAAAATAACATTTCTAGGGGCGCTGAAAAATTCATAGTCAACTTTGACTGACGGAGGCTACGCTATTACCTGGAATATACTTATGTTGCGCCTTTAAGCAATTATTGTTTATTTATTTTGTTTGGCTAACATTTTTTTCATATAGATTGTGTTAGATGATTCTAGTTTTGTGTTTTTTGTTTTCTGTTGTTTCCCCAGCATTCAGACGAGCACTATGATTGCAGGTAACGAAGATATCATTTCGTTGTGCTGTCTAGATTTCTGCATGTTTAGACTGTTGCTGCTGTTGACATAATGTCACGAGTTGGTGCGGATAGGGTGTCCTTTGACTCATTTGATATGTCAGGTCGTAATGGCTTTCTTGACATTCCCGTCTCTTGCTGGAGAAGTTGGAGTTCGTCTATCCCAGGCTATGCTGGGAAACTACTAGTCCAGCCCAGAGGTACTGCAATCCTGGGTCTTCTATATCAGTAAAAGCCACCACTACAGGGAACACGGCGGTCCTAACTTCTGTTACTTAAATTACTGTAAACAGGCCAGCCTGTTTTGATGCAGACTGTTACCGTTGGGGGGGGGGGGGGCACGAGGAAGTAGAACTTCTAGGTCTTGGTCAGCTGATGGTGCGCCGACCCTGCTATTGCGACCGCAGGTCGCAGGAGCTTCTGCTCCTCCTTGTTTAGACTGTCAAATGCTTATGTTTTGTTCAACCTCTTGTTGAAATTCTCATGCATTTCCCTCTAGTGTTGATTACTATATTTACCAGATATGTATATGCGTTTTCTGCTAAAAGACATGTCTCTATTCTGATAGAATTTCGATTTCTTTAATTTTACATTGAAATATATGTCGCTTGTATGTTCGTTTCAGTTTGTTGGTACTATTGGTGTCATTTTTACCAACTTTTCTTGAATGTGTTGCCACACATTCTAAGTTTTCTAACGCAGACAACTGTGTTTATCACATTCTTCTAAAGTAGAGAACTGTTTTATCATATTCTTCTAAAGTAGAGAACTGTGTTTATCATATTCTTCTAAAATAGAGAACTGTGTTTATCATGTTTCTAACGTAAAGAACTGTGTTTATCATATTCTCATCAACACTCAATAAGTTCTAGTAAGTTATGGTTGTGACAGGTGTTTTTTGACTAGCTATGGACAATAGATTCCATCATAGGTTTCGTGCAGAATAGTCACGTCTATTTTATGCCTAGAGCTTGTCAACTTTCATGATCAGACACAGTTTTTTAGTCTAAGCTCTAAAGGTTTTGCTTTAGATTGGCATGGAACATATATGTTCTTCAAACATTGTTCATTCATCATGGCTCCTGGTCCAGATGGTGTCCGGTACGATGACATAGGCGATTTAGCTGACGACGACTTGACAAAACTGGCCAATGAGTTTAATGCGAGCATTCGGAGTGGTCAGATTAAGGAGGAGTGGCTACACAGCTACTTACTACCGCTACCGAAGCCAAACAAGGACCATTCTCAGATCAGTGCCTACAGAATCATCACAATGCAGAACACTGCGGGCAAGCTGCTGGAGAAAATAGTTGCCCGTGTCCTCACCTGTCACTTTGAACAGAAACGCGCATTCCTACCCACACTCGGAGGTTATAGATATAACAAAGAGACATGGCTCAATGCGGCAGTCTTTGCCTATGACGTCTTCGAAGGCTTCCACAGACGAGAGGAGACATGTGCTGCTACTATAGATCTGGAGGATGCATACAACAGGGTACCATTTGAATATCTCATGCATATGCTCCTCAAACTGGCAGTGCACCCCTTCCTCATTAGATGGATCGCTGCGTCACTGTTTCAGAGGAAGGTGATACTCAGATGTGGAAGTTGGTCTTCCGAGCCAACATCCATTTGCCCAAGGCTGCCACAAGGCTCACCATTGTCACCAGTTCTATTTAACGTGTACACAATAACGATCACAGAACAACAGCTGGATGGGAGGGGAAGAACTATGACCTTTGCTGATGATATTCTGGTATATCGATATTGAAGAGACAGGCGGGGAATCGCCTCCACAATGCAAGACGAACTCGATCGCATTTCTTCCAGGTGTGGGGTTCCAGGTGCCTTGGTTAATTCTAATAAAGCATCAGTTTCATGGTTCCCCCTTAACAATCATATCGTTAATACCGTTAATAATCATATCATTAATCATATCGTTAATAGGATGACGTCATGGGACCCACCAAAATGGCAGCTTATTTATACTCGAGCCATGGACTAAGCAAAGTTTACATTGAACACCACGATATATGTTATTGCAGCGAGTTGGCAGATTTTTGAAAATGTTTTCAAGGGTTTGAACATAAATGTTTGTTCACAGTTCGTTAACCTTCGCTGTAGATAAAGTCGTTAATTCGATGGCTTCGTTTTGTGACCTTGATAGCTAAGGACCTAACTTGTGCAAACGGATGGCATTGGCAAGGATCATTTTGAGTCTATGAAATGGGCTCATTTTGTGTTTAACTCAAAAGCATATGTGCTTTTTAACCAAATACCTTTTTTGGGGGACTCAATGAAGATATCCCCGATGGAAGAATAAATTGTACTATTAGTCCCATAAATGATTCGCTTCCAGAGGTTTATGATGTAAACAAAGCAGTTTTGTCATTGCAAGTGAATAATGTCCACACCTATAATTGGTCAGGATTGTGTAGCAGCAGCAGCTTTATAGCGAACACAGAAAACATCACAGGATTGTGCTGTTCTGAAACAGCTATGCCGTGCTACCATAGAATTACCTTTAATGGGATTACTGTGACCACAAAACACTCTCCATGTGTGTGCCACATATTTACACCCCAGAAAGAAATAATGAAAATAACAACATCATGTGCCGTCTGTGATATTAATGACCACAGACCAGGAGCCTCCAGTATGATTGATACAACTGTTGCACCAAGCATTTCATCAGCAGAGCCATATCTATGGAATGTTGATCTGACATTGTTCTTGAATGATGTCCAAGTTAATGAGACATCAGAATCGTGTGGCGGCAGCTACAAGAAGGGAACGGAGAACATCAAGTTCTGCTGCTATAAAGGAGACTTGCCTTGCTATCCCAGAATTGCCTTAAATGGGATCACTGTAGTTGAAAACTTCTCCTCTTGTGTAAACTACACATTCACATCTAAGAGTGAATCAGTGAAGGTCACAAAATCATATTCTCTCTGTGGTTTTACTAACTGCAGGTCATGTGGCTTCTGTTGGATTGGAAATAACTTACCACCACTGTGTGTCTATATGTTTGGAATTGGAGTCATCAATGATGGCCTAACATCATCAAGTGCTATGGCGATCATCATTTTCGGGAGGACGTGAACTCCCATGGTATATGGTGGATAGGCGGCAGGAACCATTGAAAACTATGTCTGAAAAGTGTTCCTTCTTGCAGTTTCCTCATATTCCAAGTCCGGCTTGTTGCAGGAGCTACTGAGTTAAGTGCTCTGTGCACACCGTGAGCTGTGTATCTCATCCGTTTTGATCCTGCGTCGATATCCCGCTTGTTTACGATGAATTATGATATTGTATGACAGGGAACAGTTGGCTGTGTTCACTTTCTGCGCGGTTTCGCCTTATGTCTTTTGGCGTGTGCTGAGACTGCTACGATGGGGACTACAGTTACCTTTCTTTGTTTGGGAGATGAGTTAGTAATTCGGATGATTCCACTGATACGGGCGGTTGAGCGATTATGGATTTTAATTCGTTTGCTGTGATACCGAGGCCTTCCATAACCAATAACCAATCGTTAATACGACCACACCGGTAGTACGAATGGGAGCTGATGAGGTGACCAGGGACAAGTTGATGACATACCTCGGAGTTAAGTCTGATCGCAGCCTGTGTTTTCGGGACCACGCCAACCATGTGATAACAAAATCCCGCAAAGAATTAGCAGCCTTGAAGGTCGTAGCAACTGCCAACATCGAGCAGAGGCTACTTACTCTTCTGTTCCAGGGATTAGTCCTCGCGCCAATCGAGTATGCCCTGGCAATTCTTACTGTCAGTACGACTCAAATTGATAGGCTGGAGAAAATACAAAATGAAGCCATGCGCATTATCTTGGGATGTACAAGGGACACTCCCTGTGTAGAAATGAGGTATCCTCTTGACTTTCCAACCATGGATGACAGAATCAAGATCTGGAGAGCACGAGCATAACTGAAGATTAGTACAGCTAAAGAGCATCCATTGCACCACGTGCTCAACACAGAGAAAGGTACCAGGCTAAAAAGAGGCAAATCATGGGTGGGCAGAGCAGAAGATGTCGTCAAACAGGTCTGTGTACTTACCAATATTAGCGTTGGTGAGGAGTGGATACCGGTGCCTACGTCATTCAAGGGGACTTTCTCCTGTATTGTCACACTCGACAGGAAGGTAGGGAACAGAACCCGGTCGTAGTTAATGCTGAGGTCAACGGTCTCATCTGCGATAACACCGATGAAAAAATGCAGTCATCTATACAGACGGATCTGTAAGACGACACGAAAGAAGTGCATGGGCATTTACAGCACGCTCGGCAGGCAGAATAGTCAAGGAAGACAGTGGTGCGTACGTCATGACCACGAGTAGCGTGACAATGGAGGCGATGGCAGTGACCAAGACATTCAAATGGTTAGAGTCACAAGACTACACCCACGCATGTATACTGAGTGATTCGATGAGCATGATAAAAAAAAGTGGAGGCGGGCTCTGTACGCATGCAATAGGTAGAGTCATTGCAGAAATCCAAAATATGTAAAGTCATCTTTGTCTATGTCCCTGGACATGCGGGAGTACGGGGAAATGAAAGAGCGGACAGGTTGGCTAGCTGAGCTGTCATTGAGGACGGGCAACCAATGGATCGGGCGGACATCACCAATGCCCTCCGAATTGTGGGAAGAGCACAGGACTTCGACAAACACAGATCCACGTCACTTCTTCGGATGATGGAAATGGGAGTTAAGATGGGCACAGCCAGAAATGTGAAACTTAGTGGCCGTGTAAGAAGACTTATCAACCAACATAGAACTGGAGTCGTCAGTCGCTGGACACTGCGGGACTTGCAGAGGAGGGGATCTGAGCACCTATGGACATGTTCGGGGTGCAATGATGATGACCCGCAAATAACTCAATAACTCATCATGGCTATTGATTATAATTCTGTAATATAGTGGGAACCGCGATAGCTCAGTGGTTAGTGAACTGGACTACAAAGGAAAAGGGGTAGGGTTCGATCCCAACCGACGGCTTCCGGGTTCACCCAGCCTTAAATGGGTACCGAATTTTTCTGGGAAAGTAAAGCGGCGCGGACGTAATACCGACCACATTACCCCGAAAATCATGTGCCGAGGGTCTGTAAAATGTATGGTCACTATAGCTTGTTTCATAACTCGTGCCCAACTTTTAAAATCGATAGCTTTTTAACCACTTGTTGTAAGTTGTTCAAAATTTGCATGTAAAGTTATAATGATTAGAACCCAACAGGGAATTAATTTCATTAAAAAAAAACATTTGGTTATTATTGTTGCTTATTTGATTTATATAAATTTATAACGACCAATTGATGTAGTCAAAACTTAATGTTTACAGTATTTTAAGTTAAAAATAGCGAGTAAAAATCCATACACGGTAAAATTGACGTGTTTGCACGCTTTCACCGTGGTTTTTTGACACAATTAGACACTTGTAAAAAACACGAGAAAATGTGTGTTCCATTTCCGTTCATTCAGAGGTGGAGACGTGGAACGATAACATTTATCATGAGTCTTAAAATGAAATTCTGCAGTTTACAAAACATCGCAATAAAAATGTATGACTATTTTTGCAAATAGGCTAAACGAGGAAGATTATTTCATTCTTTAGAAAACCCTGAGAATAGGACAAGACACATTTTGGATTTATCTAAACGGTCATTTAATCGCTGGATTCAAGCACGTGACCGTCAATGTTCAAAATATACAAAATCACAAAGAAGAGCAAAAATGTTGGATAATTTCGACAGTGAACTTATTAGAAGTGAAAATCCCAAAATGTTGGGTATGAATGAAACTGTTACAATAAGAAAATTAAAAGTATCGCTGAAAAAGAACAACAGTATTGAAATATCAAAGTCTACACTATGGAGGAATGTGAGAGCTGCAGTCTTTACATTCAGAAAGTATTCCAATGGACGAAACATCATCTGTGAGAAGCTACATATAGTAGTCATGAGAAGCAAGTACTTACGTGAAGTAAAAGAGGTGCGCAAGCAAGGTACTTGGATGAAACATGGATCAATGCTCACCACACTAACCAAAGGGAATGGCAGTCATCAGATGGAAAGATTAAGAGATTAATACCTAGCAGCAAAGGACAGCGCTTGATAATTGCTCATGCAGGTAGTCGACAACATGGACTAATACAGAATGCAGAGCTCATTTTTCTTTCAAAATCCATAGACAATCGGGATTATCACTCTGAGATGAATGGTCACATATTTCGACATTGGATTGAAAATTCTGTTCTCCCATCACTAGATCGATCATCTTGCCTAATAATGGACAATGCAGCGTACCACAACATTGTTGCACTTGAAGATAAAGTCCCGACGTCATCCAGTACAAAAGATGCTATTAAGATATGGCTCACAAAGGAGCACATACAATTTAATAAACATGTACTTAAAACCTGAATTACTATATCTAGTAAAGCAAAAACAAAGGACAAAGATTTT
The DNA here is from genome assembly GCA_032433765.1 of Megaustenia siamemsis. Classification (NCBI taxonomy): domain Eukaryota; kingdom Metazoa; phylum Mollusca; class Gastropoda; order Stylommatophora; family Ariophantidae; genus Megaustenia; species Megaustenia siamemsis. Next base: position 6,244,715 of record JAVIAB010000156.1, on the reverse strand, counting down.
TCAAATAGATAAGATTATCCAAGAGCATGGTCATATAAGTTTGAGGCTGCCACGTTACCATGCTCATTTAAATCCAATAGAACTAATCTGGGCAAAATTAAAAGGACAAGTGGCAGATGAAAATACAACATTCAAAATATGCGATGTAAAGACTCTTGCTAATCTCGCTTTATTAAATATAGACAAAGATTATTTGGCTAAATGTGAAGACCACGTCTTAAAACAGGAAGAGGAATATTGGAAAAATGATGGTTTGTGGAATGTTCAACCCCAAACAGTTATTAATCTTTTAGACTCGTCTGATTCAGAATGAAAGTATATAGCCCCCACAATGTTGGCCCCTATAGTACCTTAAATTAGTTCAACAAACGGTCCTTTTCAGGACCACACAACTATGAAAATTGGACATACAGGTATACCTTGATATTATCGTCCGTCCTCGAACTGAGCAGACAATAATTATCCTGGTGTTTTGTTTTATCCAGTTATTTCCCCATTACGGGGAAATTTACCTAGTGAAATTTAATCATAGACCAGCAACTACGGTAATTTCTATTCTTTAGGGGTTCACAATTTACAATTTTGACAAACATCAAAGAAATTCGCCGCTTTAAGAAAACTGCAGCTGCAAGATATTTGTTAAATATACATTTAAAGGGTCTTTTGCATTCTAATAACATTTGGAAAATTTCAACAGTTTTTAACAAATGTTTACTGAGTAATAGCGTTTCCAAAATGGAGGAATTATTTTTCTCCGGCTTGGTATTTAACCGTTGATCAGAGGTTTAACAAGCCGCTATCGTAAAAACGATGTTGTTAATGAAACGTAGACCTGATACAGAATGTATAAATTTAGATGACTTCACCTTGAGCGAAATAGAAACCACCTTAAAGCTTATGACCAATAACAAGGCTGCTGGAGAAGATAAGTTAACAGCTGAGATCCTCGAGGCAATTGATAGCTATAATCTAATACAACTCCAAAAAAATGTTCAACATAATTTGGAAAACAGAGAAGACGCCTCATAAATGGAAAAAAGGAATCATTGTTAAGATTCCAAAAAGGGCAATCTTAGAGATTGTAACAACTGGAGAGGCGTGACACTTTTGTCAGTTGCCTCAAAGTTATTCTGCAAAATCATCCTAAATAGAATAAAGGATTCAATAGATACAGTAATGCGTGAAGTACAGGCTGGGTTTAGAAAAGGGTTAAGGCATAAAAATGCGAAGCTGCAGTAAAGCTGAATATAAGGAAAAATTTAAAAAATAGAAAAAAATGGTATGTAAGAAGCTTTAAGTGACAAGTAGACGACACAGACTGAATGACGTTTCGGCCAAATAGGCCTTCAGCAGGAACAAAAACAAAAACACACACACAAAACTAATAACTAAACATCCAAAACAAAAACAATCGAAGTGTGTAAAATAAAACAAAAATGACTATCCTGTGTGTATGACGAGGTGAAAACGAAAAGAAATTGCAACCCAGTGCGCTGTCGTGAACGTACAGAAACGTGCAAAATAGTGCGCAAATGCACACAGAACCAGAGGAGTTTACACAGGGGTCAGTGTGCAAACACAAAGGAGAAAGAATAGAACACCAGACCAACAGGTGCTCAAAAGGCAGCAAGAGAGAGATGTCCGAGAGTAGGGTACAATAAAAACAAATGAGGGGTAAGGAGCACAGAAAAAAGGTAAAGAGGAGAACACCGAAGTGTCTGCCGACTCGAGAAGGAGAACTATAAATAGCATGGCATAGTAGATAGACCAAAGAACCCAAATATGTGCAGTAGAGAAGGATATGAAAAAGGGAAGGAGCAACCAAAAGGAAACTATGTGTATGAGTGTGATACATTCATACCTCGTGGGGTCAGCGAACCATACAGGACTATGAGGCGATTTTCCAAAGTATAGCGGCGGCGGTCACCAGAGTGTCAAAGGACAATACCAATGACACGGATGTCGTATTTGCCCTTGTGATCAGGGGAGTTGAAGTGGGAAGACACCGGAGTACCAGTATTCTGTTGGACATCACGTAGATGTTCACAAAATCTTTCCGCTAATCTTCTCCCAGACTCACCAATATAGGTCATGTGGCATTAGACTAAACTAATACTTTGTTTATAGAAAATAGGAGGGAAAGTGTGTCCTCATGGAAGTGAAAGAGAAAGACTAAACAAAATGGTGACAATTTTTATATAAATATATTACAATTTCAATAAAAATTCTGTCTTCTTCTTCTTCTTCTTCTTTCCTTCCTCATTTGCCTTTCAGCGTCGAGGGGAGATATAATTTGCGGTCTTTTGCTCTTCTGTTCGCCTCTGCTGCTGTTATGTTTCCTAGTGCTTCTAATATTCCATCGATCCATCTTTTTCGTGGTCGACCCTTGAGTCTAGTGTTCTCACGTTTGTTGAAGGCTCGTTGTGTTGTGTTTTGTTCTTTCTGCCTTATCATGTGGCCGAACCATTTTCTGTCTTCGTTGACTAATATCTTGAATCACAGAAACAAATTATACAAATGTTCTTATGTGAAGAGTAACATAACTTTGTTAAACATTTAGTTCAACTTGTAAAGCTTTCAAATTTTATTTCTTTTGTTCAAGTTTTTCTATTTGATTATACTGCTTCTTTACATAAATGTGTTAAAATACGGAATAAATATTGCACAGTGTTACAGAAACAATGGCGGAAGAAAATATTCACACAAAATACACATTTTATATGACAAGAAAAAGAAAACACTAATGTTACTCCGTTAATATTTTTCTGCATTTAATTCACTCCAATATTTATTTATGTGTATTACAGTTAGCAAAAATAAGGCATGTCTCTCATGCTTCTTCTATCTTACTACTTGTTCTTTCATTGACACATACATATAACTCATCATCCTTCGAGAACAAGTATAAACACAGTCTTTATTAGTGACTTCATGTGGTCTTACAAAATCTGTTGTTACTACTTGACATAGCCTATCGGCGATGATGAATTGTCAAGTAAATTATTTGTCCGTCAGTAACTTTGTTGACCGTATAGTGTACTTTGTTAATATCTGCATGTCTCTATCTGATAGTTCTGAGGAACTAGTATCTTGACTCGACTCATAGTTACACAGTTGGACTTCCTTCAACTATTATACATCTAAGTCCAATACGTATCACCAATCCTCTAAACGAATTATTTCAATTGTATAAGTCCAACTTAAGTTCTTGTGTTCTTGTTTCAAGTTCAGTAAAGTCTCACTGAGTCTGGCCGACTGTAGCTGAATGTCTCTGAGTCTGGCCGACCGTCCGTTTCAGTCAAGCCCTGGCTTCTTAGTGTCCTCTAGCTACTGCCCCTCGCCAAAGCATTCCAATTTCTAGTTCCCAGGGTCTCGGCGTTAAGTCCCCGGTGACCACACCCCCCGACCACTGATACGGCCTAACCTACGTCTGTTGACCGTCACTACTTCTTAACTCCGCCTTTCTTGGCCATGTCCATAGTTTATTACTTTAATCGACAACCTGTCAATCTTCTCAAACCTTTTCCCACAACTAAAAACCTACAACATAACTCCTCCCTTGGCCCTTTGTTTACGCTGGGCAGTTTAATTGTCCGCTTTCATCTCAGGTCTTCTCTGGACTTCAAGGCGTCTGCCGATATAAGAGTTTCCGGTCTAGTCTTAGTGCTACTCTACTCAGTGTCCACACCTGCGCGACTGGAGCTTATCGACTGCTTCGTGCGCTTTCGTCAGCTTTGACCTCTGACGATCTCTGACCCACCCACTCAATTTTGTGGGACTGAATTTTTGCGTGTAAAGTTTGTTTTATCCCATTACAGGATGCCCCTCGCCATGCAGGCAGATTTACTCCGACTTCAGAGGTACTAATTTTTAGGGAATTAGTAAAACCCAGGTGTCCTCGCCAGGGTACGAACCCCGGCTGTTGCCGTGGTAAGCCAACCGCCTATCGATTGCGCTAACCGGACACCCATCGACTGCTTCGTCGCGTTACATAACTTACAAGCTTCAGACTGGACATCTGTGCGCCTTTTACCTGTAATCTTAAAGTTGATTACGACTCGCGACTGAGTTGGGTAGACTTAACGTCTCCTTGCTAATCCTCTGAAGATTGTCTTTTCTACGCCGCCTAAAACTATCCTACCTCACATCGTCATCGCATCATTCTTTTATTCTTCTGTCTATCGTCATATTCTTCTATTCTTCCATTATCGCCCATGACTGTGTCACACTATAACATATATCTCCCTCAACATTTCAGTTGAATTGATATATTCATAGATCAATTTAACTCAAAATAAAAAAAATAGTGTGACTGCTCTCTTTCTACTTCCTTAATGGGCTAACCAATTTCCTTTTTCTCATTCGCATATCAATAATTATACTTGTACATCAATTATTACAACAATTAGAAATACAAATTCAACATCTATAAACTGGAATCTCAAAAAAAATCCATCATGTATACAATCATCTTACAACATGGCTCTGCCATGCCACTTTGTTTTGCTCTGAAGCCTCTGACTAACGTGACGTCACTCTGGACCTAGCCTGAATGTAGGCCGGCTAAATTGAGGTCATCGTCTGTTTTGTCTATGTCTAACCCACATTTCTTTCCGTCTATTAATTTAAACTGGTAGGTTCTGTAATTGGTGTTTACATATACAACATTCATAATTCTACAACAATATCATGACATTCAATAAACATCTTTGCGACACAACATGTGTCTCATGTATACAAAACATTTTGTGGAAACATCAATTCTGAAATATTTAAGGCTCGATCGGCCTTCGTACTGTACTCTCTTAATTGCCTAATAAGACGTGTTTAGTCTTTCTTCGGCATCATATCTGTGCCACTTCTGAAAAAGAACAAGTCCCGTCTAGTCTGTTACCCTATTCTCTCTGAACACGTGCTCTTCTGGCACTGCTAATAAAGTTGTCTGCATAGAGATACGCTTTCTTACAGAATCTCTCAGCCCACAGGCTTAATTTACTGGTCAACTCATGTCGGGTCGGCAGTCTTCTTATGAGTTCTCTCTCACCACATATTCCTAAATTTTAGGCAATTCTCCCCGTCAACATATAATTACATTTTCATAAAATTGTCTTTTAAAAAATGTGCATTTCATAACATGTTTCTCCTCCAATCATACACACCAGTCTTGGACAGACCGAACATTGAAGCATAGAGTAATCACAAACACATAGCAATCAAAATTATGACTTAAATTTGATACAGAATCTAGTCTGTCTAGACTTCCATCAAAATATCCACAACACAACTTCATACATGCATCTGTACATCTCACCGTGCTGTTCCACACTTGGAATTCCTATATAACTCATAGAGTCTCTCCAACTCGGGTCACTGACTCTCTCTGCTTAGTTCCCTATGTTTTTCTCTCCATGAATACTCTATTTTCTGTAAATTCTAAGTTCTCTTAACTCTACTCAAACTTTTTTAAACCGATGTAAACATGGTTACCATTTTGTTTGTTTACTTCAGGTGACTCACTAACATCTTCATACATATAGTTCTGTCTCATTAAGGCGACAGTACATTTACAGACTCATACTCATCATTCAGTGCACATTGACATATTACATATAGAATTTGTCTAAAAGTTAGTAGACTCATACACCTTATTAGTTACAACATCCAAACTATGAAATAGCAAGAAAACTCAATTGTGACATCTTGTCACCTTCTGGGGCTGATTCTATGACTAATTTATATCTCTTCTCATTCTCTTTACTGACGGGCTTACTTTACTTCCCTCAACCTGTATAATCTTAATCAAACCGATGTTAACATGGTTACCACTTAAAATGGTTACTTTTCCTCTGTTTGTATCTCTCCCATCACTAGTGGTTGCCAGGTCTCCTATTTCTGACCTATCATCTTCTCTGAATCTGTTGCCCCTGTCTATTCCTTTCTGGTGGTCAACAAACTCTTGCTGTCGTCCCAATCGTATGGCAAAAGGCAGGTCTACTTTGACTCTTTCATCGTCTTTTCTTCTTCTTTCAGCGATAATGGAATCGCGTTCTGGGGTTCCCAAAGGCCAAAATTTCACTTGCTCAGCCTTTTCTATCTGCTTTTTTTCAAACTCTTTATTTATGGCAGCAACCCTCCTTTCTCGTATTGTAGGCAATCTGTCAGTTTCAGGACGTTTCTTGCTACCTTTTACCCCATTTGCCATATCCTCTAATTCCTTGTCCATTTCACGCGCATATTTATCAGCTGCTTTCTCTAATGCATGAAACACTGCAAGTTCGTTAATTTTCTTCTCAGCACTTTTACTTACAACCTCTACACTATTTGTATCACTGTTGCGTTCTATCCTATCAAGTTTCCCTTTCTCGTTTTCCTTCTTCAAATTTTCTGTAGTAGTTTTCTTTCGCCTTAGAGACGCTACCTCTTCCTCTAAGTCAGACTTCTCTCGTATTAGGTTCTTTACTTTGTCATCTACTTCTGATTTCTCCTTTCTTAAAGTTACAACTAAATCCTTGGACACTTTGACTTCACCTAAAAGTTGGCTATTCTGTGCTTTCATCTCATCGACTTCTCGACGCATACATACACTGTGTCTGTCAGTCTCAGCCTTTTGTTCTGCAAGTGCTTCAAGCTCTTTAATTCTTGTTTTTAGACACTTGTTTTTGCACTCTAGCCTATCTACTGTGTCTTTCAGCTCTAATAGCATCAACTCATCTCTTTCACTTCTCTTTTCCATAATCCTTATCTGCATCTTTTCTTGATATCACATCTTCTAGGATGTTTGTAGCCACACAGGCGTCTCTAAATTGTTTCATCACCTCCCTCGTTTGTGTTATTTTATCATTATGTTTAGTTTGTCCTCTAACCTCTACAGTCTGTGTTTGTGCGCAGCTAACTTGTGTCACTAATACTTCTCTATCAGTACCTTCTGTTTGTGTAGCACTGTCGATCATTCTGTTCTCAGTCTTTAATTCTCACTAACATACATTCATTTTTATTACTGATCGCATGGCTCGACCCATCTTCTAAATTCTGTTCCATCCCCTCTAATTCCCTCTCCTTTCTGATTAATTTGTTTTGTTTCATGCTAGACAGCCTGTTTGTCTTGATGTTTGGGCCGTTTGATTTGGACCACTTGGTCGTTTTCGCATCCACGTGCTTGGTTGCGCGCTTCTCTTTGACTCCAGAGGGATCTTGCCAACCATGCCGGGGTGTTGGGTTAACATGATGTGTCCAAAAGTTTGATTTACCAGTCACTTTATTCATTTCAATCCTGTCTACACTATTTATTTCATAACTCTTACGTCCAGCAGTTTGTCTTTTGTCCCTCCATCTCCACCTAGACTCCTGGGGTGCTAATCTTCTTCCGTGAAAATGCCTTGTTTCCTTTCTCACTGCATATATTTCTTTACTCAATTCACCAAGTCGTCCCTTATTTCTCCATCTATTGCTCGCTTGATTAACTTCCCTAGGCTTTTCTACTATTTTTCTTTTATTAAACCATTCACTGATGGTTGGGCGTTCTTCAGGTAGGTTTAAATTCAATCTCTTCCTGAACCCGATTTCTTTAATAGAGATATTAATCGCTTCATCTAGCGTCTCAGGGTTCAGCCTCGCTAAGTGTAGTTTTAGATCTGTGGATATTAGTCCATCTATACAAATCTCTATTAGTTGTCTACCAAAACTGTCGGTATCTAAACCAGATTCCTCTGCAAGCTCTAAAAGTCTATTACTGTATGCAGTTATTGTCTCTCCTCTTTCTTGTTTAAACTTCCTCAAAAGTATGAAAGCAGTGTAGGCATCTCCTACAGCAGCATACCTAGTTTTTAATTCTATCTGGAGGGACTTCCATGTGCTTGAAGGTTCACTCTTTAGCCTTCTCTGGATGAAGTCAGATACTTCACCTCTACTTGAAGGTTCATTCTTTAGCCTTCTCTGGATGAAGTCAGATACTTCGCCTCTACTTGAAGGTTCATTCTTTAGCCTCCTCTGGATGAAGTCAGATACTTCGCCTCTACTTGAAGGTTCACTCTTTAGCCTTCTCTGGATGAAGTCAGATACTTGGCCTCTACTTGAAGGTTCATTCTTTAGCCTTCTCTGGATGAAGTCAGATACTTGGCCTCTACTTGAAGGTTCACTCTTTAGCCTTCTCTGGATGAAGTCAGATACTTCACCTCTACTTGAAGGTTCATTCTTTAGCCTTCTCTGGATGAAGTCAGATACTTGGCCTCTACTTGAAGGTTCATTCTTTAGCCTTCTCTGGATGAAGTCAGATACTTGGCCTCTACTTGAAGGTTCATTCTTTAGCCTTCTCTGGATGAAGTCAGATACTTGGCCTCTACTTGAAGGTTCACTCTTTAGCCTTCTCTGGATGAAGTCAGATACTTGGCCTCTACTTGAAGGTTCATTCTTTAGCCTTCTCTGGATGAAGTCAGATACTTGGCCTCTACTTGAAGGTTCACTCTTTAGCCTTCTCTGGATGAAGTCAGATACTTGGCCTCTACTTGAAGGTTCACTCTTTAGCCTTCTCTGGATGAAGTCAGATACTTGGCCTCTACTTGAAGGTTCACTCTTTAGCCTTCTCTGGATGAAGTCAGATACTTCGCCTCTACTTGTTTTAAAAGCTATTAATTTCTTGTCTTCCTCATTTATAGGAAAAATGAGAGCATACTTTTCAATTTCTGCCATCCATTGTCTGAACTTGGATGGATCGCCAGAGTAATTTGAGATACTGGCACTCACTTCTTGCTGTCTAAAACTATTTTCTAAACCGGTGATGACTCTACTAATTTCTTGCTGTCTAAAACTATTTTCTAAACCGGTGATGACTCTACTCATTTCTTGCTGTCTAAAACTATTTTCTAAACCGGTGATGACTCTACTAATTTCTTGCTGTCTAAAACTATTTTCTAAACCGGTGATGACTCTACTCATTTCTTGCAGGGTCTGCAACGTGGGAGTCATGCCTCTCTTCATCTTGATAATTAATTAATTAACAATGAACTTATTCGCTAGCAACACACACAAGTTATTTAGATTAGTCAAAAGAATTTCTACTTTCTTCCTCAAACACTTATCAAGAAAAACCTATTTACTTCACACTAACATTGTTCAACATATCAAATGCATCTCTAAAATATATAAGAAAAATCCAACTTACATGCTTCTGAAGTCCTGGAATACCTAACACACTTATGTAACATCTTAACAGCTACCCAATAATATACTAATTTAAAACAATAATTAACTACTTAGTCTTTTTCAGGTTCTCAAGTGGACATCAGTTTTCACATAAGGTTCTCTGTTTATCTTTGCTCTCCGATGCATTTCACATTTATTTCAAACACAAATAATCTTTCACCTCCGGAATAGTAAAAAATCGCGAACTGACAGCTTCTCTAGTGTTTTTTTTCACAATGTGTTCTGTATAGTAAATATAGTCTTTTTCTTATAATTTCTTGGCTGCTCGGTGGCACTCGTTGCTGTAAGTATGTAGGTTTACGCTGGAAGTGTGTAGATGGACGTCAGAGTTGGTTAAGAGAAAATTCTTACTTTTTTTTCTTCCATGTCCTTCTTTAAAAGAATAAAATCCTGCGTCACGTGCAACAGAAAGGTATATAATGTTGCAGGCTTGTCTCTATCTGATAGTTCTGAGGAACTAGTATCTTGACTCGACTCATAGTTACACAGTTGGACTTCCTTCAACTATTATACATCTAAGTCCAATACGTATCACCAATCCTCTAAACGAATTATTTCAATTGTATAAGTCCAACTTAAGTTCTTGTGTTCTTGTTTCAAGTTCAGTAAAGTCTCACTGAGTCTGGCCGACTGTAGCTGAATGTCTCTGAGTCTGGCCGACCGTCCGTTTCAGTCAAGCCCTGGCTTCTTAGTGTCCTCTAGCTACTGCCCCTCGCCAAAGCATTCCAATTTCTAGTTCCCAGGGTCTCGGCGTTAAGTCCCCGGTGACCACACCCCCCGACCACTGATACGGCCTAACCTACGTCTGTTGACCGTCACTACTTCTTAACTCCGCCTTTCTTGACCATGTCCATAGTTTATTACTTTAATCGACAACCTGTCAATCTTCTCAAACCTTTTCCCACAACTAAAAACCTACAACATAACTCCTCCCTTGGCCCTTTGTTTACGCGGGGCAGTTTAATTGTCCGCTTTCATCTCAGGTCTTCTCTGGACTTCAAGGCGTCTGCCGATATAAGAGTTTCCGGTCTAGTCTTAGTGCTACTCTACTCCGTGTCCACACCTGCGCGACTGGAGCTTATCGACTGCTTCGTCGCGTTACATAACTTACAAGCTTCAGACTGGACATCTGTGCGCCTTTTACCTGTAATCGTAAAGTTGATTACGACTCCGCGACTGAGTTGGGTAGACTTAACGTCTCCTTGCTAATCCTCTGAAGATTGTCTTTTCTACGCCGCCTAAAACTATCCTACCTCACATCGTCATCGCATCATTCTTTTATTCTTCTGTCTATCGTCATATTCTTCTATTCTTCCATTATCGCCCATGACTGTGTCACACTATAACAAGAGGTAATGGTAACAACAAAGAAAAAGACATCACCTCAGTGCAAAATAAAGACAAGTGGAACAATGTTAAAACAGGCAAATGAATTTAAATATTTGGGAACTTTGTTAACCTCAGACGGAAGATGTACAACAGAGGTGAGACGTAGAATGGCTCAGGCAAAAGCAGCTTTCCAGAAAATGAGGGAGATACTATGCAATCCATTTTTGACAATAGAAACAAGAAAAAGAGTTCTTAAATGTTATGTAGAGCCAGTCTTAACATATGGATGTGACTCATGGACAATAGGACAACAGACAAGAAAATCACTGGAGTCTGTAGAAATGTGGTTTTACAGAATAATGTTGAGAGTACCATGGACAGCTATGAAGAGTAATGAAAATGTTCTGAAAGAGCTCAAAGCAAAAAGAGAGCTAATTTCCAATATTAGGAAGAGACAATCATCATTTTTTGGCCATGTAATGAGAAGAGAACAACTGGAATATATTTTAACAACTGAAAAAAATGAGGGACGAAGAGATAGAGGGAAGCAAAGAGAGAAAATACCAGACAGCTTAAGAGAATGGCTTGGCAGAAGGTCAACAACAGAAATGATAAAGAACTGTCGAGATCGAAAGTTGTGGAGAGACATGATCACCTACACCAGTAGGCCCGGTACTTGATGATGATGATTACAGTTAGTGAGTAATATTTTATCCTTTGTGTCCCCATTTCTTTAAACCAATATTTCTTTGTTTTTTTTTTTTATTCCAAATTTGAGAGAATGTATTCACTTTTCAAACAAATAATCTATCCAGTTTAATGGAAATAACAGGTTTAATATAGATTAACAATCTCCTTCAAATATGAAGCAGCAACTGACATCAAAACGGAAGCTATGGGAGAAAATACAAATTTTACTACTTTAATTGCTGTACCCCCAGAGGCAACAGCTAAAAGTACACCGGCAGCTATTAAGGATGCAATTGCTACTCCTGCACAAATACATAGCAGTATTTCTTTCCAAGGAATCTTCGCTTTCTTTCTCAGCTCATCTTGCTGACCCCGTAATGCGTCAACATTTATCTTTATATTTAAAGTGTTGTTCTCTTCTAGAGCTGTTATCAGTTCTTGAGTAGAGAAGTGCATCTGAAGTAGAACATCCTTCAGGGGCTGCAAAGATACTTTACCCTGGTTCTGATTGATTCTGTTATCTGTTAACAAATCATGTGTTTGTTGATTCAAGTGTTTAACTTCATCCAAAGTCGGCGTCTGTGAAAGTTCTAGAATATCTGATATTATTAGACTGATCTTCCTTTGAAAGTCTTCTTCTAAAAGTAGAAAACGTTTCTCTTTAATAAGTTTCTTCCTGACATCTCTGTATATCTTTATATGTTCACTGGTATAAGGCCCTTTTTGCCTCAGTGGCTCCGCATATTTAAATAATTCATTTCTTTGAGCTTCTAGTTCTTCTGTGCTTGTTGTCAAATTGTTGAAAAGAACAACCCGCCAACTGCATTCATTAAAAAGAGCTTTAAAATCGCCATCTTGCTCTCTGACCCAGTTCTGAAAGCTTTTGTTTGGTGTATCATCATTCTCCATGGAGGCACTGAACTCACCACCACCAGTTAGCACAATTATGCCGCGATCTTTCAAGTAATTTTGTCCAAAAATTTCTTTAAGATCTGAAATTGTATCTTTCATTTCAGGTGTGCATTTTTCACCAAACTTTACAACAAACAAAAATGCATCCACACCACCATCACATGAAATTAAACACTTAAGAAACATTTTAAAAGTGTGTTCCCTGTCTTCTAATTTACTTAGTTTTGTGTTTTTTATGCCAGGAGTGTCAATAACTTTGATGTTAGATCGACCATGCTGCGCCCAGACAGTTTTCACCTTTTTAGTTTTGCTGTTGCCCTTTGATGACGAGTCAAACCTCTTCTCCCCTCCAAGTATGGAGTTCCCTGTCGAACTTTTCCCATGACCAGATCTCCCAATGAGAAGAAGGCTCAGTGGATTCTGAAATACACATTGTAGGCATCTTAACTTCTGTCAGACAAATATATTTAGAAATACTTTACAATACCATACTGACACCTTAACACTTGTACCGACTGTGAATTGTAATATTGCTTACTAAATACAAATATACTTCATCGAAAACTGAAAACCACAAACACATGTAGAATTTTATTTCCATTGAACTTCACTAAGTTATCTTTGAGTAATAAGAAATGTATAAAAGATACCATGGTTTAGGTGTCCCATAACATTACTGTCCGAGGGAAGTGAATTGTAGTGCCTCAACTTCTCTTGGGCACATCTTTGGGAGGTGACCAGCATTCTTTGTTTGTGTGCATTTCTTTCACTAACCAAAAAACATGTACCCATTTTCATTTCAGTATGGTCAACAGTATTAGAATGTATGTTTCAAACTCCAATGTTCAGCTGGGATGTGTTTCAAACTCCAATGTTCAGCTGGGATGTGTTTCAAACTCCAATGTTCAGCTGGGATGTGTTTCAAACTCCAATGTTCAGCTGGGATGTTTCAAACTCCAATGTTCACCTGGGATGTGTTTCAAACTCCAATGTTCACCTGGGATATGTTTCAAACTCCAATGTTCAGCTGGGATGTTTCAAACTCCAATGTTGACCTGGGATGTTTCAAACTCCAATGTTCAGCTGGGATGTTTCAAACTCCAATGTTCACCTGGGATGTGTTTCAAACTCCAATGTTCACCTGGGATGTGTTTCAAACTCCAATGTTCAGCTGGGATGTGTTTCAAACTCCAATGTTCAGCTGGGATGTGTTTCAAACTCCAATGTTCAGCTGGGATGTTTCAAACTCCAATGTTCACCTGGGATATGTTTCAAACTCCAATGTTCAGTTGGGATGTGTTTCAAACTCCAATGTTCAGCTGGGATGTTTCAAACTCCAATGTTCACCTGGGATATGTTTCAAACTCCAATGTTCAGTTGGGATGTGTTTCAAACTCCAATGTTCAGCTAGGATGTGTTTCAAACTGTTGTGTTCAGCTGGGATGTGTTTCAAACTTCTGTGTTCAACTGGGATGTGTTTCAAACTTCTGTGTTCAGCTGGGATGTGTTTCAAACTTCTGTGTTCAGCATGAAAAACAAGCTCACAGCAACTTCACTAAACCAGATACCAAGAAGACAAACCACCCCCCCCCCCCACCTACTGGAGAATTCTGCTCACAATAAGCAGTTGAGGTTTATATCACACAACAAGTAGCTAATATGATCGATTATAAAAGATCAGTCTGCAAACAAAAGGTTATATTTTCAGAATCGCTGTATGTTCTACAAATACACTACAGTGGTAGTACACTACAGTGGTAGTTTGCAGTGGAGTTAACTGAACAAGCAAGTTGACTCTATTGTGACCCATACTATAGCTGATGTCGTCACACGCTAGGCCACCATAGAGCAAAAATGTAGACGTGTTTGTCAAACATCTAGAAAAATATGGACAAATAGATGATAAATATACATACTCTGATGTAGAGGAAGTATCTAGACCTATTAAAGAGAGCAAGTCATAATATTGTCAGGCTTAGAATAGGTCATTTCAAATGGAGGAAACAAACGGTTGAACCTCTACTTTCAGATACAACCACCACTGTGTACATGTGGAACTTCTACAATCGTATACAGTATACACAACCACTATGTACATGTGGAACTTCTACAATCGTATACAGTATACACCACCACTGTGTACATGTGGAACTTCTATAATCATATACATCACGACTGTGTACATGTGGAACTTCTATAATCATATACATCCCCACTGTGTACATGTGGAACCTCTACATTCAGATACACCACCACTGTGTACATGTGGAACTTCTATAATCATATACATCACCACTGTGTACATGTGGAACTTCTATAATCATATACACCACCACTGTGCACATGTGGAACTTCTATAATCATATACATCACCACTGTGTACATGTGGAACTTCTATAATCATATACATCACCACTGTGTACATGGAGACTAGACGATCAAACTGTGGATTATGTTCTACAGCACTGCTCTACATATGTCCAGCAAGAAAGCTCGCCTTGATTGACCCCGCACTGTAATCACAATTGTGTGCAGCTAAAGATGAGCTCCAAACAAGAACTTTAACCAAAATATGAACAATAAAGAAAACAAAGAATATTCAAAGCAAGCTCTTCTATAACTCGGCCAGCTAATATCATAAATCTTATGCTAGTAATAAATATCGCACTATCAATAAGCAATGAGTAAAGTAAAGTACCCCCGTCACGCCAAGTGGCGTATAGGGAAATATGGTGTTAGTGACCCTATATTTTACAGACCTTCGGCACATGATTTTTGGGGTAATGTGGTCAGTATTACGCCCATGCTGCTTTACTTTCCCAGAAAAAAATCAGGTACCCATTTATGGCTGGGTGAATCCGGAAGCCGTCGGTTGGGATCGAACCCTACCCCTTGTCCGTGGTAGTCCAGTTCACTAACCACTGAGCTATCGCGGCTCCCAATAAGCAATGACGTTTTACAAAAAGTTACAAATTTTACATACCTAGACAGCAAAATGTTCAGTGATAGAGACATAACATAAGAAATTGTTACCAGCATCGCACTATATTTTTTTTTTAAATAGTAGCAAATGCTTTCAACAAACTAACAAACATCTGGAGATCCACAACTTTCAGTAAACGAAGAAAAGTTGTTCATCTCCCATGCGATACCAGTACTAATATATGGATGGATACGGATAACCGAATAGCAAAGCTATTACGTGGGAAACAACAGGTAGAAGGAAAAGAGTTCGAATCAGAGAAACACTGAGAAGAACATTGATTAGCGAGGCAAAGGCAGCAGGAATCGGCTCCCTCAGTGATATCGAGATGATTTCACAGAACAGAGATAAATGACGAGATTTGATAAAAGATATTTGCAAGGATTGAGACTGCAAGAAAGAAAATTTAGAAAAAGGGAAAGAGTATCTGAGTATATGCCTTATGGGCTGGTTACGGCTCGAAAGGAAGGGAGGAAGTGAGGTGTAGGTAGGTAGGTAAGTATGTAGGGAGGTAGGTAGGTAGGTACGTAGGTTGGTTGATTGAAGGTGGATAGATAGAAAACTTAACCATAGAACTAAGAAACAATAAAGAACTACATGAACTAGCAGCAGATCGTTAATCGTGGAGAACTTTGACTTCCACCTTATGTGCCGTCATCGGCCCGAGAGGAACATGAATAAGCAATGAGCTTAGCAAATTCATAAATATTAAATGAAATACTGAAACCTGGACGTATCCCCTGAATCAGTGGCGTGTATTCAGGCTAAGCTTGGTAGATTACTCTTACCTAACACTCATCGCAAGTTAAATTAAACTGCTTGATTTCAATTAGTGATTCATTTTATCAAAATTTGCAATTATAATATTAAATGTCTGATTTTGCTCAGGAAACTGTACTTATCGCGTGGCTACATACCACAATTTGCATCGCTAGCGCATGAGCGAGTAGCAGACAAGGCTAGTGACCGAAGGAAGATTTGTGTCCCCTGTCTTTCATGACTCTATGTATATACTTTTACGTCAGGAATAAACGCTGAGTTCATAGCTTGTCAACGGGTCCAGTCTTGACACATTCGCGATTTCAGTCCTTCGAGTGTGTAAAACATACGGTTTATACATGTTAACTTAATGATTCTTGTTAAAGAATTGAGGTAGTTGATGACAGTGCTTGTTTTTATGAACTTTTATTATTTTAATCTGTCGCTGTTATTTGTGAGAGAATATCAATATATGATATCATAGTTTATGTATAAATTGATGCGATATCGTTAGTATTGATTCACATTTGGCGATTCGTTATGACTTACTGAACAATTACTGTAACATCCATACAAGTTGTAGACACATACCTTCACCACAATGTAAATCATGTGGGTCCTGTCAAATAGACTTACAGTTGGATAGGTAATTACGTGTCAAGCAGCACAATCAGATGGTACTTAACAAAGAATAAGGAAATTTTAAAGAGGTTTGTTTATACGGTCTGATTTTTAGCTATACACTGGTTGTCATTTCGTGGCCATTCTGAAAGAAAGAAATGATTTAGTAAACGAGTTTAGTTGTGTGCACTCACATGCCTTGGAAAATATGACGTCACTCTCTGCGTGCGTCTGCAAACTTCGTCCACGTATCACGAAACATCACATTTGTTTTTAGAAAATAGGTAGTTATTTATTAATCATGTTTAACGTAATAGTTCGTTTGCGTTCAACCCGATGACTAAATGATCACACTACTTCGTCATCCGTCCTTAAAAGGACGTTAAGTGAGCGTGTCTGCGTTGTGTTGTAGTTTGCAGTATAACTGATAATTGCGCCTGTCAGCGCAACACATCAGACTTTAGCATGACATTTTTGAGTACCGGGTTGTCTTCCCTCTTCGATCCCTACTCGCTTGATCAGACCAGACAGGTTAGTCTGTTTCTTGAGGCACCACGGAGAGGTGGAGCAGGGTCTGGATGATTCTGGTTCACCGATCCTGGTGAGGGCCATCAGAAAAGGGTCGCTGACAACTTCCAGCTCTGCTGCTGTCAGGCGCTTTTGTCTGCACTCAATACTTCAATATAGCTGATGATTTATTAGTCATGTTTAACGTAATACTTCAATATAGCTGATGATTTATTAGTCATGTTTAACGTAATACTTCAATATAGCTGATGATTTATTAGTCATGTTTAACGTAATACTTCAATATAGCTGATGATTTATTAGTCATGTTTAACGTAATACTTCAATATAGCTGATGATTTATTAGTCATGTTTAACGTAATACTTCAATATAGCTGATGATTTATTAGTCATGTTTAACGTAGTACTTCAATATAGCTGATGATTTATTAGTCATGTTTAACGTAATACTTCAATATAGCTGATGATTTATTAGTCATGTTTAACGTAATACTTCAATATAGCTGATGATTTATTAGTCATGTTTAACGTAATACTTCAATATAGCTGATGATTTATTAGTCATGTTTAACGTAATACTTCAATATAGCTGATGATTTATTAGTCATGTTTAACGTAATACTTCAATATAACTTCAAAGTTTACAGAAACAAAATAATCCATAGCACTCCGCTGCGTTGAACACATATCTCTTTAACTTGTATAACAAAATGGTTGTAGGAGTCTCAAAGGAAGTAAACATGGACAAGGAGAAGTTCGTGACCAAGAACTTTAGTACAAAGAAAAAAACAAAGACTGCATTTCATGAAGTATTCAGCGCCTCATAGCTGATCGTTAGCAACAGAGAGCACAAAAACCGTTGGAGCGCTAGATCCACTTTCACGATTTGACTTGAAGCCGAAGTCTCACCAAGTGACCAGGCAAAGCAATTAAGTATCTAAAGATACAGTGCTGAAGTGTTTCAGTCAGAGATGACATCTCTCTCTCTCTCTCTCTCTCTCTCTCTCTCTCTCTCTCTCTCTCTCTCTCTCTCTCTCTGCGATCAGGACTCAATCAGAGTAGGATTCCAGACTCTCACATGAAGTCAGCTGTCAGGTTAAGTGTGTTGATCGCCCCCACAGACAGAACATCACAATTAGAGTCTGCCAGATCCACTCTGATTGAACACCTGTTAAAACGTTGCACTGTGTTCTGCGCCAGTGGCCCAGCGCATCCGATTTCAGCCAGCATTTTATTCAGGTTTGCATTCCTTAGCCTTTGATTGTCCCCAATCTTCCTGCAAGGCAGCAGATCATCTTTTCTGTAGGGGGATTCTGCCCTTAGATGGTCGACCCTCCCAGGTTTACGAGCATCATCTGCCCGAGTCACAGAGGTGACTAACACAGACATTCACACACAAAGATATGAGATGTGACCAACACAGACATGCACACAGCGACACGAGGCATGACTAACACTGACACACAAGATATATGACACATGACTAACATAAACATGCACACAAAGATATGAGATATGACTGACATAGACATGCACACACAAAGATATGACACATGCCTAACATAGACATGCACACAAAGACATGAGATATGACCAACATAGACATGCACACACAAAGATATGAGATGTGACCAACATAGCCATGCGCACACAGGGATATGAGATGTGACATACACAGACATGCACACACAAAGACATGAGACATGACTAACATAAACATACACACAGAGATATGAGATATCACTAGCCCAAACATGCACACACAAAGATATGACACATGACTAACACAGATACACACTAAGATATGAGACATGACTAAACACATACACACATAAAGATATGAGACATGATTAACACGGACACACCTAGATATGAGATATCACTAACCCAAACATGCACACACAAAGATATGAGACATGACTAAACACATACACACATAAAGATATGAGACATGATTAACATGGACACACCAAGATATGCGACATGACCAACATGACACACAATAAGACATGAGCCATGGCCAGCACACACTCACACACACACACACACACACAAGCTAAGATATGAGCCATGGCCAGCACAGAAACACATCAAGATATGAGAGATGACATGACAAGTGCTGTAAAATATGACACATTGTAACTTGTTCGAACTGAATGCCTTTCTAAAGGTGATAACGAAGACGAGTTATCAGAAGAACACATAAGAGGAAAGAAAGAAGAAGAGGAAGTAAGGAAAGAGGAAGAAGATGGGAAAAAAGAAAGAAAGGAAGGGAGGGAGGGAGGGAGGGAGGGAGAGTAAAATCAGAAATAATAATAATAACGCAAATAACAAGAAGAGGAAATAGATAATGAAGAGAAATAAAATGAGGCCAATAAAAGGAAGCGATTACAATAAAGAGGAAGGAGAATTGTTGAGAAGAAGGTAGAATTTCAGACTCCAGTGGATAAAAAAAAAGTAGAGCAAGGGGGGAAAAAAAAACAGAACAATAGACCGTCAGAACAATAGAACGACAGAACAATAGAACGACAGAACAATAGACCGTCAGAACAATAGAACGAATATTTGTTATTCAATTTAATAATGTCATTCGTTTACTGAAAAACACAACACAAGCAGCCATTGTTATCTTCGCGAAGATAAGGGTGGCAATGATCCAATGCATTTACGCCCACTTACAGTACTTTTACTGTTATTTTAAGGAAGGATGATGAACCGGGAAGTTTACTTTGTTTAGTGGCCGAATAGAAGGAGGATAAAAATAGAAATAACGTTGTTAATATTGGCGTTGGTTGATTTAAAATAAGAATGGCAAAATGTTACATCTTCTCAATATTCCTGTATGGTGCAGAAACATGGACATTAGACAAGAAAACAGAACAGAAAATTGAAGCCTTTGAAATGTGGATTTATAGAAGAATAGGTAGAATTGGATGGAAAGAAAAGATAATAAACTACGAAGTTTTAAAACAACTGACAATAAAAAGAGAACTACTAAATACAATTAAGACAAGACAAATGAAATTTTTGGGGCACGTTAAAAGACACAACAGCCTTCTAAAAGTAATATTGGAAGGGAAAATACAAGGTAAAAGAGGCAGAGGCAGACCAAGACTAACATGGACGAGTAACATCAAAAGATGGACAAGTCAATCTATGACAGCCTGCACCATCAAAGCAATAAACAGTAGAATGGCGATCCATGGTAGGCAACCTTAGTTGCGGAGAAGGCACTCGATGATGATATAAAATAATAAAAGTAATAAAATCTTACCTTACAATGGCTTTCACAAATCGGAGTAGAATTCTGATTTCCCATCGTTTTAATGATTTTGAAAATAATTTCTAATGTTACACATAATATGTATAATATTAATACATGTAACTTCAGTCACTTTCTTTCTGTCTGTACTGCATCGGAGAAAAATGTAGTGAACCTATACGTTAAACAACATTGAATCAGATCCAATCAGATTGCGTTGTTAATGTCAGCTGACCTGGTAGGCTAATAATGTACCACTCAAAAATGTATTTCTCTCCGATTAATTAATAATATTTATATAACACATATGTCCAACATTAACGTTGTTATTATTAACAAAATATATCTATTTTATTTTTATTAAAATGGCACAGGTATTTTACAGTAGAACTCGATGTCAGCGATAAATGACATTCATGATAGTGACATGAGTATATGTTTGATTTTGCATTGCTTTTCCTGGAAAGCGTTACGGTATTTCACCGCGAGCTTAATTTATGCGAATGGTGTGTAAGGTATTATGTTGTGTAAGTGTTATTTTGTGTAAGTGTTGTGTTGTGCATTGAGTCAGCTCTGACATATACACCGAGATCAGATCATATCTGATACCAGGCAACGATATGTATCTATTCCTCTGATATCTTCTCACCCAACGTTGTGCTACCAACGCCAGACCTAGACCCCACCTAAATGCAAGAACAATAAGAAAATAACCTCTACAGAGAGGAAATGTGTTAGACGAATGACAGGAAACAGTCTGAGAGATAAGATCAGAAATGAAGAACTGAGAAATAAGCTAGGAATATAACAGAGGAGAGAGAAAGAAAGGAAGAAAATAGAGGAAGGGAGAAAACTAGAGAAAGGTCAAATAACGAAATAGGGGTACGACCAACTTAGAGCTGACCAACATTTTGACCATCACTAGAACAAGCTGTACGACCAACTTTGAGCTGACCAACATTTTGACCATCACTAGAACAAGCTGTACGACCAACTTTGAGCTGACCAACATTATGACCATCACTAGAACAAGCTGTACGGCCAACTTTGAGCTGACCAACATTTTGACCATCACTAGAACAAGCTGTACGACCAACTTTGAGCTGACCAACATTTTGACCATCACTAGAACAAGCTGTACGACCAACTTTGAGCTGACCAACATTTTGACCATCACTAGATCAAGCTGTACGACCAACTTTGAGCTGACCAACATTATGACCATCACTAGAACAAGCTGTACGACCAACTTTGAGCTGACCAACATTATGACCATCACTAGAACAAGCTGTACGACCAACTTTGAGCTGCCCAAACATTTTGACCATCACTAGAACAAGCTGTACGACCAACTTTGAGCTGACCAACATTTTGACCATCACTAGAACAAGCTGTACAACCAACTTTGAGCTGACCAACATTATGACCATCACTAGAACAAGCTGTACGGCCAACTTTGAGCTGACCAACATTTTGACCATCACTAGAACAAGCTGTACGACCAACTTTGAGCTGACCAACATTTTGACCATCACTAGAACAAGCTGTACGACCAACTTTGAGCTGACCAACATTTTGACCATCACTAGATCAAGCTGTACGACCAACTTTGAGCTGACCAACATTATGACCATCACTAGAACAAGCTGTACGACCAACTTTGAGCTGACCAACATTTTGACCATCACTAGAACAAGCTGTACGACCAACTTTGAGCTGACCAACATTATGACCATCACTAGAACAAGCTGTACGACCAACTTTGAGCTGACCAACATTATGACCATCACTAGAACAAGCTGTACGGCCAACTTTGAGCTGACCAACATTTTGACCATCACTAGAACAAGCTGTACGACCAACTTTGAGCTGACCAACATTTTGACCATCACTAGAACAAGCTGTACGACCAACTTTGAGCTGACCAACATTTTGACCATCACTAGATCAAGCTGTACGACCAACTTTGAGCTCACCAACATTATGACCATCACTAGAACAAGCTGTACGATCAACTTTGAGCTGACCAACATTTTGACCATCACTAGATCAAGCTGTACGACCAACTTTGAGCTGACCAACATTATGACCATCACTAGAACAAGCTGTACGACCAACTTTGAGCTGACCAACATTTTGACCATCACTAGATCAAGCTGTGCGACCAACTGTGAGCTGACCAACATTTTGACCATCACTAGATCAAGCTGTGCGACCAACTTTGAGCAGACCAACATTTTGACCATCACTAGATCAAGCTGTACGACCAACTTTGAGCTGACCAACATTATGACCATCACTAGATCAAGGTGTACGACCAACTTTGAGCTGACCAACATTATGACCATCACTAGATCAAGCTGTACGACCAACTTTGAGCTGACCAACATTTTGACCATCACTAGATCAAGCTGTACGACCAACTTTGAGCTGACCAACATTGTGACCATCACTAGATCAAGCTGTACGACAAACTTTGAGCTGACCAACATTATGACCATCACTAGAACAAGCTGTACGACCAACTTGGAGCTGACCAACATTATGACCATCACTAGAACAAGCTGTACGACCAGCTTTGACCTGACCAACATTATGACCATCACTAGAACAAGCTGTACGACCAGCTTTGAGCTGACGAACATTATGACCATCACTAGAACAAGCTGTACGACCAACTTTGAGCTGACCAACATTATGACCATCACTAGAACAAGCTGTACGACCAACTTTGAGCTGACCAACATTTTGACCATCACTAGAACAAGCTGTACGACCAACTTTGAGCTGACCAACATTTTGACCATCACTAGATCAAGCTGTACGACCAACTTTGAGCTGACCAACATTATGACCATCACTAGAACAAGCTGTACGACCAACTTTGAGCTGACCAACATTTTGACCATCACTAGATCAAACTGTACGACCAGCTTTGAGCTGATCAACATTATGACCATCACTAGAACAAGCTGTACGACCAACTTTGAGCTGACCAACATTATGACCATCACTAGAACAAGCTGTACGACCAACTTTGAGCTGACCAAACATTTTGACCATCACTAGAACAAGCTGTACGACCAACTTTGAGCTGACCAACATTTTGACCATCACTAGATCAAGCTGTACGACCAACTTTGAGCTGACCAACATTATGACCATCACTAGAACAAGCTGTACGACCAACTTTGAGCTGACCAACATTATGACCATCACTAGAACAAGCTGTACGACCAACTTTGAGCTGACCAACATTATGACCATCACTTATAGATCAAGCTGTACGACAAACTTTGAGCTGACCAACATTAACTCACAATAACTCTTGTGCATCATTACACACCTTCCTCACAACATGACACTCCCTGGGTGTCATTATCAGAAGGACATATCTTCTTATGATCATACCTTAACGAATTCCTTGCATACTTTAATTCGCATGCCTTGAGAATTTCTTTCGTGGTGTTTCTTGGCAGACTGACCTCTGCCACCTTGGTGAGACACAATGACTGTTCATTAAGTTTACTGAGACACTCTCTGATGCCTCTTAGCAGATTACCGTCTGCTACTGTGGGAAGAACATTTACTGTTCCTTTGCGTTGACTGAGACACTCTCTGATGCCTCTTAGCAGATTACCGTCTGCTACTGTGGGAAGAACATTTACTGTTCCTTTGCGTTGACTGAGACACTTCTCTGATGCCTCTTAGCAGATTACTGTCTGCTACTGTAGTAAGAACATTTACTGTTCCTTTGCGTTGACTGAGACACTTCTCTGATGCCTCTTAGCAGATTACCGTCTGCTACTGTGGGAAGAACATTTACTGTTCCTTTGCGTTGACTGAGACACTTCTCTGATGCCTCTTAGCAGATTTACCGTCTGCTACTGTGGGAAGAACATTTACTGTTCCTTTGCGTTGACTGAGACACTTCTCTGATGCCTCTTAGCAGATTACTGTCTGCTACTGTAGTAAGAACATTTACTGTTCCTTTGATGACATTGATAAGAACATTTACTGTTCCTTTGATGACATTGATAAGAACATTTACTGTTCCTTTGATGACATTGATAAGAACATTTACTGTTCCTTTGATGACATTGATAAGAACATTTACTGTTCCTTTGATGACATTGATAAGAACATTTACTGTTCCTTTGATGACATTGATAAGAACATTTACTGTTCCTTTGATGACATTGATAAGAACATTTACTGTTCCTTTGATGACATTGATAAGAACATTTACTGTTCCTTTGATGACATTGATAAGAACATTTACTGTTCCTTTGATGACATTGATAAGAACGTTGACTGTTTGCTCACATTGGCAAACAGTTTCCCTGACATGACAACGTCGTCGTGACCATTTCACATTGACAATCAAATATTGGTTGAGCACTCTACTCACCATTTAAGAACACACACTCCTTGCCCCACTCTCAGAATCATACTGAAGGGCACCGGGCATTGTTCCACCCGTATTTCTCCTTAACTTCGAGAATCACAACTGAAATTCTTCTATGGTCTAACACTGACCACTAGTCTTGGACACATCATCCCTAACTATTCAAAAACTCGTGATTTAGCTATTTCACCTGAACTAACACATCCCTCTGTTAGGGGTTCTGACATTCTGCTTACGATATTTCTTAACTTGATACTAATTGCAATCATAACGGAACAAAAACTATTTACAAACAGCTGGACGGCTGTCCACTGTCTTTGGCTACCACGAGCCGAATTATGACCTGCCTGGTCATTGCTAATTCAAACTTAAATTGTCACTAACACAACTAACAACCTAAACTATATACAACTACTTTAAGGGCTATTAACCTGCCAAGGTAATACCCTACCGAATGCCACCTACTTGGTGCCCGCTAGTTCTCAGACTGACTTACTTTACACACTTCACTCTCCACCTAACTCACTTCGGTCCACACAAAAATCGTGCGGCCCGCTATTTCTATGAGTTGTTATTACCTTCATGCCTTCCATGCTTTCTGTCATTTCTTCTCCCTCCGGCCTACTAATGACCTTCACCTTTATCTCCACATCTCTCTCTCTCTCTGTCCTTTCTTTATTTCTCTCTCTCTAACTTTTCTCTCTCTCTCTCTCTATTTCAGGGGTGGGGAAGTACAATGTTGTGTTATGGGGGTGTGGAAGTAGAATGTTGTGTTGTGGTGATAGGGAAGTAGAATGTTGTGTTGTCGGGATAGGGAAGTAGAATGTTGTGTTGTGGTGATAGGAAGTAGAATGTTGTGTTGTGGTGATAGGAAGTAGAATGTTGTCTGACTGCTCCTGGTCCAGATGGTGTTCGGTATGATGACATAGGCGATTTAGCTGATGACGACTTGTCAACACTGGCCAATGAGTTTAATGCCAGTATTCGGAGTGGTCAGATTAAGGAGGAGTGGCTACACAGCTACTTACTACCGCTACCGAAGCCAAACAAGGACCATTCTCAGATCAGTGCCTACAGAATCATCACAATGCAGAACACTGTGGGCAAGCTGCTGGAGAAAATATTTGCCCGTGTCCTCACGTGTCGCCTTGAACAGAAACGCGTATTCCCATCCACACTCGGAGGTTATAGATATAACAAAGAGACATGGCTCAATGCGGCAGTATTTGCATATGACGTCTTCGAAGGCTTCCACAGACGAGAGGAGACATGTGCTGCTGCTATAGATCTGGAGGATGCATACAACAGGGTACCATTTGAATATCTCATGCATATGCTTCTCAAACTGGCGGTGAACCCCTTCCTCATAAGATGGATCGCCGCGGCACTGTTTCAGAGGAAGGTGATACTCAGATGTGGAAGTTGGTCTTCCGAGCCAACATCCATTTGTCCTGGGCTGCCACAAGGCTCACCATTGTCACCAGTTCTATTTAATGTGTACACAATAACGATCACGTCCCAACAGCTGGATGGGAGGGGAAGAACTATGACTTTTGCTGATGATATTCTGGTATATCGACAGGGAAGAGACAGACGGGGAATCGCCTCCACAATGCAAGACGAACTCGATCGCATTTCTTCCTGGTGTGGGGTTTCAGGTGCCTTGGTTAATCCTAATAAAGCATCAGTTTCATGGTTCTCCCTTAACAATCATATCGTTAATACGACCACACCGGTAGTACGAATGGGAGCTGATGAGGTGACCAGGGACAAGTTGATGACATACCTCGGAGTTAAGTTTGATCGCAGCCTGTGTTTTCGGGACCACGTCGACCATGTGATAACAAAATCCCGCAAAGGATTAGCCGCCTTGAAGGTCATGGCAGCTGCCAACATCGAGCAGAGGCTACTTACTCTTCTGTTCCAGGGATTAGTCCTCGCACCAATCGAGTATGCCCTGGCCATTCTTACTGTTAGTACGACTCAAATTGATAGGCTGGAGAAAATACAAAATGAAGCCATGCGCATTATCCTGGGATGTACGAGGGACACTCCCTGTGTGGCAATGAGGTATCTTCTTGACTTTCCAACCATGGATGACAGAATCAAGATCTGGAGAGCACGAGCATACCTGAAGATTAGTACAGATACAGAGCATCCATTGCACCACGTGCTCAACACAGTGAAAGGCACCAGGCTAAAAAGAGGCAAATCATGGGTGGGCCGAGCAGAAGATGTCATCAAACAGGTCTGTGGGCTTACCAATCTCAGCGTTGGTGAGGAGTGGATACCGGTGCCTACGACATTCAAGGGGACTTTCTCATGTATTGTCACACTCGACAGGAAAAGTAGGGAACAGAACCCGGTCGTGGTTAATGCTGAGGTCAACGGTCTCATCTGCGATAACACCGATGAGAAAGATGCAGTCATCTATACAGACGGATCTGTAAGACGACACGAAAGAAGTGCATGGGCCTTTACAGCACGTTCGGCAGGCAGAATGGCCAAGGAAGACAGTGGTGCATACGCCATGACCACGAGTAGCATGACAATGGAGGTGATGGCAGTAACCAAGGCATTCAAATGGTTAGAGTCACAAGACTACATCCACGCATGTATACTGAGTGATTCGATGAGCATGATAAAAAAAGTGGAGGCGGGCTTTGTACGCATGCAATGGGTAGAGTCGTTGCAGAAATCCAAAATACGTAAGGTCACCTTTGTCTATGTCCCTGGACATGCGGGAGTGCGGGGAAATGAGAGAGCGGACAGGTTGGCTAGCTGCGCTGTCGTTGAGGACGGGCAACCGATGGATCGGGCGGACATCATCAATGCACTCCGAGATGTGGGAAGAGCACGGGACTTCGACAAACACAGATCAACGTCGCTTCTTCGGATGATGGAAATGGGAGTTAAGATGGGCACAGCCAGAAATGAGAAACTTGGTGGCCGTGTAAGAAGACTTATCAACCAACATAGAACTGGAGTCGTCAGTCGCTGGACACTGAGGGAATTGCTGAGGAGGGGATCTGAGCACCTATGGACATGTTCGGAGTGCAATGATGATGACCCGCATATAACTCAATAACTCAATAACTCAGAATGTTGTGTTGTGGGGATAGGGAAGTAGAATGTTGTGTTGTGGGGATAGGGAAGTAGAATGTTGTGTTGTGGGGATAGGGAAGTAGAATGTTGTGTTGTGGGGATAGGGAAGTAGAATGTTGTGTTGTCGGGATAGGGAAGAAGAATTTTGTGTTGTGGGGATAGGGAAGTAGAATGTTGTGTTGTCGAGATAGGAAGTAGAATGTTGTGTTGTCGGGATAGGAAGTAGAATGTTGTGTTGTGGGGATAGGGAAGTAGAATGTTGTGTTGTGGGGATAGGGAAGTAGAATGTTGTGTTGTGGGGATAGGGAAGTAGAATGTTGTGTTGTGGGGATAGGGAAGTAGAATGTTGTGTTGTCGGGATAGGGAAGAAGAATTTTGTGTTGTGGGGATAGGGAAGTAGAATGTTGTGTTGTCGAGATAGGAAGTAGAATGTTGTGTTGTCGGGATAGGAAGTAGAATGTTGTGTTGTGGTGATAGGAAGTAGAATGTTGTGTTGTGGGGATAGGAAGTAGAATGTTGTGTTGGGGGGGGGGGGGTAGGGAAGTAGAATGTTGTGTTGTGGTGATAGGAATTAGAATGTTGTGTTGTGGGGGTGGGGAAGAAGAATTTTGTGTGGTGGGGAGAAGAAATAGAATGTTGTGTCGTCGGGATAGAAAGTAGAATGTTGTGTCGTCGGGATAGGAAGTAGAATGTTGTGTTGTCGGGATAGGAAGTAGAATGTTGTGTTGTCGGGATAGGGAAGAAGAATTTTGTGTGGTGGGGAGAAGAAATAGAATGTTGTGTCGTCGGGATAGAAAGTAGAATGTTGTGTCGTCGGGATAGAAAGTAGAATGTTGTGTCGTCGGGATAGGAAGTAGAATGTTGTGTTGTCGGGATAGGAAGTAGAATGTTGTGTTGTCGGGATAGGAAGTAGAATGTTGTGTTGTGGAGGGTCTTCTTTCTTCTTCTACCTATCCGCTCCCAGTGGAGCATAGGTCTTCAACAAACACGTTCCAAGTCGTTCTGTTTCTTGTCATTCTTTTAAAATCATTCCATGTCTTCCCTATCATCTTCATCTCTGCTTCTATCTGTCTTCTCAAAGAATTCTTTGGTCTTCCTCTTTGTCTTTTCCCCTAGGGATTCCTAAAAAATGGGCCTGTTGTTTATTACTCTCAGTTGGTTTCCGTAGTGTGTGTCCTATCCAGTGCCATAGTCGTCGCTGTATCTCTTTATGCACTGGTATTTGACTTGTACATTTCCATAATTCTATGTTAGTGATTTTGTCCTGCCATTTCCATCCTTTTATTCTGCGTAAGCATTCATTAATGAAAGTCTGTATCTTCGTGATTGTCAATTTAGTTGTTATCCATGTTTAACAGCCATATAATAGGACCGCCTTAACATTTGAATTTGAGTTGAACATTTTTATTTTTATATTTAACCTAATTTCTTTGGATTTCCATATGTTTCCCAGTACAATGAAAGCTCCTCTTGCTTTTGTTATCTTTACTTTTGTATTGTTTTCTGTTCCTACCTCTTTATCTATATTACGGCCCAGATATATGTAAGATTGTACGTCTAGTAGAGGTCTCCTAGTTTTATTTGGTTGTTGCCAACTGCATTAATTCTTATAATGTTGGTCTTATCTCTATTAATCTTTAGTCCTAGCTGTTGTGATCTCTCATCTAATATACTCATTTTATCCTGCATCTGTTGATGGCTGTGTGATAGGAGAGCTATGTCATCAGAAAAGTCTAAATCATCAAGTTGTTTGGTCAGTGACCACTGGATCCCATTTCTGTTGTTTTGAGTTATTTTCATAATTCAATCTATGGCCAGTGGAAAGAGAAATGTAGACAGAAGGCATCCTTGCCTTACTCCTGTTCTTATTTCAAATGCTTTTGTAAGCTGTCCTTCATGCACCACACTACATTTCATTCCTTCACACAATGTTTTTATCAGGTTAATAAACTTTATGAGGATTCCGTAATGACTCAGCAACTTCCAAAGCATTCTTCTGTCTAAACTATCAAATGCTTTTTCGTAATCTATGAATCCAATACAAAGTGGAGATTTTAGTTCTAAACTTTGTTCAACTATTATACGTAGAGTAGTTATTTGATCAGCACATGATCTGTTCTTCCTAAATCCTGCTTGTTCATCTCTCAAATGTTTCTCTATGGCCTCTTTTAGTCTCTCCAGAATGATTCTGCTTAATATTTTTCCTGGCACTGATAGTAGCATAATTCCCCTATAATTTGTGCACTCCT
This sequence comes from Megaustenia siamemsis, assembly GCA_032433765.1. Classification (NCBI taxonomy): domain Eukaryota; kingdom Metazoa; phylum Mollusca; class Gastropoda; order Stylommatophora; family Ariophantidae; genus Megaustenia; species Megaustenia siamemsis. Next base: position 6,214,671 of record JAVIAB010000156.1, on the reverse strand, counting down.
GTAAACTTCCTTTCTTTAGTAGTTTGATCATATAACCTTGTTTCCAGTCTTTAGGTCTTTCTTCCCTCTCCCAAATTTTATCCAATAGATTATGTAGCATCTTGGTAGAGATGTTAATATCTGCTTTGATGGCTTCTGGGGGAATTTCATTTTGTCTTGTAGCTTAACCATTTTTTAAAAGCTTCATGGCTTTCATTATTTCTTCTTTGCTTGGTTTTCCACAGTCAACGTGTAACTCTTCTTCTGCTGGTAGTATATCTGGAGGATTATTTGAGCCGGGTCTGTTCAAAAGTTCTTCAAAGTGCTCTTTCCATCTCTCCATTTGTTCCCTTATATTACTAAGCAGATTTACTTTCTTATCTTTAATAAAGGCATTGATCTGTTTGTATTTGCCACTTAATTTCTTTGTGTTGTTGTACAGTTCTTTCATATTCCCTTTATTTGCTGCTTCTTCTGCCTCTTTAGCTAGTTCATCTATATATTTCCTCTTATCCCTTTTAATGAATCTTCTCACTTCTTTGTTCACCTCTGTGTAAGCTTCCTGTGTCTTGGCTTTATTACTTCTCGTTTTGCTTTTATTTATGTCTGCTTTCTTGTTCTTTCTTTCTTTAATTTTATCCAGGGTCTCTGCTGTCACTCATGCCTTATTCTGGCGTTCTCTTTTCCCCAGTGTTTCTTCGCATGTCTCTTTCCGTATATCCTTTACCTGCTTCCATTGATCTTCTATATTTATTGTATTTTCTAGTTGTTGGAGGACTTGGTATTTGTTTGATATTGTGACTGCGAATTTATCTTTAATCCCTTGTTCTTTAAGAAACCCTACATTGAAATACTTTCTACCCTTATTCGTTGTAGTATATCTTTTTAGTTTAAGTTTGGCTATCAGAAGATGATGATCTGAAGCTACATCTGTCCCTCTATATACTTTTACATCCTGTAAGGATGACTTAAACTTATTATTAATACATATGTTATCAATTTGATTTTCCGTTCTATGATCTGGTGACACCCATGTAGCTTTATGTATTCTTTTATGTTGGAATATTGTTCCTCCTAGGCTCATTTGATTAAGGGCACAGAAACTCACAAATATCTCCCCATTCTCGTTTATATCTCCAATTCCATGTTTTCCCTTAATCTTTTCGAAGCCTCTGTTGTCTGATCATACTTTAGCATTTAGGTCTCCCATCAAGATTATAATATCCTTGGCTCGTCTTGCATCCATCTGACATTGTAGCTGTTTATAGAAATCATCTTTAACTAAATCATCCTTATCATTGGTTGGTGCATAGCATTGGATAATGTGTAATTTTATATTGTTTTTGGTTGTTTTAAATGTTGCTCTCATTTGTCTTGGACCTACTGCTTTCCATTCTATTAGTGTCTTCTATGCATTCCTTGAGATAACATTATAGCTACCCCTTCACTATGGTGTGCTCCAGGTCCCTGTGTCCTGATGATAAAATCATCTCTCCTGTATTTAGTTTTATTCTTTCCGTTCCTAGCCATCTTGTTTCGCACATTCCGAGAATATCTAATTTGTAATTTCTCATTTCTGCTGAAACCTGTGCAGCTTTTCACTGTTCGTGTAGGGTACGTACATTCCAGGTGCCAATTCTGGAGGACTTCCTGGTAGACAACAGGTGAGTCGGCAACCCGGACTCCTTACGGCTTTCTCCGGCCATACGTCTCTTAGACAAAGAGCCTTTATCTTTCCTTGATTGCAGATTTACTTTTATTCTTTTCTTTGACTTGTCCATGTTCGTGAAGTTTTTTTCGGCTTTTTTTTTTACAGTATGGGATAGCCTGTCCCAAGTCCAACCCTCCTTTCTCGCCTCTTACAAACATGCCTGGTAGGGTACAACGTCACTTTTCTTTACTCCCCTTTCGGGCTCCCGCAGCGCACGGGCGAATGTTGTGTTTGTGGGGTTAAGAAAGTAGAATGTTGTGTTGTGGGGGTAGGGAAGACGAGTATTGTGTGATGGGGACGAAAAAGTAGAATGTTGTGGTGATATGGAAGTAGAATGTTATGGTGATAGGGAAGAAGAATGTTGTGTTGTATGTGTAGGGAAGTAGAATGTTGTGTTGTGGGGATAGGGAAGAGGAATGTTGTGTTGTGGGCGTAGGGAAGTAAAATGTTGCGTTGTGGTGATAGGGAATTAGAATATTGTGTTGTGGGGTTATTGAAGTAGAATGTTGTTTTGTGGAGGTAGGGAAGTAAAACTTCCAACTAGTTAATCAAACAACCAACCAGTCAACTAATTAAAAACAATAAACCATCCAACCAGTTAAAAAACAACCATCCAGTCAACTAGTCAAAACACAAACAACCATCCAACTAGTTAATCAAACAACCAACCATCCATCCAACTAGTTAATCAAACAACCAACCAGCCAACTAGTTAATCAAACAACCAACCAGCCAACTAGTTAATCAAACAATTTATTTTGTGTAATCATATTTGTGTCACAGCAGCCATGCAAAATTGTTTAAAAGAAAACTGAGAGGTTTGTGCGTGTCTGGCTCTCTCTCTCTCTCTCTCTCTCTCTCTCTCTCTCTGTGTGTGTGTGTGTGTGTGTGTGTGTGTGTGTGTGTGTGTGTGTGTGTGTGTGTGTGTGTGTGTGTGTGTGTGTGTGTGTGTGTGTGTGTGTGTGTGTGTGTGTGTGTGTGTGTGTGTGTGTGTGTGTGTGTGTGTGTGTGTGTGTGTGTGTGTGTGTGTGTGTGTGTGAATCAGCCTCACCACGAAAATCGAAAGCCTACCATGCCATAATGACATCAAGAAATTAAATAGACAATAACTTACTCTCATTAAAGCAAAAATTATAATCGTTTAGACATCTCTACATATGGTCTCTATTCTTCCTTTTCTTCTTCTTCTTTTTATTCTTCCCCTCCTCCCAATTTTCCTTCTTCTTCCACTCCCTATTGTTCACTTTCCCTTCTTTTCTATTTATCCTTTTCCCACTTCCCATTCTTCCTCCATTTCAACCACTTCGTTTATTCCCCATTTTTCTATTCCTCTTTTCCACTTTCCTTTCTTCCTACATTCCCCCATTTTCTACATCCCATTCTTCCTCAATTTCTTCTTTTCCCTTCTTCTTCATTTTCATTCCTTTTCAATTTTCGTTCTTCCGCCGTTACACCTTTTTCTATTTCTCCGTCCCTTTCTTCCTCAATTTTCCCTTCTTCCACTTTCCTTAAAACAATTCTCCTTCCACTTTCTCCACAACCCCGTCGTCTTCTTCCCTATCCACTTCCCCTTTTTTCACTTCACTTCAACTTCCACTTCACTGCCTTTTCCACATCCCCTTCAAATTCCCATACTTCCACTTCTCCTTCTACTTCACCTTCCATTTCTTTTTCCATTTGCCCTTCTTAGACGTTCAATTACACTTCCACTTTTTCCACTTCTCCTTCCTCTTCTTCCACTTCCACTTCTACTTTCACTTCTTGCACTTCCTCTTCTTACTCTTCGATTTCCACTTTTTCTACTTCCCATTCTTCCTCGTTTTCCCTTCCTCTTCTTCCACTTCCTTTTCTTCCACTTCTCTTTTCTCTTCTTCCACTTCCATTTTTACACTTCCTCTACTTCCATTTCCATTTCTTCCCCTTCCCGTTTCACTTCTTCAACTTCCCCTTCCTCTTCTTCCATTTCCTTTCTTCCACTTCTTTCACTTCAATTTACTCTACTTCCAGTACCCCTTCTTCCACTTCCACTTCCCCTTCTTCCACTTCCCCTTCTTCCACTTCCCCTTCTTCTACTTCCCCTTCTTCCACTTCCCCTTCTTCCACTTCCCCTTCTTCCACTTCCCCTTCTTCCACTTCCCCTTCTTCCACTTCCCCTTCTTCCACTTCCCCTTCTTCCACTTCCACTTCCCTTCCACTTCCCCTTCTTCCACTTCCCCTTCTTCTACTTCCCCTTCTTCCACTTCCCCTTCTTCCACTTCCCCTTCCCCTTCTTCCACTTCCCCTTCTTCCACTTCCCCTTCTTCCACTTCCCTTCCACTTCCCTTCCACTTCCCCTTCTTCCACTTCCCCTTCTTCCACTTCCCTTCCACTTCCTCTTCTTCCACTTCCCCTTCTTCCACTTCCACGTCTTCTACTCCTACCACCCCCCTTCTTCCACTTCCCCTTATTCCACTTATCCGTATTCCACTTCCCCTTCCTATTCATCCATTTCCCTCTCTTCAACATCCCTTTCCCCCACATCCCCTTCTCCTTCCTCTTCTTTCATTTCCACTTCTTCCCCTTCCTCGTCTTCCACTTCCCATTCCTCTTCTTCCACTTCCCCTTCCTCTTCTTCTACTTCCCCTTCCTCGTCTTCCACTTCCCCTTCCTCGTCTCCACTTCCCCTTCCTCGTCTTCTACTTCCCCTTCCTCTTCTTCCACTTCCCCATCCTCGTCTTCCACTTCCCCTTCCTCGTCTTCCACTTCCCCTTCCTCGTCTTCCACTTCCCCTTCCTCGTCTTCCACTTCCTCTTCCTCGTCTTCCACTTCCCTTCCTCTTCTTCCACTTCCCCTTCCTCTTCTTCCACTTCCCCTTCCTCGTCTTCCACTTCCCCTTCCTCTTCTTCCACTTCCCCTTCCTCTTCTTCCACTTCCCCTTCCTCGTCTTCCACTTCAACTTCCTCTTCTTATATTTCCCTTTCCTCGTCTTCCACTTCCCTTCCTCGTCTTCCGCTTTCCATTCCTCTTCTTCCACTTCCCCTTCCTCTTCTTCCACTTCCCCTTCCTCTTCTTACACTTCCCATTCCTCGGCTTCCCCTTCCTCTTCTTCCCTTTCTCCTTCCTCTTCTTCCACTTAATCTTCTTCCCTTTCTCCTTCCTCTTCTTCCACCTCTCCTTCCTCTTCTTCCACTTCCCTTTCTTCCACTTCCCTTTCTTCCACTTCCCCTTCTTCTACTTCCTCTTCTTCCGCTTCAACTTCCTTTTATTCTACTTCCCTTTCCTCTTCTTCCACTTCCTCTTCTTCTACTTCCACGTCTTCCCTTTTCCCTTCCTCTTCTTCCACTTCAACTTCCTTTTCTTCTATTTCCCCTTCCTCTTCTTCCATTTACCTTTCCTCTTCTTCCACTTCCCATTCCTCTTTTTCCTTTTTCCACTTTCCCTTCTTCCATTTCCCCTTCCTCTTCTTCCACTTCCCTTCCTCTTCTTCCACTTCCCATTCCTCTTCTTCCACTTCCCATTCCTCTTCTTCCACTTCCCATTCCTCTTCTTCCACTTCCGCTTCCTCTTCTTCCACTTCACCTTCCGCTTCTTCCACTTTCCCTCCCCTACTTCCCCTTTTTCCACTTCCCCTTCTCTCACTTCCCCTTCTCCTTCGGCTTCTTCCATTTCCACTTCTGCCACTTCCTCTTCTTCTACTACAGTTTCCTCTTCTTCCACTTCTCCTTCTTCCACTTCTCCTTCTTCTACTTCCCATCTCTCTTCTTTCACTTCCTCTTCCTCTTCTTCCCCTTCCTCTTCGTCCACTTCCTCTTCTTCCTCTTTTCCACTTCCTCTTCTTCCACTTCATCGTCTTCCCTTTCTCCTACTTCTTCCTCCCCTTCCTCTTCCTCCACTTCCTCTTTTCCACTTCCTCTTCTTCCACTTCATCGTCTTCCCTTTCTCCTACTTCTTCTTCCACTTCCCCTTCTTCTGCTTCTCCTCCCTCTTCTTTCCCTTCCCCTTCTTCCCCTTCCTCTTCTTTCCGTTCCCCTTCTTCCCCTTCCAATTCTTTCACTTCCCCTTCTCCTTTGACTTCTTCCATTTCCACTTCTGCCACATCCTCTTCTTCCACTTCCCCTTCTTCTACTTCTCTTCCACTTCTTCCACTTCAGTTTCCTCTTCTTCCACTTCTCCTTCTTCTACTTCCTCTTTTCCTCTTCTTCCACTTCAGTTTCCTCTTCTTCTACTTCCCCTTCCTCTTCTTTCACTTCCAACCTTTCCCCTTCCTCTTCTTCCACTTCCCTTTCTTCTACTTCCCCTTCTCCCACTTCCTCTTCTTCCACTTCCACCCTTTCCCCTTCCTCTTCTTCCACTTCAACTTCCTCTTCTTATACTTCCCCTTCCTCCATTTACCTTTCCTATTCTTCCACTTCCCATTCCTCTCCTTCCACTTCCCCTTCCTCTTTTTCCACTTCCCCTTCCTCTTCTTCCACTTCCCATTCCTCTTCTTCCTCTTCCCATTCCTCTTCTTCCACTTCCCCTTCCCCTTCCTCGTCTTCTCCTTTCCCTTCCGCTTCTTCCACTTTCCCTCCCCCACTTCCCCTTCTTCTACTTCCCCTTCCTCTTCTTTTACTACCCCTTCTTCCACTTTCCCTTCCCCTTCATCCACTTACCTTCCTCTTTTTCCATTTCCCTTTCTTTGTCTTCCACTGCCTCTATTTCTGGATCTACCAGTTCTACCAGTAACATCGCATCGAGCTCACAGAGTACGCCATCATTTTACCTTGTCACAGGCAAACGTCTCAATAACCGAGTCAACGTATCTTGCCCTTCTTATCAGTGATATCTTCTACTCCTGTGTACACCTCTAAACGTCAATATTAATTAGTTCGATGAAAGCATTTATCAGCTCAAGACTGGTGACATCTCTATCCAACTTGTCCTTGTATGGTACCTGTGATGGTCACATGAGCCTTCTTAGTTTTGATGTTTGATCAATAGCTCTTTCTCTCTGAGTCTTAACTGCACAACACAGAGGAAGGTGACCACCAGTTGCATTGGTTGAACCCTTTCAATGGTTGGGGGCCTGGCGGGACTCCACGGGATGAGCAGCATATCATTTTCTTCTAGACCATGACGTCTTCTAGCGAGAATTTACATTATAGTCATGTAGCCCAGTGCATCTAATTAAAATATGTTTGTGTCTTGCTTTTCCTGGCCCCATCCCTTAAACCTGTCCAGCTTTGGTAATCCCTTGGTAGGATTGATACTACTAGATCAGCTCTTGTGGATATTGACATACATGCTTCTCTGCCACTTTGTGGTGGAGGCACGTCAGATTAGCAAATTTGTACAGATGCACTAATGGTAACGTTTTATTTCATAAGACCTCATTTAGTATATCATATAGTAGTACATCTATTGGGTTATAATGTTGTATGGTGTCAGATCTGATCGGTCGTGGATGAGGTCGACAGAGTTGCCTCATGGTGTCATACCTCATCGGTCGTGGATGAGGTCGACAGAGTTGCCTCATGGTGTCATACCTCATCGGTCGTGGATGAGGTCGACAGAGTTGCCTCACAGTGTCGGATATGATCGGCCGTGGATGAGGTCGACAGAGTTGCCTCATGGTGTCAGATATGATCGGCCGTGGATGAGGTCGACAGAGTTGCCTCATGGTGTCAGATATGATCGGCCGTGGATGAGGTCGACAGAGTTGCCTCAGGTGTCAGATATGATCGGCCGTGGATGAGGTCGACAGAGTTGCCTCACAGTGTCAGATATGATCGGCCGTGGATGAGGTCGACAGAGTTGCCTCACAGTGTCGGATCTGATCGGCCGTGTATGAGGTCGACAGAGTTGCCTCATGGTGTCAGATATGATCGGCCGTGTATGAGGTCGACAGAGTTGCCTCATGGTGTCAGATATGATCGGCCACTTTTTATGTGTTCTCTTGTTCCTTATCTAAAGGCTTTCTTTGCATGAAGCTTACATATTCTTCAATCTCTTGCTAGTGTTAACCTAAATAACTAAAATGGAATCTGAATATTAAAAAAAACATACAAACTTCGAAGTCTGAACACTTGGAGATTTAACACTCTCTTTTGTTCACTAATTATCTTAGTACAGCAATGTCTACCATTGTGAATTTAGAACAAAACTGAAGTGGGTTATATACACAAAAAGGAACCTGAAGTCAACGTAGCAAGACAGGTTTAGTCATGGGGTGCATAGGAGAAAGAGAAAACAGGAAAGGCCTAAATTACACAGAGAAGAGAAACCATGAAAACAATAGAGAATGTTAACATTGACTTAAAAAACAAAGATTTCCAGGAAAAAGAATGGATGGACATTTTGTCTGTGGTCTATGCATTGTATTAAATGGCATGTAATACTTTATTGCTTGATTCCTTCTTCTGACCATTTCCACCTTCTCTCTTCCTAAGACTTTTCTCTCACTATTGTTCTACTCATCATAAACCTTACCTCATCTACCATCTCAGCGCAACCTTCTCTCTCTCTCTCTCCTTGCATGATCACACACAAAAAGAAACAATTCCTTTAGCCCAACAACCTTTATTATCTCCTGACAATTGTAACAGAACCAGTTAAGTTACAACTAAAGACAATAAACGCTAACAAATAAAGAAATTGTTAACAATCACAAAGTTAAGGTCATGAAACAGGTCTCCTTCAGAGAGCAATATATTTACAGAGCTGATATCCTTCACCAAAATAATTTTAAAAATGGCATTCGTAGTTTTGTGATACACAAATGTGTTATCTCTCTTTATCTGTGTTATGTGTATGTATAAACCACACCAGAGGGGAAAAAATACAAATCTGAAAATAAAGGTTTAAATTAACAAAAATAATAAATCACAAACAATGATTTTTTTTAATCGATTGCCCCATCATAAAAACGGAATGTAACCATCCCCATTCCCAAGCTGTTATGATCTGGCTACAAAGCTAAAAAAATTATCAATAAAGATGGATAATATTACACATGCTAGGCAAAGTCATTGGTAAATAGAAGCTGTGGTGGTCATGTAGTTATTATGCTCAATTACAGACCAAGTATATTCTCTCTCTCTCTGCGATCAGGGCTCAATCAGATTCTGGATTCCAGACTCTCACATGAAGTCAGCTGTCAGGCTAAGGGTGTTGATCACCCCCACAAACAGAATGTCACAATTAGAGTCTGCAAAATCCACTCCGATTGAACACCCGTTAAAACGTTGCACTGTGTTCTGCGCCAGTGGCCCAGTGCAACCGATTTCAGCCAGCATTTTATTCAGGTTTGCTTTCCTTAGCCTTTGATTGTCCCCAATCTTCCTGCAAGGCAGCAGATTGTCTTTTCTGTAGGGGGATTCTGCCCTTAGATGGTCGGCCCTCCCAGTTTGACAAGCACCATCTGCCCGAGTCACTAGAGGTGACTAACACAGACATGCACAAACAAAGATATGAGAGGTGACTAACACAGACATGTACACACAAAGATATGAGAGGTGACTAAACACAGACATGTACACACACAAAGATATGAGAGGTGACTAACACAGACATGTACACACAAAGATATGAGGTGACTAACACAGACATGTACACACAAAGATATGAGAGGTGACTGAGGTGACTAACACAGACATGTACACACAAAGATATGAGAGGTGACTAACACAGACATGTACACACAAAGATATGAGAGGTGACTAACACAGACATGTACAAACAAAGATATGAGAGGTGACTAACACAGACATGTACACACAAAGATATGAGGTGACTAACACAGACATGTACACACAAAGATATGAGAGGTGACTAACACAGACATGTACACACAAAGATATGAGGTGACTAACACAGACATGTACACACAAAGATATGAGAGGTGACTAACACAGACATGTACACACAAAGATATCTTCACACACCAAGTATATTCAGATTCAATTATCATATATGGCAGTTGCTTTGTGGGGAACAACATGGCTTCAGACTTTACCACGCTTCAGAAATTAGGTACCAGAGATTGTAGAAAAGAAAGTGAGTTTATGAAATAGTTAATACAGGGTAAGTAGATAGTGAATTTATGAAATAGTTAACAAACAAATGTGTTGATGGTCAGGAATATATATGTGCACAGACACCATAACTAGTCACAATCCTCATGTAGGAATTTACAATTGTTCCACACAACACTCCACCCCACAGATTGATAGGTTAATTTCAGCAGAATGACACACACAATCTTCGTGCATATATGTCCCTTCAAGTCTACACATTCCAGATTTTTTAGATTTGCTTGTGTTAGCAGAAATAATCTGGCAATACAGAACAAATATTTGTCTTGTTCTTTCCTTCCACATTTGCCTTTCAGCGTCAAGGTGAGATATAGTTTGCAATCTTTTGCTCTTCTTTTGGACTCTTCCTCTGTTATGTTTCCTAGCGTCTAATTACACACCAATCCAAGAACAAATATTAATAATAAATATCTGTAATGCAAAAAAATGATAATGGTCATTAAAAATAATTACACATTCGTATATTCAATATTATGAAATAAAAATAAATATATATATTATAGGTAATGTCCAAATTCAATGCAGCTTCAAGTTACACAACAGATGTAATTAAAATAACTCCATATAATATTTTCAATTTTTTTGGAGCGGTGCGGGTGCATTATTTTCTGTACACAGCTTTACATCTCTAACGAAGTCCCGAGAGCCTACATTATCCATAAACATCACTTTTCCCCCTATTTTTCACAACAGTAACTATATGCTCAGGTTTCTCTCACTATCCAAGAAGATATTCTCTGACCTCAGACGAGCTCTCATTTTTTATCATCTAGATTGTTACATTTTGTGTACATTTTTTCCAGTTTATTTTCCCAGCACAGCTGCCATTTTGGCCTACTCTTTTATTTCCAACTGCCAAGGGTTCTTTAACGCACCCCAATATCCTGTTTTTTTTACCCATAATTATCCGAGAAGGCTAGACATTGGATTCACTATTCCAGAGAGCAGGTGAAGGATAAAGCCATCAAGAAGCCACAGATTCAACCAGAAAAACGTCCACCTTTGTGGCAGGATTCGAACATGAGACTTTCTATTTTCATGTGAAATATTTAAACATTTTAAACTACAATATTTTATTTGTAAAGAAAATGAGTGTCCAAAAAGGACTAACAATATTAAAAATGAATGGCCATGACAAGTACACTGTTGCCACCAAAAGGAGACATTATAATCAGGTGAAAAAATTAGAATACATACAAATTAAAAAGAAAAAATCTAGCACAATTATTCCAAATAATTATTGTTATTACTACTCATACCATAAAGAAATGTAAATTCGCTCAATTATTTAAAAAGCTTAATTCGAAAGCATGGAGATAAAAGATTTTTTTTTCCAATTTTTGCTTCCCTTGAAATGAAATGCTTACAGCAACTGTGTCTCCTTCGAAGTGAAAGACCGAGCAGCCCACAGTGAAAGGAGAAAGTCAAGACCTACCAGTCCACAGTGAAAGGGGCAAGTCTAGACCTACCAGTCCACAGTGAAAGGAGCAAGTCAAGACCTACCATTCCACAGTGAAAGGAGCAAGTCAAGACCTACTAGCCCACAGTGAAAGGAGCAAGTCAAGACCTACCAGTCCACAGTGAAAGGAGCAAGTCAAGACCTACCATTCCACAGTGAAAGGAGCAAGTCAAGACCTACTAGCCCACAGTGAAAGGAGCAAGTCAAGACCTACCATTCCACAGTGAAAGGAGCAAGTCAAGACCTACCATTCCACAGTGAAAGGAGCAAGTCAAGACCTACCATTCCACAGTGAAAGGAGCAAGTCAAGACCTACTAGCCCACAGTGAAAGGAGCAAGTCAAGACCTACCAGTCCACTTGAATATATTGTAACAACTGGAAAAATTGAGGGACGAAGAGATAGAGGGAAGCAAAGAGAAAAAATAACAGACAGCTTAAGAGAATGGCTTGACAGAAGGTCAACAACAGAAATGATAAATAGCTGCCGAGATCGAAAGTTGTGGAGAGACATGATCACCTACGCCACTAGGCCCGGTACTTGATGATGATGATGGTAAAGTAATTGAAGAAAAAAAAAACAAAAGAAAGACCCAAAGTGTATGCAGTCAGTTAAATGAATTAACAGGAAGAAAAGAAGTCAAAAGTTTCAGGATGTGTTAAATCAAAGGAAGGAAATATAATAATGGGACAAGAGAAGATAATGGAAAGATGGACAAAATATATCAGTCAACTCTATGATGATGAAAGACCAGAGCTAAGCAAACACAGGACCACCAATAATGCAGAGTGAAGTGGAGGCTGCAATTCAACACATGAAAAGGGGCAAAGCTCCAAGTCTCAACAATATAACAGTCAAAGAGATAAATGCATTAGGTGAACTGCATGTACAAGTCATAACAAAACTACTCAATGGCATATATAACACTGGACAAACACCCAAGGATCTACTAAAATCTATCTTTGTAGCCATACCAAAGAAGTCAGACGCCACTGATTGTGAAGATCATCGCAATATTAGGCTCATAAGTCACATAACAAAAACATTACTAAGAACCCCATCATGAGACGTGTAAAAAAAAAAAAGTTAAGTACCCCCGTCATGCCAAGTGGCATATAGGGAATATGGTGTTAGTGACCCTATATTTTACAGACCTTTGGCACATGATTTTTGGGGTAATGTGGTCAGTATTACCCCGTGCCACTTTACTTTCCCAGAAAAAATCCGGTACCCATTAAAGGCTGGGTGAACCGGAAGCCGTCAACTGGGATTGAACCCTACCTCTTGTCCTTTGTAGTCCAGTTCACTAACTACTGAGCTATCACGGCTCCCTGAGACGTGTAAGGAAGCAAATAGAACCAGAAATAAGTGACGAACAATGAGGATTTGTGGAAGGAAGGGCACCAGCAATACAATATACATCTTAAGAACATTGATAGAAAGAACTATAGAGGTAAGGAAAGATATATATATACACATATGTACTTTATAGGTTACACAAAAGCATTTGACAAAGTAAAGCATGTGGAAATAATAAAACATGCTGGAGAAATTAAACATTGATGGCAAGGATCTGCGAATCCTAAAAAAATATGTACTGGCAACAAACAGCAGCTATACTAATTAACAACCAAACAGGACAGTTCCAAAATGTAAAACAAGGAGTCAGACAAGGCTGTGATCTGTCGCCGGATTTGTTTTCACTTTACAGCGAACATATTATGAAATCAATAGTAGACAAAAAAGGAATTGAAGTCAACGGTCACAGCATAAACAATTTGCAATATGCAGATGACACAGTCTTAATAGCAGAGACAGAGAATGAACTACAAGAAATGATAGACATAAAAGTAAAAGATAGCAACAAGAAAGGTCTCAGTCTGAATAGTAAGAAAACAGAAGTAATGGTCATATCGAAGAAATAATTATTACAATCGTGCAGCATAAAAATAAACAGCACAAATCTGAAACAAGTGCAATGTTTCAAATACTTGGGGACAATAATACCATCAGATGGACAATGCACCACAGAAATATAAAGCAGAATAGCTCAGGCCAAAATAGCATTTCAGAAAATGAAAAATATCTTATGCAACAAATCTATGTCAATAGAAGTTAGAAAAAGAGTTCATCGGTGCTATATAGAACCAATTCTGACATATGGAAGCGAATCATAGACAGTAAAACAAACAAATAAAAAGATGATTAGAGGCTACGGAGATGCATATTCAGGCACATCATGAGAAGAGGAAATTTGGAATACTTGGTTATAACTGGCAAAATACAGGGAAAGAGAGATCGTGGATGACAAAGAGAGAAAATACAATAGTTCGTTCAGAAATTTGTGCCCACAGAGTTTATTAATTATCTCGGAAATTGATGAATTTCTGTAATTCTTTTTCATCAAATCCTATTTTTTCACTGACCTTAAGTCTGACTTTTTCCCCTACTGTTTTGCATTTAGGAAAGACTTTTGCGTTTTTGAGGTATATAAAAATATGATTTTTTTGGTTGTCCTAATTTTTAGGATTTTACAATACCCACATTTGTTGTTATCAACTCACCATTTAAAACAGCAAATTTCACGTGCTCTCCACACAATCTTAGCACCATCTGGCACTTACTGAACAGTAACTTGCAAGACGCAATCCCCTGAGAGGTTTGTTAGAAAATTAACATAATTTACAGTAAAATCTAATGTTTAGAGCACATGGTTTGATATTTTCCTAAAATTATATAACAAAAAAAACGATTTATGCAAAATTCAGACTTCCTTTGTACTTATATGTTACAAAATCTTAAGGTCGGTGAAAAAATAAGATTTCATGAAAAAGGATTACAGAAATTCCTAAAAAACCTAATGATAAAATGTTATGGGATGAAGAGAAAAAAACCCTCAGAGACTAACACAACTATTGAACCCCTAGACTTCCATAACCTAATGATAAAATGATTTTTTTTAAACCCTCTGAGCTACTCATAAAATTACCACTGAACCACAAGAGCTACAATTATTACTGAACCGTCAGAAACTAAGTTGATGGTAAACCTCTCTTCTTAAACTCTACTTTGAATCTAAAATTACTGTTAATGTCACAGAAGCTGAAACAGCACCTACAATGACAGCTCCAGTCGACACTAATGTTCAACAACGTAGAGAAACATTTGACATTGTTTCTCCTTCATTTTTAAACATGCATTACTGATGACTATGAGGCATCAACATGTAATTTAATATTTGTAGTGCCATTCTCACGTGTAAGATTTCTCACTTTTTGAGCAGTATTGTGTATTATAGCAAAGAATCTCTCAGAAACTGTAATGAAACTTTCATTTGAACCTAATCTTCAAATTATTTAGACCTAAAGAATTTAAGTATGTTGGAAAAAGTAGTCAAATTTGACTTCATACTCATAACTCTTGTGTCTGTTTTCTGTGCACTCCTCAAATGTTCACTGCTGTAAGACCCTTTCTGACTTAGCTTATCAGAAAACTCCAATAACTTATTTCTCTGATCTTCTTGCTCTTTGTCCTCTGCAAAATTGTTGAAGAGCACAATCCGTTGTCCACATTCTTTGAAAAGATTTCCTAGCTCTCCATCTAGTTCTTTGACCCATTTCTTAAAGGTTTTCTCTGGTGTACCATCATTCTCCATCATGGCAGCAAACTCACCACCACCTGTTAACACAATAATGCCATGATCTTTCAAGAAATTTCCCCCAAAAATGTGTTTCAAATCTAAAATATGTTGCCTTTCTTCTGGTGTAAACCTGTCACCAAATCTCGTGACTAACAAAAATACATGAATACTATCATCACATGAAGTTATTATTTCTTCCATATTTTTAACAATGTTTTCTATTTCTTCTGTGCCATGCAGGTCAGGATCAACAATCTTGATGTCATAACAATCATACTTTGACTCGGCAATCTCTGTGGTGTATGCTCTTGATGCAGCACTTGAGAAAACCTTGAACTTCTTACTGCCAAGGATGGAATTCCCTGTAGCACTTTTTCCATGGCCAGATTTCCAAGCAAAATAAAATTCAGTGGGACTCTTGCGTCAGCACTTCTGACAGTCGTTGACTCTAAATTATGAAATGTGCCGTCCTGTGAGGAAAATATAAAGTAAAATTCTTATAAAAAGAAAAGAAGAAAATCTCTGATCTTTTACTGTCTGTAAATGTACCACACATTAGAAAAATACACAAAAATAATATCTATGTGTTTATTCTGTCTGTGTCTATACAAATGTCAAAGTAAAGATCTTTCTCCTTACTTTATGGTGTTAGAGTCTATATTTTTTCCATGACACATTTATGGGTGATGTGGCCAATATCATGACAGGTCACCTACTTTCCCAGAAAATATGGTACCCATTTAAGGATAGGAACTGTCAACAAACCTGACCTCTTGGCCTTACTAGTTAATTTAACCATCGAGCTACCAAGTTTACTTGTTTGGAATGTATTATGTAAACAAGTGCTTGATTTCCCTGCAGTGGAAGTAACATGTCAACATGCAGAAATAATAATTGATGTTGGTAGTAACTATCATGTCCATCCGTCTACTTTTGTTCATCCGTGTACTTCTGTTCATCCATCTAATTCTATTCATCCATGTACTTCTGTAAATCCATGCACTTATGTAATTCTATATATTCCTGTTCCTTCACATATTCTTTATTTCCGCGAATGCTTAACTTTTCACAAACGAGTATCTCTCCATATTTACTTGTGATTCATTCTATTCTTATCTATCACTATTTCCCCACTCCTCATTGTATTCCTATCTATCACTATTTCCCCTCATTGTATTCCTATACATCACTATTTCCCCTCATTGTATTCCTATACATCACTATTTCCCCTCATTGTATTCCTATACATCACTATTTCCCTCATTGTATTCCTATACATCACTATTTCCCCTCATTGTATTCCTATACATCACTATTTCCCCTCATTGTATTCCTATCTATCACTATTTCCCCTCATTGTATTCCTATACATCACTATTTCCCCTCATTGTATTCCTATCTATCACTATTTCCCCTCATTGTATTCCTATACATCACTATTTCCCCTCATTGTATTCCTATACATCACTATTTCCCCTCATTGTATTCCTATACATCACTATTTCCCCACTCCTCATTGTATTCCTATACATCACTATTTCCCCACTCCTCATTGTATTCCTATACATCACTATTTCCCCTCATTGTATTCCTATACATCACTATTTCCCCTCATTGTATTCCTATACATCACTATTCCCCTCATTGTATTCCTATACATCACTATTTCCCCACTCCTCATTGTATTCCTATACATCACTATTTCCCCTCATTGTATTCCTATACATCACTATTTCCCCTCATTGTATTCCTATACATCACTATTTCCCCTCATTGTATTCCTATACATCACTATTTCCCCACTCCTCATTGTATTCCTATACATCACTATTTCCCCTCATTGTATTCCTATACATCACTATTTCCCCTCATTGTATTCCTATACATCACTATTTCCCCACTCCTCATTGTATTCCTATATATCACTATTTCCCCTCATTGTATTCCTATACATCACTATTTCCCCTCATTGTATTCCTATACATCACTATTTTCCCTCATTGTATTCCTATACATCACTATTTCCCCTCATTGTATTCCTATACATCACTATTTCCCCTCATTGTATTCCTATACATCACTATTTCCCCACCCCTCATTGTATTCTCATCCCTTATTGCATTCTGTCACTCACTGAATCCCTATTACCAATTGTATGCGCATTCCTCATTTTAATCCCATCCCTCATTGTATTCCCATCCCTCATTGTATTCATATCCCTCATTGTATTCATATCCCTCATTGTATTCATATCTCTCATTGTATTCCCGTCCCTCATTGTATTCATATCCCTCATTGTATTCCCATCTCTCATTGTATTCATATCCCTCATTGTATTCATATCCCTCATTGTATTCCCGCCCCTCACTATATTCCTATCTCTCGTTGTATTCCAATCCAAATCCCTTCTGGTATAGACTTCTCTTATTGTATTCACATCCCTCATAGTATTTCTATTCCTTGCAGTATTCCAGTCCCTCAAAAATACCTATCCCCAATATTCTTTATCAGTTCTACTGTTGGTCTACCCCCACACTGTCAAGCTCTCCAGATCTGGTATTTTCTGCTGCTCTCTTCCTCTGTCTCTCCTTCTTCTTATCTTACCCCCATTGTTAAAATATTCCAAGTTTTCATCTATTCATGACTGACAAGTCTAAAGAATATAGAATTATTGTTTTCCCTAAAGCATTCCAATATTTCTCTTTGAGCATTTTCTCCATTTAAGAATTCTTCATGACTTCTTTTAGCTTTCATTTTGCTTGGCCTCTGTTAGAACATATACATTATTCATGCTAACTACTCAGGGTATTATCATTATTCTTCTGTAAAAACTACATTTCTGAGACCTCCAATGATTCTCTTGTCTGTTGTTCAGAACTCAGCTTCATATGTCAAGGCAGGCTCAATATAATAATGAAATGCACTTTTTCTTATTTTCATTAACAAAAAATGTGTTGCATAATCATAATAATATGTTTCCATACTTTGGAACGCAACCTTTGTCTAAACCAGAGGTGAGCAACCTACGGCCTGCGAGCCAGAACCGGTAGCTGACAAGCTATTTTGACCGGACCTTGTACTTGAATTGAAATTACTATACACTACATTACCTGAGATTAAAAGGAAAAATAAACAAAAAGTTACAGCAAAGAAAGAAATCAATTAACTAACGCAAATTTAGAAACACTTACTACGCATTGCTGTTAGTCAAATACCTTGAAACATGGACAACCTTGTGCGTTAAGTTCAGGGACAACACTCTCATTAAACCTGTAAGTTTTCTATTTATAATTTATTGTTGAATTTGCCCCAACATACCCCTCTCCCTTTCAGTTCACTCTCTTTTCTGTCTTTGACTGTCCATCACTAACAAGATTTTTACATGGCAATTGCTTGTGAATGTAGATTAGGTAATTTATTTAATTTATATAATGTCTTCGTTAGGTGATGGTATCTGCCTTTCGACGTCTTCATAGTTTTCAAATCTGGCCCTCCGAAAATAAAAGGTTGCACACCTCTGATCATTTAGGTTACCCCCCCCCCCCCCAAACGCTATTATCTGCCACATGATCTGACGTAAAATAACTCCTCGATATTTAAATTAATCAGCCTAGTAATCATATACTGTATCATTTACTTTCATTGTGCACCCATCAACTTCTGTCTTTGTGCTGTTCATGCTAAGGCCTTTATTTTTCTTTTCCATCCCTATTTGTTATTATTATGTCAATAATTTTGTGTACCTGATTTCTTAACATTGTTATTCACATCGATTACTTTAAGATTGCCATCAACACATTTCCTGTTGTTTATACTTGTTATGACCACCGATTCCGGTCCGGATGATACTTTCATTATCTACAATATGATAATTGTATAATTATAACAAATAAAACAGGGTGTTAGACAAGGTTGTGTGCTGTCACCAGATTTGTTTAATATGTATAGTGAGATTATTTTAAGATCCATAAGGGGCATGCCTGGAATAACAATTGGAGGTCATAATATAAATAATCTATGGTATGTTTATGATACAGTCT
This sequence comes from Megaustenia siamemsis, assembly GCA_032433765.1. NCBI lineage: Eukaryota > Metazoa > Mollusca > Gastropoda > Stylommatophora > Ariophantidae > Megaustenia > Megaustenia siamemsis. Next base: position 6,195,792 of record JAVIAB010000156.1, on the reverse strand, counting down.
TAATCGCTAAGAGTGAAAATGGGTTACAAGAAATGTTGGACATTATAGTGAAAGAAAGCAAAAATAAAGGACTCAGCCTTAATAGCAAAAAGACAGAGGTAATGGTAACAACAAAGAAAAAGATATCACCTCAGTGCAAAATAAAGACAAGTGGAAGAAAACAGGGTAATTTCCTAGTTTGATCAGATATAGTATTTCAGTTTGGAAGAGTGATGTCCCCTAAAATATGTCTGCCAAAATACAGTGGTTCTACGCATTCTTGGCGTTGGGGTCATTACGGCGATTGGTAATCAACCGCACAATTCCCTTCGATCAGAAGATCATAATTAGGCCGAGTGGCGTCGTTTTTGTCACGCGTTATAATATATTTATAAATATTTAACACTAAAGCTAAACCTAACCCCTGGACCCAACGCCCAATCAACAGATACTCCGAAATGATTACATGCCAGCGTAATGACCCCAACGCAAGAATGCGTAGAACCACTGTATTTTGGCAGACATATTTTAGGGGACATCACTCTTCCAAACTGAAATACTATATCTGATCAAACTAGGAAATTACCGAAAACAGCTAAATGAATTTTAATATTTGGGGACTTTGTTAACCTCAGACGGAAGATGCACAAAAGAGATGAGATGCAGAATGGCTCAGGCAAAAGCAGCTTTCCAGAAAATGAAGAAGATACTATGCAATCCATTTTTGACAATAGAAACAAGAAAAAGAGCTCTTAAATGTTACGTAGAGCCAGTCTTTACTTAACATACGGATGTGAATCATGATCATTAGGACAACAGATAAGAAAATCACTGGAGTCTGAAGAAATGTGGTTTTACAGAAGAATGTTTAGAAACCATGGACAACTAAGAAGAGTAATGAAAATAAAAGAGGTCAAAGCAAAAGATAGTTAATTTCCATATTAGGAAGAAACAATCATCATTTTTTGTTGCCATATAATGAGAAGAGAACAACTTGAATATAATATATAATATAAAATATTGTAACAACTGGAAAAATTTAGGGACGACGAGATAGAGGGAAGCAAAGAGAAAAGACGCCAGACAGCTTAAGAGAATGGATTGACGGAAGGTCAACAACAGAAATGATAAATAACTGTCGAGATCGAAAGTTGTGGAGAGACATGATCACCTATGCCAGCAGGCTCGGCACTTGATGATGATGATAAAAAAAAGTTAAACTTGTCTTCGTTATTAAAAAAAAAAAAACAACTTTATATATACTTCATATTCATGGATTGTGTTGGTAAATAGCACTTACCTCAACTTGTTCAGTTTTAGAGGTTTTAAAGATTTGTCGCAATTTAGAACAATACTCCATCTTTCAATAAAAGAATCGCAAAAAGTGTGCTATATAAATATCAAGAGTGTAGTAGTAGTGTCTACTCAAGCCCTTTAATCGCTTATCGGCAGTAGATCGCAAAGCACAGTATTGTTATAAGCCAATCAGGTTACGTTTATAAAGTCAGCTGACAATAATTCCAAGAATTGGTCGCTTAGGTGTTTACACGATATGTAAATGAACAATGTTAGACAAGGTTGTGTGCTGTCACCAGATTTGTTTAATATTTATAGTGAGATTATTTAAGATCTATAAGGGGCTTGCCTGGAATAACAGTTGAAGGTCATAATATAAATAATCTAAGGTATGCTGATGATACAGTCTTAATCGCTAAGAGTGAAAATGAGTTACAAGAAATGTTGGACATTGTAGTGAAGGAAAGCAAAAATAAAGGACTCAGCCTTAATAGCAAAAAGACAGAGGTAATGGTAACAACAAAGAAAAAGACATCACCTCAGTGCAAAATAAAGACAAGTGGAACAATATTAAAACAGGTAAATGAGTTTAAATATTTGGGAACTTTGTTAAACTCAGACGGAAGATGTTCAAAAGAGGTGAGATGCAGAATGGCTCAGGCAAAAGCAGCTTTCCAAAAAATGAGGAAAATACTATGCAATCCATTTTTGACAATAGAAACAAGAAAAAGAGTTCTTAAATGTTACGTAGAGCCAGTCTTAACATACGGATGCGAATCATGGACAATATGACAACAGACAAGAAAATCACTGGAGTCTGTAGAAATGTGGTTTTACAGAAGAATGTTGAGAATACCATGGACAGCTAAGAAGAGTGATGAAGAGGTTCTGAGAAAGGTCAAAGCAAAAAGAGAGCTAATTTCCAATGTTAGGAAGAGACAATCATCATTTTTTGGCCATGTAATGAGAAGAGAACAACTGGAATATATTGTAACAACTGGACAAATAAATTGAGGGACGAAGAGATAGAGGGAAGCAAAGAGAAAAAATAACAGACAGCTTACGAGAATGGTTCGGCAGAAGGTCAACAACAGAAATGATAAATAGCTGCCGAGATCGAATGTTGTGGAGAGACATGATCACCTACGCCACTAGGCCTGGTACTTGATGATGATGATGAAATGAACAGGGGCGGAAGCTATCAAATGGGGCACTGGCTAGGGACAAATAATAATAAATGAATATTATTATAGAGGGAAACTTCCGAGGCGATAATCAGTGAATCAGTTCAGAGGAAGAGGTATGTTTACAGCATTCGGAAAAGTGACAAATAATCAACAAGAGGGGAAAAAAACATTGTTCTTTGTTTTTTTTTCCTGTTGTTGATTATTTGTCATTTTTTCCAAGTGCTGTAAACATACCTCTTCCTCTGAACTGATTTGGTGCCCTGGCTAACCTGGTAGTGTGAGCTTTACCTTATATTCACTTTAAACTTGTTTTAAACTTATATTTTTAATGACGTCCTAATTTGTGACATCATTATTCGTGGCGAACCACGTTCTGAAAGAGGCCAAAGCAAAAAGAGGGCTAATTTCCAATATTAGGAAGAAACAATCATCATTTTTTGGCCATGTAATGAGAAGGGAACAACTAGAATATGTTGTAACAAGTGGAAAAATCGAGGGACGAAGAGATAGAGGGAAGCAAAGAGTAAAAATGCCATACAGCTTAAGAGAATGGCTTTGCAGAAGGTCAACAACAGAAATGATAAATAACTGTCGTGGTCGAAAGTTGTAGAGAGACATGATCACCTATGCCAGCAGCACGGTACTTGATGATGATGATACCCCTAGCTACCATCTTGATTATCAATCATGATAAAGAATTAGTAACCATTATCTCCACTGTCATACATGAAAAACAATCAATGATGACAATCTCGGCTGTCATTCATGATATACAATCATTGGCCACAATCTCGACAATCATTCATCATAAACAACCACTGATCACAATCTGGTGACCGTCATTCATGGTAAATAACCACTGGCCACCATTTCGACTCCCTTCATAGCTAACAGCTGCTTACAACATTACAATTTTGGTTGTCACTCGTGGTGAGCAATTTCCAATTATCATTTTGATTGCTCCAGATGCAACACTTATTAAATAACTGAACAGCTATCACAACTAATGTCCAACAAGGAAATAGCTCTAGAGGCAAAACGGGCCTACTTCAATACAATCTACATTCCAACGTTGTGCTACCATTGCCAGTCCTGGACCCTAGATGCAAGAACAATAAGTAAAATAACATCTACTGAGATGAAATGTGTTAGACGAATGACAAGAAACTGAGAGACAAGATCAGAAACGAAGAACTGAGAAAAAAGCTAGGAATAACCCCCGCCATAGAATATATAGAAACAATAGACGTCATCGTAATGACTCATCGTACATCCCTAGATCGTCCGTACGCTAATCTTACGGTCTGTTGTTTGATGTGCAACGGGAATAATCTGACGACTATCTGTGTTTCTATATGTTCGAAATTGGAATCAACAATGATGGCCTAACATCATCAAGCGTTATACATTTTTAAAAATACGACGATCATCATTTTCAAGAGGACGTGAAGTTCCGGTATATGGCGGATAGGCGACGGGAACAATTGAAGGCTATGCATTAAAAGCGTTCCTTGTTGCAGTTTCCTCATATTCCTAGTTCAACTTGTTGCAGGAGCTACTGAGTTAAGAGCTCTGTGCACACCGTGAGCTGTGTGTCTCATCCGTTTTGATCATGTTCCGATATTCCAATTGTTTACGATGAATGATGATATCGTATGACAGGTAACAGTTGGCTGTGTTCACTTTCTGCGTGGTTTCGCCTTATGTCTTGTGGCGTGTGCTGAGACTGCTACGATGGGGACTACAGTTACCTTTCTTTGTTTTGGAGATGAGATATTAATTCAGATGGCACGGGCGGTTGAGCAATTATGAATTTTAACTCGTTTGCAGTGATACGGGGCCTTCCATAACCAAATAACCAAATAAATATAATGGTTTGGTCACGTAACAAGGCAGAAAGATCAAAACACAACACAAGGAGCCTTCAATTAACATTGCAAGAATACCAGCCCCAAGGGACGACCACGAAAAGAGTGATTGGCTGAATATTATAAACACTAGGAAACATAACAGCAGCAGAGGCGAACAGAAGAACAAAAGACAGCAAATTATATCTCCGCTCGACGCTGAAAGACAAATGAGGAAGGAAAGAAGAAGAAACAAAGCATAGAAAAATGTATATCTCATCCCATTTCATAAAGAGGAACATCACAGAAGGTCTGCTGAACGTACATTTGTATTATTATTTGTCAATAACCTTAACATCTTGAAATCAAAGGTCTTTGGCCAAACAAACTAGGCGGCTATAGGCCGTTTCGGTACCTGGACACCCGAGCCGATATATATATATATATATATATATATATATTATATATATATATATATAATACCGGCGTTGTCTCAAGGATTGCCGTTATCACATGTTTTGTTCATATATACACTGTTAGGGTTGCGCAACTGAATAATGTTGGACCGGGTCGCACTTTCGTCTTTGCAGATGCGATTATGACGGATGTATCATAGAGAAAAAATGGCTAGGCGGATATGTAGCAGGAACTGGTAAAGGCTGTGTCTGAAAAGTGTTCCTTGTTGCAGTTTCCTCATATTCCAAGTCCGGCTTGTTGCAGGAGCTACTGAGTTAAGCGCTCTGTGCACACCGTGAGCTGTGCGTTTCATCCGTTTTGATCGTGTTAAGATATTACTATTGCTTACGATGAATGATGATGTATGGTGGGATGGCTGTGTTCACTTTCTGTGGGGTTTCGCCTTATGTCTTTTGACGTGTGCTGAGACTGCTATGATGGGGACTGCAGCTACCTTTCTTTGAACAATTATAGATTTTAATTAGTTTGAGTGATATCGGAGCCTTCCATAACCTTAACATGGAATGTAGACTGACGGCAATCTAATGTTCAATGAAGAAGGACATTATTTTTTATTCTCAAGACCAGTAAGATCCTAAATAAAAGTCTACAGCAACGAGCTGCGGCTGAAAAAAAACCACAACCCAGATCAGATTCTAATTATATATATTATTTCTACCCAAATAGCAGAAGATTATAAAGTATAAAGAACAGAATGTATATTAAAACAATGCAAGCGGAGAAACAAAAAGAAGAAAATAAACGAGTACGATTGATAACGTCGTCATTCGGAAGTTTTCGGTTATTGTCGATAAAAGGCGGTGAAATAGTGAACTTCCTTTCCGAATGCCCATGTGCATGAGATAAGATGGCCGACCCAATGGAGGTAAATTATAACTTATTTATTCACGGTAATTTGTATCGGTGAACTTTAACAAATTCTGTTTGTGACGATAAGATTGTACGAGTATCTGAAGTTAGAGGATTTTGTTTATAATGAGAGTGAGTTAAAACATATAATTTCTTATTTTCTTTGTTTTACAAATTTTACATTTTTATTTATTAATTTATTTTATTTTATTTTAAAAATTGTTATTATAATTAATTAATAATTAATATTATTATATTTTTTATATTTTATTTTCACTTTTGTTACCCAAAAACTCAATCTCAATACTTGCGTCGACTGACTCTTGTGAGGAGTATCACTAGTATGACTATTGACTCTGATTGATTGACTCACTGACTTATTATATTCACTTGAATTGCAACATTTTGAATATTGCTGAAGACGACACAGTGAGAAGACATCTGGTTGACTCAATTCCAAATAAACAATTGTTACAATTCATTTACTGACTGTTACATTCAATCATTCATGCAAATTGATTAACAGAAATCTTAAATCAGATCGATTATTCATTGTTAACTGTTACATTTTATATTATATTGTAACAGGTCAATTTGTATTCAAATATTGTGATTTGTGCGACAGACTCACTCTGAGAAGAGATGTCTCGTCTCAGAAAGTGAAAGCATGGGAGTGATCATATGGCTATAACTTATAACTATAACTTATTATACTTATAATAATATTATGAGCGTGGTCGTCATAATTTTCATATTTTAGTTTAGTTTGTCCCAAATTTTTAATGCTGAACGAGTGAATTTCTCTTCACTGACAGAGACTGACAGTACATAACATTGAACATCAACTGTTCTAGTTTTTGTGCATTTATTTTTAATTTTTTTTTTCATTTTTTTTTCAACTTATAATTATAGTATAGTAGGCTAGCACTACTATAGCTGTTTCATAACTCGTGCCCAACTATAAAAATCGATAGCTTTTTAAATGCTTGTTGTAAGATATTAAAAATTTGCATGTAAAGTTATAATGATTAGAACCCAACAGGGATTAATTTCATAAAAAAAAACCTTTGGTTATTATTGTGCTTATTTGATTTATATAAATTTATAACGACCCAGAATTGACGTATTTGCACGCTTTCCCCGTGTTTTTTTTGACACAATTAGACACTTGAGAAATTGTGTGTGTTCCATTTCCGTTCATTCATAGGTGTAGACATGGAACAATAACATTTATCAAGAGTCTTAAAAATGAAATTCTACAGTTTACAAAACATCGCAATAAAAATGTATGACTATTTTGCAAAGAGGCTAAACGAGGAAGATTATTTCATTCTTTGGAAAAGCCTGAGAATAGGTCAAGACACATTTTGGATTTATCTAAACGGTCATTTAATCGCTGGATTCAAGCACGTGACTGTCGTGACCGTCAATGTTCAAAATATACAAAATCACAAGGAAGAGCAAAAATGTTGGATAATTTCGACAGTGAACTTATTAGAAGTGAAATTCGCAAAATGTTGGGTATGAATGAAATGTACTGTTACAATAAGAAAATTAAAAAGTTCGCTGAAAAAGAACAACAGTATTGAAATATCAAAGTCTACATTATGGAGGAATGTGAGAGCTGCAGGCTTTACATTCAGAAAGTATTCCAATGGACGAAACATCATCTGTGAGAAGCCACATATAGTAGTCATGAGAAGCAAGTACTTATGTGAAGTAAAAGAGGTGCGCAAGCAAGGTTATGATATTGTGTACTTTGATGAAACATGGATCAATGCTCACCACACTAACAAAGGGAATGGCAGTCATCAGATGGAAAGATTAAGAGATTAATACATAGCAGCAAAGGACAGCGCTTGATAATTGCTCATGCAGGTAGTCGACAACATGGACTAATACAGAATGCAGAGCTCATTTTTCTTTCAAAATCCATAGCAATCGGATTATCACTCTGAGATGAATGGTCACATATTTAGACATTGGATTGAAAATTCTGTTCTCCCTTCACTAGATCGACCATCTTGCCTGATAATGGACAATGCAGCGTACCACAACATTGTTGCACTTGAAGATAAAGTCCCGACGTCATCCAGTACAAAAGATGCTATTAAGATATGGCTCACAAAGGAGCACATACAATTTAATAACATGTACTTAAAACCTGAATTACTATCTCTAGTTAAAGCAAAAACAAAGGACAAAGATTTTTCAAATATATAAGATTATCCAAGAGCACGGTCATATAAGTTTGAGGCTGCCACCTTACCATGCTCATTTAATCCAATAGAACTAATCGGGGCAAAATTAAAAGGACAAGTGGCAGATGAAAATACAACAATCAAAATATGCAGTGTAAAGACTCTTGATAATCCGCTTTATTAAATATAGACAAAGATTATGGGCTGAATGTGAAGACCACGTCTTAAAAGAGGAATATTGGAAAAATGATGGTTTGTGGAATATTCAACCCAAACAGTTATTAATCTTTTAGACTCGTCTGATTCAGAATCTATCTATCTATCTTTCGTCGCCTGAAGCATTGTCTAATCTGCAATGTCGTTTCCTGTATAAATGTTACTGTCTTTTGTAATTCTGCAGTGGCCCATATAGTTTTGTCTGTAGTGTTGTATCTATGGCCAATGGGATTTTCCTCAGTCTACTATATTCAGTGCAGTCTTGAAGTATGTGTTCAGCAGTCTGGGGCGCCTGTCCACATGTACAAGTAGTTGAGGTGCCGATCTTGAATTTTGTATACATGTGACTATGAGTCGATTGTGTCCTGTTCTGAGACGTATAATGATAACTTGTTCATATCTATTCATATTATAAAAGGCATCCTGATTTGGCTTGTGGTCCTCTGATTGATTTGATTATCTGTTTCTTATGATGGTATGTAACAGGTGTATCTAGTTGTGTGCCTGTTGAACCTTCCTTTGCCAACTGATCTGCTTTCTCATTTCCTGGTATTCCACAGTGAGATGGGATCACTGCAGGGCAACCCTGTGTTGCTTGCAGAGTTCAGTCAATAAGGTCTGCAGATGTGGTAATTTTCTGGATTGTAGTGCTGGAGTACTGATCTTGCATCTGTCAAAAACACTACAGGCTGCGGGCTAAGATTAATGTTCAGCAGTTTTTCTATTGCTAACTTTATTGCTTGTATTTCTGCATCATAATTGTGACAATATTCCCTGTTGCTATTTTATTCATATCCCTAGTGTTATTTGGGTATTCTATATATGCACCTGCTCCCCCCATTTTTTACTGCATTCTGTGCTGATCCATCTGTACCACACGAATCCATAGGTCTTGTGGGTATTCTTCATCCAGGAAACTGAGAGTATTGTTTTTCGCTGTAGACTATTCTGTTCCTCTTTATCAAACTATCCTTTCACTTCCTGTCCGTATTTGAACTGATAATCAGATTCCTCTGTCCAGGGAGTCTGTTTGGTAGCCTATGGGCAGTAGGGGGGTTAACAGCTCTTGGCATGTCTGGTGTTTGTCTACTAATACGCTTGCTTGGTGGATAAAACTGCTTCTTTAAGTCGTCCCAATGCAAGATTTTGGAATCGGTCCTTATTGGATGTCTCGGCATGCAAGCAAATTTTTCTGCCTGTATCAGCACCTTTGTGTCCCTCCGTTCTCTCAGTGCTGGTATCCTCCACAATTTCTCCATCTCTAATATTGGGTGTTTCATTGCTCCTGTGATGACCCTAAGTGCCTGGTTTTGTACTTTATCCAGTTCTTGAAGTGTGGTGTTTGATGCTGAACACCATGCAGATGATCCATATTTAAATGTGGGCGTATACTCTGTGGTAAACTTTACTGAGTATTTTCCCACTCGCACCCCACGTAGTTCCACACAGCTTTCTTAGAATAGCAAATTTTCTCCTTGCTTTTTGGGTTGCCTTATTTATCTGCTGTTTCCAAGATAGTTTGTTATCAAATGTAACTCCGAGATACGTAGCCTGTATGTCTTCTTCTCACAGGCTCATTGTTTATATAGATGGCTCCTGCTTTTGTTTTGGGGAAAGAGTGAAAAGTTAGTACTGCATTTGTCTGTATTGATGCTGATACACCATCTATTTGTCCATGATTCAGTGCATTCATAGCTCTTTGTAACAATTTGGAGGCCACTGTTGCATACTCCTCTGTGCACCACATTACCAAGTCATCTGCATACATTGCACTTTGATACCATGTGGTAGTTTCAGTAACTAGGTCATTGATGTAGATCAGAAAAAGTGTTGGAGATAGTACCCCTCCCTGTGGAACGCCCTGGCGCAGTAAGACCTTCTTACTCTTAAGACCATCCAGTTGCACTCTGGCTCTCCTTATGCAGGTATTTTGACCCATTTGTACATCCTGCCATTTACTCCATAATTTCTCAGTTTCTTCAAAAGCCCTTTCCTTCCATAACCTTATCAAATGCTTTCTTTAGGTCTATCCATGCTGCTAGTACCAGTTTCTTTTTCTGAAAACGCATCCTCAATTTCCTGGAAAAGATAGGTTGCCTGATCTTCGGTAGAGTAACACTGTCTAAAGCCTGCTTGTTGTGGGACAAGGAGATTTTCACTTTCCAGGTATACCACTGCAGTCGAGATTGATTATACGTTCAATTGTTTTACACAAACAGCTTGTAAGGCTGATTGGTCTATAGCTGGATGTCATTGAACCATCTTTCCTGGCTTTAGTAATGGTATCATAATTGCTCTCTCCATGCCTGTGGCACTTTACCTGTGATCCAGCAAATGTTGTAGATCTGCAGTAGTTTTGCTTAGCTGCAGTCCCAATTTCTTAATCATTTCATTAGACACTCCATCACTACCTGGTGACTTTTCATTTTAATTTGGATATTGCCAGCTCTAGCTCTCTTTGTGTAAGGGTATTTCATGACTTCATGTGCAGTCTCTCTTGTCTTGCATTTTGTTGTTTTAGACGGGTCTCTTGACGTTTCTCTAGGCTAATTCAATATTGTTGTCATTTGCAAAGGAGTCTGCAAAGTGATTTGCTGCATGTTTACCTGTTAGAATGTTTCCATCCTCTTCAGTGTAATTTTTGTTCCCTTCTGTACCCTCATCATTCAGCTGTTTTACAAGCTTCCCACTTTTCTTGTGTCTCGTTCTAGATTCATTGTACTCTGTTTTCTCTTTCCAACTCTCCGTCTGGCTTGTAGTTTAGCCCATTGAAATTTGGCCTTTAGCATGCTGATAGTTATTGTGGTGTTCCTGGCAGGGGTTATTTTCTGCTTGTTTTCGAGATGTTTCCATGTCTTGTGCAGTTGCTCTAGTTCACTATTCCAGTATGGTTTGTAGTGTTTCCGTGCCCCTCTGGGTATTGTTTCACTGGCAGCTTGTATTATTAGTCTACTGAATTCATCAACTATTTTGTTGATGTCTCTGTCTGTATTTAGATCTTTAGTCAGTACACTGGTGTAATGTTGATACATTTTCCAGTCTGCCTTTTTGTAATCCATCTGGAGAGAGTGCTGCTCTCCCTGACGGCCTCATTTTGCACCACTAAAAAGACAGGTCGGTGTCGCTGCCTCCAAGTTGTTTCCCAACAATACGTGTGATATTCCAATCCAGGTCTGGTGAATGGAAAGCAAGGTCTGGTGTAGATGTGGTATGCCATGATCTGGAATAGAATGTTGGTGGATCTGTTGCCTGGTTTAATAGTATAAGCCCATTGTCATCCTGCCAATTTTCAAGTTCTTCACCTCTCTTGTCCATATCTTCATAGCCCCAGCTCTGTGAATGGCTGTTAAAGTCTCCACATACAATTATTCTTTCTTTTAATGTAATTGTGTCTAGTGCTAGTGGGCGGTCACTCGGACAGTAGTAGTTAGTAGATGGAAGTCTGTATTTCCTGTCCTGAGGTGCAGTATTTGATATTCCGCCCCATCCATATACACTTCAATCTGACATGCATTAATGTTGTTCCTTACAAGAGTCAGTATTCCGCCCTTTTGTCTGTTTTTCCTGTCAGATCGGTAGCACTGGTATCCCCTAATCTTCAAGGCTATGTCGTTGTTTAGATGGGTTTCCTGCAAACAGCATATGCTTACTTGTTCTTCATGCAGGATATTTTCTAATTCTATCTTTTTACTGTACCCATCTCTTTTGCTGTTGATGCCTTCAGCATTCCAGTGCATTATTTTGAGTGGTCTTATTTTTGGGTTGGCCAGTAACTCTATTCTCTCGCCCCCTGACTCCACAGAGCGATTGAGAAGGACATCCAGTAATATAGGTTGGGCCCTTTCGAGGCTGAGGGCCCGGCGCTGCACCTGCCTGAGTGTCCATCACAGGGCGAGTGCCATATCGATTTGCAGTTATAGGCATGCTTCCCATTGGCGTGAGTGCGTGGCATCCTGATTTTTGTAGTGCGCCTTTTGGCTGGTTGCCTCCGACTTCAGCACTTAAAATTGCTAGAGCAGACTGTGGTCTTGCACGGGTGTAGGAAGGCCTGGCCAGTCTTGGTTTTCAGTCCCTGGTGACTGTTAAGCCCATCCCCACGACAAGGAGCTGGCCTTGATGGGGTGATTCAGAATGAAAGTATATAGCCCCCACAATGTTGGCCCCTATATTACCTTAAATTAGTTCAACAAACGGTCCTTTTCAGGACCACACAACTATGAAATTGGACATACAGGTATACCTTGATATTATCGTCCGTCCTCGAACTGAGAAGACAATAATTCTCCTGGTGTTTTTTCTTATTCAGTTATTTCCCCATTACGGCCACACCTTTACCTAGTGAAAATTAATCATAGACCAGCAACTATGGTAATTTCTATTATTTAGGGATTTACAATTTTGACAAACATCAAAGAAATTCGCCGCTTTAAGAAAACTGCAGCTGCAAGATATTTGTTAAATATACATTTAAAGGGTCTTTTGCATTCTAATAACATTTGGAAAATTTCAACAGTATTTAACCAACGGTTTCTGAGCAATAGCGTTTTGAAGTTGGGCAAGTGATTTGAAACGAGCTATAGAAGGCTATAGCTTGTTTCATAACTCGTGCCCAACTTTTAAAATCGATAGCTTTTTAACCGCTTGTTGTAAGTTGTTCAAAATTTGCATGTAGAGTTATAATGATTAGAACCCAACAGGGAATTAATTTCATAAAAAAAAACATTTGGTTATTATTGTTGCTTATTTGATTTATATAAATTTATAAATGACACATTGATGTAGTCAAAACTTAATATTTACAGTATTTTAAGTTAAAAATAGCGAGTAAAAATCCATACACGGTAAAATTGACGTGTTTGCACGCTTTCGCCGTGGTTTTTTTGATACAATTAGACACTTGAGAAATTGTGTGTTCCATTTCCGTTCATTCAGAGGTGTAGACGTGAAATTCGCAAAATGTTGGGTATGAATGAAACTGTTACAATAAGAAAATTAAAAGTTTCGCTGAAAAAGAACAACAGTATTGAAATATCAAAGTCTACATTATGGAGGAATGTGAGAGCTGCAGGCTTTACATTCAGAAAGTATTCCAATGGACGAAACATCATCTGTGAGAAGCCACATATAGTAGTCATGAGAAGCAAGTACTTATGTGAAGTAAAAGAGGTGCGCAAGCAAGGTTATGATATTGTGTACTTTGATGAAACATGGATCAATGCTCACCACACTAACCAAAGGGAATGGCAGTCATCAGATGGAAAGATTAAGAGATTAATACCTAGCAGCAAAGGACAGCGCTTGATAATTGCTCATGCAGGTAGTCGACAACATGGACTAATACAGAATGCAGAGCTCATTTTTCTTTCAAAATCCATAGACAATCGGGATTATCACTCTGAGATGAATGGTCACATATTTCGACATTGGATTGAAAATTCTGTTCTCCCATCACTAGATCGACCATCTTGCCTAATAATGGACAATGCAGCGTACTACAACATTGTTGCACTTGAAGATAAAGTCCCGACGTCATCCAGTACAAAAGATGCTATTAAAGATATGGCTCACAAAGGAGCACATACAATTTAATAACATGTACTTAAAACCTGAATTACTATCTTTAGTAAAGCAAAAACAAAGGACAAAGATTTTTCAAATAGATAAGATTATCCAAGAGCACGGTCATATAAGTTTGAGGCTGCCACCTTACCATGCTCATTTAAATCCAATAGAACTAATCTGGGCAAAATTAAAAGGACAAGTGGCAGATGAAAATACAACATTCAAAATATGCAGTGTAAATACTCTTGCTAATCTCGCTTTATTAAATATCTATCTATCTATTGACCTTTCGAGCCGTAACCGGCCCATAGGGCGTAGACCAAGATACACCTTCTCCTATATGAATTTTTGTTCTAGCAGTTTTCTTTAAAGATATTTTATCAAATCTCGCCATCTGTCTCTGTTCTGTGCAAGCAGTTCTATCTCATTGAGGGAGCCGATTCCTGCTGCTCTTGCCTCTCTCATCAATGTTCTTCTCAGTGTCTCCCTGGGTCTTCCTCTTTTTCTTTTACCTGTTGTTTCCCATATGAGGGCTTGCTTTGCTATTCGATTATTATCTCTTCTCATCACATGTCCAACGTATGACCATCGTCTTTTCTTTATTACTGAAGATATTAGTGGTTGATTGGCGATTTCTCTAATTTCCTCGTTTGTTTTGAATTCGTTCCATTCTATACCAAGTATTTTCCTTAGACATTTATTTTCGAATGCGTTCAACTTTGTTTCTATATCTCTTGTTGTTTTCCAGCTTTCACACGCATACGTAAGGGTTGGTAGTACATTTGATTTGAATAGCCTAAGTTTTGTGTTTGTGCTGATGAGTTTGATTTCCACAACTTTTCAAGGCTTCTGAAAGACATTGCTGCTTTAGCCAGTCTGATTCTAATTTCTTTGCTCGTATCCCCTTCTCGATCAATGTGACTTCCAAGAGTCTATATTAAATATAGACAAAGATTATTGGGCTGAATGTGAAGACCACGTCTTAAAACAGGAAGAGGAATATTGGAAAATGATGGTTTGTGGAATATTCAACCCCAAACAGTTATTAATCTTTTAGACTCGTCTGATTCAGAATGAAAGTATATAGCCCCCACAATGTTGGCCCCTATATTACCTTAAATTAGTTCAACAAACGGTCCTTTTCAGGACCACACAACTATGAAAATTGGACATACAGGTATACCTTGATATTATCGTCCGTCCTCGAACTGAGAAGACAATAATTCTCCTGGTGTTTTTTCTTATTCAGTTATTTCCCCATTACGGCCACACCTTTACCTAGTGAAAATTAATCATAGACCAGCAACTATGGTAATTTCTATTATTTAGGGATTTACAATTTTGACAAACATCAAAGAAATTCGCCGCTTTAAGAAAACTGCAGCTGCAAGATATTTGTTAAATATACATTTAAAGGGTCTTTTGCATTCTAATAACATTTGGAAAATTTCAACAGTATTTAACCAACGGTTTCTGAGCAATAGCGTTTTGAAGTTGGGCAAGTGATTTGAAACGAGCTATAGAAGGCTATAGCTTGTTTCATAACTCGTGCCCAACTTTTAAAATCGATAGCTTTTTAACCGCTTGTTGTAAGTTGTTCAAAATTTGCATGTAGAGTTATAATGATTAGAACCCAACAGGGAATTAATTTCATAAAAAAAAACATTTGGTTATTATTGTTGCTTATTTGATTTATATAAATTTATAAATGACACATTGATGTAGTCAAAACTTAATATTTACAGTATTTTAAGTTAAAAATAGCGAGTAAAAATCCATACACGGTAAAATTGACGTGTTTGCACGCTTTCGCCGTGGTTTTTTTGATACAATTAGACACTTGAGAAATTGTGTGTTCCATTTCCGTTCATTCAGAGGTGTAGACGTGAAATTTGCAAAATGTTGGGTATGAATGAAACTGTTACAATAAGAAAATTAAAAGTTTCGCTGAAAAAGAACAACAGTATTGAAATATCAAAGTCTACATTATGGAGGAATGTGAGAGCTGCAGGCTTTACATTCAGAAAGTATTCCAATGGACGAAACATCATCTGTGAGAAGCCACATATAGTAGTCATGAGAAGCAAGTACTTATGTGAAGTAAAAGAGGTGCGCAAGCAAGGTTATGATATTGTGTACTTTGATGAAACATGGATCAATGCTCACCACACTAACCAAAGGGAATGGCAGTCATCAGATGGAAAGATTAAGAGATTAATACATAGCAGCAAAGGACAGCGCTTGATAATTGCTCATGCAGGTAGTCGACAACATGGACTAATACAGAATGCAGAGCTCATTTTTCTTTCAAAATCCATAGACAATCGGGATTATCACTCTGAGATGAATGGTCACATATTTCGACATTGGATTGAAAATTCTGTTCTCCCATCACTAGATCGACCATCTTGCCTAATAATGGACAATGCAGCGTACTACAACATTGTTGCACTTGAAGATAAAGTCCCGACGTCATCCAGTACAAAAGATGCTATTAAGATATGGCTCACAAAGGAGCACATACAATTTAATAACATGTACTTAAAACCTGAATTACTATCTTTAGTAAAGCAAAAACAAAGGACAAAGATTTTTCAAATAGATAAGATTATCCAAGAGCACGGTCATATAAGTTTGAGGCTGCCACCTTACCATGCTCATTTAAATCCAATAGAACTAATCTGGGCAAAATTAAAAGGACAAGTGGCAGATGAAAATACAACATTCAAATATGCAGTGTAAATACTCTTGCTAATCTCGCTTTATTAAATATCTATCTATCTATTGACCTTTCGAGCCGTAACCGGCCCATAGGGCGTAGACCAAGATACACCTTCTCCTATATGAATTTTTGTTCTAGCAGTTTTCTTTTAAAGATATTTTATCAAATCTCGCCATCTGTCTCTGTTCTGTGCAAGCAGTTCTATCTCATTGAGGGAGCCGATTCCTGCTGCTCTTGCCTCTCTCATCAATGTTCTTCTCAGTGTCTCCCTGGGTCTTCCTCTTTTTCTTTTACCTGTTGTTTCCCATATGAGGGCTTGCTTTGCTATTCGATTATTATCTCTTCTCATCACATGTCCAACGTATGACCATCGTCTTTTCTTTATTACTGAAGATATTAGTGGTTGATTGGCGATTTCTCTAATTTCCTCGTTTGTTTTGAATTCGTTCCATTCTATACCAAGTATTTTCCTTAGACATTTATTTTCGAATGCGTTCAACTTTGTTTCTATATCTCTTGTTGTTTTCCAGCTTTCACACGCATACGTAAGGGTTGGTAGTACATTTGATTTGAATAGCCTAAGTTTTGTGTTTGTGCTGATGAGTTTTGATTTCCACAACTTTTCAAGGCTTCTGAAAGACATTGCTGCTTTAGCCAGTCTGATTCTAATTTCTTTGCTCGTATCCCCTTCTCGATCAATGTGACTTCCAAGAGTCTATATTAAATATAGACAAAGATTATTGGGCTGAATGTGAAGACCACGTCTTAAAACAGGAAGAGGAATATTGGAAAAATGACGGTTTGTGGAATATTCAACCCCAAACAGTTATTAATCTTTTAGACTCGTCTGATTCAGAATGAAAGTATATAGCCCCCACAATGTTGGCCCCTATATTACCTTAAATTAGTTCAACAAACGGTCCTTTTCAGGACCACACAACTATGAAAATTGGACATACAGGTATACCTTGATATTATCGTCCGTCCTCGAACTGAGAAGACAATAATTCTCCTGGTGTTTTTTCTTATTCAGTTATTTCCCCATTACGGCCACACCTTTACCTAGTGAAAATTAATCATAGACCAGCAACTATGGTAATTTCTATTATTTAGGGATTTACAATTTTGACAAACATCAAAGAAATTCGCCGCTTTAAGAAAACTGCAGCTGCAAGATATTTGTTAAATATACATTTAAAGGGTCTTTGCATTCTAATAACATTTGGAAAATTTCAACAGTATTTAACCAACGGTTTCTGAGCAATAGCGTTTTGAAGTTGGGCAAGTGATTTGAAACGAGCTATAGAAGGCTATAGCTTGTTTCATAACTCGTGCCCAACTTTTAAAATCGATAGCTTTTTAACCGCTTGTTGTAAGTTGTTCAAAATTTGCATGTAGAGTTATAATGATTAGAACCCAACAGGGAATTAATTTCATAAAAAAAAAACATTTGGTTATTATTGTTGCTTATTTGATTTATATAAATTTATAAATGACACATTGATGTAGTCAAAACTTAATGTTTACAGTATTTTAAGTTAAAAATAGCGAGTAAAAATCCATACACGGTAAAATTGACGTGTTTGCACGCTTTCGCCGTGGTTTTTTGACACAATTAGACACTTGAGAAATTGTGTGTTCCATTTCCGTTCGTTCAGAGGTGTAGACGTGAAATTCGCAAAATGTTGGGTATGAATGAAACTGTTACAATAAGAAAATTAAAAGTTTCGCTGAAAAAGAACAACAGTATTGAAATATCAAAGTCTATATTATGGAGGAATGTGAGAGCTGCAGGCTTTACATTCAGAAAGTATTCCAATGGACGAAACATCATCTGTGAGAAGCCACATATAGTAGTCATGAGAAGCAAGTACTTATGTGAAGTAAAAGAGGTGCGCAAGCAAGGTTATGATATTGTGTACTTTGATGAAACATGGATCAATGCTCACCACACTAACCAAAGGGAATGGCAGTCATCAGATGGAAAGATTAAGAGATTAATACCTAGCAGCAAAGGACAGCGCTTGATAATTGCTCATACAGGTAGTCGACAACATGGACTAATACAGAATGCAGAGCTCATTTTTCTTTCAAAATCCATAGACAATCGGGATTATCACTCTGAGATGAATGGTCACATATTTTGACATTGGATTGAAAATTCTGTTCTCCCATCACTAGATCGACCATCTTGCCTAATAATGGACAATGCAGCGTACTACAACATTGTTGCACTTGAAGATAAAGTCCCGACGTCATCCAGTACAAAAGATGCTATTAAGATATGGCTCACAAAGGAGCACATACAATTTAATAACATGTACTTAAAACCTGAATTACTATCTCTAGTAAAGCAAAAACAAAGGACAAAGATTTTTCAAATAGATAAGATTATCCAAGAGCACGGTCATATAAGTTTGAGGCTGCCACCTTACCATGCTCATTTAAATCCAATAGAACTAATCTGGGCAAAATTAAAAGGACAAGTGGCAGATGAAAATACAACATTCAAAATATGCAATGTAAAGACTCTTGCTAATCTCGCTTTATTAAATATAGACAAAGATTATTGGGCTGAATGTGAAGACCACATCTTAAAACAGGAAGAGAAATATTGGAAAAATGATGGTTTGTGGAATATTCAACCCCAAACAGTTATTAATCTTTTAGACTCGTCTGATTCAGAATGAAAGTATATAGCCCCCACAATGTTGGCCCCTATATTACCTTAAATTAGTTCAACAAACGGTCCTTTTCAGGACCACACAACTATGAAAATTGGACACACAGGTATACCTTGATATTATCGTCCGTCCTCGAACTGAGAAGACAATAATTCTCCTGGTGTTTTTTCTTATTCAGTTATTTCCCCATTGCGGCCACGCCTTTCTATCTATCTATTGACCTTTCGAGCCGTAACCGGCCCATAGGGCGTAGACCAAGATACACCTTCTCCTATATGAATTTTTGTTCTAGCAGTTTTCTTTTAAAGATATTTTATCAAATCTCGCCATCTGTCTCTGTTCTGTGCAAGCAGTTCTATCTCATTGAGGGAGCCGATTCCTGCTGCTCTTGCCTCTCTCATCAATGTTCTTCTCAGTGTCTCCCTGGGTCTTCCTCTTTTTCTTTTACCTGTTGTTTCCCATATGAGGGCTTGCTTTGCTATTCGATTATTATCTCTTCTCATCACATGTCCAACGTATGACCATCGTCTTTTCTTTATTACTGAAGATATTAGTGGTTGATTGGCGATTTCTCTAATTTCCTCGTTTGTTTTGAATTCGTTCCATTCTATACCAAGTATTTTCCTTAGACATTTATTTTCGAATGCGTTCAACTTTGTTTCTATATCTCTTGTTGTTTTCCAGCTTTCACACGCATACGTAAGGGTTGATAGTACATTTGATTTGAATAGCCTAAGTTTTGTGTTTGTGCTAATGAGTTTTGATTTCCACAACTTTTCAAGGCTTCTGAAAGACATTGCTGCTTTAGCCAGTCTGATTCTAATTTCTTTGCTCGTATCCCCTTCTCGATCAATGTGACTTCCAAGATAGATGAAGTGATCGATCTCTTCTACTGGTTTGTTTTCCATGTATATTTTGTCACTTGTTGGAATTAAACTTTTCATGACTTTAGTCTTTTCATGATTGACCTCAAGCCCAATTTTGCTGGCTATTGATGATAGTTCATTTGTGTTTTCCTGCATCGTTTTTATCTGATTGCTGATGAGAACTATGTCATCAGCAAAGTCCAGGTCCTCCAAATGGTCTCCTTGTATCCATTCGATGCCTTTATTACCAGTGCAGCATTTCTTCATTATGAAGTCCATAACAATTCCAAATAACAAGGGCGATAAAATACATCCTTGTTTAACCCCAGTTTCTATTGGGAAACATTCGCTCAGTCCTTCCTCTGTTCGAACTGCACATGTGTAACCATCATACATGTCTTTGATAATATTTATGATTTTTGATGGTAAGCCATATTGCTTCAGAATTTTCCACAAAGAATCTCTATGAATACTATCAAATGCTTTTTTGAAGTCGATGAAGTTAAGTACAAAAGGTTTTTGCTTTTCAATGTGTTCCTCCAATATAAGTCGTAGAGTGAAAATGTGGTCAAGACAGCTTCTCCCTTTTCTAAACCCAGCCTGTTCTTCACGCATTACTGTATCTATTGAATCCTTTATTCTATTTAGGATGATTTTACAGAATAATTTTGAGGCAACTGACAAAAGTGTCACGCCTCTCCAATTGTTACAATCTCTAAGATTGCCCTTTTTGGGATCTTAACAATGATTCCTTTTTTCCATTTATGAGGCGTCTTCTCTGTTTTCCAAATGATGTTGAACATTTTTTGGAGATGTATTAAATTATGGCTATCAATTGCCTTGAGGATCTCAGCTGTTAACTTATCCTCTCCAGCAGCCTTGTTATTGGTCATTAGCTTTAAGGTGGTTTCTATTTCACTCAAGGTGAAGTCATCTAAATTTACATCTAATTCTGCTGCTGGTGTTTCAGCTTCAAAATCTATTAAACTGTGAGGTAGTGGACGGTTAAGAATTTCTTTGAAGTGTTCCGCCCAACGGGCTTTTATGTCTGCGCTTGTTGTTAGCATTAATCCAGATTTGTCTAGAATTGGTGTTCCACTGGATGTATAGGTGTTTGTCAGCATCTTTTGTACAGTATAAAGAGTTCTGCTGTCTCCTGTAATTGCAGCTGTCTCTGCTTTCTCTGCCAAGTTGTCTATATAAGCTCTTGTATCTCTTCTTGCCGAACTTTTCACTTTGTTGTCTAATTCTTTGTATGTTGCTTTTGCCAGAACCTTTCCAAGATCTGTCTTTACATTAGTCATGGCTCTCTTCGCTTCTCTCACGCCTTTACCTAGTGAAAATTAATCGTAGACCAGCAACTATGGTAATTTCTATTATTTAGGGGTTCACAATTTACAATTTTGACAAACATCAAAGAAATTCGCCGCTTTAAGAAAACTGCAGCTGCTAGATATTTGTTAAATATACATTTAAAGGGTCTTTTGCATTCTAATAACATTCTCAAAAATTTCAACAGTTTTTAACAAACGGTTTCTGAGCAATAGCATTTTGAAGTTGGGCAAGTGATTTGAAACGAGTTATAGCGCTAAGCTATTCCAAACCCTAAAACCTAACAATCATGACATGGGTCTTCTAATTTGTCTGTCGAGAGCAATCCATATAAATAAAAGTATAAAGTGCAGTGGAACATCACTACTAACCTACTACAGGCAGAAATAATTTGGGACACTAAACAAAACTTGATAATGGTGTGGTAAAATCCTAGTTTAGCATATTTTTGGCTCGGAGTAATGTCCCCTTCAACTATTCGGCCATTCAGCTGATATTAGAAGACTCATGTGTTATAAGGAATATCCTCTAACTCTTAAACTTTATTGAAAAACTTAAACACTTTATGCACAAAAACAGATGCAGTTGCTAATTAATTGTAATTGATACATTCTATTCAAATACATCAAAATGCGGTCAATCACGGGAGATCACTTGTTTGGCAATAACACGCCAAACTAGACTTAACCTAATATAAATAATGCAATTGTTAATTTATACTATTATATCATATCACACTCAATTAATATATATATAATATAATATAAAAGACTCAATAATTCATAAATCTTTTTTTTGGGAATGTCGAAAAAGCACTATTAGTGATATATATTTGATTATTATGAATTTGTTTGATTCATTGTGACATTGACTTGCGATTATTGATTATCAGTTGTTACATTTTGTTTGTCTACATAAAAACAATAGTTTGGTGAAACGATACACCTGAACTGTAGTAAATTTCCAACACACTCATGAATGTCAGTACATTATAATATAAATTATAATTATATTTGTAATATTATTAAAATTAAATAAATGAATAGTATATTCATGATATGTATATTATTCATTTATTATATTAAATTTTAATTACTAAGTTATTACAGTTCCTGAGTTCCTTGACTATATAGTTCCTGGCTAGAGTGTAGAAGAAATCCTAATTATAATTCGGCACCCTCTTGGCAGTGTTCACTGACTCTCCTATGTTACAGTTTCTTTGTCACTGCCAATGGCTGAGAATTCCCTAATCATGAGAGAAAAAAATGAAAAGTAATGAAACTTAAAATTGGCAGAACTTAAATTACAAACTGTGTATTTTATGATATAGTAATTATAACTACCCAGTTGGTAAAAATCAACTTCAAACAACAAAAATCCATCAGATTTAAAAAAAATCATCTTCAAACAACAAAAATCCAACATCAGATAAAAAAAAAAAGAACACTTAGGGGTCACCATTAGTGATATTAGGTAGGAATGGGGGGAGGGGTGAAAGAAAAGATGTTTGCCCATGGGGACACAGTCATATTCTAAAAAATGGATTTTGAAGCAGTAATTATTATGACAGTATTGTAATCTAACATTTTTTTTGGCACATCATGAGAAGAGGAAAGTTGGAATACTTGGTTACAACTGGCAAAATACAGGGAAAGAGAGCTCGTGGATGACAAAGAGAGAAACTACTGGATAGCTTGGTGTCATGGCATGGAAAGCAGTCAACAACAGAACTGATACTATGTACGGTAGATAGAAGATTGTGGAAGGACATGATCGCCTATGCCAACTGGTATGGCACATGATGATGAGTGTAATCTAGGCTTAATGGTTGTGTGCGCGGAATATAAGGATGGAAATGGCAGGACAAAATCACTAAAATTGAATTATAGAAAAATACCAGTGGACAAATATGCAGACAAAGGGGATGGCGCTGGATAGGATACATGCTGCAAAACCCACCAGAGAGTATCACTGAAGAGTCTGTTTGGGGGAGGGGGGGGGCCTGGGTGGTCTAGAGGTAAGCTAACCACCACAGGTGGTGGAAAATAAAAAATAAATAGGTAAAATTTAATCCATGGCTTTATCTTCCACTGGTCTCTGGTTAGTGATATCGAATGTCAAGCCCTCTTGAAAACTGATGAAAAACATGTCCTGTGTGCCTTCTGTGCATGTTAAAAGAACTCTTGGCGGTTATGAATTGAAAAGAGTTGACCAAAAATAGCCATGATCCGGGCAAAATTAATAGCAAAATTGACCCTACACTTTAAAACTCTCGATGATAAAAATATGAGAGTATCTCTGAAATCAGAATATCTGCCTGTATGGCAGGGGACACCCAATCACACGGCTGCCAGTATGAAAAATAGGAAAAAGTGACATTCTCGCAAAATTCATGTCGCTATGGACTTTGCTAGAGATAAAAGCTGGCAAATGCAAACAACAAACTGCCCTTTTTTTGAATCATAGGAGAGTAGACAAGGGGAAGACCAAAATATTCTTGGAGAAGACAGGTGGATGCAGAGATGAAGATGTTTGGGAAGACATGGAGATCTTAAGAATGGCAAGAGACAGTATGGCTTTGAAAATGCTTGTTGAAGACCTATGCTCCACTGGGGGCTGAAAGGAAGAAGGTAATAATTTAATTTGGCACAGCGTTTCAAAATTGTAGTACAACTGAGGCAACTTGTATAGATCGCAGGTGGGTATGTTTGTTAAATAATAAAGAGATGTTCATTTATTTTCTTGAATCCTCAGTCCACACTTAGCAGTGGTGACATTAACACAAATGCCCAAGTTGAAACAGATGCCCCAATCAAAGATGCCAAGAGGAATGGGCATGTTGCTGTTGATGAAATGACGTCCAAGGACTACTACTTTGACTCTTATGCACACTTTGGTATCCATGAGGTAATACACCATTAATACATGTCTTTGACTGCTTTGATTTTGCTGGTGGTAGAGCCACCTGATTCAATGAATGGTCTACTTTAGGGTACTCACCCTGTAAACCTTAAGATAATGGATTTGTTGAACTCCAGAATCTGGACACTTTAAAATCCTGTTTTTGTAAGAAAACAGCAGCAGAGACATTTGTTGGTAGCCAGCAACTTTATGACATGTAGATAGCTTAACTCATTCCGTACGCTTCGCAGACACTGTGCGCCATGCCGATTTTGGCCACGTACATTTCAATGCATAATATGTCACTCTAAATTTGATTAGTGTGAACCGTCATCAAACCATATTCTTTTTTACATGTCTTATATCATCTTGGTCTTGGTGAAATCTAATACCTTGTTCAATTATCTAAAAGTTCATATATAATCTTATAAAAAATTCAATATAATGTTATGTTAGATAAATATAAATATATAGATTGATTCTTAAAACAATGAACAATTGTGTCTCTGAAATCTCTTCCATTGCATCGATAAAAAGCTTCCGTACGGAAAGAGTTATGGAACCAAGAATTCTGTTTTGGTTGTGTGGTTGGTTGGTTGCGTTAGCCCGATGACTAAAGTATTCTAGAGTATCGTGGTAGACTAGAATATTCCTCTTCATCATGCGCCCTTACAAGGACGTAGTGGATGTGTCTGCGTTGTGTTGTGGTTTGCAGTATAACTGTTATATTTGCGCCTTTCGGCCCAACACATCCGACTTCAGCACAGCATTTTTGATAAGGGTTTTAATTGACTGAGTACGATTGTAGAGAACAATTCACCCTGAACAGAGTCGTGTAGTGACAATGTTGTTCCTTTGTAATTGTAATGTCTGATGCTTGATAACAAAGATCATCAGATACAAAGTCTAGAATTTCTGCCCTTTGTGCCATCTTCAGCTTGAAAGGGCAATAGACAAGTGCATAACCTGACAAAGCTTGAAAGTTCACTTCAGTGGTCTAGATTACATTTGACCTGTCTCCACAGTTGCTTGTCATTGATACTTTAGTTGACCTGCTCATTTGTGTTTTTTCAGATAGGTCAAATAAACATGCTTCATCTGTTACACATTAACAATGATTAGAATTAGATTTATCTCAAAATTGTATAACTTGTATGGTTAAAGATTGAATATTGCAGCCGAAAATTCTCAGATTTGTCAATTTTTGATCTTTTTGTTCACACACTAACTACTGAAATATTCGTAAATAAATATTGACTTTAGCTAAACATTATGTTTATATCACAAATTAAATCTATTTTCATAAAATATACATTTTAAGTGTGAGCGGAATGTTCAAAGCTCAGGACATCTTTATCCACAGACACTACACACTTTCCAAGATTATAACTAGAACGCCACTTTCAGATTCATACAAGCTGTCTTGTCTTAAACAAAATAATTCTCTGAAACAATCAACCAGCACTTTCCAGGCCACCTTTGGGAGTATAGAAACAGTCTCACTGTCAATCCCCAGACATTTTCTAATCCCTTCCAGTCAAGGCTGCAATTTTGAGAGTTTAACTGTTGGCTTCTCAACTTGAGTTTTTCAAGTCCTCCCTTTTTCCAAAAAATTGTTGTTATGATCTTCTTTAATGGAGTAATTGTAATGATATAAAAAAATAGTAATGTAATAATGTATTTTGGACTGTGTAATGAGAATTGAGAGAACCATTGTGTGTTAAGGGAGAGTGAGATTCATGAGACAGCTTATGAGTTCAGGGTCTCACATGAAAATTAGAATGAGCTGAGTTGGAAGAACAATGGGGAGTGGAGTTAACAGTGTAATTTAAGTGAAGGGGCATAGTGATTGAGTAGAGCCAGGAGAATAAATAGGGAAAGGTAAATCTCATGAACATTGAGGGAATGTTCTAGAAACACAAAAACTGATTACAATTAAGAGTTATTTCCAGATCGAGGCTCAGTGTGATGTGGCAGAATTCTATTGGTTGTAACGGGAAGTATTTAAAGGGTTTGCAGGTAGAAAAGTTAAGACATCACATGTCGTCCAGGGAAGGTCGCAAGACTGGACATGTAGCTAAGTTATGAATAGTTAGATTGAGAAATAAATGTAGTCTAGAGGGCGATAGTAAGTCTGGTCTACGCTAGTAGGGCCACGGATAGTACAGCGTAGTAATGAGATTGGTCCTTGCTTCGATATTCTTGTTTAAGTCACGTGTCTCAATCACATGTTTCATCGTCAGTAAAGATTAAGTCAAAGAGCTATCAGTCAAATGTGATATCGTATTGTTACATTTATATCGGGCATTGCACACCATCATTGTACACTGGACGATTCCATAGGTGCTCCTATATTCCCCTTGAGAAAATCCTGGACCACATGCATGAACTAGTACAGCCTTGTATCCACAGCTTGGTAGATTTCTGCTGACAATTTTGTCCAGGCAATGATCATATATTTATGGCCTAGAGATCAAGGGATGTAACATTATAAAGAACTTTGCAGATTACATTTTCCTATTTTGTTGAAAAATCACCACTGCTTTTGGTGGGTTTTGAACCAGGTTGAGGTTGCACGTGTACCTCTCAGCTACCTGTCCACTAATTCCAAGAATTGTCAGTTGATTTCCTTGTCTGTGACTTTGTAACATGTGGGAGTTTTTTTAACGAGTGACAGGTCATTGGCTTATCCCGCAACTGCTATAACCACATGCACACCAAAAGTAGGTGATGGTGGCGCAGATCCTGACCATGATCAGTTCTCTGGTAGGTTCATGGGCAAATTCCCTTAATGCTGTACCCAATTTTAACTAGGCTGAGCTGAAGACACCATTTTCCTTTAACAAAAGTACCTTTTAAATAAGAAACCAATTGGTCATCCTCTACGATTCGTGATAGTCTCCAGAATAAAGTGTGAGTTTAAATATGTTAAATACCATTACTGCCTTCCACAGGAAATGCTGAAGGATGAAGTGCGGACGCTGACATACAGAAATGCCATGTACTACAACAAACACCTGTTTAAAGACAAGGTTGTTCTAGATGTTGGATGCGGCACGGCATCCTTTGTATGTTTGCTGCCAAGGCTGGTGCTTCTAGGGTCATAGGGGTATGTAATCTTGTAGTCATGTTATGAAAGAGTGGGCCACTGGGTGTATTCTTGTCATGTTAGGAAATGAAATAGTGGGCCACTGGATATGTATTCTTGTAGTCATGTTCTGAAATGAAATAGTGGGCCACTGGGTATGTATTCTTGTAGTCATGTTCTGAAATGAAATAGTGGGCCACTGGGTATGTATTCTTGTAGTCATGTTATGAAATGAAATAGTGGGCCACTGGTGTATTCTTGTCATGTTATATATATGAACAGGTGTACCCGTAAGAGGTTTGTTCGTTCTGATGGGCAGCTTGATGTGCATGCAGACGTCAAATGGTAGCGTGACTGTCAGCTGATGATGTTTTACTCGCACGCTGTGTCAATATATCGATCATTACTTTATTGACAGCCTGCACCGCCCCTTTCAATTCTCTGTTAGCGTGACCTCTTCTGGAATGTGCTGCTCGTGTTTACAATCGGGCCAACACACCTTCGTGCCCCTGGCTATCGCCTCAGACCTGACCTTGCTGGGTCACTGTAGTACTTCGGGTTTGTTGTTAAGATGACCATTTCGCGTTGTGGTTCCGTGACAACTTTACTTTTGTTATGATTCGTCCCCGAGTGTTGACGCTAGGCTAGATAAATATAACTGTGTAACAGATAACAACACCTTGGGTATAAGAGTTTGTTCTGACGTTTAATTCTGTCACATTGGACTCTCGTACACACTGGATATGGCAAGTTACACACTTACAGCACACTGTACAATTTCTTCAGTCTCTCGCCCTAACTTGTTAGGACCCCCCCCCCCCCCCCCCCCCCGCCCGCCCGCCTATCTAACTCCTACCGGCCCGGCTGCCTCTTGGCAACCGCTGCTAACTGTCTCTTAATAGTGCCACTTACTAATCTGTCCGCCTAACTGTTCTTCACGGGTCTCTGCATCTCCTAACTACCGCGTATTCTTTGCTGGCTAAAATTCTATTATCCTTGGTTGGTATTATGACTCTAGATCGTCACTCCCTGCCAACTCCGTCTCTTCCAGTGTTTGGTATTAAAGTCAGATATCCTTCACTATTAGTCTAACTCACGTTCTAATCTAATTCTCCTGGGCTAAGGTTAGCCTTCCTATTGGCTGACCACATGGTCGCCTGGTTCCTAACGAGCGCGTGTGCTCTGCCGACTACATTTCTCCAAGTGTCTGGTCTCCAAATGCTTCTATCCAAGTGCTTCTCAATCTTTTGTGTTTACCTCTTAAATTTGGATCTTGTCAGCCAATCAAATTGACTTCCCACGTGTCTGTCTGCCCACTCACTTCTGGAGATGGCCTTCCACGTTTTTGCACGTGAATTTAGACCCCTAGTCTCATTTTTCACCTGACTTCTTCTTAATGTCTTTCTCCTTGACCTTGTTCACTCGTCGCGTCTATCTGCCCACTCACTTCTGGACATGTCCCTTCATGTTTTCCATGTGCATTTTGACCCATCCTCATTATTTTTATCGTGACTTCGTTTTTATGTCTTTTTTCCTTTTTCCTCCTTGACCTTGTTCTCTCGTGTTTGTTTCCTGCTCTACTCTCTCCCTCCTCTCTCTTCTACACAGGAAATAGTGAGCCAAGATGTATGTATTCCTGTAGTCATGGTGTATATATATATATATATATATATATATATATATATATATATATATATATATATGTATATATATATGAACAGAAAACAGTGGACCATGGGGTATGTGTTCTTGTGGCCATGACATTTTTGAAAATGAAATAGTTGGTCATGGGATATGTGTCCTTGTGGTTAGGTAAGTTTTACAACACACTACTGATGCAGATACCCACAGGCTTGAAACACACTACTGATGCAGCTATGCACATGCTTGAAACACACTAATGATGCAGCTATACACATGCTTGAAACACACTAATGATGCAGCTATACACATGCTTGAAACACACTAATGATGCAGCTATACACATGCTTGAAACACACTAATGATGCAGCTATACACATGCTTGAAACACACTACTGATGCAGCTACACACAGGCTTGAAACACACTACTGATGCAGCTACACACATGCTTGAAACACACTACTGATGCAGCTACACACATGCTTGAAACACACTACTGATGCAGCTATACACATGCTTGAAACACACTAATGATGCAGCCACATACAGGCTTGAAACACACTAATGATGCAGCTACACACAGGCTTGAAACACACTACTGATGCAGCTACACACAGGCTTGAAACACACCACTGATGCAGATTGATAAATTTGTTGTTTTTCAAAATATTGATTATCTCTTTGTTTAGCTTTACTTGTATATTTCATCATCATCATTGAGTGCCGTCTCCGCAACGAAGGTTGGCTACCATGGAGCGCCATTCTGCTCTATCTCTTGCTTTGATGGTGCAGGTTGTCATCGGTTGATTTGTCCATCTTTTGATGTTACTCGTCCATGTTAATCTTGGTCTGCCTCTGCCTCTTTTACCTTGTATTTTCCCCTCCAGGATCACTTTCAGTAGGCTGTTGTGTCTTTTAACATGGCCTAAGAATCGCATTTGTCTTGTTCTAATTGTGTTCAGAAATTCTCTTTTCATTTTTAGTTGTTTTAAGACTTTGTCGTTTGTTTTCTTTTCCTTCCATCCAATTCTACCTATTCTTCTATATATCCACATTTCAAAGGCTTCAATTCTCTGTTCTGTTTTCTTGTCTAATGTCCATGTTTCAGCACCATATAGGAATATTGAGAAGATGTAACATTTTGCTATTCTTAGTTTTAGCTCTGGTGTTATTTGTTTTGATGTTAGTATGTCCTTCATGACATTAAAATTACTTTTTGCCATTCCTATTCTTTTGTTTATTTCAGGTGTACATTTTCCATCACTGGTTATAGTATGTCCAAGGTAGTTATAGTTCTGAACTGTCTCAAGGTCTATTCCTTCAATTTTGATATCCACTTGTGGGTTTTGAATATTTTCTTTGTTTATGATCATAGTTTTAGTCTTTTTGATATTCATATCTAGTCCATATTTTTTGCTTGTTGTGTTTATTTCATTATGTAATTGTTGTAGGTCTTTAGGATTTTCTGCTAGTAGTACAGTATCGTCAGCATATCTTAGGTTATTGATTATCTTTCTATTAATTTGTAGGCCTGGCATCTCTATGATGTTTTTAAAGATTTGCTCAGTGTATAGATTGAACAAACTTGGTGATAGGATGCATCCTTGTCTTACTCCTCTTTTTATATCAATGGGTGTAGAGAACTCTTTGTTATATTTTATTATTGCTGTTTGCTCCCAGTATAGATTACATATTAGTCGTATATCCATGTCATCTAGATGTATCTCTTTTAGGCATTCTATAAGTTGTTTGTGGTGTACTCTATCAAAAGCTTTGGTGTAGTCTATGAAGCAGGCATATATTGGTTTATTTACTTCTGTGTATTTTTCGATTAATGTTCTCATGCAGAATATGGCTTCTTTTGTCCCGCTATTTTTCCTAAATCCAAATTCTATCTATCTATCTATTGACCTTTCGAGCCGTAACCGGCCCATAGGGCGTAGACCAAGATACACCTTCTCCTATATGAATTTTTGTTCTAGCAGTTTTCTTTTAAAGATATTTTATCAAATCTCGCCATCTGTCTCTGTTCTGTGCAAGCAGTTCTATCTCATTGAGGGAGCCGATTCCTGCTGCTCTTGCCTCTCTCATCAATGTTCTTCTCAGTGTCTCCCTGGGTCTTCCTCTTTTTCTTTTACCTGTTGTTTCCCATATGAGGGCTTGCTTTGCTATTCGATTATTATCTCTTCTCATCACATGTCCAACGTATGACCATCGTCTTTTCTTTATTACTGAAGATATTAGTGGTTGATTGGCGATTTCTCTAATTTCCTCGTTTGTTTTGAATTCGTTCCATTCTATACCAAGTATTTTCCTTAGACATTTATTTTCGAATGCGTTCAACTTTGTTTCTATATCTCTTGTTGTTTTCCAGCTTTCACACGCATACGTAAGGGTTGATAGTACATTTGATTTGAATAGCCTAAGTTTTGTGTTTGTGCTAATGAGTTTTGATTTCCACAACTTTTCAAGGCTTCTGAAAGACATTGCTGCTTTAGCCAGTCTGATTCTAATTTCTTTGCTCGTATCCCCTTCTCGATCAATGTGACTTCCAAGATAGATGAAGTGATCGATCTCTTCTACTGGTTTGTTTTCCATGTATATTTTGTCACTTGTTGGAATTAAACTTTTCATGACTTTAGTCTTTTCATGATTGACCTCAAGCCCAATTTTGCTGGCTATTGATGATAGTTCATTTGTGTTTTCCTGCATCGTTTTTATCTGATTGCTGATGAGAACTATGTCATCAGCAAAGTCGAGGTCCTCCAAATGGTCTCCTTGTATCCATTCGATGCCTTTATTACCAGTGCAGCATTTCTTCATTATGAAGTCCATAACAATTCCAAATAACAAGGGCGATAAAATACATCCTTGTTTAACCCCAGTTTCTATTGGGAAACATTCGCTCAGTCCTTCCTCTGTTCGAACTGCACATGTGTAACCATCATACATGTCTTTGATAATATTTATGATTTTTGATGGTAAGCCATATTGCTTCAGAATTTTCCACAAAGAATCTCTATGAATACTATCAAATGCTTTTTTGAAGTCGATGAAGTTAAGTACAAAAGGTTTTTGCTTTTCAATGTGTTCCTCCAATATAAGTCGTAGAGTGAAAATGTGGTCAAGACAGCTTCTCCCTTTTCTAAACCCAGCCTGTTCTTCACGCATTACTGTATCTATTGAATCCTTTATTCTATTTAGGATGATTTTACAGAATAATTTTGAGGCAACTGACAAAAGTGTCACGCCTCTCCAATTGTTACAATCTCTAAGATTGCCCTTTTTTGGGATCTTAACAATGATTCCTTTTTTCCATTTATGAGGCGTCTTCTCTGTTTTCCAAATGATGTTGAACATTTTTTGGAGATGTATTAAATTATGGCTATCAATTGCCTTGAGGATCTCAGCTGTTAACTTATCCTCTCCAGCAGCCTTGTTATTGGTCATTAGCTTTAAGGTGGTTTCTATTTCACTCAAGGTGAAGTCATCTAAATTTACATCTAATTCTGCTGCTGGTGTTTCAGCTTCAAAATCTATTAAACTGTGAGGTAGTGGACGGTTAAGAATTTCTTTGAAGTGTTCCGCCCAACGGGCTTTTATGTCTGCGCTTGTTGTTAGCATTAATCCAGATTTGTCTAGAATTGGTGTTCCACTGGATGTATAGGTGTTTGTCAGCATCTTTTGTACAGTATAAAGAGTTCTGCTGTCTCCTGTAATTGCAGCTGTCTCTGCTTTCTCTGCCAAGTTGTCTATATAAGCTCTTGTATCTCTTCTTGCCGAACTTTTCACTTTGTTGTCTAATTCTTTGTATGTTGCTTTTGCCAGAACCTTTCCAAGATCTGTCTTTACATTAGTCATGGCTCTCTTCGCTTCTCTTCTTTCTTTGATGTATTTCCATGTGGTGTCTGAGATCCAAGCTCGTTTTTCCATTTTCTTCAGTCCAGCACTTGCTTCTGCTGCTGTCATTAGTATTTTGCTCTGTGAGTCCCACATTTCATTGATATCTAAGTCTATTTCACCAAGTGCTGAATAACAATTACTTAGCTCTATGTTAAACTTTTCCTTTATTGCTTCATCTTTCAGTTTATGACTATCAATTTTATGTGTAATTGACCTCTTCTGTTGGTTTCTAAATTTTAATCTTATTTTCCCAATGCACAGGTTGTGGTCACTATTAACATCAGCACCTCTGTATGCTCTTACATCTATTAATGATGATCTGAATTGTTGTTTAATACATAGGTGGTCAATTTGATTTGATGTTCTATCATCAGGAGATATCCATGTTGTTTTGTGGATATTTTTATGTGGAAATAATGTCCCACCTATAACTAAATTTTCTATTAAACATAATTCTATTAATCTTTCTCCATTCTGACTTGTTGTATTACAGCCTTCTCTCCCCATCACATGTTCCACTCCTGCGTTATCTTGTCCTACTTTGGCGTTGAAGTCTCCCATTACAATTAAAAGATCGTGTTTTGGTATTTTGTTTATAAGTTGTTGCAGTTGGTTATAAAAATCATCCTTAACTTCATCATCAGCTTCGTTAGTAGGCGCATAACATTGAATAATTGAAAGTCTTCCATGTTTTGTTTTGTATCGTGTTCGTATCAGACGGCTATTTACCAGTTCCCATTCTAATAAACTTCTTGCAGCTTTGTCTGTCATCATTATGCCTACTCCTTCACGGTGTTTTCCATCTTCCCTTCCAGAAAAAACTACTATTTTATTATCAATAGATCTCCTACCTGTTCCAGGCCAGCGCATTTCGCTTAATCCTAAAATATCTAGATCGTATCTGTCCATCTCGCTCGCGACCTGTGCATGTTTCGTCGGAGCGGCCATTGTTCGCACATTCCAGAATCCTATTTTTGTTGTTGTTTTAGGGCCGAAAAAACTATCACTACTATCTACTGCTAATTTACACATTCTGTATCAGGTCTACGTTTCATTAACAACATCGTTTTTACGATAGCGGCTTGTTAAACCTCTGATCAACGGTTCTATACCAAGCCGGAGAAAAATAATTACTCCATTTTGGAAACAACCGGAAATCCAAATTGCTGCTCATCTAATTCAGTATTGATTTTATTCTGAATCCTTCCTTGTATAACTTTTAGCAAGATTTTTGTAACATGGCTCATTAGGCTTATTGTTCTAAAGTCACTGCATTCAACTGCACCATTCTTTTTAGGCAATGCAATGAAAGTTGATGTTTTTAGTTCATTTGGTATGTATCCTGTGTGGTATATGTCGTTGCATATGTCTGTAATCACTTCAATGCCAAAATCTTCAAGTGCCTGTATCATCTCTATCTGTATGCTTTCAGGTCCTGCTGCTTTTCCCCTTTTCATTGTTGTTATAGCTTTTTCCACCTCAGATTTTAAGATTTTATAGCCTGATGTACATTTTATAACTGGTTTCTTGTCCCTTTGATCATGAAATAGTTCTGTTATATATTCCTGCCATCTATCTATGATATCCTTATTGTCTGTTAGCATTTTTCCTTTTTTGTCTGCAATGCATCCACCTTCTGTGACTTTTTTATTTTTATTAGTCATTCTCTTTATTTCTGTGTGCATTCCTCTTAGGTCTTGTTTGCTTTCCATAGTTTCTATTTCTATACATTTTTGGCTGAGCCAGTCTTCTTTTGCCTTTTTGCACATTTTGCGTATCTCATTATCTATTTTATTGTATTGGGCAGTGTTCTTCGCTTGTCTCCTTTCTTCCATTTTTTCTAAGATGGTGTTAGTTATCCATTTTTGTTTTTTGTTCTTTTCTCTTTTGGGTAAGGTGTCGCAGGCTTTTTGTATGCTTTTCTTTATGCATTGCCATTTGGTTGTTACTTTTTCATCAGGATTTTCTCTTCTGTATTGTTCAATTCCTTCCTCTAGCAGCTTCTGGTATGTGTTCTTTACTTGTATTGTATAGGTATCTTTAGTATCTTTTTGATTTAAAGCTGTTATGTCGAGTGGGTTTGTTGATGAATTAGATTTTTGCTTGTTTCTCTTTAGTTTGATTTTCATTTTAATCATTACAGGATTGTGATCAGAATTAATATCTGCTCCTGGGTAGGTTTTGGCTTTCTTTACGCTGTTACAGAACCTTTCTTTTATCATTATGTAATCTATTTGATTCCTCTTCCTATCTCCAGGGCTTTTCCATGTGTATAGCTTCCTTTTCTCTTGCTCAAAGTAGGTGTTACATATCATCAGCCTGTTTTCTTCACAGAATTGTATTAATCTTTCTCCTCTGTCATTTCTTTTTCCTAAACCATGATTTCCTATAATTGTCTTATATCTACCTTTTCCTACTTTAGCGTTCATGTCACCCATTACAATCAAGATGTCTGAAGATTTCACTTGCTTCATAACTTTATTTAGGTCTTCATAGTATGCCTCTATTTGTTCATC
This sequence comes from Megaustenia siamemsis, assembly GCA_032433765.1. Lineage (NCBI taxonomy): Eukaryota > Metazoa > Mollusca > Gastropoda > Stylommatophora > Ariophantidae > Megaustenia > Megaustenia siamemsis. The sequence continues at coordinate 6,160,524 of JAVIAB010000156.1, read as the reverse complement.
TGTGTAGTCTTGAGTAGGTGCATATGTCTGTATTATTGCTATGTCGAATGGTTTTGCTTTCAACTTGTATATTTACCTAGACACTATTGTGTGCTATGTGGGGTATCCACAGTGTCTTGTGCTTTATTTCTATCACTTAGATTGAATGTTCCAGTATCATTGACTATGCTGAAAAGATTGTTGCTGCCAACAGGCTAGACAAAGGTAAACAAGAGTGCCATCTTATTTTCTGTTTGCAAGTCACAGAACCTTAGCTAACAGTTTCTATTATTTCTCTACATTTGATCCATAATATAAATGGCTGTATAGTATTTCTGTAATGTTCTCATTATCTCATTGATATTGTATTGATCTCGATATTTCATTTATTTTGTATTTATCTCAGTATTTCATTGCTTTGTAATGTTTTCATTATCCTATTGATATTGTTTTGATCTTAGTATTTGAATGATTTTGTATTGCTCCCATTACCTCATTGTGTATTGATCTAATTATCTCATTGATTATGTATTGATCCCATTGACTCATTGATTATGTATTGATCTCATTATCTCATTGATTATGTATTGATCTAATTATCTCATTGACCTTGCAGTGATCTCCTTAGTGAGAGGTAAAGTCGAAGAAGTGAGTCTGCCCCCAGATATTGATAAGGTGGACATTATCATCTCCGAGTGGATGGGCTACTGTCTGTTCTATGAGTCCATGCTGAACACAGTCATCTTTGCCAGAGACAAGTGGCTGGTAAGCTCACTACAAGTTTATGTGTGCCCTGTCCACAGGTTCTCAAACTATGGTGAAGTTAGCAGCAAGAGGACCCCGGGAGTTAAAGTTACCCCTGGATTGTGCGAAACAATTGAGTATACACAGCAAACAAGTGGCCCATGCATATAATAAACACTACTTTAAGGTTCACTGTAAATACCCTATTAATTAATTATAGTATATTTTACTTTTAATCTGGGAGTTAACAACTTCCAAACAGTCCATAATATTACCAATATGGAAAAAGAAGGGCAGCAGAAGAGACTGCAACCAATATAGAGGAATATCACTATTACGCCACACAGGGAAGTTATATGCCAAGATAGTTGAAAAAAGATTGAGACCAACTATAGACCCACAACTAAGCGATGCTCAGATGGGCTTCAGGAGGAACAGAGGTTGCACAGATGCCCTATTTATCATAAAACAACTAGCAGAGAAAACAATAGAGCATAATAAAACACTATACAGCTTTTATTGACCAAGAAAAGGCGTTCGATAGGGTGGACAGGGAACAACTGTGGTCCATATTGCCCTTGTACGGATTGAGTCACCACCTAGTAGAGATATGCAAGAGCCTCTATGAAAGTAGTCGCACTACAGTCAGATCTTCAGCAGGCTACTCTAAACATTTCACCATTAACTCCGGTGTAAGACAAGGCTGCGTGCTTTCCCCCTTACTTTTCATCACATATATGGACAATATATGCAAATTAGCATGCCCAATCAAAGGAAATATACCAACAAGGATGATAACACAAAAGAGAACGAAATATACGTACCAGAAAACAGCAGAAGAGAGGAAGAAATAAATGAAATACTATTTGCAGACGACTAAGTTTTAATACATGAAACAACTGAGGACCTACAAGAACATATCAACAGGCTAAACAACACTTGTAAACAATACAACATGAAGATCAACATAAACAAAACCGAAGTAATGGCATTAGCGAGAAAGAAAGAAAAACTAAACATCATAATAGATAATACGACTCTGAAGTAAGTAGACAATTTTAAATATCTGGGTAGCACGCTAACACAAGACAATAACCAAGAGACAGAGATAGATATAAGGTGTAACAAAGTATGCCAAGTTATAGGTCAAGTATCAACACTACTGAAAAACAAAGCAATAACTACGGAAGCAAAAAGGGTAATATACAAATCAATTTTTCTACCAACTCTGTGCTGTCAGTCCCAGAATTGGACGCTGGACTCTAGAACAATAAGTAACATAATGACCACCGAAATGAAATGTGTCAGTGTACAAAATAAAACGTCCATTGTGTGTAGTTAAGCGACACCTAGATTCGTTCATCGCAAATTGATAACCGTTACTTGACTGCAATACATGACTAGTTGGCATTTAAAATTAATGAACTTTATTGTGCTCACTGTATTTAACCGATCACTATTGTGATCAGTGCCTCAACAGCCCCATATTTGTTTCACATTACATTGACATGAACATTTCACTGACATTTATAGATTAACAACTTGATGGAAGCACAGTGTTGTGCCTCTGTCAGCATGTACAGAACATTGAACTTCATTCATCGTGGAGAGAACATTGCCTTTTCCCTGGCATTCAATTGATTAACAACACTTGGTGAAAGCACTGCATTGTGCCTCCTTCATCATGTAAAGAACATTGAGCTGTATTCAGCATGTAAAGAACATTGCATTTCTCTGGCATTCAATTTAATAACAACAACTTGTAGTTAAATGGTAGAGTTTCCTACTCATCACGTATTAACACCAAACACATCCTTGCCTTGGCCATGTTCCACCGAATCAAACAGTGTTCACAGAACAGTAACAGTAACTTACTCTAATTGACCTCAGTGGGCAACTACCACTGCATTAATACTCTTTAGCAGCTCTAACTATCAGCCCCTAGGAATGCTTCACTATTGGTTATTGGTTATGGAAGGCCTCGGTATCACTGCAAGCGAATTAAAATCCATAATTGCTCAACCGCCCGTGCCAGTGGAATCATCCGAATTATAACTCATCTTCCAAACAAAGAAAGGTAACTGTAGTCTCCATCATAGCAGTCTCAGCACACGCCAAAAGACATAAGGCGAAACCGCACAGAAAGTGAACACAGCCAACTGTTCCCTGTCATACGATATCATCATTCATCATACACAATTGGAGTATCGAAACATGATCAAAACGGATGAGACACACAGCTCACGGTGTGCACAGAGCACTTAACTCAGTAGCTCCTGCAACAAGCATGCTTCACTAATAACTCACTATGGCTGCTTTACGCTGCCTGGCCCTCTCCTGAATTGGAAAACCTTCCTCATCGAAGGCTGGCCCACAACTCACTAAAAACAATAACTACACATCATTAACAACTGAACTTAAATAATTATCTATCACTATGACACTAGTTTTAAGGGTTGTTAGCCATACACGGCTAATGCCCTTCGGTAAAACCTCTCGGGTCCACCGCTGTCTAAAGACTGACCTTTCGTTCATTAATTTATCTCATGTTCACTCTCTCTCATACTTTCTCACTATTCTCGTGCAGTATTCATTCCTTTGAGTTGATTTCATCTATCCGCCTTTAACGTTTTTCCTGTCATTCCTCTCGGCCTACCTTCATCCTTAACCGTTACCCCTATTTCGTCATTTGACCTTCTTTCTCTCGTTTTCTCCTTTCCTCTCTTTTCTTCTTTTCTTTCTCTCTCCTCTGTTACATCAGAAGAATGACTGGAAACAGCTTAAGACTCAGAGTAAGAAACACCGACCTGAGGAAGAAACTCGAAATTGAACCAGCCATCAAATACATAAAGAAACAACAGATAAATTGGTTCAGCCACATAATAAGACAAAAAGAAGTAACAATGACTCAAAGAGCCATAAACAAACACTATGAAAATGCCAGATTAAGAGGAAGACAGAGAAAGAGATGGATAAAGGGAATACTAGAGTCACTAGGAGGGATAACACCAGAAGAGGCCAACAGAAGAGCAAAGAATCGCAGATTGTATCTCCCCTCGACGCCAACGGCAAAAGAGGAAGGATAGAAGAAGAATCTGGGAGTTTATAAGTAAATGTAATATTGATGTACATAAAAATAGACAATTATTGAAAGTAATAAGAAAATGGTTGGCATTTTATTGTGATAGGTTTGTTTTCATTGAATTCTTTCATCGTCTACCCAAACATTTTTAATTTACTCACCTCTATTATATACCCATCTATTTTGTTATTCACCAACTACTATTCTCTCTACCCATTTATAGTTCATCAGTTCACTTTTTCTTTCTCATCCTTTTTTTCTGTCTCTTTATCACTTTTATTTTGTATAATTTTAACCCCAGATTACAATACAGTAATAAAATTTACTGCACCAAAACACAAATTTCCCAAAATTTGACATTTTCTGGTATTCAGACATTAACCCCACCTCCATGTACCTTCCTAATTACCACTTCCGCCCACCTATGTGTGTTTAGTTTGTTTCTATTGCTGTTGGAATTTTTTTTGTTGAGATTGCAATATATATAGTTTAATGTGGAAGAAAAAAACTTTCCAATTTTCAAGTAGTTAAGTTCCCCTCCTCTCCACCCCCAAAACTTTTTTTGTTCTTTCTTGCTGCAAGAAGGGAAGAGATTTCCTTATTTGTCTCCAGACATGAAACAACCCTACCCCAGACAAATAAGTGAATAATGCAATGTGCTTGTCGACCATACTGACAGGCATTGTAACACATCCGGTCTATGAGGTGAAACATGGGTCATAAATCAACCTGAGCCAGGAATTTGGAGTCCCTGTGTTTTACCTAGTGTAAACAAGTGCGACGGTGTCAAGAGTTTAGAGAACTTACTATTTTTAGAGCATCTAATGTTACGTTTCTGCTCAAATCAATTTTCATAGCCCTACCAAAGAAATCTAGTGCGATTGAATGCAATGAACATCGCACAATAAGCCTTATGAATCACATGACTAAGATATTACTAAGAATCATCATGTGAAGAGTGCGAAACAGAATCAGTCCAGACATAAGTGATAAACATTGTGGTTTTGTTAGAGATAAATGAACAAGCAATGCCATATATGTCATAAGATAAGTAGAAAGAGCCATAGAGGTGAAAAAAGACCTATGTTTCATAGATATACCAAAGTATTTGGCAAAGTAAAGCACCAAGAAATAATCACAATTTTAGAAAGCATAAACGTAGACAGCAAAGATCTATGAATAATAAAGAACATGTACTGGCAACAAACAGCAGCCATAAGAACTGGAAACCAATTGGGATTGTTTCAACAAATAAAACAGGGTGTTAGGCAAGGTTGTGTGCTGTCACCAGATTTGTTTAATATTTATAGTGAGATTATTTTAAGATCCATAAGGGGCATGCCTGGAATAACAATCGAAGGTCATACTATAAATAATCTAAGGTATGCTGATGATACAGTCTTAATCGCTAAGAGTGAAAATGAGTTACAAGAAATGTTGGACATTATAGTGAAAGAAAGCAAAAATAAAGGACTCATCCTTAATAGCAAAAAGACAAGTAATGGTAACAACAAAGAAAAAGACATCACCTCAGTGCAAAATAAAGACAAGTGGAACAATATTAAAACAGGTAAATGAATTTAAATATTTGGGAACTTTGTTAACCTCAGATGGAAGATGTACAAATGTGGTGAGATGTAGAATGGCTCAGGCAAAAGCAGCTTTTTAAAAAATGAGGAAGATACTATGCAATCCATTTTTGATAATAAAAACCAAAAAAAATAATAGTTTTAGCCGGTCTTAACATATGGATGTGAATCATGGACAATAGGACAACAGACAAGAAAATCAGTGAAGTCTGTAAAAATGTGGTTTTACAGAAGAATGTTGAGAAAACCATGGACAGCAAAGAAGAGTAATGAAAACGTTATGGAGGCCAAAGCAAAAAGAGAGCAAATTTCCAATATTAGGAAGAAACAATCATCATTTTTTGGCCATGTAATGAGAAGAGAACAACTGGAATATATTGTCAGCTTAAGAGAATGGCTTGGCAGAAGGTCAACAACAGAAATGATAAATGTCATGATCGAAAGTTGTGGAGAGACATGATCACCTATGCTGGAAGGTCCTGAACTTGATGATGATGATGAATGTTACATTTAAGTGGTAGTAATTTCTACTACGGTATCGTAACTAGGAGAGTTACAGATATGTATCAATCACAATTAAGGGTTAATCCAAAATGAATCAATAATTTGTCTGGCCCCAAACCAGGAAAACGTGGGATCAAATTGCGGTAGGGTGTTAAGTGTTTTTTCTATGAGGGTGTGAAATCTTGGACCTGAACACCTCATGACGGCTGTACTGGACAAGTGGGTCTTATTCTCTGGACCTATAAGTCTCTAGGTGGACCCCTGTAATGTGATAATGCTGTAAAGATAATTATTTATTTTTGTAACAAATTGTTTGCTCTTGTTTAAGTGTGAATAACTATGTCTTGACAGAAACCAGATGGTCTGATCTTCCCTGACAGGGCAACACTGTATATCACTGCCATAGAAGACAGACAGTACAAGGATGAGAAGATTAATTGTAAGCAAGTGATGTTCATGAATCTATGACTCTCCCTCTCTTTGATTCTCTGAAATAATGTTTTCGTGTTTCAACCTTTGGGAAACAAAAATTGGAGTATAGTTCTAGTGCTGCCAGTGTGACTTTGTGTTCTCTGTTATGGTTTAGTTATATGTTGTTCATTTACTTCATGTTATGTTTTACACTTTAGTTATATGTTGTTCATTTACTTCATGGTCTCTGTTATGTTTTAGTTATACATTGTTTGTAGTGACCAGGTAATCGTAAAATTTCAAGCTGATAAAGAATTTGTCATCATTGGTGATGAAGTAAGATTGGTGTTTTCTGGCAGCTCAGTTGACACATTGGTGCTGAACCTGTTGTCTGTCACCACAGAGTACAACTACTCATGTCATCATTCTCACATGAGTGGTGAGCACAGAGTCACTGGTTTTTTAAAATATTATTGGTGATGCCAAGTTAAAATTGAATGGCTTACTCATCTTGTTTGGTTGACTAAATATAGACTTTGACAGGAAGAGATCAGATAATATACCCACCAATATAAGGTGCACTTACAGTAGTGCTGAGTGTATCAAGAGGAGACATAATCAAGAATGAAGCTATAAGAACAAGGATAGGTATAACTTTAATTTAGAGTTACATCCAGATACGTTTCTGGGCTTGAAGAACATCATCAAAGATACAAGTCATAGCAATATAGAGCAATAGTTTTTCTACCAACTCTGTGCTATCAGTGCCAGATTTGGACGCTGGACTCTAGAACAATAAGAAAGATAACGACCTCCGAAATGAAATGTGTCAGAAGAATGACAGGAAACAGCTTAAGGGACAGAGTGAGAAACACTGACCTGAGGAAGAAACTCGAAATTGAACCAGCCATCGAATACATAAAGAAACAACAGATAAATTGGTTTGGCCACATAACAAGACAAAAAGAACTAACAATGACTCAAAGAGCCATAAACAAATGCTACGAAAACGCAAGATTAAGAGGAAGACCGAGAAAGAGATGGATAAAGGGAACACTAGAGTCACTAGGAGGAATAATATCAGAAGAGGCCAACAGAAGAGCAAAGAATCGCAGATTGTTTCTCCCCTCGACGCCAACGGCAACAGAGGAAGGATAGAAGAAGAAGAAGAAGACCAAGAAACGCCTTATACAGAGTATATTCATTCCCACATTGTGTGTGCTACCAGTGCTAAACATGGCCACTTACAACTAAGCATAGGAGAAAGCTTGTTACCACAGAGATGAGGTGTCTGAGAAAAGTGCATGCAGTGGACAGAAATGATATAAAGGAAAGAGTAGGCATTGAGCCAATCATAAGTAACATACAGAAACAAGAAATAAACTGGTTTGTTCATCTAGAAAGAATAGTGCGATTCCTTACCACAAACAGCATAGATTAAAGGAGGAGAGGACAGAAGAGCAAGAGGCAGACCCAGAGTAACATACACCACAAACACATTGCTGTGTATGAATCATGTTAGAGCGTTCGGTCAACAACACTCATTGTTCCTCGTACTTTAATCCATAGTATGAGAGTTTAAAACATTTCTCTTGTTTCATCAATATGTGTACAATTGATCTTGATGTGCAGTCAGTTATACTCTAATTGTAGTGGATTGTATTCTTGACTTAACACGTGGATATTTTGTTTTCAGGGTGGGATAGTGTTTACGGGTTTGACATGAGCTGTATACGTGAGGTGGCCATAAGGGAACCACTGGTTGATGTTGTAGACCCGAAGCAAGTAGTCACCAATTCATTCTTGGTCAAGGTAAGAGAACTCTTTACCATACCTGCAGAGGTGACAGTTCAATCATTGAGAGCAATCATCAACACATTTACAGATTGAAAAGGTTGATGGAAAAATGTAGAACAAATCAATAAATGTCCTAGAATCAGCGCTCTGTACAAGAAATTTAAAATATTATCAAATGGTCATCAAAATAAAGAAGAGGTGCGACGCACTTAACAGAATTGAGGTTGTCATTTGACATTATGAACCTCAGCTCCTCATATCTTGGGAAATGTGCAGATTAACTCTTTCCATACGCTTTGCCGCACTGTGCCAATGCTGATTTTGGCCATGTACGTTTGACAGCATAGTGCACCACTCTCAATTTGATTAGTGTGGACCATCATCAAACTCATATTCTTTTTACATGTATTGTATTATCTGGATATTGGTGTATTCTAATACCATGTTCAATTATATACAAATTCTTATATAATGAGATAAATATGTAGATTGATTCTTAAAACCATGACAAATGGTTTGGCCTGTGAGATCTCTTCTGTTGCATCGATAAAAAGCTTACGTACAGAAAAAATTATGAAAAGATATGAAATCCTGATTTATTTCCTTTATGTCTTCCTTCCATCCTGCCTCTCTGGTTTCAGTCTCATGTTCTCTCAGTGACTACTAGAGGAATGAATAGTCCACTGTGTCATCCACCAGTTAAAGGATGTCAACTGGGTGTAGATGTGTTGTGCCTTATTGGCACAAGCTGTGGCACTTTTACTGTGCCTTTCAGCCCAACAGGTTGCCTTCCCATGTCATCTCTCTTCAATTGGTCAGATTAATTGGTTTTTAGGGACAACCACTAAGAGGTAAATTTGGATAGTTCTGGTTCATTGATTCCAGTGGAGACAGTCAGCTATGAATCACTGACCACTTTCAGCTTTGGCACTGATAGGTGCCTTAGCCCTGGAGTTCTGCTATGTTGGGACATGTGCCTGTAAGAAAATAGCTTGCTGTATCAGCTAATACCTTTCATTCAGAGTTATGGACACTGAAGCTTATGCATGTCCTGTAGCACAGACACATTTGTGCAAAAATGCAATATGGTCTCATCCATAGCATGCACTACATATTCCTTGCTGTCTGTGATAGAAAAACTTGGCACAAATATCAAAAATGCCCTTTGTAAAATGCAAGTGTGAGGATACACTTTTATCTGAAGGAACTGGACGCTGACAAGATATGAGATCGAGATTATTAATTTTTAACTGATGTAGATCAAGTTATAAACATTAGGTGTGAAGATTCCCAGGTTACAGTGTGGCCTCATGAAATCCCTAATGTAAATATCCTGACAGGTTATCTGTTCCTTAACTAAAGGAACTTTTTAGCACCATGGCTGAACGCAGTCAACTCATAACTGGCTGCCTGCACCATCATAAATGAATGGTAACTATCCAGATTATAATCCACCTTTTCATTTTGACAAAAAGCACAAAAAACAGTTCTACAGCAAATCACAACAAAACACATTGATATCCATTTAGGGGTAGCTGGCTAAAAGGACTATTAGTTTCTTTAGTATTCAACAGGAATTTATAACTTCAACCTTGATAGCAGCTGTGCTCATAGACATTTTGTTTGCTTACCTTTTGTAACAGGAAGTTGACATCTACACAGTGAAGGAAAATGATATTGCATTTACTGCTCCGTTTCGTCTGTCATGCAGACGTAATGATTACTTACATGCACTGGTTACGTTCTTCAATATTGAGTTCACCAAATGCCACAAGCGAACAGGATTCTCAACATGTAAGTGTGTACTAAGGTAGCTTCTTAAGCATAACTGTCTGGAGACATTATTGTAATCATTCATAGTTTTGATATATAATAGTTTTAAAAAAAAAATAATAGTATATTATTCAGTCATGATCATTAACGAGAAGAAGTGAACCATGTGATGACCTCAGACACACCATCATGACCCAAGCTGGTCTAAATGCATAGCAATAGCTGATGCTGAAAAAGATCCCTGATGAAGTCTGGTATAACATAAGAAGGATACTGTCAACACGACGACCTGCCATCACATTTAAGTAACTTACAAATCTTATCATAACACTTTTATCAATTTGTTATTGTTTTGTCAAGTCTTGAAAACATTCTCAGTCATCAATGAAATTGTCTATTCTCTTGTGTGAGTTTAGCCTATTGCATTGCCAAATCTAACATTTGTAATGGCACGCAACTCTTTGGCCATTGTTATTAGTGTTCCTTTTATTGTTAACCATTGTTATTAATTTATACTATGAATGTTTCTGTGGTTGTTGATTCATCATTTTACTATATCATCAATTCAATGGTTATTGTTGATTCATCCTTTTTGCTATATCATCTATTCAGTGGTTCTACTTAAGTAGCTAACTGTATAATGGTTGTATTCTGACCACTTCATTCCAACAAATTATCTGATGGGCTCATGATGCTCCCATGAAAGTCAAAGCCAGAGCCTATTTGCAGGAGACAAATCGTCCCAGCACGTGGCCATCAATTCTCAATCGGACTGCTTGTTTTCTCTCTGTCTCTCCCTAACCTGTAGCAGCGCTTAGTTCTCATAACTCTTTCCATATGTTTCAACGTCACCCTTCCGTCTGCGGCATGCTCATTTTGACCAAGTCCATATCAACACGGTTCGCCGCCCTGTGCAGTTCTCAGTTTAATTTGTATAAACAATCATACTTTTACATTTATAGTTTTTTGTAAAAATGCTTTACTGGGAAATTCCATCTTCAACACAAAGTGTTGACAAAGACAGTTTGGTTTAGCAGTGTTTATCACCGACACAAATCAGCTGATAGAAATGCTATTGATTTTAAAGATAGCTTGCTTGCGTTCTGGCGACTAAAGGAGTACACCTTCATATTTGTGGTGTGTTCTGGTCTGCAGCATAACTAACATTTGCACCTTTAAGCCCAACATATCCGACTTCAGCACAGCATTTTGAGTACCAGGTTGTCTTCCCTCTTTGGTCCCTACTTGTTTGGCCAGACTAGACAGGTTAATCATTAATGGAGGCACCACGAAGAGGTGGAACAGGATTTGGATGGTTCTGGTTTACTGATCCTGGCGCAAGCCACCAGCTGTGGGTCACTGACACCTTCCAGGTCTGCTGCTGTAAGGCGCGCCTTCGTCTTCATTAATGATGGCTGAAATAGCCAGTAAATTGACCTTCTTGAAATGTTTCAAATGAAAATATTGAAGCAACAATGGGGAGTAGTTATTGACAGTGATCTTGATCTGGATTTAGAAACAAATAATCTTAGTTTTAGATATTTGAAAGATACTTGTAATTAGTAAGTTTACTGTGAAGTGGGAATCATCATAAAGAAGAGCAACCAACTTGGCAAACTTTTTTAATATTATAGGATCATATCTCAAAAAATGGGATAACAAAAAAATCCTACATCAATAGAAATAAACTGTAATGTTTGATGAACACTGCAAACTTTTGAGTAATTTGTGTTTTGATGCTGTAATTTTTACTCATCATCATCATGTGCCATACAAGTTGGCGTAGGCAATCATGTCCCTTCACAATCTTCCATCTATAGTGCATCGTATCAGTTCTGTTGTTGACTGATTTCCATGCCGTGACATCAAGCTATCCAGTATTTTCTCTCTTTGTCGTCCGCGATCTCTCTTTCCTTTTATTTTGCCTGTTGTAACCAAGTATTCCAACTTTCCTCTTCTCATGATGTGCCCGAAAAATGTTGATTGCTTCTTTCTGATGTTTATTAAGAGCTCCCTTTTTGTGTTGGCCTCTTTGAGAACTTCCTCATTGGTCTTTTTAGCTGTCCAGGAAACTTTCAACATTCTTCTGAGAAATCCCATGTCTGTGGCCTCTAATCGTCTTTATTTTACTATACGTCCAATTGTTACTATAGTGTCGTAATCGATAGTTAACTTAGCACTAAACTATTTATCTCCTTATTGGATGTAGATGACTAGATCCAGCTAAGACTTTAACAAAAAACATTCTCTCATGTACAACATTGAGATCCCGTATGAAGAACTTACTTTATTTTGCTCATTTAGATCAAAGTATTTATGAATTTTTAAAAAGTGGAACCATTGCACAAACAATTTATGGTATTTTAAAAATTCCCAACAAGTAAATATTAGAATGCATTAGTGTAGTGAGGTACAGAAACTTTCTTCTATTCAGTGAATTTGAATCAAAGTAATTGTTTTTTAAAAACAATTTTGTAAACAACAAAAAAACCACTGCATGACATTTTTATGTCTTGTGTGATTTTGTCCATGTGTACTTGTTCCGTTAGTTCTTCTTTTATATTGACATACTGGTAAACTAAATACTACATATCATGAAATGTAGGTGTTTATCACATATTCATACACATTTTATTGTGCACAGTTTGTGTTATATTTAAAGCTTTTAATGCAGAGGTTATTCTCCTTGAAGAAAATAGTTACTTCCGTGGTTTAGTAATGAACAGGTTTATAGTTTGTCAACACAGACTGAAAGAGTAAATTGTGTCTTGTTTGCAGCTCCTGATGCACCTTACACTCACTGGAAGCAGACAGTCTTCTACCTGGGAGACAATGATCTGACCATCAAGAAGGGAGAGGAAGTGGATGGTGTGATCACAATGACACCCAACAAACACAACAATGTAAGTGCTCTCATCTGACAGACAGTTGCAGCAGACTAGTCACCACCTTGTGTTACCCAATTGGGACTGGTTATTAACATCTATAGTCACAAATGTATGCTGGAGGTGGTTCACCTAGTGAAAGGTATTCTACAAACTGTGAATGTTTCAAATGTGTTTTCTGGGTCAACACAACTACAATGAGGAGGTCCATTCTGTCTGACTTTCTGTGACATGATAACAATCAGCTATTGGTGATTTTTAGTGTTATAACAAGTTATGTTGTACCACTCCAGTTGTTGTCTGGTCATTTTCCTTAGGTTAGTCATGATCACTATAGTACACTCAAGGGAAGTAGTCCACTTATAAGAATCCTGATGAAATTGCAAATATACAGATTCCCCAATGTTTTCTTCTTTACCCTATATTGTAAAAAAACTTTTATAATGCTACTGCCCGGCCTGTCAACTGGGTGGAACAGATTGAAATAGGAAACTGAAACCAGTGGCCAATAGGCTTTCCTTCTAAAGGCTGAGTATTGGAGAGATGCAAGTGCTTACCACTTGCAATGAAGCTCTATGACCAGCTGATGAATACTTGTTCCAACTGTGTAACACGAGATATTGCACAAAGCATCTGAGGATAGAGCTGCTGCTGATAAAGTAACACTCAGCAGGTAATCCTTTTCATGTAACACCCAAAGCAGCAGATGTTTCCCATGCAACAGGATGACAGCTCTGACAACACTTAATTGTCTTGTAGATGATTTTGCATATCAAAATCCCTCAACAACATACGTTTCATCTCTGTACACCCAGAGACAGCCATTCTCAGGGAACAAAATGCCAGGGGATCCATCTCATTGAGTATCCATTATAAAAACAAGCACTCATGCATGCAATGCCAAGACTTGTCAGGGAACAAAATGCTAGGGGACCCATCTCATTGAGTATCCATTATAAAAACAAGCACTCATGCATGCACACAATGCCAAGACTTCATTATCATCGTCCCTATCTGTCATGTCAATGTGCTTATGTTTTTTTTTCTTCAGAGAGATCTGGACTTCTCCCTAAGTATTGACTTCCATGGAGAACTGTCTGCTGCAACCTGCTCTCTCAACTACAAGATGAGGTAGATGATGGGCTCCACTCTCTCTTGGCCAGGCCACACAGCACCATCTGTGCTAGTAATTTTTGGTGTTTATTTGTAAATTGATTTTGATATTCTTCACAGCTACTTAAGATTCATCTGCTGAATGTTTAGTGGCATTTTTTATTTGTTTAATTTGCTGCTCACATTGAATATTTTTGTAATTTTTTTCTTTTTTTTTGAGTTGAACAAAAATAAATTTTTATTCTAATTCTGAAATATGGGGCAATGATTGTTGCTAACATTATTTCTATTTGGATGTTGTGGGACATATGGACAAACAGTAAACAACTGGTTAACACATATACCATATGTTTGACAAATAAGAGATGCTGATTCTGATACAAATTTATCTTTTTTAAAAATTGCCAGACACAAGGTGGCCAAGTCTTGTTGAAGACTACAACTATAGGGAACAATTGAGTTGCTGCTGGTAGGTGGGAGAGACATTACTGAAGATGTGGATGGCAGTTGACTTGATCAGTCCCTCTAAAGATGACACCACAATTGCATACTAAATTGTGGGGGGGGGGGGGGGGGAAAGAGAGGAGAATAATGATTGGCAGTAACAGCTACAGTTATGGTGTATGTGATGTGAACATGTTGCAAGTAATGATAATAACAAAAAAAAATGCTAGATGTGTGGGCATCACTACAGCTAAAGTCAGCATAGTGGTAAATGCAGCTTCTCAAAAAATAAGTGAAATAAAGAAGTTGGCAAAAGGACAATTCATTCTAACTGGGGATGCATGCATGTAGAATATGACATCTTAACATTACATTCATTTTAACAATTAGTGTCATCATTTAAATGCAGTCATCTAAGTGTGGCAATTTAAAACAACCACTGACGTGGTTCCTGTAGAAAATAAAAGTCTTTTTTTTTTGTGTGTGTTAGGTAGAAAATGGCCAAATCCATTTGACATTTATCAAGACTTCAAATGAGGAGTCTATTTTTAAAAGTGATCCTGGATGTGAATTGACATGGTGTTGGAGTACACATTTTTAATGTTTGCAGCTGTAGCCTACATGTGTTACTGTGATTGTATGTAGGTCAGCTGCTGTATTAGCCAGAACATCTTACACACCCTGTGGCCATGTTGTGCATTGTAATGGAAGGCGATTAAAACTTGTCAATGATGAGCATGATCTTTATGTTGTCAAAGATAAGATAAATGTTGTTTTAGCATATTGTAGACAGTTATGGGCAATTCAGATATTTTGCAATGAAATTATAAATAAATTTGATGCTTTGATTTGTTGCTCTATCCATTGAATTCTACACATCCCACAATTACATGTAAAAAGGCATCTGGACTAATTATATATGAAGTTAATATATAGGAGCGAGTAGCCAGATTAACTCGTCAAACACATGGACTAATTATATATGAAGTTGATATATAGGAGCGAGTAGCCAGATTAACTCATCAAACACATGGACTAATTATATATGGAGTTAATATATAGGAGCGAGTAGCCAGATTAACTCGTCAAACACATGGACTAATTATATATGAAGTTAATATATATAGGAGCGAGTAGCCAGATTAACTCGTCAAACACAGCTCATGATCAAATGCCAGGAGGGTCGAAAGCTATTCCTATTGGGGATGAAATAATCTCTGAACACTAGTAGGCCCCGGCCCCTCTTCCTGTGGGATATACCACAAAGAATGTTCAACAGCATGGTTGATGTGCTCTTAGATTATGAGCAGATAAGAGGCCAAATGACAGGGAAATAATTCATGGATCAGAATAATTATTGAAACATGTAGAAATGTTTAGTGTCCCAGCTTGTTATAGTGCAAACAAATCGTGCTGGTAGTCAATATCCATGCTTAGTCTGTGGACCAGTGGTATCACATGGTAATTTCTAACAACTGTGAGCCAGCTGTCTCATTTAGCAACCAGACCATTTAATGAAGCCATGATTTCTGGTCTGTGGGAGTGACCACAATCAAACTACATTAACTCTGTTGAGAGTAAAATATCAGCCCTGACTGGAGTTTGACACTAGGAAATGACTGCCACCCTAATGGCTGGCCTTTAATGTTAGTGTTGTTTCACTCTATGCTGATTCATCCTGTTTTGTTGCATACACGTCAAGAGCTGTTCAACACTACCATTGAGTCACAGTTAAGGATCAAACACTAACATGTTTTATGCTGGGCCTGTTTTTAGACATACTAATGCATACACTATATCACGGTTCTGTGATTTAAGCAAATTATTTGTGGGGGGGGGGGCAGTTGGTGGAGTTACTCTTAACCAATATCGTATCATATGTTAATCAAATGTGCACGTGTACAGTAGATAATGACAGCTCTGAGCAAGCATTGAATTGTTGAGTGAATATATTTTTAATGAGAACAATATTATGATGTAACATCTGGAAGAAGTTGATGACTTTCACAAATGTAAAAATGATTTGGATGCATGTGATGCATTCATGTGATTACCAGTCTCACTCTGCCTGTGACAGTTCTATTAAACAAGACCAAGAATATCGGCAGCTCAGAATAAATATTGATATCAGATGTTGAGGGGGATAATGACTTGTCATTCAGGTCCGAGGCAGACACACAGTAAATGTAGAGTTGTCATAAAAAAAAATAAATCAAATTTCAACCTTATTCTCTAAACACACCTGTTCTGGATATATTCTTTCATATTCTATATTAAAATTTCAATGTTTCCAACTTATAATCAGGATTATTGTCTAGGAGCTTTCATTATTCCCCCCCCCCCCCCCCTATTTGCCAAGTTATTTGTTTATGTAACGCCACCAACATTGCAGTGCCTTGTTTCAGGCCATCTCATCAATTTACTAAAATAATAATTGCTATCTTAACAGCCCAGTGTTCATGACTGTCGCTTGACGGTCCATAGTCATTGTTTTGGCATTTGACACGTTTTGCATGAGGCAGCATGGATCCTGTGCTCATTACCTGAGAGTGATGTGAAGTTTTTGTGATAACTCCATCCTGACCAGACTCTGCAGCTTCCATGAAATGAGGTAAGGAAGCACAAGGTCATGTGATATAAAATGCAGCCGGTAGCAGCGACTGTGCTGTCCTGAAATTGGGTCAGTGTAGATATCAATGAGATCTACCCTGCAGACAAGGTCTCCAGTTATGTTGTGAATGATGTTGTACATCTCTCTGACATCAAAGTCAGACTCTGTCTGCCAGAAGCTGACATCATGGGTGAACATCATTGGGAACAAGCTGAACTGTACAAACTGCTGAGGGAATGAAATTTCCTGAAACTGGTCAGTGAATCTCATACTCTGAGACCAGAGAAGCCTCGGATCATTAACACCACAGATCTGACAAACAATGTTATCTAGGTTCAATATGGAGACAAAGATGTGCTGAGATTTGTTCACAACGTTTAACATAAGCCCAGCTACAGATCTACACCTCTTGTTCTTAGTTTGCCCATCAGGCATTGGTCCAGCCTCCATGTGTATCAATTTTATGTTACTAACTCCCTGAAAGCCCTCTAACTGAACAATTCCTAGGGAGCTATTCATATCTTGAACACTTAGTGAGATCTGCGAGAACAAATCTGATCTCTGGAGACATAAAAGAAGCTTCTCTGAAAGATAATTCTGGAGATGTGTGATATGATTTAGTTGCTCTGTGATTCTGGTGCCATTTATGAATTGAGTTACATTTCCATGAAAATGACTCTCAGTAGAAGCAGTTGATGCATTGGAGGCTGTGTTAACATGTGATGGTGGTTGTGAGTTTGGTTCAGTGAAACTCTCACCAGAAGTGTTGCCAGGTAACATCTGCACAACCATCATCTCGTGTCTGACAGGCAGTGTGGCAGGTTCTATGTGCCCTGGCAGAAAACACTTCCCAGACATCACAAAACACTGGTTCTCATTGGAATTGACTTCCGATAAATCAACAACGGCTTCATCACAACTACTCAGAGGCTGAATTCCACAATCCTCAGGGTGACCGCTAATCAGTTCTGAAGCCATGGTCAAAATTTTACTGCAAGAAGGAATGTCTGACTTGGGGAGCTTGTTATTAAAATGTTTCTGATAAATCATTGAACCTTCATCACCAAACATAAGGTCACATACATTTTCTAAGAGAGAAGTCCGACAATGAAAGACCCTGCTACCACAGTCCTGCATATCCCCATCAGCATTTCCATTCACCACTTTGGCTTCACTGTTTGGAACAAGCTTCATCGGCAACACACAATCTTGACCAATTGTTTTCACGTTGCTACTTTTATCTGATACTGTACAGCCAACACTTCCATCAGCAGTCAAATCATACTCCACCCTACTGGAGGTGCTGAGACCATCCTCAAGAAATGTTGGGACTTTAATATCATTCTCCCCATCTCCAGTGTCCATGGTTTCAGCACCTTCATGAGAAGATGTGCTGTTACCATTTCCTTTAATTAGAATGAAGACAGACTCTGAATTGTCAGGAATCAACTTTAAGATCTGATGTTTCTCATCCTGCCTGGTCTGGTGAACTGGTCCGACCGTGTGCTCCTGGGAGGTGTTGCCTCTATCAATGCCATGCTGGAGTGGAGCAGCAACACACCTCTTCAATGTCAAGTTTTCAGCATTCTTTCTTTCCTTAATACTTTTGGTAGTATCTTGGTTGTCATGGCTACCATCAACCTTCGTGCCCAGTTTGATCTCTACAAGCCCTTCAGTGGAGCAATGGTTTAATGAAGTCCTTGACTTATGACCTGGAAGGATGAGCCAGTTATGCTCATCTGGTATGATCATGGCTGCTAGGTCAAGGCTGAATAAAGCCTCTAACCTCTTTCTCAGCAGACAAAGTGGATTGTTGCTTTCTTGAAGTAAGTTTCTGAAACAGAACAGACAAGTTAAACTGCTGTAGAGCTGTTTGAAGAATAGCAATACTAAAAAAAAAGTGGTATGGTGACAGCTTTACATGGTAATGGACAAAACAAAAGTCGACGTTTCGGCCAAGTAGGCCTTCAGCTGGAACAACAAACACAAAAAATATATATGTAAGGATATGTTAACAAATCTAACTACATGGTGATAATATGCTAGATACTCAAGAAAAGAAGTTGTTTGAAGAACACCTGAGTTCAATATACACAAATAATTTTACCTTTGATTTGCTTCATCTTAAAGTTTGTAAATAAATATTTATTTAACTCTAGATTAGGATACCTATCTGGGAGTCATGTTTTCACAATAACGTAAAAATTACAGTTGGAGATCCAAAAATAGTATTTTTCTGTGAACTTTTGCTACACAGCTGTTTGTTTACCCAAGCAGACACATGTGGTTTGGATACTGTCATCATTTTCTGAGTTACGTTAGATTTATGGCCTGAAATTCAAACGCATTACACTGTGGCTTGTGGAGGTGTTACATTGTCTATTCACACAGTCACTGTAAGTCCAGCTGTATGTTTGGCTCCCTCATATCATTGTTTGCTATCCATCCCATATTACAAAGGTTTGTTTGATGTTTTACCAAAGGCCGAGATTTCCCCGTTATAAGAAAGAATTGCTTGAAAAATGGCCAAATTAACAAAATAAAACAGCCCATTTCTAAGGTACTGTTGTATGACAGACTTTAATAATAAAAAAATGCAACTCTCAGCGTCACAAGTTGTAATTAAGGGAGGTAGGGAATGTTTGTCCGCAACAAACTGTCAAATTTAAAGAATTTGTAATAACGGCATCGTAATCCAGGGTTAATATCTCAAATCATCTTGTGCCTTCTTATTCAAAAGCTGCTATCGTAGAAGACCTAATCGCTGTGTCTCTCTTGCCTTGATGGCACCCTCCATTATGGATTTTCTAACCTCTTGTCACTCTGCTTCACCTTTATCTGTCGAAATGATGTTCAGTAAATTCTTGTGTCCGTAAGATTTCATTTATCTTGAAGACTTCATTTATCTTTATGACTTGAAGGTTTCATTTATCTTTATGACTTGATTTATCTTGAAGGTTTCATTTATCTTTATGACTTCATTTATCTTTATGACAAATAAATCATAAGATTTATGTGATTCTTATGATAATCATAGAACTATACTGAGCACTAAACTCAGTAGCTCCTGCAGCAAGCCAGACTTGCAACATGAGGAAACTACAAGGAATACTTTTTCAGACACAACCTATAATGGTCCCTGCCGCCTATCCGCCATATTGCTTGGAAGTTCAAGTCCTCCCAAAAATGTTGATTGTCCTATTTTTAGCAAAAATGTATAGCGCTTGGTGATGTTAGGTAGGACATAGTTTTTGTCTCCAAATTCAAACATATGAAGCAGTTATTCATCGGATTATCCACATGGTACATCGAACAACAGTCTGTAAGCGTTGAGATCTCCCCTGCCATGTGTAATCATTGAAATGATAAACCAGTCCATAAGTCTACCCTTGATCTCACAGTTTTGAATCTAGACAACCAATAAGCTGAGCTATGGTTCAGTAATATGTATCTTTGTACGAGTGTCTCATACTTATGTCATAACAGGGAATTTTTGTAACAGCAGACCATAGGATCAATGAAGTAATCACTGCTCTTAAAGTGGTTTCTCACCAAAAATCTTATCCCAAAATATGCTTTGGTTCTTTAGATACTTGATACTCTTTAAGTAAGAGACAATGTGGTGGTGAAAGAGAAAGTACACTTAATTATGACTCCCAAGTGCTTTTCTTTTACTCTATTACTGAGCAAATCCTGGCTGAACCAGTTGTTTTCTCTCTGGGGTAACAACCCCTGGTTTCAGCAGTGAGGCTCGGCTTAAAACGTCAATTACTCATCGGTAGAAAAAATATGAGTACCTCTGAAGACAGAGTTATCTGCCTGTGCGATGAGGGACCCATGTGTACATGGCTGTCAGGAAAAAAAATGCTAAATTCAGATTACCATGCACAATTCAGTTACTAGTTTCTACA
Organism: Megaustenia siamemsis; assembly: GCA_032433765.1. Classification (NCBI taxonomy): domain Eukaryota; kingdom Metazoa; phylum Mollusca; class Gastropoda; order Stylommatophora; family Ariophantidae; genus Megaustenia; species Megaustenia siamemsis. Next base: position 6,139,681 of record JAVIAB010000156.1, on the reverse strand, counting down.
GACTTTGTCAGAGGTTAAAGCTGGTGAACGAAAAAAAAAAACTCTCTTTAGTTACAACAATTGCCATCTATCTATCTATCATCCTTTCGTGCCGAAGACGGCACATAGGGCAGAACAACAATCTCAAAAAGAGAAACCGTGCGTGCCAAAATGGCACATATTGTAGAGATCACTGCTTCTAACTCTATTCTTCACTAAAATCTATGTATCTGTTTCCATAACAATACTTTTTACAATGACAGCTTGTCAAGCCATCAATCAACCTCCTTAGTCGCCTCTTATGATATGCCTAGAAGGTCACAGAGTTACTATTCTTTACTTCCCTCATAGTGAGGCCCCGGTAACACACTACAATTGCTACACAAACATTATTACTTATAATCAGTTCTCTCTTCTTGTCTACTGTGAGCTTAACTCCAAAATATTTGTAATGGTTTCTTCTGATTAACGAGCACCAAGGTAATTAAAACTTATCAAACCAACTCTGTTTATCCTGTACTAATTATTGCAACACTATCTTCATTTCTTTATATCTTCAATCACTTGTATAAATGTATGTTAGATACAGGTAGCAAGCTGTTACCTGTTAATTCTCTGGGCCAAGTAGTGAGAACAAGTGTAGCAGCTGTCACCAGCCTCCACCACACCTCGCAGACAGACATCATTGACTACAACAACATCATGTTTCTCAAAGATGTGAGTCAAGGCTCCATCTGTGTTAAAGCTTTTGTCCTGGAACCTGAAAGTTGGCAACACAGGTCACTCAGCTTGCTACAATGTAGGCTCACAATCATGTCAAGTCAGCTTTACTCCATTCTCATAATCACGGATTACAAAATATCAAATTAGTCATGCATTACCCTGAATCATAGATTACAAATGTCAAATTAGCCATGCCTTACCCAGAATAATATATTACAATTATCAAAATAGTCATGCATCCTTCAGAATCAGATTACAAATGTCAAATCAGCTTTGTGGTATGACCAAGAATCATACAAGTCAAATGTCATGTCAAACCTACTTCATGACTCAAAATCATACCTATTATTTTGAGTCAGCCTTATTGCATGCTTCTTCTTAGTCTTAAGTGGGCTTGGATGTGTAGCTTTTTTTAAAAGCAAAGTTGCTATATCTGCTGCTTTCAGCTCGACACATCCATCTTTGGGATAGATAAGTAAATTTGCTTACCAATTGTTGCCTGGACAGTGCCCATGCTTGGCTAACTACTATTTTAGACTTTAAATTGCCATGAGTTCTTTAACGTACTCAAGCACTCACAGGGCCTCTTGTTTTTCGCTATTTTTCAAAATGGCTAGACATCAGATCTGACTGCCCAGAGACTGGGAGGGTAAAGCCAGAAAGAAACCACAGATTTGATTTTTTAAAACTTCTCACCACTTGTTGGGACTGAACCTGAGACTATCTTACTTCTAGAGCACCCAGTTTCCCTTGTATGGTTCATAACCATAACTTACCAAATGTCAAATCAGCATTAACATATGGCTGAAACCATAGAATAACAAGTCAGTCAACAAGAAATATGCTAACAAACAGTACAGTGTTAACAGATCCTGCAATATCCATAATTTTCTTCCTAACTCAAAAAACAAGGTACACATTTATAGCTAAGTTAACTAAAAAAAACTATCTATACCCAGTACTTTTAGATTAAGAAACAAGCAATCTCTCTCTGACCACACATTAGGCAGTCACTGTTCTAGGCATCAAAATAAAAACAGGCTATGTTAAAAGCTAAAGGGCAGACACACTTGCTCAAAGGGCCTCTTCTGATGATCAGATTGCTCCCTGCTGTGAAGTTCTGTATAAAGAGTTCCTATTCACCATCATGTGCCATACCTGTTGGTGTAGGCGATCATGTCCTTCCACAATCTTCTGCCCACAGTGCATCATATAGCTATTTAGTATCTTACCTCTTTGTTGTCCACGATCTCTCTTTTTCCCTGTATTTTGCCAGTTGTAACCAAGTATTCCAACTTTCCTCTTCTCATGATGTGCCCAAAAATGTTGATAGTTTCTTTCTGATGTTTTTTAGGAGCTCCCTTTTTTTTGTTGGCCTCTTTGAGAATTTCCTCATTGGTCTTTCCAGCTGTCCAGGGAACTTTCAACATTCTTCTGAGAAATCCCATCTCTGTGGCCTCTAATCATCTTTTATTTGTCTACTGTCCATGATTCGCTTCCATAGGTCAGAATTGGCTCTATATAGCACTGATGTACTCTCTTTCTCACTTCTATTGACACAGACTTGTTGCATAAGATGTTTTTCATTTTCTGAAATGCTATTTTGGCCTGAGCTATTCTGCTTTTATTTCCGTGGTGCATCTTCTATCTAATGTTATTGTGCCCAGGTATGTGACTCAGATTTGTCCTGTTTATTTTTATGCTGCATGATGGTGATGATTGTTTCTTCAATATGACCATTACTTCTATTCTCTTACTATTCAGACCTTTCTTTTATTATTAAGTCTACATTTCTGGTAGTTCATTCTGTCTGCTATTAAGACCATGTCATCCACATATCACAATTTTTTTTGTGATAATTAACTTCAATTCCTTTTTTGTCAACTATTGATCTCCTATTTTCGCTACAAAGAAAAAACAAATCCGGTGATAGAACACAGTCTTGTTTGATTCCTTGTTTTATGTTTTGGAACTGTCCTGTTTGGTTGCTAATTCTTACGACTGCTGTTTGTTGTCAGTGCATGTTTTTCATGATTCTCAGATTTTTCCCATCAATGTTTAATTTCTCCATCATATTGATTATTTCCACATGCTTTACTTTGTCAAATGCTTTTGTATAGTATTTAAAGCACATATATAGATATTTCTTTACCTCTATAGCTCTTTCTATCAATGTTCTCAGGATGTATATTGCATTATTGGTGCCATTTCCTTCCACAAATTCACATTGTTCCTATTATTGCATCAAAATAAAAAACAGGCTATGTTGAGATTATTATTAATTTGGGAGCTAAACCAGCACTCTCAAAGGCTTGTAAACATTTTTGGAGCAGGTTGCTATGTATGGTAACTTATGAAAAACAAACCTGAAGCCAACACTGTGATACTCCGGGTAGTTGGAAGCCTCAAAAGGTACAACATCTGTTAAGATGAAACCAGCATTAGAAGCCATGGCATGAACTTGCCAGCTGTCATGCCAGGACCTCGATGGTTGGTCTGCTGGAGTTCCACCTTGACCTTTACACAGGGTCACCATCACTTGACCACCATCAGACAAAATTTGTGAGCAGCTGGAACAAACAATGTGTACATCAAGATTTGAGTAGGACTTCAGAGAGAAGGGTGGATTGGTATTCTTTATGTAATTCGATAATACTCTCTCTTCATGATCTGTATTTTTTGTCCATACTTGTATGTTGACTGTGCACAAAGTGAACTTTTATTCTTCTTCTGTGATCATGGCTCATTCAGACTAAGACTCCAAATGCTAGACTCTACATCTCTGACAATCTGTGCTACTAAGTGTCAACCTTTGCACAGTAAAAAAAGTAAAGAGCCCCTGTCACGCCAAGTGGTGTATAGGGAATATGATGTTAGTGACCATAAATTTTACAGACCACATGATTTTTTAGGCAATGTGGTCGGTATTATGCCTCTGCTGTTTACTTTCCCCCAAAATTCCGGTACTCATTTAAGGCTGAGTGAACTCGGAAGCCGTCAGTTGGGATCGAACCCTACCTCTTGTCCTTTGTAGTCCAGTTCACTAACCAATGGGCTATCGCAGCTCCCAGACTTTGCTCAGGACCATCTTGCCATATGTCCCTATTCTAGATAAGCTTCAAAACCTTGGCAAAGGAGGGAGCTAATTCCTACTATTGTTGCCTCTCACCTCTGTGTTCTTAGTGTTTTTCTAGAATAACCTCTTTTTCTTTTACCTTCTGTTTCCCATTCAGTCTTGCTTTGTGATTCTCTTGTTGTCTCTTCTCATCACATGACCAATATGCTTATCACGATGGGAGACTGAGAACAGTTAATACCTAAGGGCAAAATTACTACCGAAAAAACTTGCTGAAATCAGATGTGCAGGAAAAACAAAGAGCATCAATACTACAGTTGTGCTGTAAACTGTGGCAAAACATATCATTTGCACCTGGTAATGGCAAAAATTAAGGATACCAAAAGCAAGAGGAGCATTCGTTGCACTGGGAAACATATGGGAATCCAAAGAAATTAGGTTAAATACAAAAATTTCAACTCCAATGTTAAATCAGTCCTATTATATGGCTGTGAAACATGGAGAACAACAAAAATGATAATCACAAAGATACAGACCTTCATTAATGGATGCTTGCACAGAATAAAAGGATGGAAAAATACCAGTCAAATATCAGTGGACAAAGATAGACAACGAAGATGATGATGGATAGGACACACATTGTGAAAGCCAACGGAGAGTATTACATAACAGGCCTTTTTTTTAATCTCCAGGGAAGAGAAATAAGAGGAAGACCACAATATTCTTGGAAAAGACAGGTGGAAGCAGAGATGAAGATGATGGGGAAGACATGGAATCATCTTAAAAGAATAGCAAGAAACAGAATGAGTTGGAAAGTGTTTGTTGAAGACCTATGCTCCACATGGAACTAAAGGAAGAAGAATAAGACAGACAAGAATTTGTTAAAGGCTTGCATCAAGCTAGTCATTCTGTAAGTGAAATTGATGTGATTACATTTATATGTGTGAACATGAAAAACAAGAAAGTTCATTTGAAAAAATAATAAAAAAGCTAAGTTTAGGACAATCCAACCTTGAAAAGAAATCAGCCAGTAGGGCTCTGTTCCTTTTAATGTTATGTCTGTCTGCCAGGGGAAAATTAAAAATAACTCGCTGGTAGCGGATTTGGCTGATGACAGGATGTGTGTGTAGCTCTCTAGCATCAGTCTCTAGAAATACCTGCACACCTGTAAAAACACAGAATTAAAAGTTTCCAACATGGACCTTTATGGAAATTTGAATATGATGACATGTCATTGGGTCGTGAAGATTTTTAATTTCATAGACCTAAACCACAAAATTGAGAGGTGAGTAGTGTGGGGAATAAAGAGATCTTGTTATATTCTCTACTGCTTCAAATCAGGTAACAATTTGTTACGGTCATGTTGCCTGGTGATTATCCAATTATGTTGGTCAGTCTGCAAAAATTTCCTGAAAGGCTGGGATGGGTGGTGGAGCAGATATGGGTATGTCCTGACTGCCATGAAACTATTTTCCATGAATAAAATAGAATCAAAACAAGATTACACAGGAAACAACATCATATGAACTGACATGAGGCAGCTGGAAAAGCATTTTTGAAAAAGGTAGGTGGATTTCCTCCTTTATGCAGCATATTTGGAATGTGTTGTTGCGTCCATATTTGCCACGACTAATGGCACATTTTAAGGGTAATATGGTCAGCAGCACGGCACCCTACTTTCAGAGTAAGTATTTATGGTACCAATTCAAGGCTGGGTGAACCTAGAAGCTATTGATGTTTGAGCCAGACCTCTTGACCTCCAGGAGACCAGCTCATTAACCATTGCTCTAGAACAACTTCTTATAAAAGTATTGAGGCAGGTAAAATAAATGTCAATTAGTCTTTAAAAAAGCTAAATTTACAGCATGCTCTGCAGGCAGAACAGCCAAAGAAGACTGTAGTGTATGTTATGACCACAAGTAGCTTGATGAAGGAGGTGATGACAGTGACGAAAGCATTCATCTGGTTGGAGTCACAAGACTACACCCACGCCTGTATACTAAGTGGTTCGATGAGTATGATAAGAAAAGAGGAGGTGGACTCTGTATGCAGGCAGTGGACAGAGTCAGTGAAGAAGTCAACAATACGTAGCAACACCTCTGTCTATCCCTGGACATGCGAGAGTACTGGGAAATGAAAGAGTGAACAGGCTGGTTAACTGTGCTGTTATTAAAGACAGTCAACCAATGGATCAGGCGGACATCATTAATGCCCTCTGAGATGCGGGAAGGCCACAAGACTTCGACAACCACACCTCTATGTCTCTCCTTCTGATCAAAGAGTGGGAGTAAAGATGGGTACATCCAGAAATGAGAGGCTTCGTGGGCACATAATTTATCAACCAACGTAGAGCTAGAGTCGTCAGTAGCTGGATGTTGCGGTATTTGCTGAGGAGGGGATCACTTATGGGCATGTTTGGAGTGCAATGATTATTACCCACAAATAACTCAATAAAAAGCTAAATTACTTGAATATAAGTTTTCTTTGAATGATGCTTACAGACTGCTGTTGTTTCTGCCAGGAGTTGTGATGCTTCACTGACATGAAAAGTCATTAAGTTAATCTATGCAAAGTAACTTCTGTCCAGTCTCTGATACTTACCGATTTCTGTTAAGGCTTGCATGTTATATGTGGCCAGTTTATGTTGCTGAATGAAATCTAATGTTTCCAGATTTGATGTTGTGACTTGTGATCCTTTGAATGTCAATTTGTTCAGGAGGGAAAGAGTGAAAGAGAAGTCACCATCTCCAACAAGCAGAACTGGACCATCACATGGTGAGTCCATGGCAGCTAGCATCAGCACAAAGTATGTTGGAATAACAAACAATGATAACAAATTACAAAAAAACACTAGAAATGATAAAAGTCAATCAAAGAATAGAAAAGAATATTAATCCATAAAATAAATTCAAATTATATTGTATGAAAATGAAGTATCAAAATAGTTAAAATAATACAACTGATACAATTAATAAAACTGCTACTAATGCAAGATCTGTACTCTAGATACAAAAGTAATAAGAAAAATGACCACTTTCGAAACAAAATGTGTAAGACAAATAACAGAAATCAGCCTGAGAGATAATATCAGAATAATAAAAGCTAAGAATAATTCCTGCCACAGAATACATAAATAAAAGCAATAGATAGAATGGTTTGGCCACGTGATAAGACAGAAAGACGAAAACATTAACACAAAGACCTTTTAACAAACATCACAAGAACATCAGACTCAAGGGTCCAACCAAGAAAAAAAGATGGATTAATGGAATATTAGAACCACTAGGAAACATAGCAGCAGCAGAGGCCAATAGAAAAGCAAAAGTCCAAAAATTATATCTCCCCTCGATGCTGAAAGGCAAATGAGGAAGGGAAGAAGAATACAACTGAAACAAATAGGTACACACAAGTATACACATTCAAATGTTTGCAGACACCACAATCAGCCAAGAAATATATTTAGGGCAATATCAAAGTCTTTTATGGTTACAAATTTTTGAAATAATGATGTACACCATTGTGGGCAATCCCAAGGGCCAAACACAACAACCTGTAGAGGGTCACAGGGTATCCTTAGGTTGGACTATGATGTTGTATATAGTTAGAAGAATCTTGAATACATTATAGGCATTTTCTGCTAGAATAAGAGGGACAATATTCTGCTAGAAGAGGGAGAATATTCTGCTACAATAAGAGGGAGAATATTCTTTTAGAATAAGAGGGAGAATATTCTGTTAGAATAAGAGGGAGAATATTCTGCTAGAATAAGAGGGAGAATATTCTGCTAGAATAAGAGGGAGAATATTCTGTTAGAATAAGGGAGAATATTCTGTTAGAATAAGAGGGAGAATATTCTGCTAGAATAAGAGGGAGAATATTCTGTTAGAATAAGGGAGAATATTCTGTTAGAATAAGGGAGAATATTCTGTTAGAATAAGATGGAGAATATTCTGCTAGAATAAGAGGGAGAATATTCTGCTAGAATAAGAGGGAGAATATTCTGTTAGAATAAGGGAGAATATTCTGTTAGAATAAGAGGGAGAATATTCTGCTAGAATAAGAGGGAGAATATTCTGTTAGAATAAGAGGGAGAAAATTCTGCTAGAATAAGAGGGAGAATATTCTGTTAGAATAAGAGGGAGAATATTGTGCTAGAATAAGAGGGAGAATATTCTGCTAGAATAAGAGGGAGAATATTCTGCTAGAATAAGAGGGAGAATATTCTGTTAGAATAAGAGGGAGAATATTCTGCTAGAATAAGAGGTAGAATATTGTGCTAGAGTAAGAGGGAGAATATTCTGCTAGAATAAGAGGGAGAATATTGTGCTAGAATAAGAGGGAGAATATTGTGCTAGAATGAGAGGTAGAATATTGTGCTAGAATGAGAGGTAGAATATTGTGCTAGAATGAGAGGTAGAATATTGTGCTAGAATAAGAGGTAGAATATTGTGCTAGAATAAGAGGTAGAATATTGTGCTAGAATGAGAGGTAGAATATTGTGCTAGAATAAGAGGTAGAATATTGTGCTAGAATGAGAGGTAGAATATTGTGCTAGAATAAGAGGGAGAATATCCTGCTAGAATAAGAGGTAGAATATTGTGCTAGAATGAGAGGTAGAATATTGTGCTAGAATAAGAGGTAGAATATTGTGCTAGAATGAGAGGTAGAATATTGTGCTAGAAGAAGAGGTAGAATATTGTGCTAGAATGAGAGGTAGAATATTGTGCTAGAATGAGAGGTAGAATATTGTGCTAGAATGAGAGGGAGAATATTGTGCTAGAATAAGAGGTAGAATATTGTGCTAGAATGAGAGGTAGAATATTGTGCTAGAATAAGAGGTAGAATATTGTGCTAGAATGAGAGGGAGAATATTGTGCTAGAATAAGAGGTAGAATATTGTGCTAGAATGAGAGGTAGAATATTGTGCTAGAATAAGAGGTAGAATATTGTGCTAGAATGAGACAATTTTTGTCTAATAGTCTAGTTTAGATGATTCTCTAACATATGATTGAGTTCAATGTTGTCTTTTCCACTGCTTCTTGAAGATCTCTTTCAAGAAAGCAGCTATTGTGTCAAATTTAGAGTCTATGCTTTGTAGGGTCTATAGCAGGTGAAACTATCAGGATTGGATATGGCATTTGGAGGCCTTAAACTTTCAAAGAGTTTTGAGGATCTATTGTCCTTGTCATGGAGGAGTCAATGGTGATATGCTAGCAGACTGACTTGCTTCTAAGGCACTTTTAGTAGGAATTTGAGGTTGACAGAAATGATATATTATTGTGATGTCTCCGTTATCATCTACTGAAGACTGGCACTGACTGATGGACTTGCAGCTAAAATATAATAACTTATGTGAATCTGGCAGAAAACTGATCATCATCATTATCAAGTACCAAGCCTGCTGGTGTAGGTGATCATGTCCCTCCACAACTTTCGATCACGACAGTTATTTATTATTTCTGTTGTTGACCTTCTGCCAAGCCATTCTCTTAACCTGTCTGGTATTTGATTTCTTCTATCTCTTCGTCCCTCAATTTTCCCAGTTGTTACAATATATTCCAGCTGTTCTCTTTTCATTACATGGCCAAAAAAAACCAAAAAAACTGATAAAAGGACATATTACAGTGAAGTCTCTATGTATCATTCATCGTAGTTATAACTTGGGAGAATCTGAAGTCAGGATTTGAACTGACATTATGATATGATAAATGTTTATCATTATAAGGCAAAGTTAGGATGACAGTTGAGTAAATCATTAGTAGAAGTTACAGTACTGTACTGTACAGTCAGGTTCATAAACAACACAAATCACTATCACACTTTTATGTAGGCCCCTATCAATGTTTATTAAAATCATCAAAGCATATCACTGATATGAATACCAATGGCAATGGGTCTGCTGTGAGTGCTGATAATTTACAGATCACATGTTGGCGCATGATGTAATGATGATAGTATTTGATAGTGTCATGTATTGTTACACTGCAATCGTGTATATTCAGTTGAGTCTCAGTGGAATTCTGCTACAACTATAATTAGAATAATAATAATCATGGATTCATAGGGTCAAAGGAATGACAATAATCACTGAAATGCAAGTTTGTTAATTTTCATTTTGCAAATTTGAAATTTGTCATATTTAAATAATACACATAATAATATTAATATAATATCAATTATCAATACAATACTTATCTTTATTATTTATTATCTTATATCTATATACCCGGTAAACGGTAAAGTGTGTGGTTTAAATTTAATTTTTAAAATTAAAAAAAATTATTATTTATTATTGAGTTATTTGAGGGTCATCATCATGATTGCACCCCAAACATCGAACATGACGATAGGTGCTCAGAGTCAGATCCCCCTCCTCGGCAATCTCAATCTGTGTAAGTGTGTTTTATTAAGTTTTAACAATAATTAATATTGGTAATTTCCTAGTTTGATCAGATATATTATTTCAGTTTGGAAGAGTGATGTCCCCTAAAATATGTCTGCCAAAATACAGTGGTTCTACGCATTCTTGGCGTTGGGGTCATTACGCTGGCATGTAATCATTTCGGAGTATCTGTTGATTGGGCGTTGGGTCCAGGGGTTAGGTTTAGCTTTAGTGTTAAATATTTATAAATATATTATAACGCGTGGTCGCGTGACAAAAACGACGGAACGCCACGCTGACCCAAACGCCAGTGTGAGTGACACATGCCAGCGTAATGACCCCAACGCCAAGAATGCGTAGAACCACTGTATTTTGGCAGACATATTTTAGGGGACATCACTCTTCCAAACTGAAATAATATATCTGATCAAACTAGGAAATTACCTTAATATTAATAATTTATTATTATTAATAATGACACAATTAATATTATAATTATATCTACGAGTCTCACCACTGAGATATTAAAATTAAATAAAATATACTTAATGAGGCTCAACTCTTATACGATGAATCACTGAGTTTATAAAACTGGACTCCTATTTTATTGGAAGCCCCCTAGAATTATTAACTTGATCATAGAAGTGGCTGCTCGATCTCCCAGTTGAATCTTGACAGTCGGAGCAGACGTGAGAACTCTTCTGGAGACAAAGTTACCAAATGTAGCCAAACGGTGCTCTTAAAAATAAGGAAAACAAGAATCCCGCATGGAACAATATATAGAGACGAGTGACAAAAGAAATATATCGAGTTATTTGCGGGTCATCATCATTGTACTCCGAACATGTCCATAGGTGCTCAGATCCCCTCTTCAGCAAGTCTCGCAGTGTCCAGCGACTGACGACTCCAGTTCTGTGTTGGTTGATAAGCCTTCTTACACGCCCACTAAGTTTCTCGTTTCTGGCTGTGCCCATCTTAACTTACATCTCTTTCATCATAAATGACATGTATTCAAGGTTGTCGAAATCCTGTGCTCTTCCCACATCTCGGAGGGCATTGATGATGTCCACCCGATTCATTGGTTGATAGTCCTCAAAAACAGCGCAACTAGCCAACCTGTCCGCTCTTTCATTTCCCCGTACTCATGCTTGTCCATGGAGGGAGACAAAGGTGACCCTACGTATTATGGTTAAAGTTATGGAAGTCCCCGGTATCACTGCAAACGAATTAAAATCCATAATTGCTCAACCGCCCGTGCTAGTGGAATTATCTAAATTGCTATCTCACCTCCCAAACAAAGAAAGGTAGCTGTAGTCCCCATCATAGCAGTCTCAGCACACGCCAAAAGATTTAAGGCGAAACCGCACAAAAAGTGAACACAGTCATCTGTTCCCTGTCATCTATCTATCTATTGACCTTTCGAGCCGTAACCGGCCCATAGGGCGTAGACCAAGATACACCTTCTCCTATACGAATTTTTGTTCTAACAGTTTTCTTTTAAAGATATTTTATCAAATCTCGCCATCTGTCTCTGTTCTGTGCAAGCAGTTCTATCTCATTGAGGGAGCCGATTCCTGCTGCTCTTGCCTCTCTCATCAATGTTCTTCTCAGTGTCTCCCTGGGTCTTCCTCTTTTTCTTTTACCTGTTGTTTCCCATATGAGGGCTTGCTTTGCTATTCGATTATTATCTCTTCTCATCACATGTCCAACGTATGACCATCGTCTTTTCTTTATTACTGAAGATATTAGTGGTTGATTGGCGATTTCTCTAATTTCCTCGTTTGTTTTGAATTCGTTCCATTCTATACCAAGTATTTTCCTTAGACATTTATTTTCGAATGCGTTCAACTTTGTTTCTATATCTCTTGTTGTTTTCCAGCTTTCACACGCATACGTAAGGGTTGATAGTACATTTGATTTGAATAGCCTAAGTTTTGTGTTTGTGCTAATGAGTTTTGATTTCCACAACTTTTCAAGGCTTCTGAAAGACATTGCTGCTTTAGCCAGTCTGATTCTAATTTCTTTGCTCGTATCCCCTTCTCGATCAATGTGACTTCCAAGATAGATGAAGTGATCGATCTCTTCTACTGGTTTGTTTTCCATGTATATTTTGTCACTTGTTGGAATTAAACTTTTCATGACTTTAGACTTTTCATGATTGACCTCAAGCCCAATTTTGCTGGCTATTGATGATAGTTCATTTGTGTTTTCCTGCATCGTTTTTATCTGATTGCTGATGAGAACTATGTCATCAGCAAAGTCCAGGTCCTCCAAATGGTCTCCTTGTATCCATTCGATGCCTTTATTACCAGTGCAGCATTTCTTCATTATGAAGTCCATAACAATTCCAAATAACAAGGGCGATAAAATACATCCTTGTTTAACCCCAGTTTCTATTGGGAAACATTCGCTCAGTCCTTCCTCTGTTCGAACTGCACATGTGTAACCATCATACATGTCTTTGATAATATTTATGATTTTTGATGGTAAGCCATATTGCTTCAGAATTTTCCACAAAGAATCTCTATGAATACTATCAAATGCTTTTTTGAAGTCGATGAAGTTAAGTACAAAAGGTTTTTTCTTTTCAATGTGTTCCTCCAATATAAGTCGTAGAGTGAAAATGTGGTCAAGACAGCTTCTCCCTTTTCTAAACCCAGCCTGTTCTTCACGCATTACTGTATCTATTGAATCCTTTATTCTATTTAGGATGATTTTACAGAATAATTTTGAGGCAACTGACAAAAGTGTCACGCCTCTCCAATTGTTACAATCTCTAAGATTGCCCTTTTTTGGGATCTTAACAATGATTCCTTTTTTCCATTTATGAGGTGTCTTCTCTGTTTTCCAAATGATGTTGAACATTTTTTGGAGATGTATTAAATTATGGCTATCAATTGCCTTGAGGATCTCAGCTGTTAACTTATCCTCTCCAGCAGCCTTGTTATTGGTCATTAGCTTTAAGGTGGTTTCTATTTCACTCAAGGTGAAGTCATCTAAATTTACATCTAATTCTGCTGCTGGTGTTTCAGCTTCAAAATCTATTAAACTGTGAGGTAGTGGACGGTTAAGAATTTCTTTGAAGTGTTCCGCCCAACGGGCTTTTATGTCTGCGCTTGTCATACGATGTCATAATTCATCGTAAGCAATCGAAAAATCGAAACACGATCAAAACGGATAAAGCGCACAGCACACGGTGTACACAGAGCACTTAACTCAGTAGCTCCTGCAACAAGCCGGACTTGGAATATGAGTAAACTGCAACAAGGAACACTTTTCAGACATAGCCTTCAATGGTTCCTGCCGCCTATCCACCATATTTACTTGTGTAACATTGCAGCGGTGGGGAAAAGATATAAAACCAGGGGGTAGGAGATATGGCGGATGCCGTCTCCTTTCACACCTCGAATACAAAACATCAACAATGCAGTCCCTTGAAGATCCTATGTCCTTTTTGCAAGCATAATACGTTCGTCACAGCCTAGAGATTATTTCACGATATCACATATGTCCTTCAGAGTAACCAAACATCAGTAAGCGCCCTTTACAAAATCGTGTACAGTTCATTTCAAGGCATACATTATTTCTACAACTATATATATGTCAATAGAAATTAGAAAGAGAGTTCATCGGTGCTATATAGAACCAATTCTGACCTACGGAAGCGAATCATGGACAGTAGACAAACAAATGAAAAGACGATTAGAGGCCACAGAGATGGGATTTCTCAAAAGAATGTTGAAAGTTCACTGGACAGCTAAAAAGACCAATGAGGAAGTTTTCAAAGAGGTCAACACAAAAAGGGAACTTCTAAAAAACATAAGAAAGAAACAATCGACATTTTTTGGACACATCATGAGAAGAGGAAAGTTGGAATACTTGGTCACAACTGGCAAAATAAAAGGAAAGAGAGATCGCGGACGACAAAGAGAGACAATACTGGATAGCTTGGTGTCATGGCATGGAAAACAGTCAACAACAGAACTGATACGATGCACTGTAGATAGAAGATTGCGGAAGGACATGATCGCCTACGCCAACCGGTATGGCACATGATGATGATAACTATATATCCTTTCACATTACCCCAAAAATCATGTGCCGAAGGTCTGTAAAACTTATGGTCATCAACACAATATTCCCTATACGCCACTTAGCGTGACGGGGGTACTTTACTTTTTTTTATATATCCGGTTAACTGTTTTAATACAAAAGAGCTTCTCTTTGTGGGTGTTATCAACTCTTCGTGAAGGCCTACAGTTTCTAGACACATCATTGACCGAGAACTTCTGGAATCTGTCCGTCATTCAAAGGTTTCCTATAATTTTCTACCTGATGGGCTTTCTCATTTCAAAACAAGTCCTCTTTCTCTCATTGTCAAGCGTCATCCGCAAACACCGTCTTCTCTCACAGATAGTCAAAACTCATTTCCTAAATAAACACGTCTTCTCTCTCACAGGTGTTTGTTAGGAGACGAGGTTTGACCATCAGAGAAAGAAAGAAAGAGAGAGAGAGAGAGAGAGAGAGAGAGAGAGAGAGAGGGAGAGAAGACGTGTTTGCTGGGAGACGATGTGTGACCATCAGAGAGAGAAGACGTGTTTTTTAGGAGATGAGGTTTGACTCTCTGATGGCCACATCTTGTCACCTAACAAACACGTTCTCTCTCTCTCTCTCTCTCTGATGGCCAAATCCCGTCTCCCAACAAACACGCTCTCTCTTTCTCTCTCTCTCTCTGATGGCCACATCTTGTCACCTAACAAACACGTTCTCTCTCTCTCTCTCTCTGATGGCCAAATCCCGTCTCCCAACAAACACGCTCTCTCTTTCTCTCTCTCTCTCTGATGTTCAAATCCCGTCTCCCAACAAACACGCTCTCTCTCTCTGATGGCCAAATCCCGTCTCCCAACAAACACGCCCTCTCTCTCTCTCTCTGATGGCCAAATCCCGTCTCCCAACAAACACGCCCTCTCTCTCTCTCTCTCTCTCTCTGATGGCCAAATCCCGTCTCCCAACAAACACGCTCTCTCTTTCTCTCTCTCTCTCTGATGTTCAAATCCCGTCTCCCAACAAACACGCTCTCTCTCTCTCTCTCTCTCTCTCTCTGATGGCCAAATCCCGTCTCCCAACAAACACGCCCTCTCTCTCTCTCTCTCTGATGGCCAAATCCCGTCTCCCAACAAACACGCCCTCTCTCTCTCTCTCTCTCTGATGTTCAAATCCCGTCTCCCAACAAACACGCTCTCTCTCTCTCTCTGATGGCCAAATCCCGTCTCCCAACAAACACGCCCCCTCTCTCTCTCTGATGGCCAAATTCCGTCTCCCAACAAACATGCCCACCCACCCCTCTCTCTTTCTCTGATGGTCAAATCTCGTCTCCTAACAAACACGCTCTCTCTCTCTCTCTCTCTCTCTCTCTCTCTCTGATGGTCAAATCTTGTATGACTCTACGTATTTGTGACTTCTGCTATGACTCTAACCATTGCCCGCGTGCCCGCCTCCGCTTTTTTTTTTTTTATTATACTCACCGAATCACTCAGAATACATGCGTGGGTGTTGTCTTGTGACTCTAACCATTTGAATGCCTTGGTCACTGCCATCACCTCCATTGTCATGCTACTCGTGGCCATGACGTATGCACCACTGTCTTCCTTGACGATTCTGCCTGCCGAGTGTGCTGTAAATGCCCATGCACTCCTTTGGTGTCGTATTACAGATCCGTCTGTATAGATGACTGCATCTTTCTCATCCGATAAGACCATTGACCTCCGCATTGACCACGACTGAGTTCTGTTCCCTACATTTCCTGTCAAGTGTGACAATACACGAGAATGTCGCTCTGAATGACGTAGGCACCGGTATCCACTCCTCGCCAGCGGTGATATTGGTAAGTCCACAGACCTGTTTGATGACATCTTCTGCTCGGCCTACCCATGATTTGCTTCTTTTTAGCCTGGCACCTTTCTCTGTGTTGAGCACGTGGTGCAATGGATGCTCTTTATCTGCACTAATCTTCAGGTATGCTCGTGCCCTCCAGATCTTGATCCTGTCATCCATGGTTGGAAAGTTGAGAAGATACCTCATTGCTACACAGGGAGTGTCCTCGTGCACGCCAAGATAATGCGCATGGCTTCATTCTGTATTTTCTCCAGCCTGTCAATTTCCGTCGTACTACTATTAGAAAAAAAAAAAACTATCTTTATGAAACATACTACCATAGCTGGTGTATGTCGGGGGCTCACGATAGAACGAGGGGGATAAAGGCCGCTTCGTCAAAGCAGACGCCGCGACCTGTGAGACTCGGCATTTTTATTTCACCCACGATAGAAAAAAAATCCTTTCTGTCTGCCGTGGGTTTCGAACAAATTGCGTCAGCTTTTCAGCCAGCGGAACAGAGGTTTTAGCCGCACGGCCACGCGCACCTCCAACTGCGTCGTGCTGTCAGTAAGAATTGCCAGGGCATACTACATTGGTGCGAGGACTAGCCCCTGGAACAGAAGAGTAAGTAGCCTCTGCTCGATGTTGGCAGCTGCCAAGACTTTCAAGGCGGCTAATCCTTACGGGATTTTGTTATCACATGGTCGACGTGGTCCCGAAAACACAGGCTGCGATCAAACTAAACTTTGAAGTATGTCATCAACCTGTCCCTGGTTACCTCATCAGCTCCCATTCGTACCACCGGTGTTCCCGTGTTAACGATATGATTGTTAAGGGAGAACCATGAAACTGATGCTTTATTAGGATTAACCAAGGCACCTGAAACCTCACACCAGGAAGAAATGCGATCGAGTTCGTCTTGCATTGTGGAGGCGATTCCCCGTCTGTCTCTTCCCTGTCGATATACCAGAATATCATCAGCAAAAGTCATAGTTCTTCCCCTCCCATACAGCTGTTGGGCCGTGATCGTTATTGTGTACACGTTAAATAGAACTGGTGACAATGGTGAGCCTTGTGGCAGCCCTGGACAAATGGATGTTGGCTCGGAAGACCAACTTCCACATCTGAGTATCACCTTCCTCTGAAACAGTGCCGCGGTGATCAATCTAATGAGGAAGGGGTGCACCGCCAGTTTGAGGAGCATGTGCATGAGCTATTCACATGGTACTCTTCACGAGGTATTCAAAAGAAATATTTGATTAAGGCAATATAAATACAAGAAGAAATGGTGTAGTAACAATAGCAAATATGAACAAATTTTATCTTTCTATTTTTTAATATGTGTTATCATTCTCATCGCCAGCTTTACACTTACCTCATCGTCATCATTGAGTGCCGTCTTCGCATCGAAGGTTGCCCACTATGGAGGCCATTCCGTTCTGTCTCTTCCTTTGATAGTGTAGGTTTTCATAGACTGACTTGTCCATCTTTTGATGTTACTCGTCCATGTTAGTCTTGGTCTGCCTCTGCATCTTTTACCTTGTATTTTCCCTTCCAATATTACTTTTAGTAGACTGCTGTGTCTTCTAACATGCTCGAAAATCTCATTTGTCTTGTTTGAATTGAAGGATCGATCCCGTACTCTGGAGTTGTGTTTGTAACACTATGCTATGATCATGAGTAAACATGCGCGAAAACCAGCACCAATGATAGCAACGTTTTTAGGTTGATTAGTTGGCCGTGTGTTCTAGCGTTTCTTTCTCGTGGCAAGGCGTTGTGTCGAGGAGTACGGGTTCGATCCTGCTTAGGCCTGTCTATTGTTCTTTGCTTTTGTTCTGCTGATTATTTTGTGATTGTTTTTTCCGAGTGATGTAAACATACCTCTTCCTCTGAAATGATTCATTGATCGGCTCGGAATTTTCCCTCTATAATAATATTCCTTTATTTTTATTTGTCCCCTGATCACTTATAAGCTCGGTGGTCAAACGTTTTGCCTATTGTTCTTTCTGAAACAATAGCAGGCGTCTTTAGCTTCAACTGCAGACTTTAATTGCAGGCACGTGAAACATCCAATATTTTATACAGGACCGATGTGTTTTACCAGGTGAGTACTGGATTGTTGAATAATGTTTGGAGGTTTGTTTTTGCCAGTGTTTCTTAGAATTGGTTAGTCTTTGGAGTTTGTTATGCCTGGTGTGTACATGATTGGTTAATCATTAGAGGCTTGTATTGCCAGTGTTTCTTAGAATTGGTTAGTAGTTGGAGGTTTGGTTTTGCCACTGTTTCTTAGAATTGGTTAGTAGCTGGGGGTTTGGCTTTGCCTCTGTTTCTTAGAATTGGTTAGTAGTTGGAGGTTTGGCTTTGCCCCTGTTTCTTAGAATTGGTTAGTAGTTGGAGGTTTGGCTTTGCCCCTGTTTCTTAGAATTGGTTAGTAGTTGGAGGTTTGGCTTTGCCCCTGTTTCTTAGAATTGGTTAGTAGTTGGAGGTTTGGCTTTGCCCCTGTTTCTTAGAATTGGTTAGTAGTTGGAGACTTGCTTTCCCAGTTGTGTACAGGATTGGTTAATTGTTGGTGGGAGGTGAGGGTGGAGTGGGTTTCGCTCTACAAGAGGGACTACAAAGTTCGAACCGCACCCTTCATTCTAGGTAAAAACAAAATGGGTACTAGACCTGGACAAGGGAAAGAAAGATAGTCAGGGAGGATGCACTGGGCAGACCTCGCCTTCAACCTGAGATGTGTCCTAAAAAATTTGGGCCATCACCTCACCCCCGAACAAGAGTAATATTATAGGGAATACCTTTATCATAATTAAAAGACATTGTCTGGAGTAAATGTTTTTTTAACATTGGGCGATATTTCTTTACGATTGTGTGATATCTGATTAAAATATCTGGTCTCGAGGCAAGATGCCGGCCCTCGAGACAGAGAGGTTGTGTTCTTAAATCGCAGCTGCACCACTTGGGATTTTTATTTGTGATTTCTTTCTGTGGCAACCACCGCTGGTATCAGCAGCGAATGCCGGCTTGGAAAGGCAATTACTAATCGATGGAAACAATATGAGTACCTCCGAAATCAGAGTTATCTGCATGTGCGGCGAGAGACACGTGTGCACACGGTTGCTAGGGAAAACGAATTAACAGGAAAATTTCAGTTCATGTGATCTAGGGACTTCGCCAGAAGTGAAAGCTGGCGAACACAATATTGATTATTGGTTATTGATTATTGGTTATGAAAGGCCTCGGTATCACAGCAAACGAATTAAAATCCATAATTGCTCAACCGCCCGTGCCAGTGGAATCATCCGAATTACTAACTCATCTCCCAAACAAAGAAAGGTAACTGTAGTCCCCATCGTAGTACACTCAGGTTCAGGCTTCACACTTGAGATCACTCACCCCCACTTCTGCAACGTCAGGACAAGCGAGCCCTGTTCAGCGCCCACACTTCGGCATTCCCTGACCGACTTCCCGTCGTGACTGCACTCCTTTCAACCCCAAGTTCGTGCGCCGCTGGAAAACCCCCCCCCCGCCCCCCCCCGCCCCCTCCCCGCCCCCTCCCCTGCCAACTGCAACATCACTGAACAATACCAGAATTAGTAAAAGAATGGTTTGATGTCCCTGAACAATGTTCTCCGCTTGCCACCAGTTACAATCATGCTACATAACAATTTCTGCAAAGTCTGGACTTCTTGCTTCACGTTGTGGCACATTCTACATAATAAATGTCTCTTCCTAAACTAGAAATATCTGCATCAATGTCTCTTCCTAAACTAGAAATATCTGCATCAATGTCTCTATTGCAGCCTACTCTAATAAATGTCTTCAGCGCAATGTTGTTGGACAGCTTACTCTAAGCTTCACACTGTAGCACATTCTACACAATTAAAAGTCTCTTCATAAACTAGAAATATATTCAACAATGTCTCTGTGCAGCCTACTCTAAACTTCACGTTGTAGCATACTCTACATCAGGGATGGCCAATTTATTTCAAATGGCGGGCCACTTTTTTATTATTTTTTTTTGGTGGCGGGCCACACACATAACAACATCAATACAAATAAACTTGGCATTTGTTTGAAGGTAATATTTGTGTTATTTATCGGCATTATTTGCTTACATAAATCATTTTATTGCAACAGAGTTAAAAATGCCTAGTTGATTTATAAAAATAAATAAAAGTTGCTATTTATATTGTTTAACAAACATGTTTTAGTTAGGTCATTTTAAAGTTGACATGTAACAAACCTTAATGAGAACAATGTGGACGTTCATGTGCAGCAACAAGTTCATCAAAGTCAATGTGTAAAGATGATGATGATATTCGTAATAAATCCTGAAGGTGGCCTTCAGTGAGTCGGTTTCTTTGTGGCGATTTAATCTCCTTCATTGTTGAAAAAGCGCATTCACATATATATGTGCTTCCGAACATAGAAGTAATTTTCAAACTGAAATCACTCAATGCGGGATATTTTTCCCGTGGCACAAGTTTCCAAAAGTCAACTCCTATCTCCATCCTTGATTGGAAAAAGGGGTCACTTTGGAGGTTACATAACTCCAACTGAAAAGTGTCATGTTGTTGGAAAATGTCACACTTCATAGGGTTGTTAAACAATGCCAGTTCTGGTCGTATACCACTGAAGTCAGAAAATCGTTCGCGCTTACAACAAACGATGCCATTAAGGAACTTGTTTGTTTTGTTGTTAATGTAGTAAAAACAGATTTCTGAGCACTAACCTTTTTCTTCAAATCGCACACAAGTGTAGAATGTATTGTACCAATGTAGTCCTTGTATTTAGCGGCGTGATGCTGTGTGTATTGCCGTTTAAGATTATACTCTTTATTTACAGACAACACTTGCAAACACACAAGGCACTGCGGTTTGCTATCCTTATTGTTGATAAATAAAAAATCATGTTCCCATTTCTCATGAAAAAATCACATTTTTTCATTTAATTGACGTTTATTGCTCATATTATACCACGACCGAAGCAACAGACAATGAAAACACAGATTACAACAATAGCACTGTTTCCTGTTAAAAATGGAACTGTTCACTGTAACTCGACAAAATCAGAATGATCAGATCGGATATATAATTTTGAAAGATGAAAAGAGGTTTGGAGAGAAAGAAACTGAAAGTAAAATAATTGTGGGGTGAATATGTTGGGGAGGAGGAGGTGGGTGACTGACAGTATTTCTTGGCGGAAACTGTTTGAGCTCGCTGAACCGAGAGTCGGCTCCATAACGATTCGTCGCCTTCTTCCTTTGTTTAAGTCGGTGGCAGGATGATCAAACGGAAAAAAGGATGGGTCGGGAATGACGGGAAGGTGACGTCAAACTAACTACTATAGTGTTCCGAGTGTTAAACATAGGTCTACTTGTACTATTATTCTTCTTTGATTTACCTCGGATGTTTCCATCGATAATTATACTTTATTTTAAACAAACTACTAGGGAATATTTGAGTTAGCTTTCTCCACGGTAGAAGTTAATGTAACAAATTTTTAATCAATTTTACCCAGGACATTTTGCTCAATGCAACCTGATTTTATTTTTTATCCGCCGCGGGCCAAAAAAGGACGTCGCGGGTAACTTGTAATTAGTCATCCCTGCTCTACATGAACAATCATCTCTTCATAAGAGTAATAATTGTCTCTTCATAAGATAATCAATATTGCCAGCTCAATGTTGCTGGACAGCTTACCTTAAGCTTCACACTGTAGCACATTCTACACAATTAAACGTCTCTACTTAATTGATAATATATTTTTTTAAAATATATATTCGAGCCATGGACTAAGCAATGTTTACATTGAACAACACGATATATGTTATTGCAGCGAGTTGGCAGATTTTTGAAAATGTTTTCAAGGGTTTGAACATAAATGTTTGTGCACAGTTCGTTAACCTTCGCTGTAGATAAAGTCGTTAATTCGATGGCTTCGTTTCGGATGTTTGGAAGCTAAGGGCCTAATTTGTTCAAACGGATGGCATTGGCAAGGATCATTTTGAATCTATGAAGTGGGCTCATTTTGTATTTAATTCAAAAGCATATGTGCTTTTTAACCAAAGATTTTTTTTTCGGGGGGACTCAAGGAAGATATCCCCGATGGAAGAATAAATTGTACTATTAGTCCCATAAATGATTCGCTTCCAGAGGTTTGTGATGTAAACAAAACAGTTTTGTTATTGCAAGTGAATAATGTCCACACCTATAATTGGTCAGGATTGTGTAGCAGCAGCAGCTTTATAGCGAACACAGAAAACATCATAGGATTGTGCTGTTCTGAAACAGCTATGCCATGTTACCCTAGAATTGCCTTTAATGGGATTACTGTGACCACAAACCACTCTCCATGAGTGTGCCACATATTTACACCCCAGAAAGTTACACTGAATATAACAACATCATATGCCGTCTGTGATATAATGACCACAGGCCAGGAGCCTCCAGTATGATTGATACAACTGTTGCACCAAGCATTTCATCAGCAGAGCCATATCTATGGAATGTTAATCTGACATTGTTCTTGAATGATGTCCAAGTTAATGAGACATCAGAATCGTGTGGCGGCAGCTACAAGAAGGGAGCGGAGAACATCAAGTTCTGCTGCTATAAAGGAGACTTGCTTTGCTATCCCAGAATTGCCTTAAATGGGATCACTGTAGTTGAAAACTTCTCCTCTTGTGTAAACTACACATTCACACCCAAGAGTGAATCAGTGAAGGTCACAAAATCATATTCTCTCTGTGGTTTTACTAACTGCAGGTCATGTGGCTTCTGTTGGATTGGAAATGATAACTTACCACCACTGTGTGTCTATATGTTTGGAATTGGAGTCATCAATGATGGCCTAACATCATCAAGTGCTATGACGATCATCATTTTCGGGAGGACGTGAACTCCCATGGTATCTGGTGGATAGGCGGCAGGAACCATTGAAGGCTATGTCTGAAAAGTGTTCCTTCTTGCAGTTTACTCATATTCCAAGTCCGGCTTGTTGCAGGAGCTACTGAGTTAAGTGCTCTGTGCACACCGTGAGCTGTGTGTCTCATCCGTTTTGATCCTGCTTCGATATCCCGCTTGTTTACGATGATTGATGATATCGTATGACAGGGAACAGTTGGCTGTGTTCACTTTCTGCGCGGTTTCGCCTTATGTCTTTTGGCGTGTGCTGAGACTGCTACGATGGGGACTACAGTTACCTTTCTTTGTTTGGGAGATGAGTTAGTAATTCGGATGATTCCACTGGCACGGGCGGTTGAGCAATTATGGATTTTAATTCGTTTGCTGTGATACCGAGGCATTCCATAACCAATAACCAATAACGTCTCTTCATAAACTAGAAATATATTCAACAATGTCTCCGTGCAGCCTACTCTAAGCTTCACATCTTACTCATTCGGCAGCTACCTATACACTAACCTGTTATCCAAACTCCGTAGCAATCTTTCTTTACCCCCCAGTTTCGGCTCTGTCACCCGACAGACGTCTGGACCTGACCCCAGCATTACCCGACAGACGTCTAGATCTGACCCCAGCATTATCTCCACTGACTATATTTCTCCCCGTTCTTTGTCTTCTCACTTTTTTCGCCCAACTCACCTTACTCGCCCCGCACGCTTTCTCATTGAACTCCCTTCCTTCTTTCTTTCTCGTTTTTCTCGTGGCCTGTTGCCCCCCTACTACATCCCCCCCCCCAGCCTAATTGTCCCCCTTTCCACATCTCCCTATATTCTACCTTGTCCTCACCTGTTATCTCCATGTTTTAAGTTTAGGATTATGTTATACTTGTTTAAGAATTTAGTTTAGTTTAGTCGACGGATCATCCGTATTACACATCGAACAAGTGCTCAGATCACCTCCACTGTATGTCCCTCAGTGTGTAGAGACTGGCGACTCCAGGTCTGTGTTGATTTGTTATTCTTCTCTGCCTCATCGAATAACGCCCCCTTCTGGCGTCTCCATTATTGACCCGATGTTCGTGCAGTCTTGACAAGGATGTAGGTATGTAGATGTGAGTACATGATTATTAATTAAGCCATCATCATGCCTTGCCTCTGTGAGGACATTCAGAATGCCAACCTGGTCACATCCGCCATCCAGGACAGTTGTTCCGGCCAGGTTGTTTCGTTCTCTTTCCTGCCGAGTTTCCAAGATCACACATACGACAGATCCCAGTCAGTCCTTAGTTCTTAAGTATCTCCAACAACTGTCTTCGAACCCAGCTCCCTTCGATCTTCTCAAACACGCTCATCAAGTCACTCAGAAAAACATACTTGAGGGAAAGGTTATTGTTGTTTTAATTTCTTTAAGAGATCTGTTTAAGATGATGTGATATTTGTTTCATGTGGTTGCTGCTAATAAACAAAGAAATGGGCAGTGATGATTAGAGAGTAAAACTAATACATATTGACATGACATCGAAGAACATTTATCAGTAATCATTGCTGTCTACTCAGACTCTCAGACAGTCACAGACTACATCAGATACCAGCCTCACATTTTATGAACTCATCCTAGCAGCTGATGTTGTTGACTTGCACAAGTTACCGCCACGTTCTAGCCACCAGTAATTGATCACTTTCACGACCGTTTATTCTCCAACACGTTAAATGGCTAATTTAACAATCTGACTGATTTAATGTTTCGTTGCTGAATCCTGTTATCTTTTATCTCTTTTGCTTTCTCTTTTTCTCCCCAAATGGTTGGAATGACTCTTTGATTTCCATATGTGAATCAGACGTTGACCCCACGTGATCCACACTCAACCAATCAGCAGCAGTTACCGTCTCTTTTGGCAAGTCACACACATTTGCATACATTTACCTCAGCTCGTTTGATGTAATATTGAAATTTTAGATAACTTTGTGACAGAATTTGGTAAAAATTACTCATTTATGAGCGGGTGTTGTGATGTCGAGATAAAGATTGCATGGATATAAATACCAGCACACAATAGAGAGATTTAAACGTGCCACGTCGTCAACTCTAACAGGTGTCATCACAGAAGTTGCTGCTCAGAAATGAAGGGAGCCATCTTTGTGTTTCTGCTCATCGTGTGTGGAGCGCTGTCCGAGTCTCAACGTAAGTACCAGACATGTCTACTTGCTGATCTGGAACGCTTGTATTCTGTCGGTTTTACTAGATTCTCTACCTGCATGATCATTTCTTTCTTTCTTTCTTTCTTTCTTTCTTTCTTTCTTTCTTTCTTTCTTTCTTTCTTTCTTTCTTTCTTTCTTTCTTTCTTTCTTTCTTTCTTTCTTTCTTTCTTTTTTCTTTCTTTCTTTCTGAAAGCTACACCTGTTCACTGTCAACTCTAACATATCTTGAAAAGAGCATTAAATGAGCGTAGATACATTACGTGATTTATAGAAGACTGTCGTAACTAAGCCTTAGACCCAGTACATTCGACTGCAGTACAGTTTCTGAGAAACTGGTGTGCCTTCCTGCTTCGATCCGTATCTATTTACTGAGTTTAGTTAATCTGCTTCCTGAACTACGACCGAGTTGAACAGGAGAAGGGGGGGGGGGAGGGTCTAGATCAGCTATGGTTTACAGATCATATGATTAACTATCAGATATAAGTAGCTGCCGGTTACATTTAGATCATTTACTGTCTGGCGTATTGAGCTCCTAATGGCATTAAAACATCCAGACTGAGCACAGCGTCCACCTCATCTTGAATTACGTGGTTCATTAGGTGTAATACGTCACTACTCCTTTACAACGATGAACGTCACAGGGCATCCTTGACCTCTGAGCAGAGAAACTGACTTGTGGGTCAAGTTAACCGGTTAAAGGTTAGATCCAGTGATGCCAGAATTTGAACAAATAGCCCAGGGGAGGACGCTTAGGGAAATGGCGGAAATCGAAGTTGAGTTACGTCATTTGAGACTACGCAACATCATCATCGAGTGCCGTCTCATCATTGAAGGTTGACTACCATAGAGCGCCATCCTGGTCTTTCTCTTGCTTTGATATTGCAGGTTGTCATAGGCTGACTTGTCCATCTTTTGATGTCACTCGTCCATGTTAGTATTGGCCTGCCTCTACCTCTATTACCCGGTATTTTTCCTTCCAATATTAATTTTTGTGGGCTGTCTTTTAACTTGCCCCATAAATTTCATTTGTCTTGTTCTAATTGTGTTTAGTATTTGTCTTTTCATTTTTAATTGTTTCAAAACTTCATCATTTCTTCTCGTTTCGTTCCATCAAATTCTACCTATTTTTCTATAAATCCATATATCAAAGGCTTTAATTTTCTGTTCTGTTTTCTAGTGTGATCTCCATATTTCTGCAACATACAGTAATATTGAGAAGATATATATATTGTAAAGATTTGCTATTTTTAGTTTTAGCCCTGGTGTTTATTTGCTTTGAATTTAGTATATTTTTCATGACATTGAAATTACTTTTTGCCATTCCTATTGTTTTGTTTATTTTAGTTTTACTGTCTACAGTTATACTCCTTCAACTTTGATATCCACTTTTAGGTTTTGAGTATTATCTTTGCTTATGATCATAGTTTTAGTCTTTTTTTATATTCATATCTAATCCATATTTTTTTGCTTATCTTGTTTATTTCATTAAGTATTTTTTTTCTTCAGATCTTTATGATTTTCTGCTAGTAATACAGTATCATCAGTATATCTTAGGTTATTGATTATCTTTCAATTAATGTGTAGGCCTGGCATCTCTATGATGTTTTTAAAGATTTGCTCAGTGTATAGATTGAACATGCTTGGTGATAGGATGCATCCCTGTCTTACTCCTCTTTTTATATCAATGGGTGTAGAGTTCTCTTTGTTATATTTTATTATTGCTGTTTGCTCCCAGTATAAATTACATATTATTCGTATGTCTGTGTCACATAAATGTATATCTTTTATGCAGTCTATAAGTTGATTATGGTGTGTTCTATCAAAAGCTTTGGTGTAGTCTATGAAGCAGGCATATATTTGTTTGTTTACTTCTGTGTACTTTTCGATTAATGTCCTCTTAAAAAGACTACGCAACAGGGGTGTTTATTGTAGGCTCGCTCGGGTGGCTGCGAAGTCCAGCCGGCTAGGGAATCGAACACTGACAGGTAATATGAAATATTCATAAATTTGTTCACTTCGAAAAGAGTAATGATGCTTTTAATATAAGAACTCCAACACCTACTTTTTCGGTCTTCGCACGAAACTTGAGAAGACTTTGCGTTTTGCCAGCTGTGGTGTTGCTATTTCAACCGTGGAGAACTTGGGTTAGTTTGAGAGGTATGCTAGGAAAGTTAAAAAGCTAGCTCCTTGTTTCTGTCACTTTAGGTGGCGCTAACATTGTTGTCGTAATGGAAATAATTGTTTTCTTTTTCTACACATTAGGAGGGCTTCTGTTAGTGAAGTTGTAGCTCTGTGCTAGTAATGTCTTTTGATATTTTTTGTGAGTAATAAATTACAAAGGTGGACATAATTAATGAACTACTAGAAAAGACACAATTTGTCTGTCCAGCTTCTCTTTGGAGATACGCTTCAAATTATGAAAAAAAAAAAGATAGGTCTCAACCTTCCCTTCCAGATCTTAAATGGGAACATAAAGAACAGGGTATATACGAGATGTTTTAACTACAGTAGCTATTACAAATACCCATGACTAACTGGGTCGACTAAAATCTTAGAAGTGGCATTGTTGTGTATAATAAAAAAAGTAAAGAGCCCCGTCACACCAAGTGGCATATAGTGAATATGGTGTTAGTGACCATACATTTTACAGACCATCAACACATGATTTTTTTGATAATGTGGTCGGTATTACGCCCGTGCCGCTTTACTTTCCCAGAAAACAAAA